>CM063462.1:20785185-22035185 GCA_032191425.1 Lymantria dispar | reverse complement strand
AATCATTTCTTGACCCGACAATATTCTATACATCGTGTAGTAATAAAAATAGCTATAAACATTAATTTTGTTTTAGGATAATCGTCGGTACTAGGTAGGTAATATTTATTTGTATGACATGATATCAACAATTCCTGCTCTCCAAAAGAATTCGTAAAATCACCTGTGGCGGCTTCAGGAAAGAAGATAGTAGCACTTTCCTAACTTTCTTCTGCTTTTATCAATCTGTATAAAAAAATGAGGTATTTTTTTAAGTTAGAGTATAACCAAAATACCTGCCCTAGTCTTAATTACATATGGACATTACCCTTTCACTTCATTACATATGGCAATGTAATGAACCTTTACCTACTTTATATTATAATGTTTTGTGCAAAACATTACGCAAAAAATCTTGCCTGTCGATATTTTATTTAAAAGCTGTTAACTGTCGTAATTTGACGAATTCATAAGTTAATATCGCACTTGTTAAATATATTGTTGAATTTTCTTTCAACTAATATAGACATTATTACATATATTCGAATAACTGAGCGTTAAGTAGTTATTTACAACCTCGTTTGACCTTTTGATTACATATTAAGAATGGATACATACAGATAAAAAAATTGCACAAAAAAATTTTTGCAACAATCTAACTACGTTCTTATGAAAGATATTCACATAATAATGGACAGCTATGAATTTACATCTAAATAATTTACAATACTTCATCATATCAAACGTATCAAGTTTATAATCCTAACTAGTAATAAAACGACAGTACAAAAACATAATCAAAAAAATTCCAAATTAATCTTATGCTGGCAACTAAAAACGCCTAAATTGCTTCATTGTGTTAACTTAATTGTATTGTAGTTCTTGGCAAGAGTGGCGATTATGCCAATATGACATATCTTGGGAAGGACTACATCCGAGAGACGGCGTAAATGGATTGCTGATAGATGAATTCTAGTTATTGCCAAAAAAAGCAAAACAAATATATTTCATAATCGTAAATTTCAAGAGTTATATTAAAATATTAGCAATCCGCCCTGGTTTTGCTTCGGTTTCAGTCGCCATACACGCATAGTTCCCGTTTCCGTGGGAATACCGGGCTAAAACATAGCTTATGTTACTGCCTGATATTATGGCTTCCCACTGATATAATAATTTTTGAAATTTGAATGTTTAAAATGCGTAAAAGCGTAAAACGAACTTACTTTATTTATTATGTATTTATTAAGATTAGAATTTTTCATAGACGTATTGAGATACAGAAAGCCTTTCTCAAAGATAATGTTAGCAAGGCACAGAACTATAACCGATATATCAACTCGCCCAACACATCATAATTTCCACCATCATCAGCCTCTTCCACAATAGGAAGGAAATTGACCTACTATACTACGCTAGTCAGACGGGTTGGTATAAGGTTTTATTTTAAGTTTTCCTTCTCTTGCATAGACGTTATATACACATTATATCCCTCAGTCGCCTCTTACAACATCCAAGTGAAAGATAAGGACTGATGAATCGTATTCTTACTCCATCATCACACGGACCACAACTCCCCCAACTAATATGATTAAATGTCAACATATTGCCAGGAGTACGAGAAAAATTAATATGTGGATATACACTACTCCAGAGAAAATCAGTTATCCTAAAAAATATACACGAATAATCCATGACCAAATATGAAACATTTTTTTTCTCTTCTCACCGATATCGTAGCGTGAACAGCAAGCTTTAGCACCCCCCGTTAAATAAAGCGAATCCAGGCGAAATTTTAGATTAGGTTGTAGTAAAAAATTTTATGTACATCTCATTTGATTGGCCGACGAAAGATAAACAACCTATTAACTTTATCATTTTCGTTTCAGTCCACTGTCGGTATATTTTTATGTTTCACTGATATTGTTTTAATAGGATTCGTGGTTTAATTGGATTTTTATGTGCCAGTCATGATTAAAAGGTCGCTGAAACTATTGTATATACGTTATAGCTAGCTAGATAAAGAAAAAAAATAAGATATTTAATAGAAGATATAAGAAATATTAAATAGAAATAGGCAGACCATGTTTGTTAAATAGAATATTACAGTTCGAGCAGGTAATCACGAGTGGATTCAGCTTGTAAGTCAGGAGGGAGTTAAAGAGGTTTTATCTCATCATAGCTCACATATGCACCACTGCTGGGCTTGAGCCTCATTCACAATGGGAAGAAAACTGACCCACTATACCACGCTGGTCAGACATGTTGGCATAGGGTTTTGTTTTTTAAGCTTTCCCTTTCTTGCATAGTTGTCGTATATACCAAGGAAAGCACAAAGAGATGGTTCTTTTTCCTATGATTTCTTCTTTATCGTGTAGTCCTTACTAATATTATTAATGCGAAAGTAAGGTTTTTTGATACGCTTTCACGCTTTAACCACCGAAACGATTTGAAAAATTCTTTCACCGATGGAAAGCTATAATATCAGGGAGTAACATAGGCTATATTTCATCCCGATATTTTTAGAGGAACGAAAACTACGGTAGCTAGTACTGAATAAAAGAAACGAAATGTCTAAATACGTTTCTTCTCCTTATGTTTTGTACTTTACCGATTAGAATCAAATAACATATACTTTCTACATTAATTGAATTTAAAAAGAGGACTCTCTCTCTGTCTTTCTCTCTTTCTCTCTATCTATATGTGAATTGAACGACATTCTTTATATCGTCATTCCTATTCTCATCACGATCGCCATGACCCTTCTAATCTTATTTATTGCCAATCTTAAAACGATACAATAAACAAAATCACAACAGAACCGAAGACAATAAATTAAAGTTTAAAAATAAACCGGTTGCCGGGTTATCAATGTTCATTTGTGATTAAAAACCCATCTCAAAGGTAGTGCGACCGAAAAAATATTTAATTACTGCACGTTCGGCTTACGTGTGACGTTTAAAATAACGAACAAAACCTTAGGTTTCGCGCGACACTTAGATTTAGGGTTGCGCTATTGTGATTCTCAATAAAAATGATTAAAACTTGCCGTCATATCTCCATCAGCCTATCGATTTTCACTTAGGCCGTCTCATTCCTCATCATTGCAAGCCACTGCTGAGCTGAAGTTTCCTCTAGCATGGGAGAGAAATATGTAGATCTACTATACCGCGCCGGACAGACGAGTTAGTATAGGGTTTTGTTTAGAGTTTTCTTTCTCTTGCATAAATGTGATCTGCATATTATAATCTCTTAGTCATCTTTTACGATACACAACGTCCAGCAGTGGTTAGCCATAAGCTGAAATGATGATGATGATAATTATTATTACCAAAGCAAAGAAATCCATTCCAACCGCTCTACCAATTAAGTCACTGCGGGTAGGTACGTATGGTAACCAAAATATTGTGACTTCTATTATCGTTTATGGACGACTTTTAATATTTTTCTATTTATATTTCATCAAGAATCATGCCGCCACGTTTGTATTATTTTTGGCAGAGTTGGATTGTTTAGTCAGAGATGAAGGGCAAGGCACAAAATATAAGCAAAGCTAGCCTATAGTAGGTTTGCATTATTTTAAATTAGCGTCCCTTTATTTACAAGATACTTTCATCATCCTCACTTCAGCCTAACGCCGTCCACTGCTGTACATAGGCCTCCCTCATGGTACGCCACAAAATGCGGTCCTGTGCTGCCTACATCCAACGACGCCCAGCAACTTCCACCAGGTCGTCGGTCCACCTATATGGGCGTCCTACACTGCGTCGTCCGATACGTCGTCGCTACTGGAGAACTTTTCTTCCTCAACGGTTGTCGGTTCATCGAGCGATGTGGGCTGCCACTGCCATTGCCACTTCAAAAAAACTTAAATAAACATAATGATGTTTGATGTTTACGCATTATAACTGTTTCTAGGGATTGTATCGCGTTTGTATTTGATTTTTGATTGCACGAAATTTCAAACACTTTTCAGCGTTCATGGTTACGGGCGGACTAAGATGTCCAACAAATCATCGTTATTACAGATATTTATATCTACCCGCTACAGAATTAGTTATTAAATTTTGACCCACATTTTGATTTTGAAATTTATTGCCAGTAAAAGAAAAAAAATTCTATGAAAAAAATATTATACGAGTTAGTGATTATTAAACATTATATTTCGTAGTGTTTATTATGACAAATTATTAATTTAAATCTAAAAAATCTAATAAACTACCGCTTTTTTTTTTTTTTTTATGGGTGGGTCGCGGTCGGCGCGCCTCCGCACCACTCCGTCCGGGGCGACAGAGGGGCTTAAGCACGCAACTCCCGCAACCCACACGAAAACCACCTCGCCTTCGTCATTGGGCCGACCACCGGAGCAGGTTTACTTGTCGTCAGTGGTCGGCCCGACGGAATACCCCTACGCGGGGTACCCTCCCATCGACCGACGTCCCCCCCTCGGGGAGGACGTCGGTCTTTCCTCACGCGGTCGGCCTCTCGGCGGGTGACGGACTAATCCCCGGTCACGTCACCCGCGGCCTCGGCTAGGGCGGCATGAGGCGCAGATAGTTGCGCCTGCGCCGCCCCAGTCGCCGGCGGCGGATCTTCTCATCGAGGCTGCGCTCCACGCGCAGACGATCCGCCGCCTCCTTCTGCGAGATCACTGTCTCGCAGAAGGCTGCGACCGCGTCCCAGTTCCTGACGCTGTCGACCATCGCCCTAGCGATGGCCGGCAGCGTCAGGTCGGCACCGATGATTGCGACGAGTTCACGGCGCTGCACTGCCCAAGCCGCGCAGGCCTCGAGCGTGTGGCGCGCCGTGTCCTCGTCGCAATCGCAGTGGTGGCAGGACGGTGTACTCTCCCTCCTCACGACCCTGTGCAGGTATTTGGCGAAGCTCCCGTGCCCCGTCAACACCTGCACTAGTCGGAAGGAGAGCACCCCGTGCCGCCTCTCCAACCACTGCATCAGCACCGGCCGGAAGGCCTCCACGGTTCGCACCCCGAACCGAGGCCTCTCCAGCCGGACTGCCCAACGGGCAATGACGTCTCGGCGGGCGTCGACGCGCCAGGCGGTGAGATCCCTTAACGAGATCACACCGCCCTCCCCGCGCACCCCCGACACCCGCCGATACAACTCGGCGAGCATTTCCGCCTCCAGGTCCCACGGGGGAGTCCCGGCCAATAGGCACGCTGCCTCCGTCGCAACCGTGCGGTATCCGCGGATGGCCCTGACCGCCATGACCCTCTGTGGTCGCCACAGAAGGGCCCTAAGTCGGACGGTCAAGGACCCCGCCCACACCGGTGCGCCGTACAGGGCCATCGACCGGATGACCCCCGTGTACAGCCGTCGGCACGTAGCGCTCGGTCCGCCCACGTTCGGCATTAGCCACGATAGGGCGGACGCCGCGCCGACGAGCCGCGGAGCGAGCCTGCGGAAATGCTCCCGGAACCACCATTGCCCGTCGAGCACCAGGCCCAAGTACCTCATATAATATACTACCGCTACCATTGGATCGGCACGCGGCTACACTGAGAAAGATCCGGGCAGAAACTCTTATTGATGAAAATCTTATTGATTTCAATGGATGAAAAATCATTTTACTACACTTGAAGCACTTGGCAATTACTAAACACTTGATCAGATAAGTGGTAACCCTATAGTATAATAAGGAAGGATACAGACGGAGGTCCGCGTTATCAGCTGTTACAACTTTAGGCTATAAACCACTCACACGCCCCACTTGGCAAACAAATTTCGTAATAATATATTTGGATTGTATTTGTATGGACATGCCTTTGTAATGAATGAGAAAAGCTTTTGTAGAAGAAGACCATGTTAAACTTGAATGTTTCCGGATGACGGAGTAAGAATACAATTCACCTCTTGACCGTGGATGTCGTAAAAGACGTCTAAGGGATTAAATATGCAAATAACATCAAGAAAAGATAAATTTGAAGATAAGATAAGAAGACAAACTTGAAGTGAAACCCTATACCAACACGTCACCGCACGGACTCCGTCTACTATTACCAGCGTATAGATAATATGTAATATTTGTGGGAATTAAAGTATTCTTAAAGTGTGTTTCAGTGCCACAAACTAAATTAAAATTACTTATAAAGAAATGGAAATCCTTCATCCCATTCCTGACCACTTTTCGACAAACGACTACTCAGGGGAATACTGCTTAGAACCGTGCTGTATAGTCTACTACATATATCTAATTCAGTGGCGTAACTACACCTTTCGAGGCCCGTGACAAATTCATCGGACTAGTCCCCCCACTGCTACCCCCCCCCCCTCCTTATTAAAAAAACTGAACTAACAATTATTAGTATTTTTTATTTTTAATACCTATTTATACACTTATTTTTTTAACACATTGTTACTTATGTATGTAATTAAGAAAGTAACTTAAATAAATTAAAGACAAAACTATTTCTTTTACTAAATGTATAATAATAGGTTTGGGGGTAGGGATTCATCTCTGACCGGGGGCCCCTTCCAGATGGGGGCCCGTGGCATTTTGCCGACTTGCCACCCTGTAGTTACGCTACTGATCCAATTAAGAACTAAGACCTGTGTAGCCTTTGACAGTAAAAATATACTGTAATTATTCATTACCGACTGGGAAATTTGAGTGGTACATTCAGAATGTTGAATAAGCAACAATACGAAAATTCGCGAAGAATACCGTAGGAATGGTTTGAAAAATATCGTAATAATTTACATATTTCAAATTTACCAGCATCTAGTTTGATATTGATCATATAAATAACCTTGTAATAATATTTTATAAGGTAACTAACCTTTATAATGTAATAGGGAGAATTAACTAATAGCTATTTTCGATAAATCTTAATAATAAAAACTAGCCAAAATTACTAAAACGTATACATCAGTACCCGTGTGGCGACGGCGTAAGAATACAATTCATCACTCCATCTTGCCCGTGGGTATTGAAAAGGACGACTGAGGGATATAATGTACAGATAACATTTATGCAAGAGAAGGAAAACTCGAAATAAAACCCTATACCAATACATCTGACCAGTGTGATATAGTAGATCAATTTCCCTCAAATTGTGGAAGAGCCTCGAGCACATCAGGGGAACGTATATGAGCTGGAATGATGATGATGATGATTAAAATTTTACAATTTACAAAATTATAAAAGTATTCAAAATTTGCGATGGTAGGTCCAATAGTTTCTAACGCGGGTATTAACTTTCGTTATCTCCCCGCACCTCGGGCAAGTTCCCGATGGAGGTGCGCGGACTCACCGATGTTCATTACGCTACATATATATTCGACAGTTGAGCCGCAATACTGATTTATACGATTATTTTATTTTCTTTAAACAACCAATGCCTCGCTACCGTCGCTTCTTGATGCTTTGATAGTATTCGGTAACATTTATTGACCATATCACCGTATATGAAACAAAATAAAACCTAAAAAGGAAGCGTCGTGAGTATACGTGTAAGTATTTTTTAACATGTGGTAATTCATATTTCGTGTGGACATGTGTAACACAATTGACCACCTTCCTTTTATTTATTTTTCTTTAATGATTTCTGATGTTTACATGATTGTTACATTACAATCATCATCTTGCTCTTATCCCAATTACTTGGGGTCGACGCAATATGTCATCTGTTTTGATATATTGCAAAAAGTTGCGGCAATGACTTTTATGACCGGCCGCCTGACTGACGTCAACCCTCCTTGGGAATATAATCGTTGACCCAAATGGTACCAGATGGAGTTGATCCGGGTCAATCTAGGGCTCTTAGTCGTCTTTTACGACACCCACGAGCAAAGCAAGGGTTGGTAGTATTCGAAGCCGCTACCACACAGCAAATTGTTACATTACAAATAAAACTATTTTTATGGATTTTATCGCGTTTGTATTTGATTTTTTATGGCCCGGCGTTTTAGAGACATTTCAGTCTTCAAGGTCACAGGACTGACTTAATTCTTCTTGCGCGTAGGACTGACTTACTTTTCCTTGTCCATAGATACCGTAGAAGACAACTAAAGTATATAATAAGCGAAAAATACTCGAAATAAAACCCTATACCAACCCGCTTGACTAGTCTAGTCTAATAAACGAATTTCCTTTCAATTTTAAAGTAAGCTTGAGCCCAGTGGCATTACTGCATTATGTGAGCTGAAACAATGATGACTTGTTACCTCAAAATTTTTTTGAGGCAATTCACGAAATGGAGCGGTGAATTGTTTTTTTTTAAAGCTAATCATCCTGCACTAAAATTTAAAATAATCCTTGTGTTACGGGGGCCTTTATATGTATATATATATTTAACGGACACAAATTACATCCAGATTCCAAACAAGAATTTTTGGATCGTACAAAGCCTGCTGGGGTTTAAACCCACTACACTGGCAAGGTAGGTTGGTATCTTAACTACTAAAGTTTTACTCCGTCACCAAATAGAAAGAAAATTGCTGTCGTAAGAAATGGTGGTAACCCAGCTCTGTGGAATATATATCAAACGTTAGAATAATTTCTACCTTTATGAATGGATTGTTTAAGAAAGCACAGAGAAACAATAACAATAAACTTGGGATACCATTTGTTTTTTAAAATTGTTGTTTATTTACTTTTGTGATTATTTAAGGGCGCTTTTAAATTACATACAGTGGGATCCGAAACTGTCTGTTTTGTTGAAAAAAAATTTTGATTATCTATAAATAAATAATAATAACCTACCAATAAATAAAATTGGAGTGTCTGTTTGTAATGTCAAAATAATAGGCTTTTTTCATGCTCACACGGTTATTTGCACGACACGACACCTATGCCTAAAATACAGATTAAAAATTTTTTGTCTGTCTGTCTGTTTGTTCCGGGTAATCTTCAAAACGGCTGGACCGATTTCAAAAATTCTTTCATCAATGGAAATCTATAATATCAGGGCGTAATCTAGACTATATTTTATCCCGGTACTCCCACGGGAACGGGAACTACGCGGATAAAACGTCTAAAACCGAAGCGAAGCGAAGGCAGGTTGCTAGTTGCTGAATATTTTTTGTGGGAATGATTTTTGAAAAGGGACTGAAATGTGTGCGAGGGAATTTCGTCGTCGTCACAACTCATATACTTTCCATTGTTGGGCTCGAACCTCCTACATAATGGAATGTATACTGACCTACTACATCGTGTTGGTCAGGCGGATTGGTATAGGATTTTGTTTTCTCGATTTTTCGAGTTTTCATAGACGGTATATATATTTTATCCCTTACTTGTCTTTTACGACACCCACGGGCAAGAAAGGAGATGGTGAATTGTATACTTATTCCGTCACCGCACGACAAATGCGAGGGAATTAAACCCTAAATAAACCTGTCTGACCAGCTTGGTATAGTAGGGTCAAATTCCCTCCTATTGTGGAAGAGGCTTGAGCCCAGCAGTGGGACATATATGAGCTGAAATAATGATGATGATTCCTTCCCTTACCACAGAGCAAAAAGTGTGTTTTTTAATAAGCTTTATAGTAATAATTTCGATTTCTGATGTTTATACGAGTCCGTAAAAATAGTAGTAGATTTTATCGTGTTTGTATTTGATTTTATTTATATAGTAAGTTTCCTGTGTAGTAACGGAGTAAGAATAGAATTAACCACCTTCTCTCTTGCCTGTGGGTGTCGTAAAAGGCGACAAAGATGTATCTTGTGCATATAACAACTGTGAAAGAGAAGGTACACTCTTAATAGTACCCTATACCCACCCGTCTAACCAGGCGTGGCATAATACGTAAATTTCTCTCCTAATATGGAGGAGGCTCGAGTCCAACATGATATATGAATTATGATAAAATTCCCTCGTAATACAACACAAATTTCAGTCCCGTTACCAAAATCACTCTCACAAAAAAACATACAATCAATCAATGAATCATTCATCGGCAATCGCCATTTTTTTGTAGTTCCACATCAAAGAAAAGTTTTTGACACAACTCTACATCCCAATAATAATGAGCTGTGATGATGATGATGTTGATGATGATGAAAATCACTGTAAGGTTTGAAATTATTCGTTGTTCCGTTAACATACCGCAAAAAATATGCTTTATAATATTAATATAGGTTTAATTAACAACGCCAGTTAAAAATCATCCTAAGTATTGACGCTCGGTGGTTCATTGATTCCAAAATCGATTAGTAGTTATTTGTTTGTTGCCGCTATAACGGTACTTACGACCACCATAAACCAACTTGAACTGATTTTAATTTTCTACGTATGTAGTAAACGTTGTTTTAATATTGATATACCAATATTCATTCAACATTCATTTTATTAATTTCAGCTCATATATGAGTATATATACGTCCCTTTTATTGGACTCAAACCTCTTTCTGGATAGGAGTAAAATTGACCTATTATACCACGCTGGTCAGAAGTGTTGGTATAGGGTTTTATATATTATTGAGTTTCATCAGAGAGGGGGTTATATCAATATGGTATATCTTTAAGTCAAGTGAATGCACAGATGCTGTAGGAGTTAGGTCACCTACCGCGCCAGTGCTTTGGGTTCAATTGACAATTATTTAGGGTATGTTTATATATCTTGACAACATCAGTAGTTGCACCTTGCAATAGTTTTTAGAATATTTTTACTTACATTAAGTTAATTTTAAATAACAAATTGTATTCATGTCGCTGACAATTACGGTGGATGACGAAAACTTAAAAATAAAATTTTAAAAGATCTCAGCGTAAATCTTAAAATTTTATTACCAAATGGTGGTTTATTCTTTCAGAAGCTTCTACATGCGGCACTCTTTTCTTTAACATGTTAACACGTTTTCTTATCATAACCATAAAATATCTGCGTGAGGTCTGCACTATAAATTGACATCTCTGGTAATTAAAAATATATATATTAAAAAATAAATTAATTTTATGATCGCATTAGTGGTAATCTTAAAAGTAGATTTGCAAATTAGTCCTTCGAAGCGTAATAAAATCTGTTTACGAAAAGGCTGTTTCTCCATTCGTTAATAAAAATATCATAAGTTAATAAAAATCAACACTAAAGCTTAAAGATAATAACTCGCGGGGATGACAATAGATTTGTTAATAAAACTATTTTACGGATTTTATCGCGTTTGTATTTGATTTTTGATTGTCCGTTGTTTCGAACACTTTACAGTGTTCATGGTTACGGGTGGATATGCGATAAAATGCGTATAATAGTGCAATGCTCACGTAAACATCACATAACTTAGTGACAGTAGATTTATTTTTCATTGGCACAAAGAATTAGATATACAGATAAGAAATAATTAGAACGAAGGTGCTGTGTGGGGGGCGACTATATAATTATACCACCGACCATTATCTTGCTCGTGGGTGTCTAACTAAGAGTTGGCTGGTCAACAATTGCATACATGATGGACATGACGGTTAACAGAACGCCGGTCAGAGTACATATTGCGTTGTACCCAAATAATTCGGATAAGCAGGATAATGATGATGAGATAGAAATAAGTCCTTCTAATTAATTATAACTCAATATATTTTCTTCTAACATTGATATTAAAACATGAAACTTATGAGCGAAAAGGTCTCCAGTACCGACTAGGTATCGACTTAAAAAATTATTAAAAGCATCATTACGAATTAATGAAGTTACTACGAGAATGAGTAACAGCCTTATTCTGGAAGGGTCAATACGAACTGCGATCGCCAAACTATCAGCGAAGCGTGGCGATTATGGTATTATAGTAGGGATGTGACTTGGAAGGAAAATAATCGATTTTTTAAACAATCGATTATTTGTTCTTTAAAATAAATCGATTATAAAATAATCGATTAACTAAAAATAAATAATCGATTTTTTCTCCCAACAGGATTATGATGACCCTTTTTTTTAGGAAATGTGAGCTTTATTTTCTAATATAATATGAAATAATATTGATGACCTTTTTTTCAAATCTGGCAGTGAATAATCGATTAAATTCGATCGAATTTCGAATAATAAAAAATCGATAATTAATCGATTTTTATTATTTTTATAATGGATTGTAAAAATCGATTATTAATCGATTTTTTTTTTGTAATAGTCGATTATTATAAAAATCTATTATTTTTTCACATCCCTATATTATAGGTCTATAGTTTTTGGCGGGTATCTGAAGTATCATGTGGTGTTCTTGTATTATATTCAATATCTTAGTGTTTTAACGTGTTATATTAAATAATTTTGATGGCATTTTATGTAATATATAGTGGCAAAACTGCTGAGGTGTAGTGAATATGATATAAAATTGCTATACATACCTTTTTGTTTCCACCAAAATTCTCAGAAGATACCCTTAACAGTGGCCATTACACTGTTAAGGGCGACACTGACTTACTGACAGACCATTACTGACATGAAGAAACTGAGAACTTGAAAAGATAATTATAACTCGACACTGGCAAAAATGGCTCATATTTGTAGCTGATTGCCAAGACAAAAAAGAAGAAGATGAAAGTCTTTGTCCACTAGTGAAGCAGAATCATCATCATCTGCTATTTATAGATGATTTATGCATATTATCCCTTAAGTGGCCTTTTACGACATCCACTGGCAAAATAGGCGATGGTAATTTATATTTTTACTCGGCCACCACAAGGCAAGAAAGATAAACACTTTGATATGAAACGAAAGATAAAATATAATGAAAAATAATTCTTATCCACATTAACCTATCTTATAATATCACCCTATTAAATCACAATAAAAGAAAATATTTGTATTTATTAGTACACCATCACAATCTGGGGTGAGTTATGAATGTCGTAAACTCGGGTTAAGTCATATTGAATTGCCCACCCGGAAGGGACGAATGGTTCCTTTACATCAAGCATTTAAAACGTGGGATGGATGCTTTGAACAATTATAATTGTGGTTACCGCAGCTATAACGCAAAGATTGTCAAAGTATTTGTTTCACATGTTCCAAGGTATGTTTTCATAAGTTGCGAATTTTACAAAGCGAAAACGTAAACCAATTAATACTTGCCATATTGCCTTCTGCCAAATATTTAACTATCTATATAATATAGTCAGCGATAGAATTTTCAGTTCTTTATTTTTTTTTATTTATACAATAATGGGTCCTAAGTTTCGAACTTATTTGCTATTTAGATTGATGAGTTCACTTAACTCGAATAATCTTTGTAGAATAAATTCGGAACAGCTTTAATGATCAATAAAGCTTAGTGCATCTTAATCCTGTTCTTCATCATCGTCATCATCTTTGCTCATGTAAGTCTCAATACAGAGCGCGAGGCTTTTTCATAATAGGAGCACAATTTACTTTTTATACCACACTGGTTAGACGTTTTTGTATTACGTTTCATTTCGAGCTTTCCTTCTCTTGCATAGATGTTATATGCATATTGTACCCCTTAGTCGCCTTTTAAGACACTCACGGGGAATAATTGGGGATGGTGAATAATATAGATATAATACTGTAAAGATATAAATCTGGATTACTTTATTGGATTTTATTAAAATTTGACCCCACTCTGAGATGACCCCATGCGAATTGGGAAATTATTTATTATACTTCTATCATAACTTTGAGATACCATAGCGGAAAGGCTTAATAATTGTTAAAGGTAGTTTACAATACGCATTGTAAGCTATGAATTAATATTTGAGGACTCTGTTTAGGTTTATAAGCTATGAAATATGTAGATAATACCTTAAATATCATTGAAATATAATAACCTAAGTCTTTATTCGCCGTGCTGGTGACCGAGCCTTCCGTGTGGTGACGGAGTGAGAATATAATTCACCAAACCCCCTCTTGCCTTTGTCGTAAAAAATTACTAAGGGATTAATAACTTACTTCCGTTCAAGGGCAGGAAAACTCTAAATGAAATCTTATAGCAACACGTGTGACAAACGTGGTGTCATCATTTCAGCTCATATAGGTACGCCCCACTGCTGGGCTCGAGCCTCCTCTCCTGTTTAACGTCAACCCTCTTGGGAATGTAATTGTTGACCAGATAGCAACTAAGAGGTGGACCAGGTCGATATAAAGCTCTTAGTTGTCTTTTACGATAACCACGAGCATTATAAGGATTGGTAGAATTCGTAGCTACTACTACACAGCAAATATCATCATCATCAGTTTATATACGTCCCACTGTTGAGCTCGGGCCTCCTCCACAATGGAAGTGAATTTAACCTACTACACCATGCTGATCAGACATGTTGGTATAGGGTTTTATTTCGAGTATTCCTTCTCTTGCACAGATGTTATGTGCATATTATATCCCTTAGCCGTCTTTTACGATATCCACGAGCAAGATAAGAAGTGATGAATTGTATTCTTACTCCGTCGCCACACGGACAACGCCGACACAGCAAACGCCGCTATAAAATTTCTTTAATTGTATACGTAACTAGTAGTCTAATGGACAAAGGCCTTAAAACTTACGGGTCAGAGTATGTTTCCACGCATGAGGTCACCAAAATTAAATATGAGCTAGCTTTTTATTTATCAAAAGACAATGCCTCAAATTGTGACTACACGCAGTCTTTTAATCACCTCGGACAGTTCTGTAACTGGATCATAGACTCACAAAAAAGGCTTTCATTTTAACTTCAAACTAGTCCTGAAATGAAAACTGATGGTTTAATGATGTAGTTTTCAAGCAACGTCAGAAGTGAGGTCATCCTACATAACAAGTAGCTAATAAATCTCTTATAACAATAATTTCATCAGTGACGCTAAACATGGCTCACGCAACTAAAAAAAACAGCAAATGACTTAATGATGTCTAATAAAATTACACACGAAAAGCAAACATGAGGGCAAACGAAAGTAAAAACCCCACAATTTTCTGTTCAAAATTTTGATAACTCTATCTCACGTAATAACAGTGCTGAGAAAATTGCTGACCACCAATCACGTGCGGCTGTTTTAAAACCTCCCGCGTTTGAATTTCGAACGCAAAGCTCAAAGGATGACAGACCTCCGACGTAAGCAGACGTATGTTTAGTCAGTAATTTGTCGATAATTTGCAAAATGAGAACGTGCTCAGCTTCGAATATGGGCGATTAATATATTTTTTACCTGAATTGCATATTAAAATGTCGCTGAACCCCGAGGTGAAAGTACTTGAGCGTGTAATTGAATATTTTATCAAGCCGGAGATAGGTATGTCGGGAGTTCATGAATATAAAAAGGTCGGCTCGAGGGTATCCGTTTAACCATGCCAGATTTTCATCAGGCTATAAAAATTAAATGCTTTCACTTTTAAACCTTTGTTGGTTTAATAGCTGTGGGCTAATATGAATTTAGTTTCATTAAAATTTTATTAAACCATATAACGGGCTTTGAACTTTGATTCATACAAAGTTTCAAGTAAAAAAAAAATTCATTTGCCCCATATTATAAGCTTGATTACGTATGTATAGAAATTTAGAATAATCTGTACCTGATTTTGTACAAGTTAGTAAAATAAACATGAAAAATTAACAAGAAAATCTTAAGTATGCTAATCGTTGTAATGTATTTCTTTGGCCTTTAAAAAAGCACTTAACTCATTAATAATATGCAAATGATTTAATTTTCTTCGAAACCAACAAATCGTGATTATTTCTCGTTCGGATGTTTGCTTTTGCACGCCATGCCATTAAAATATTGGTACTTGTTATATTTCGATATATACGATTTTTATTTAAATCCCTTAGGTTCATCTCGACACATATACGTTCCATTGCGAGGCTTGCGCCTCCTCCACAATAGGAGGGAAATTGACTTTACTACACCATGCTGGTCAGATGTGTTGGTATAGGCCTCCATTTCAAGTTTTCCTTCTCTTGCATAGATTATATGCATATTTAAGCCCTTATTCGTCGTCTACAATACTCACAGGCAAGATAGGGGATGTTAAATTGTATTCTTACTCCATCACCACACGGAAAAATAAAAATTAGCCATATATACGAATAGTCTAACTCAGTCTTCAGACTACACTTCATCATCATCATCATCAAAGCTCACATACGTCTCACTATTGGCCTCGGGCCTCCTCCATAATAGAAGGGAATTTCACTTAGGCACTATACCATTCTGGTTCGGACATGTTGGTATAGGGTTTCATTTCGAGTTTTCGTTTTCTTGCACAGATCTTATGTGCATATTATATCCCATAGTCGACCTTTACGACATCCACGCGTAAGAGAGTGGTGAATTGTATTCTTACTCCGTCATCACACGGAAAACGACACTTAAATAAGCCTAAACTTGCTTTAGTAAACCTTTATAGAAAAGATAGACAACCATTTAATAATACGCGCCAAACTAAAAGATATCCAAGTATGTTTATAACATCGCTTCAATACTGATATATTATTACTCGACCTTTAACATCAATTAACCTTGCCCGTACCGCATTACACTTGATACATCGATAAATTCACAACTATGTAATACATTACCACTTTATAATGATAAGAATATCGATGCGTGTGTCATTAAAAAGCATTGTACGTGATATAATGTAAAGATATTGTTATGCAAAGATTTTAAGTTGAAATTGTGTTGGAAATTTAATGTTTACTTTTAGTAAGTGTTTATTGAAATGATATATTTTATGTGTTAGCATACTGTTGACAGTTGTCTGTCTACAGCCGTTGGCCGGTCCATCTGGGGTAGTATCACACTCTCGCAGAAAATTGACGTCCGAGTAGTAGCAATTTGTTACTGCGCTTCGTTTGGTGAGCTTGAGAGTCGGTAGCCCAACTTTCTGAGGGTGTTTGCGTGTGGTCGGTTTTGGTGATGCTTTTAGTATCACCGAACCTCTTGCATGCGTTCTCCCTCCCTTGTCTTCGGTATCTTAATTAATCTATATCTATACCAATAAATGAAATTGGAGTGTCTGTTTGTAATGTCAAAATAATAGGCTTTTTTCATGCTCACACAGTTATTTGGACTATACATATGCCTAAAATACACTTTAATTTTTTTTATCTGTCTGTTTGTTCCGGGCAATCTTCATAACGGCTGGGCCGATATCAAAAATTCTTTCACTAATGGAAAGCTATAATATCAGGAAGTAACATAGGCTATATTTTATCTCGGTATTCTCACGGGAACGGGAACTACGCAGGAAAGACGGACTGAAACCAAAACGAGGGAGGGTTGCTAGTTGTCAATATAATTATACTTTGTCTCCGATGCCAAAGAAAATTTTATTCCTTACTACGACAAGTGGCTTTTTAAAAAGTAAAAGAAAAACCATGAAGAAAGAAAAACAAAGACGCAGACTTTACCTCGACGCTTTATTTTATGTAGACGGGAAATACTTTTTGTCCTATCTAGATCAAGTTAGCTTAGAAAAAGTGTCATCTAGGATTAAGTTACTCTTACTTTTTAACCGAGCTTACATTAAATAAAATAAGCGAACTTTAATTATTACGTAGTCATGATAAATAAAAATGATTTTTCTGTGTGGTGACGAAGTTGATGTAAAGACGGGTAAGGAATTTGATATGCATGATCATGACATCTTCCGTGTGGTGACGGAGTAGGAATACAATTTACCACTCCCTACTATCCCCATGGGTGTTGTAAAAAACGACTAATGGATATAATATGCACATAACATCTTTCCGAGAAAGGGAAAACTCGAAATGAAACCCTATATCAACATGTCTTACCAGCATGGTATAGTAGGTCAAATTCCCTCTCATTCTGGAAGAGTCTCGAGCCCAACAGTGGGACGTATGTGGACTGCGACGACGATGATGATGACATCTATGCAAGAGAAAGAAACCTCGAAATAAACACCCTGTCTTGCCAACACGGTATAGTAAGTCAATTTCCTTCCCATTGTGGATAAGGCTCGAGCCAGCTAGAGGCAATGGGCAGTCCACATCGCTCGTCGCACCGATAACCATTGGGGATAAGTTTCTCGAGCGGCGATCATGAATCGGATGACGTTGCGTGGGACCATCCCCTGCTAATTGGATTGACAACATCTTGATAGTCGCAGGGAAATGATACAAGACCATTCTGAGTGACATTCTTATGGAGACGCCTAAGTCCAACAGTGGTCGTCTACAGGCTGATGATGGCTAAAAGAGTAATATTAAGTTTGAATTCTCACAGAATCTGTTTAATGGACTATGTCCTACTTCTATCTCAGTGAAAGTCACTCCGTGTCCAAGAGACACAGTAATTGATTGACGATAATACTAAATAGGTAACAATATCACGCTTATTATAAATAATATACAATGCAATGATAACCTAAGTAAGCCCTGGAGCTATTTATATGTTTACTTACCACAAATTGAATTATATTGAGAAGTTTATCACTATACAAATAATATTGAAGTATCTTTTTTGTAATGTCAAAATAATGACCTCTTTTCATGCACACATGGTTATTTGCACGATACATAGGTATCGTAACAACATTTTTTTTTACTGGTTAGAGGCATAGGCCTCTATCCAGCTTAAAAAAATAGTTGTCTAGCATTTCTGATCTTTACGCGAGTATTACACATTATAAATAAAACTATTTTTAAGGATTTTATCGCCTTTATATTTGATTTTTGATTTCGCGACGTTTCGAACACTTCAGCGCAAAGCAATATAATTTTTTCATTTATATCATTTTCTTTTTATACTGGCGAGTTTGCTTTCTGTTATATGCATATTATTTCTCGTAGTCATATTTAAAGATACCCACTGGGAAGATTCCCCTTTTGCCTGTAGGTATCATAAAAGGGGCCTGAAGGATATCTTGTACATATAACACCTATGCAAGAGAAAGAAAACTCGAAATAAAACCCTATACCAACCTGCCTGACCAGCGTGGTATAGTAGGTCAACTTCTCTCCCAATGTGGAGGAGACTCAAGCCCAGTAGTGGGACGTATATGAGCTGTGATGATGATGACTGGGAAGATAGGTCATTGTGAGTTATATTCTTACTTCATCACCACACGGATAAATCACAATCTATACCAATAAATAAAATTGGAGTCTCTGTTTGTAATTGTAATGAATGAAACTGCGGTTGGAGTCTAACTGATGTATATTTCTCTTCATTAACATTTATTCATTTTAACATCATAGACAAACCTATCAATAAGGTTAAATACACTGCACATCCCCCTTTTAAATCTGAATATTCATGAAACATCAATTACCATTTAAAACATGTACCACCATACCACTCACCCCCTCCTACTATTGATTGGGTGACCTACCTGTGTAAATGCTAATGGCATCTTGTCTTTAATATAATATAAATAAATTAAGCAAGAAAAGCAAACTGCTTTTCCTGTGGCAAAGGCAAACGAGATAAGCTATCGGCCGGACCGTTATCCGCCGATTTCACAAATTTAATGGAAAACTCCCAACTCGATAACTCTGCTGCCCAGCACTGTAGTCAGCTGGCAATTTTCCGACATACTTTTGCTGCCACTAAAAATATATGTAGGGGATAAGTACAAACCGCCTACCGTATGGCCGACTAAACGACCGCGTAGTCTACGCCCGAGCAGTGCTACTGCCGGCGACACACCAATAGCTACGTGATCACAGTTCTATTAGAACAAGAATCAACATACAGCAGTCATATCGTTTTATTACACATTGCACGTTTAATCAATTTTTTTAACTGTCTTTACGACGTTTGCTAATTTCGGCCGTTCGCTGCCATATTCATAACGGTGAGCGATTATCCCGGTATTCCCACGGGAACAGGCACTACGCGGGTAAAACAACTAAAACCGAAGCGAAGCGAGGGCGGGTTGCTAGTATACATATATAAAGATTATCCGCTCAGCTCAACACTAAACAATAACCTTTATATCCATAAAGGTTTTTTAAGCCGATACATTGTAAGCCGATACTTAGAGGTACTATACGCTACCTAAAACGTGTTTCTAACTCGTATGGAATATCCTAACTGATATTATAAACGCCAATTGAATCTTGAGTAAGGTATAGTAAGATACTTTTCCTTTCATGTAGAGAAGACCCCTATCCAAAAGTGGGAATCATATGAACTAAACTCTCACGGGTCCCTCTCTTCCCTCCATTATGGTTGAGGGGAGTGATGGCTGCTCTAGTAGTTAACTCGTGATCGGGTGCCGCTTGCGGGATCTGGTCCAACCATAGTTTTCTCATTACATTTGTGATTATTATTATATTTGTGAACTATATTATATAATATTTCGAATGGCATTACACTGGAACTATTAATAAGCATGTTGTAAGATATAATTTTATTTAAAAGAAATTAGAAAAATAAATAAAAAATAGACAATCCCGCTGAGTTTCTTGCCGGATCTTCTCAGTGCGGTCGCGTTCCGATCCGGCGGTAATTATAACTTTAAGAAAAATGTAAAAAAAAAATGACAATATGTAAGTGCCCCCGCTGGTTTATACATAATAAATGATTTGAATTTGAATTAAACAAAAATATGAGAGGATTCGTATTGATAAATATTTTGCTAATATCACGTTTATTTCTGTGTGATGACGAAATAAGGTTATTTTTTTATAATTACTGTTGGTAGTAAACGAGCAAACAGCACACCTTATGGTATAATTGATATAACAATACAACACAATTCATCATCCTATATCTTTTTATTTTTTTTTCACGCTGTGGAAATGCATTTACGCACTATCCCTCGCCGGTTGAAAAAAATAGACGGGGGAGTGTGTGTGGGACTCGCCAGCCACAGAAGTGACCGAAATACCCACTAAAACCACAGTAGTTTACACACAGTAGTTTCACGCTTTTATGAGGTGCCGGAAAGATCGTCTGATGTCATTCTATCCCCGACACCCCAACGCTTGGCCGTCTGGTCACGTCCTGTCATCATTCAGGGCGGTGAGAGGAGGAACGCATAACGGCGTCTCCTCCTCCCTGGTTGCCGCCGGCGTAGCGAGTCTGCGGACGCAAGTGCCTCGCGTGCCCGCTCTGCGGCCTCCTTCATTATCATGACAGCCTCACAGAAGGAGGCCATCGACGACCAACAGCTGTCGCTGCCGAGCATCTTGAAGATTATGGTCGACAACGACAGGTCCGCTGCTCCCATGTCCGTTGACAGGACGTGGCGCTGAGGCCCCCAGGCGGGGCATACTTGTAGTGTGTCGTACGCATTGTCGAGTAGCGCGCCACACTCATGGCATCCTGGGGCCTCTTCTCTTCCATCATCCTATATCTTGTCCATGGATATCGTAGAAGACGTCTAATGGATATAATAAGCATATGGATAGATGTTCTTTGCAAGAAAAGTATAAGTCGAAACTGCGAGCCCAGCAATGTTACAAGAGTTTATTTATTATATCATGGTGAATGTGTTTACGGAAGGTTTTATTTCGACTTTAGTTACTTTTTTTTTTGGGTGGATTATGGTCATCTTCATGGTTTCCGTGTGATGATGGAGTAAAAATACAATTCACCACTCCCTATTTTGCCCGTGAATGTCGTAAAAAATGACTAAGAAATACAATACGCTTATTACATCTATGCAAGAGGAGGAAAACTCGAAACAGAATCCTATATCAACCTGACCGAACAGCATGATATAGTAAGGTTAATCTCATTCCTATTGTGAAGGACGCTCGAACCCAACAGTGGGACGTATATGAGCTGAAGTGATGATGATGATGGTCATCACACATGCCGTCCGTTCCATCCGGGGTGATGAAAGGGTAGCGTGCGGCCTCATAACTCACCGTATTCGAACCTCTTCGTCATTTGACCGGCCACTGGTATCGAGTTCCTTGACGCCCATGGCTAGCTCGGAACTTTAATTACTCTTATAATAATTTTACGCGCCATCGTCTCTTACTTTAGTTGCAAATTACGTAAGGAATAGGAAGATAACCCACATAAAAGATAAATATATTAAATAAACATAATAATAATAATTAAAAGATTGCAGATGTTTCAATATTTCAATAGCCTTGAACTGCCTTGAAGCTATAGCAACGTAATATGCGAAAACCAAATAACCTTTATCAAGATAAATATGTCGCTGTAAATAAACGTATCGTGATTAACCACTGAACAGTCGTTCCGTATGAATCTGAACAGAATTATATACAAGATATACTTTAAAATATTAAAATATTAACAATATTTCATCATTTTACCTAGAATATTCAACAATTTAATTATAATATTCAACTCTTCAAATCTCGGTAATTTTTTTTTTAGTAGAAATATCCAACCTATTTGGAAATCACGGCAATTGTAATGTGTTAGTTACTCATATTCAATTGGAATGAATTATATGCGAGATTCATAGGTCAATGGCCTGTTATCAATGGAGACATGACAAGAAGACACGACATCAAAAACTACTGTGCACACAGAGATTTTTTCTTCTCACCGGATATGTTATATGAATTAAGAATAGTATAATGTTTGCTAATGGATTATATTAGAATATTTTCCTCTCTCAGAGATTCTAATCTGCGACAACCGTGATTCGTATTGCTGATTTTTAAGTTATTTTTTATTGCAAACGGTGGCAAATGAGCAAACAGTACACCTGATGGTAAATGTTACTGCTACTCACGGAACTTTGAAAGGCCGCTGCCTATCGCGAAGAAAGTCAAAGGAATGTAAATTCTTGCAATGAGGTTTGGTGAAACTAAACGTATCACCAAAACCCACCACACGCAAACACCCTCAGAATGTTGGGCTTCCGGCTCTCTCGATCACCGTACGAAGCGCAGTAACAAATTGCTATTACTCGGACGTTGATTTTCTGTGGTACTAACCACACTGAGCAGAAAATCAACGCTGGTTCGCGGCTGTACACAGACAACTCCCAACAATATAGTCCTACCATCTTCCTCTAGGCGTTTTTTCTTATTTTCTTCTTTTCTTGGTGGGCTATGCTCAGCACACATACCGTCCATTCCGTCTGGGACGACGCAAAGACAGTGCACGGACCATAATCTACCGTATTCTACCCCTTCGCCATTAGGCCAATCACTGGTACCGATCCAGTCCACATCACTCCGGACGCCCGGGGCTACGCCCTCACGCGATTAACCTCTCTACGGGAGACGGACCAGATTACCCGGTCCAGTCACCCGCGGCCTCGACTAGGGCGGCTTCATTAACAGATGCCCGCGTCTGCGCCAAGAAAGAAACTAAAATCAATTTCTCGACAACATCAGATAAATACCTTGAAAGATAAACGTAAGTGAGGTTACAAATGCGCAATTTACTATTCCACAAGATAAAACTGTTATGACAAATTGGTTTTATGCCAATATTTTTATAATTTTCGGTCAAAAACCCCGCAGACACGGAGTCTGCTGTGAACCCAGCCCTGAAATTCTTTCAACTATTCTCACACATTACAAATAACATTCGGAATCACAGCGTCTATAAAAACTTTAATGACTCTGTCCAAACGTCTTTATGTTTTTTTTTGAACTAATATATTTGCTCATCGAAATATTTTTTTATCTGACACTTTGAAGTAATTTTAAATTGAAAACTGTGTCTAGATTCCATTTAGTTCTTATAGCGCTCGTTACATCATCCGCTACGCAGAATCATTTAATATGACTCATAATATTTTCTTAGTAATTTCAGTGATAAAGTTGAATGCAATATGTCGGCACCCCTTATTTTCTGAATCGTCAAACTGGCTAGAACTAAGGTCAATTTTCTGAGGATGTTTGCGTGTGGGTGAGTTTTAGTGATGCCTTTAGTATCACCGAACTTCATTGCACGCATTCACACTCCCTTCGATTACTTTACGGTAGGCAGCGGCCTAGCAAAAGTCCATGAGCGGCAAAGTCACTTACCATCAGGTGTACTGTTTGCTCATTTGCCACTGTTTGCAATAAAAAATAATAAAAATGGAATACCAGGCAAATCATAATTATTCATCACAGCTCATATACATACTTTTAGGCTAGAGCCTCTTCTCTATAATCTCATATTCAAAAATCTTCATGTCTCTAATTCATTAACGAATCAATACTTTTCCTTCAAATTTTTTTCATGGATTCCTACCGCCATTGCCTAACTCCCGTTTGACCAGTTGCCCCATAACCTAATACACCCTATATATTTTTATATTTATTGCCACAATACGTATTTCACGCTATTTATAAACTCGTAGGCAGCTATACCGAATATAGTTTTTGCAGAATAGTATACCTATATTTTCATACACAAATAATCAATATTGGCCACGCTATTACGTGAGTATATAAGAAAATAGATTACAACGGCTTCATACATCATCATCATCAGGGCTCGACGAGCCCTTCACAATAAAGAAGAAATTGACCTTACTATACCATGCTAGTCAGACAAGTTAGTATAGGATTTACTTCGAGTTTTCCATCTCTTAAAGGTTTTATTAATCTGTAGAAATTAAATTAAAAGTATGTGCTACATAGATGGCTTATTATAAATTCAAAACTGCAATAAATATTAAAATTAAGTCTATAATTCGTAAGATAACAGATTAAAAATATAATACACTACTCATTATCTCGCCCGTGTATGTCGTAAAAGACGACCGAGGGATATAAGATGCGTATAGATAAGCAAGAGAAGGAAAACTCGATATAAAACCCTATACAAACCCTTCTATAATAGAGGAGACTCGTGCCTAGCATAGGAACCGAGATGACGAAGTCAGAAATCATTCTTTAATTACCTACTTATTCGTAATAGCCTAATTTAGTAGCAATTAATTTCATGCTACCCTATTAAGAGAACGGAGTGAAATCTTTCACAAAACCAATTAACGCGTTTAAAAAAAACATAAACATAAAAGATCATCCAGTTAATAACGTGATGAAAGTAATAATATTGTACTGACAGGGGATTTCTTCATTTATTTATCTGTTGGAAAACTGGAATGGTTTAATTAGCTCATTTAATTCTAAGCATTGCCAAACACAACAAACATAATTAATGATTATATTGACAGATCAAAAAAGTGCGTTGGATATAGAAAAAAATTTGAATTATCGTAATACAATTTTGTTTACACTGCTGGGCATACCCTCCTCGTCAAGTGGAGGAAATTTGACCTACTGTACCACGCTGGTCAGACGGATAAGACGAGCAAACAGCGTACATGATGGTAAGGAATGCTGCCGCTCCTGGATTCCTGTTAGGCCGCTGTCCACTGTAAAGAAAGTGAAGGGAGTGTGTGCATGGGATAGTAGGGAACTTTCCCTTTCATGTAGAGAAAGTTCTTAACCAAAAGTGGAATTGATATAGACTAAATAAACATGTGATTATTAAGAAATATTTTGCGAATATCATGTTTTATTCCGTGTAGTAACGAAGTAAGCATTTTTTATTGCTAACGAACAAACAAGCAAACAGCACTGATGGTAAGTGATACTGCTGCTCATAAATTCTTTGCTAGGCTACTGCCTACTGTGAAAAAAGGGTGTATGCGTACTATAAGACTCAGTGACACCAATGGCGCCCAAACCAACACGCAAACGCCCTCGGAAAGTTGGGCTTCCGGCTCTCTCGCCACTGAATGAAGTGCAGTAACAAATTATTTCGAGTTTACCTTTTTTTATATAGATGTTATATGCATATTATATCCCTTAGCGGTAGATAGGGGAGTATTAGTGCTCACTCTTATATATGATAGTGAAAGCTGGATCTAGCAGGGAAGAAATAAAATGGAATAAATGCTGTAGAGATGAGAGTTTTATGTATAATATGTGGTGTAAGGCTGAAAGATAAAATTAGGAATAGTGTGATAAGAGAGGGCTGTGGAGTGAACCAAGTAGTAGTGATAAGGATTAAAAAAAGATATGTTTTTTTTGAGGGGTTGGGTTACGGTCGGCGCACTCCTCGCTCCGCTCCGTCCGGGGCGACAGAGGGGCCACCCGTATACCATGTCGCCTTCGTCGTTGGGCCGACCAAAGGCGCAGAGTTCTTTAACTTTAGTGTTCAAAAATTAATACGGTGGTTTGGACATAGTGAAGAGAGGTTGACAAAGCAAGTATACAATGCAAAATGAGGGTGGGACGGTTACAAGAAGAAGACTACGTTACACGTTTCTGGATCAAATTGGAGACGTGCTGTGGCTATGTTAAGAGTAGGCGTAATCGTAGAAAATGTACGAAAACTTCGATGAATGTATGTAAAGCGATGGAAGTACATAAGGATTGTGGCTTGTGGTACTCCGTAGTATCTGCCTACCCCTTTGGGAAACCGGCGTGTGGCTATATATATCTGTATATCCCTTAATCGGCTTTTATAATACCCACGGGCAAGATAGAGGGTGAATTGTATTGAATTTTGTTTATAGTTATTAAAATATTTCCAGTCTTGAAATTCGGTAACATGTATTATTGTAACATTTATTTTTATATAAGATACAAGACGGATGGAGCATTGACCTTTTTGGCAAGGCCGTAAAGAAAGATATAGATATATTAGTATTTAGATAGTTAGAAAAGGATAGATGTCTCAGTTATAGCTAGCTATTATCATCTAAATAGCATATATATAGCAGGTGCGTGGTTCGTTGCGTTACGTTATTTCAATTCTATGCCAATTGTATATAAATAGAACGTCGGAACGTCTAAAATACATCATTATCGGTCTGAATGAGTTTTCTCCTTTAAACTGGAACAGTTTTTGATGTATCGATTTTTTTTCTGCTTAGTGCGATGGCGATTACGAACTATCAATTCTTATATTGCTGATGGAGACTAACATTTTCAAAACTTTTCTATTATAACAAAAGTTGCTTACATAAATATTTCCTTTTCAATTATTTTTAAATTATATTTCATTGTAACACTAATGGTATTCTTAGTAGCATCATCATCATCTCAGCCCACTGTTGGGCTCGGGCCTCCTCCGCTATGGGAGGAAAATTGACCTACTATACCACGTTGGCCAGACATGTTGGTATAGGGTTTGTTTTCGAGTTTTTCTTCTCTTGCATAGATATTATATGCATATTATATCCCTTAGTCGTCTTTTACGGCACCCACGAGCAGGCGAGGGGGTGGTGAATTGTATTCTTACTCCGTCACCACACGGACAATTCTTACTAACGGATTATATATTAGAATATTATTTATTAACATTAAGGATATAACATCAAGAGTAATAATAAATAAAATTTTTCATTGTTTTCAGGTAAGTTCGTGCATAGTGAAAATAAAAAGAAACAAGAATAATATTTTTTTCATTTTTTTATTGCGGTTGATGGCAAACGCGCAAACAGCACACCTAATGGTAAGTGATATTGCCGTTCATAGACATTTGCTAGAGCACTGCATATTGTGAAGAAAGTAAAGGAAGTGGAATGACTGCGCAACGCAACGTAAACACCCTCAGAAAATTGGGCTGCCAGCTTTTTCGCGCACCTATTTCAGTCCAGTAAAAAATTGTTATTATTCAGACGTCGATTTTCTGCAGGAATGTAGTGTACTACCCCGGAAGGACTGACTCGCGGCTGTAGACAAAAGACTGTTGCCAGTGTGGTCTACTAAAATATCGCTAAATATAAATTTCTAAGTTTAAACATATTAAAAATGTCAATAATTTGTTTGTGCTCCTACCACAGACAATTAAATATATATTTAGAGCCTAAAATGTAAACATTGAACAAATAAAAAGATAGTTTAAATTGTCAATTAACATTATTGTTTTTATATAACACATTTATTACTGGTCGCAATTTTTTAATATATATCCCTCAATTATACTTTAATAATATCTATAAAAAGAAGGGGATAAAAGAGGGATGCTGATTAAGAAGAAGAAGGGGATTAAAAAGGGGAGGCTGTTGTTCTTCGGTCGTTAGGAACCCCTTTTTTGGGTGGGTTATGATCTAGTCACACCCAGCCCAACTCTTTCGAGACGAAGAAAAAGTGGCGTGTGCACATAATCTACTGTACTCTCTCTGTGTCTTCTCTCCATCGCAATTGGACTGGCCACTAATATCGATATTGTCAGGCTGTCATAGTCACAGGGTTAGCCTCTTTGGAGATAGCGGACTAATCTCAAGTCCGTTCCCCCGCGACCTCGGCTAGAGCGGCATCAGCCGCAGATACAAGCGCCTAACCCGTTCAATGACCAGACGTGCCATGGTAGAAGGGCCACTCCTGGACCCACTCCCGGACATTTCTAAGATTTTCTTATACATAAATCATCAAAAAGGTTATTGTGATGAAAATTTATTTACTATAATGATTTAATAAACTTCATTATCACCCACTAAAACCAAACTTCATTATCACCCACTTAAAACAAACTTCTTTACCAACCACTAAAACCGAATTGCATTACCACCCACTGAAACCAAACTACATTACCAACCACTAAAACCAAACTTGATTGATGTAACTTTATTATGTCCAAATATGTTGTGTAAAATACACCACTCCCGCTCTTGCTCGTGGGTGTTGCAAAAGACGACTAAACGATTAAATGCATATAATATCTATGCAAAGAAGGAACATTTGAAATAAAACTTTATACCAACACGTTTGATCAGCATGCTATAGTAGATCATCTTCCCTCCTATTGTGGGAGGCTCTAGCCCAACATCAGGACGTATGAGCTAAAATAAAAAAATAAGTGATTCATCAACTACTCTTAAGTAAATATAACACATATACGGACGTACTAATATTTAGTGTTTAAACAATAAAAAATGCCTTCTAATAAATACTATAAAGTTGCCACGTGAAATTTTAAGGATGCTAAACAATTTAATGTTTTAAACGACTCTATATTTTACAACAAGCTGCTAAAATATTGTTATATTTGTTTTAAATATTAGGCATATCTATATTAGGATAGCTTCTATTCAATGATTCAATATTTCAGCTCATACGAATTACTGCTCGGTTCTAGTCTCCGTTACAGTAGAGATATTGACCATACTAGGTCAATATCTCTACTGTATTAGAGATTAATAGGCATCGTGTGATGACGGAGTAAAAATAAAATTCACTACCCCTAGGTGTCGTAAAAGACGACTAAGGGATATAATAAGCATATAACATCTATGTACGAGAATGAAAACTCGAAATAAAACCGTATATCAACCTGTCTAACCAGCACAAGTAAGGTCAAAGTCCCTCTTTTTGCGAAGGAGACTCGAACCCAGCAGGGGATATATATGAGCTGAAATTATGAATGATGATATCAAGTTCGTCAGGTTGATTGCTATAGGGATTTATTAAGAGCTTTTCTTGCAAATTATCTGCTTGCGTCCCGCCATAGTCTTCGTCGTCATTTACGATCACGAATAAAAAAGGGGGAACGATATATTTCTACTCCTACATCATAAGGATACTTAAATACGCCTTTGAAACTAATTTGTTTATTTTTATTCTGTACTAGTGAATTTCTGCGTTTTTCCCGCGTAGTTCTCATTCCCGTAGCAATACAAGGATATATACCTTACACGCATACCATAAACATAGCTTAAGTTACTCGCTGATAATGTTTATATTGGGGAAAGGATTTTTAAAATTGGTCAAATGTCCGCGTATCCTTAATAACCACACCGTCCTGCCACCACTGCAGTTGCGACGAGGACACGGCGCAGCACACGCTCGAGGAGTGTGCTGCGTGGGAGGGGGAGCGCCGTGAACTCGTCACGATTATCGGTGCCGACCTGGGGCTGCCGACCATCGCCAGGGAGATGCTCGACAGCATCAGGAACTGGGACGCGGTCGCCGCCTTCTGTGAGGCCGTTATCTCACGGAAGGAGGTGGCGGATCGTGTGCGAGTAGAGCTCCTATTCGGCGACATGTTCCGCCGCCGGCGACTCGGGCGCCGCAGGCGCGAGTATCTGCACCTAATGCCGCCCTAGCCGAGGCCGCGGGTGATCGGACCGGGGAATTGTCCGTCACCCGCGGAGAGGCACACCGCGCGATGGCGACTGACGTCCCAGTACGTCGACAGGTGAGGTTACCCGAAAGGGTATTCTGTCGGGCCGACCAGTGATGACACGTCACATCTGCTCCGGTGGTCGGCCCAACAACGAGGTGACGTGGGTACGGGTGGGTTATGGACCCGTGCGTCGTCCTTTCATCGCCCCGGATGGACAAAACCGCGCGTGCACTTACCATAGCCCAACCATAAAAAAAAAATCTTCAATAACCAGCGCAGTTTGCCGTGATAAAATATAATCTAATCTTTGATAATATAGGTTATCATTCGTGAAAGAATTTTTAGGAATTGCGAATCCAAAATTTGCACGATTAATTTATTTGTCTAATGACTTTCTTGATTGCCAAACTTAGCTAACGTTCTACTATGTCCTTATATCTTAAATTTCTATTCTAATACACCGATTTTCCTGTATGCTTGTTACTCGACTGCATTAGTTGTCTGTATATCATGTTACATGAGTGGCTGCTCCGCTAAGAATCCTCGTAGTTATTGTATGCTCGTAATAGTTACATGGTTTAACGGTACTAATGTTTAAGTAACGGGATTTTATATACAGATGTGTAGTTTTACTTCTAGATATATTGTCTAATTTATTGATTCGATGAGTTCCGTGTGGTGACGAAGTAAGAATACAATTCACCACTCTTCCTGCCCATGGGTGTCGTAAAAGACGACTAAGGGATATTATATGCATATAACATCAATGCAAGAGAAGGAAAACTCGAAACAAAACCTTATGCCAACACGTCTGACCAGCGTGGTATAGTAGGTCAATTTCCCTGCAATAATGGAGGAGGCCCGAGCCCAACAGTGGGACATATGTGGGCTGAGATGATGATGATGATGAGATGATGATTTACATATGTAAGAGATGGTAAACTCGAAATAGAAGCTTATGCCAACACGTATGATCAGCGTGTTATAGTAGGTTAATTTCACGCTCATTATGGAGCCCAAGCCCAGGAGTGGGCAGTTTATTTAAGATTAAATTAAAGTATTAGTATTAAACTAATTGTAAGTAATTTTTTTCTTGCACTGGCAAATGTATTTTTACATAAGGTAATTCAAGAGGGCATGTATGAATCGCTCATAGAAAATAATTTCGAAATATCCAATAAAAATAATTACGGCACCATTTTATCTTTAGTATACCAAACGATTTGGATTACGGCTTTAAAAATACATAAAAACATCTATAATAACTATAAAATATTGAACGAATATGATGTTCATATAACATTTATACAGAAGAAGTAAAACTAGTACTAGAATCGTATGCTAATCCGTCTGAGTAGCTAGGTATAGCTAGGTCAATTATCCTCTCATTCTGGAGAAGATTTTAGCCCAATAGTGGGACGTACCTATATGAGCTCAGATGAATGAATGAAGGTCAAATATTACTTAGTTCTCAATCATCATAAAACTTTTATATTGCTCGCAATCCATATTAGTCGAATAACTCGTAGAGACAGCGCAATTGTGTCACCTAATTGTCCATTTGACGCAAGGTTTTGTTATTAATAGAGTCGACATAACTAGTTTTTTATTTTATTTTTTTCAGAGAATTACCGAATCTCTTATTTTTAAGATTATTCATCATCATTACAGCTCATATACATCCCACTGCTGGGCTCGAGCCTCTTCCACAATAGGAGGGAATCTGGCCTTACTATACCATGCTGGTTAAACAGGTTGGTATAGGGTTTTATTACGAGATTTTCTTCACTTGCTTAGATATTACATGTATATTCTATCCCTTAGTCGTCTTGTATGACATCCACGGGTAAGATATGGAGTAGTGAATTGAATTTTATTCCGTCACCACACGAAAAGATTATTATCTCGAACTAACTTAAAAATTACAAAGTGAAATAACGTACTTTTCTTTTTGAATATAGACTAATTCTATTTATACTTTTAATTGTTTTTTTTTTAAATAACGCATACATTCAAATATCGGTGTAGACTACACAAACGTATAATTAATGGACACAAATTACGGCTAGACTTGGAAGAATTATTTATGGATCGCACAAAGAAGTTGCCTGTCAAATTGAGTAATTATTATAACAACATTAGCTTAGCTTTTTTGAAATACTCGAAACTTAAATACATTTTCAATTTGTTAAGTAACTTTTGGAATCCAGGTTTAGTTTAAAATCATTCAGTTTTAGTTGTAAACATAAATACCATTATCAGACGAATATACATTTTTTTCGAGTTTTGCTTTTCATAAATTTCATACAATTATAAATGATCTTGTAACTGAAATTTAAAAATAGATTTTATTTTCGTATAGATTATTAAGTAGTATATTCTTTTCTCTAAAGATGATATAAAATGGAGAGGCTTTATTGAAAAAATAACTATATTTTATTTACTTATGGCTGTTGAATACTAGCTGACTCAACAGGCACTGTTCTGTTCAAATTTAAAAAATGAAAGGATTTCTCTATGAAATCAATCGCAGCGCTACCTGCCGCGTTCAAATATTGATCTAAATCATTCCTAAATCCACTGAAACGCACAAAGAAAAATCATCAAAATCGGTCCAGCCGTTTGGAAGGAGTTCAGTCACATACATAGTGACAAGAATTATATATATATATATATATATATATGTATATAAAGATGTAACTTCACTAGAAACTGCTTAGAAATACATAGTAAAATGTTAATATTTTATGTTAATACATTTAATGTTATATTTTATATTATATATTTAATACATTGTAGTGGTAGGACCACACTGTTGATAGTTATCTGTCTACAGCCGCGAGCCGGTCCGTCCGGGGTAGTACCAAACTCTCGCAGAAAATCGACGTCTGAGTGGTACCAATTTGTTACTGCGTTTTGTTCGGTGAGCAAGAGAACCGGCAGTCCAACTTTTTGAAAGTGTTTGCGTGTGGTAGATTTTAGTAGTGCCTTTAGTATCAACGAACTTCATTGCACGCATTCACACTCCCTCCACTTTTTATGCGATAGGCAACGGCCTTACAAAGGTCCATGAGCGGCAGCAACACTTACCATCAGGTCTGTTTGTTTGTTTGCCACCTTTTACAATAAAAAAAAAACAGTAAAATGTTAATAATTTGTATATAAGATTTTTAGTATATGACTACTCTTTTCCTTTATTACTCCGTCTACAATTCAAGTTAACCGCACGCTTGCGGCCTAGGTCTAGTGGAATAGCGGTGTAACATGGCGCTAAAGTATTTAAAGTTCCTTGTAATAATTCTATGTTATATTTAAAATACTAATTTTTTTTTGACTACCCACGGTTTTAATGTACGCGGTTTCATATTCATTAGCATAGATTTTGTCAATCTATTGCCCTCCTAAATATTTCCTGAATAAAAAGTATTTTATAGCCTTTTATGTATACATTTTTTATCGTTGGGCCGACCACCGGTGCAGAGTTCCTTGACTTCAGTCGTCGGCCCGACGGAGTACCCTCTTCCGTCAACGTCCCTTACTGGGATGCCGAACGCCGTCGCGAGGCTAACCTCTCCGCGGATGCCCGGACTAAATCCCCGGTCCGGTCACCCGCAGCATCTGCTAGGGCGGCATCAGACGCAAAATAATTAAGATTCGAAGAATTAACAAGTAGCTTATGTCATAAGTAAATAAATTTTCTACACAATACAAATTTTTGAAGATATACTTCTTTAGGCGCGTTATGAAAAAATGATGAGAGTGAAATTTTAAGATGCGCGCGCATCTGTGACACAAAATTAACAGTATGAAGCTGTCTGCTTAACGGCTCATTGAGAGAAATTTTAAGATGCGCGCGCATCTGTGACACAAAATTAACAGTATGAAGCTGTCTGCTTAACCTTAAATTCAATTTTTGAATTTATTATTAAATTTTTTTTTTAAATATTAAATAATCAATAATAAACATTTAAAATTAAGAATCTTATAATATTTAGTACAAATTATGTCTTATATATTTATTATTCTCTAAATTTTGTTTTTAATAATTATATATATATATATATTAATTATATATTATATAAATTTATATTAAATATATATATTTGAAATATATATATTAAATATATTATTATATAAATATATTAATTTTCAATTTTTAATATTAATTATTGATATCTAAGATCAATCTAAGATTCTTTTAGTTTAAATTTGATGACTATTAAACTGAACTTTGTTAATTATCCTTTTCCAATCCTTCTATTATTTTATTGTAATTAATTATTTGCATGCAATTAAAAACTATTTTTTAATGATGCCAAAGAAGTATAACTTCTCACGCGCGTACATAAGTACACGCACCCATTTTTTCAATTATATAAATAGGTATCCAACTATTTAAATAAAGTGATAAATTAATTTATTTGAGATTGTTCAGTACAAGTCATATTCGTTTCAAGGAAATATGGCGTCATTTTAATAAGCGAATCTATTATGTCACAATGTGTTAAAATTGTCTTTATAAAACAACTAGTTGCGTCTCGCTGCGTTGCTTGAGATTGCTTACATATATATTATTTTGAGATTTGATATATTTTAACCGACTCAAATAAAGTAGGAGGTTCTCAATTCATCTGTATTTTGTGTGTTCATCATCATCTCAGCTTATATATGTCCCACCATCTCAATAGTAGGAGGGTAATTGACCTGTTATACCATACTGGTCAGAGGGAATAGGGGATATGGGGATTTATTCCGAGTTTTCTTGCTCTTGCCTTATATGACACCCACGGATAATAAAAGCGATGCCAAAGGTTTTGCGAAAGTTTTGCAAAGCGCGAAAAGCGATGCGAAAGGTTTTTCGTGTCACCTTTCAAATGAAGAATCATCAAAATTTAGACAAAAAAAATCCTACGTAACACATAACTCCGTGTCGTGACGGAGTAGGAATACAATTCACCATCGCCTTTCTTACCCGTGGGTATCGTAAAAGATGACTAAGGGATATAATATGCATATAACATCTAAGCTTGAGAAGAAGTTGAAATAAAATTCTGTACCAACCCATCTAAGCGGCGTAGGTCAATTTCCCTCCCATTGTAGAGGAGACTCGAAGTCAACGTTGGGATGTAGGTATATGAGCCATGAGGATGTGGAGATGGAAAATCTCAAAGTAAGAATGATATGTTGTACGACATAAAGAACCGGAGGACGATATAAAGGAAGGAATAGTGGTAGGACCACACTGTTGTCAGTTGTCTACAGCCGCTGGCTGGCCCGTCCAGTGTAGTACCACACTCTCGCAACTCAATGTTGAAAATCAACGTCTGAGTAGTAGCAATTTGTTACTGCGCTTCGTTCGGTGAGCGAGAGAGCCGGAGGCCCAAGTTTCTGAGGGTGTTTGCGTGTGGAGGGTTTTAGTGATGCCTTTAGTATCACCGAACCTCATTGCACGCATTCACACTCCCGTCAATTTCTTCGCGGTAGGCAGCGGCCTAGCTGTGGCTCTGGTATTGCAAAGAGCCATGAGCAGCAGCAACATTTACCATCAGGTGTACTGTCTGTCACCGTATTCAATAAAAAAAAAGGACCGAAAAGCCTTAATTATTCACAATTATCTATACCAATAAATAAAATTGGAGTGTCTGTTTGTAATGTCAAAATAATGGGCTTTTTTCATGCTCACACGGTTATTTGCACTATACATATGCCTAAAATATCATCATCATCATTTCAGCCTATTGCCGTCCACTGCTGGAGGTAGGCCTCTCTCATGTTGCGCCACAATGTGTGATCCTGTGCCGCCTGCATCCAACGACGCAACTTTCACTAGGTCATCGGTCCACCTAGTGGGAGGGCATCCTACACTGCGTCGTCCGATACGTGGTCCCCACTCGAGAACCTTTCTTCCCCAGCGGTTGTCGGTTCGTCGAGCGATTTGGCCTGCCCATTGCCACTTCAGCGTGCTAATTCTTCGTGCTATGTCGATTACACCCGTTCTTCTGCGGATTTCCGTATTCCGGATTCTATCTCGCAGAGAAATCCCGAGCATAGCCCGCTTCATAGCACGCTGAGCGACTTTGAGCCTTGATATGAGGTCTACATTTAGGGACCACGTTTCCGTGCCGTAAGTCATCACTGGTAACACCAGTGGCCGGTGCCTATAATATACTTTATATTTTTTTTGTCTGTCTGTTTGTGCCGGGTTATCTTCAAAACGGCTGGACCGATTTCAAAAATTCTTTCACCAATGGAAAACTATAATATCAGGGAGTAAACTAGGATATTATTTATCCCGGTATTCCCACAGGAACGGGCACTACGCAGGAAAGACGACTGAAATCGAAGCAAAGCGAGGGTGGGATGCTAATTTCATATATAAATTCACTCATTTTGTCGAATCACATCTGACTTGTATATTATCAAGTATAATGTGTACACACAATCACTCACGCTTGCCAATTAATTAAAGTGCATTTTGTATCTGTCAATAGATCTGTACTAATGCAATCTGAAGCCGGTGGTTTTTAGTTCGGCCATAAACGGGTCAATGCGGTTGCCGTTTTGTACTGCGCAAGTTATAAACTTCTGGCTGTTTCGCAAAAATACATTAAAATTGAAGATTCTTTAGACGCGTCTTGTGATTTGTTGATTGATTTTTGTATATTTGTAGCTTTAAGCATAGTTGTGTTTTAATTGCTGCACAGATGGTGTAGTAGTTATGACATCGACTTACCGTACCAGTGGATTCTAATTCCACGCAAACTAACACTTTGTGCGATTCACAATTTTTTTTCTGAGTCTGGATGTAATTTAGGTCTGTTAATTATATTTTTGGAAAGTCTTGTAGTCTTTTTAAAAAAGTGTATATTTATTGATATAAAAATTAAGTTATAATTATATTTTATACTACTAAATGGCCGTGGTTTCACCCGCGTAATGGTTCTCGCGGGAATACAGAGATGAAATATAACCTATGTTACTCGCTAACAATGTAGTTTTTCGTTAATCAATGAATTTTCAAAAAAAGGGTGTTGTGGTCTAGGCGTGGAATATTAACAAACAAACTCACATTCACATTTATAATATTAATTAATGTATAAGAAGGCAAACTCGAAATTAAACCCTATATTAACCCGTCTGACTATCGTGGTATACCTAATACTAATAGGCGCTTCACACATTGCTCCGTGCTCCGTCGCCGGGCGCGGAGTGGCAGATTTTAATATTATATGCAAATACATCGATTAGTATAGAAAATACGCCAGGTCCAACACATCGAAAACGCGCCACGGCGCGGGAGCAAGTCCCGCTAGCAGGTCCTGCCGCCAGGCGCGGAGGCGCAGAGTGGACCTCAGCAGATCTGGACACGGATAGATTTATATACAAAATTGAATGACTTCAGTATTGTCCATTGTAACTACGACGACCAAATGGAAAGTCTTTAGTTTAGTGCGGGATACATACAAAGCCGTCAGGCGCGAAGGCGCGGTAAAATCTGCTCGAAGAGGCAGATCTGTTCCTCTGTGCCTAGGCACGTTGCCAATGTGTGAAGCGACATGTGAAAGAGTCTCATGCTCAACAGGGATACTGGTCAGACGTGTTGCTATAGAATTTTATATCGAGTTTTCTTCTCTTGCATAGATGTTATATGCATATTATATCCCCTGCTCGTCTTTTACGTTACCCATCGATAAGTTAGAGGGCGGTGAATTGTATTCTTTCTTCGTCACCACACGAAAAATTTTAACATTAACTGTTCAATATCATAAATTTAGGTCTCTTTTTTGTGTGCTGGGCTTCGGTCGGCGCACTCCTTGTCCGCTCCGTCCAGGGCGACAGAGGGACGTAAGCACGTACACCCGTAACCCACCCGTGAGACACGTCATTCAGGGAGGACGTCGGATAAATTTAGATCTACGATAATTCGTTTCGCATTTTAAAATCAACCGCTTATAACTTGAACCGTAAAATAAACATTACAAATATTGCGGTTATGTATTTATAAATAAAATTTGAATGTGTAATATATTTTAGCGAAGATATCAATTTACACGCGGCACCGCGTCGTATGAACATGCCTGTTTTATATGTTTGTTAATTAATTATGATGATCTTTGTGTAGGATTAATCATTAATTCAATTAATAAGCTACCTTATTGAATTTAATTAAAACGTGCAAAAAAAAGAACGAATATCGCTCATTGTTTGGGCTTGGTTTTCTGTGTGGTGACGGAGTAAGAATACAATTCACCACTCCCTATCACAAAATATGAGTGTGTCGTATAAGAAGACTAAGGGATATAATATGCACATAACATCTGTGCAAGAGAAGGATAACTCGAAATGAAACCCTATACCAACATATCTGACCAGCATGGTATAGTAGGTCAAATTGTCTCCAAGGTAGAGGAGGCCCAAGCCCAATATTGGGACGTATGTGGGCTGCGATGATGATGATGAATCTACACGTGGGTTAGTGTAACCATTGGTATAGTCAAATAAAGATATGTATACAATTATCCATAATTATTATAAATGGTGTCGAATTAAGAATACAATTCACCGCTCCCTATCTTGCTCGTGATTGTCGTAAAAGACGACTAAGCGATATGATATGCCGATATATACATATATTCAAGACTGGAAAGTTCAAACGTCGAAATAAAACCCTATACCAACTCGTCTAACCAGCGTGGTAATGCTTACTAATACTATAAATGCGAACGTAAGTTTGTTTGTTTATTTGTTTGTTTGTTTGTTACGCTTTCACGCTTAAACTACCGAACCGATTTCAAAAATTCTTTCACCAATGGAAAGCTATATATAACATAGGCTATATTTTTTTGCGATATTTCCACAGGAACGGGAACTACGCGGGTAAGGCGACTGAAACCGAAGCGAAGCCGGGTTGCTAGTTATACCATAAATATAATAGGTCTATTTTCCTCAAGTTGTGGAGGCGGCTGGAACTCAACAGTGTGACGATATTAGTTGAAATTGAATGAATGAAACGAATGAATGTATAATAAATAATACTTATGCTATTTTAAAATAAAATCGAAGGCGAGAGGACATGTTTGACAGCGGCGCAGGCGGCAACGCAAATCGCTTAATATTGTATTGTGCATTGTCCATTACGGTATACCTCCCTGTTACATGCCTTTACATGACAACATCTATTTCATCTCATCTTTTAAATGACCCACTACTAGGCTTTAGCTTTACAGATGGATTGATACGAGATTTTATTTAGGATTTTTCTTGCATAGAAGTTTTATGGATATTACAATTCTAGTTTCTTACGACAGCCAATGGCAATAAAGGGGGTGATGAATTGTATTCTTACGGGTTATAAATATTGCTATCTTTTAAAGTATATACTATAGTCCATAAAATATAGGATGATCTCTGTGACAGTTGTCCCTAGTTCTGTGACGCTTACGATAGTTTTTTATCGATAGTCCGTAGTTTTTTATCGATAAAACTCTTTATTTTTATAATTGTGATTTTATATTATAATTAAAATACAATCGATGAAAATCTTTTTGAATTTATTTCAAACAAAAACAATTTTTTGACTGTTTTAATTATTCAAAAGGAGTAGGTACAATCAACGTCTAGGTCACTATTATCGTCATTACTGGAGTGTTCCTGCTAAAATATTTATCTTTTTTTGCCAAATAAGGACAATCGTTAGATCAATCGATCAATTACGACTGTTTTATAAATAAACATGTCTATTTATTGACAAAAATGCGTACATAATATTATAATTTACTATGAGACGGAAAGTAATTTTTTTATGTTTAATTAATTCAATTTATGTATTTTATAATGTAACTGTCTGTTTTAATTATAAAAAATATGTTGAAAGTTTTATATAGGTACTGTATTGGGTTTATATCTTATATGAATAATTTAATAAAAATTGGTTATCGATTTACGCATATCAACTATCCCATCTCTTTTTTATTTTCAGTCCAGTATGCCCTTGTACGTGTGTAAGCGTCATTTATGTATAAAATATTTACTAGGTGTTTCAGTACTTACGAGGTACATTTTAGGTATTAATATTAATATTTTTATATTTATAATATATTGCAATTCAGTTGCAATAAAACTGACACGAAAGGAATGAAAATATATGTGATACAAAGTGAAATTGTAAACATGTCGCTCGTTCAAACTTACTTCGTTGGTTTCGTTGACATCTGTCACAGAGATCAAGCTATATTTTATGGACTATAGTAGCCCTCCGTATGATGACGGAATAAGAATGCAATTACCTCCTATAAAATTAATATTAATCATCATCATCATCTTGCTCATATCCCAATTACTTGGGGTCGACGCAATATGTCATCTGTTTTGACATATTGCAAAAAGTTTCGGCAATGACTTTTATGACCGACCGCCTGCCTGACGTCAACCCTCCTTGGGAATGTAATCGTTGACCCAAATGATACCAGATGGAGTTGGTCCGGGTCAATCTAGGGCTCTCAGTCGTCTTTTACGACACCCACCAGCAAAGCAAGGGTTGGTAGTATTCGAAGCCGCTACCACACAGCTCTAAAATTAATATTAATAATAATAAAATTGTTATTTTAACATTACAAAAATACTTTAATTTTATTTATTGGTTAGACAATGTATGGAGTCAATAACAGTATGTTGTACCTTATTCACGGATGATTACTTCATGTACGTTTGATTTAAAACTTAAAATTTATTTATAATGTGTAAAGGATTATATCTGATGATAATCATTTATACTTTAGTATCTTATCGCCCACTAACTTCTCCGATGATCATTACAGCTACACCCAATAATTTTTTTTGACCAGTCTCCAAATGCTACGAATGAGTTATTTTAAAGAATTCTAATCATAAAAAATATAATTTATTTATTAATGAGGTTATTATGTATTTTATATATTCTTTGATCTTTGTTCTTAATACGAATATAACGGAATTCATGTTAAACATACTTATAAAATTTTATTAATAAAAAATATTTAATAGCAAATGCGAATATTTTTTTATATTACTAATGAGTTTTCATAAGAATAGATGAAGAAAAAAGAGACTAACAGAAGAATAAATAAAGAAATACGTTTAATTAAACTACTTTACGGATATTATCGCGATTGTATTTGATTTTTGATTGCCCGACGTTTCATAAACAGCGTTCATGGTCACGGGCGGACTAAGGTTTCTCACGTCCAACAAGTCATTGTTATTACAGATATTTCTACTTAATTATCTACTCGATACAGAAATTAATGATTCAATTTTGACTCACATTTTGGTACAAATTTCTTGCCAGTACAAAATTAATACATGAATAAATTATATTGTTTATTGTTAGTAATTATTAAACATTAAATTTGTAGTAATTATTATGGTAATTTATTGATTTGAACCTAACAAATCTAATATACTACCACCGAATCGGAACGCGGCCAAACTGAGAAAGCTGCGGTAAGGCAACTCAGGAGGACATGATGCTAAATTATAATTAATTTTCAAAAGGCAGCTTACTTTATCTTACTAAAAGGTTATTGATTTATAAAATAATCTTTTACTGTTATTATTGTGGGTCAAATCGCTCGTAATGCTCGCGTAAATATCAGAAATCATTCCGTTTAATTAATTTTACTGGAAGAATGACAAGTTCTGTATGGTAGCGGCTAGGGGTTCCACCAACCCTTACATTACTTATTGTAAATAAAACTACGGATTTTATCGCGTTTGTATTTGATTTTTATTGTCCGACGTTTCGAACACTTTACAGCGTTCATGGTCACGGGCGGACTTTTTTTTTTTTTTTTTACAATATGTCTTACGTCTAATAAGTCCACGCAACGCGTAAAAGTTCGTAAAGTATTTATTTACAATGTGTAATAATCGCGTATACCTACTTCAGAAATCTACATTACAGAAATTTACATTACCTGTACGTGTCGTGTTATCTGATGCCGTCTGCCCAACAATTACATTTCCAATCAGGATTGATCTCAGGCTAGCGACTGGTATAACACTATTGCCAACTTTTACAACATGTATTAGGTATGAAAGAAAGGTTCATATTAAGACGTCATCATCATCATCACGGCTCATATACGTTCCACTGCAGGGCTCGAGTCTCCTCCACAAACGGAGGGAAATTGACCTTACTATACCATGCTGGTCAGACAGGTTGGTTTAGGGTTTTGTTTCGAGTTTGCCTTCTCTTGCATAGATGTTATATGCATACTATATCCCCTAATCGTCTTTTACGACATCCACGGTCAAGATAGGGAGTGATGAATTGTATTCTTATTCCGTCACCACACGGGCAGACCATATTAAGACGTATCCTAAGTAATTAGGATAAGAGCAGGAGACTGACTCGGAGAATCCTGCACGGACAACGGAATATTTTTGTTAAACCTCGTCTTTTCACCCCAATTCATCTATCAGCAGTTCTTATCGCCTACATCGTAATAGAAAAATAGATATATAGAAAGATAGTTTGACATATAACAGAATAATATCAGGTTGACCGAGCTTCGCTCGGAGTATTTTTGTAGCATTTATTTAGATATAGATATATTAATAAAAAATAAATAATGAAAATTATATAAAAAATTACAAAAAAAGAATAATAATAACACCGAGATTCGATCCGACGCCGTTTGTCGCCGATGTCAAAAATAAAACGAAACCTGACTACTTCACCACTGAGCTATCGTAACTCATGACATTGACGGCAAAATTTGAATTCATATTCTTTTAAAATTTAATGTCATTATATTGTCTGCCAAAAACACTGACAAAACAACATTTTCTATACATAAAACCTAGCTAGATCCATTTTTTGGGCCCGAATCCTCTAATATGCCAAGTTTCAACAAAATCGTTGAAGCCGTTTCCGAGATCCTGAAAATATATATATTTACAAGAATTGCTCGTTTAAAGATATAAGATTTCATTTTATTATCACCATAACGAGAAATAATGTAAACAAATTTAAATTAAAATTTAAAAAAAGGCTAAGTGCGAGTCGGGATCGCGTACGAAGGATTCCGTATCATTATCTATAAAAAATCACGTTTGTTGTATGGGAGTCTTAAATATTTATTTTATTTTGTTTTTAGTATTTGTTATCATAGCCGCTATGCCATACCAGAAATATATAGTTTGTAAAAATTTCAACTGTCTAGCTATCACGGTTCTTGAGATACAGCTTGGCGGCGGACAGACGGACGGACACACAGTGAAATCTTATTAATAGGGTCCCGTTTTTACCCATTGGGTACGGAACCCTAAAAAGCACACCCCTTGAAAGAAACTTATTTTCTTCTTTTTTTGTTTATTATGGAAGTCTTTAAAAAGTAATTCATTTCAGTTTCTATGCGTCCTTTTGGTAGGCTCGGTAAAAATTTAATTCCTTATTTTCCCTAAAATGCCAAAAGAAGTACAAATAACTTTAAAAAAAGAACTAGAATTAATGGAGTATCAAAATTATATGCCATTAAACCTTTTACCTGAATTCAATGAATTAATCATTGTTAAGACCTTTAGCGAGTTGTTCGCGATTAAATTTGTAAGATTAGTTCATTTGTTTTCACTTAATTTTAAAATTAATTATTAATTTGCTCTTTCTATGTTTAATTATAGTGGAAGGTGTACGTTGTATGATAATTTGATACCTATAGTCTATCTTTTTTTTTTTTTTGTTTGGATCGCCCTTACGGGCTGGCTAAAGTCTTTTCGACAATACTGCCTTGTCTTACGTAGCTTATTTCTTTACATATTATTTACTTCTTCATATTGTATAACTTATTTATTGTCATGGTCCGTCAGTAAGTCAAGTCGTTATCATTAATTAGGCGCTGAAAACCTAATTAGATGATTTCTCTGGGAATGCCGGTTGAATATGGAAATACACGTAAACCACTCTTATATCACATTCACCACATTTCAGCACCTTTATTATATTATATTACATAAAATATCAGCAAAATTATTCAATATAACACTATAAAACACTAAAAAAATGAATATAATACAAGAGCTTAACATGACATTTCCAAATTCGCGCCGAAACTCCTATAGTCTATCTAATCTAAGAAGTGCATTTTGACAGATGTCAGAGTAAGTTGTCTAGGTATGTGAACTAAATAATCGCTATCGAAAACATCCGATTTTAGTGAGAAATCGATATTGATTCTCTTTATTTAATAATCGGTTTATTTTTCTTTTCACAAAAACGAAATGGATAAATTAAATGCTAAATTAATACTAAATAAATTTAATTCTTTTAGCATAAAATCTATTCATCATATTTAGTAGGATTGGGTTAAGTAAAAACAAAAACTGGATTCGAAAATAGTTATTTATTCAGGTTCACTACTATTACTTGAAGTATCGTCGTGGCGAACAATACAATTTACAATTCAGCCATTGAAGGACAATGTAGAATCACGGTTTTGTTTTAATACGAATATTTTGAGAATTTAGTCTATTCGATTAATTATTTAATTCTAATATTTTTACCGATTTTTTGGATGTTCGTGAATTGGAAGTGGTCAAGCACTACTGTTTAGAACGTCATGACGTAATATCGTAACATCGTTAATAACAACAACTGTTTTACATGTTGCTTCTATTTTAAATTACGAGTTTTTAAATTACGAGGTTTTACGAGTTTCAACATTAGATTATTGTACAAGAAAGTTACCCTCAACGTTAATTATATAAATAACTTAATAGTTCTTTAAAATTTAAGATTTATTGTTTGCGATCATGTGTTTACGTTTAGCCAAAGTTATTGTGTATTAAAAAATGCGAAACGTCAAAATGCACTTCTTAGATTAGATGAACTATAATGATGTTTTTTCATTAGCACTTGTATAAAAAATTATCGTGAATCCAAAAAACGATGTAATAAGCGCTTTTTTTTGTCTTTTGTATGGTCATATAGTGTCGTATTCAAAGCAACGGAAATTTTGCGCAGCGTGATATAGTAATTAAATTTAACTCCTACCCAGGAGGAGACTCGAGCTCAGCAGTGAGAATGTATGAACGGAAATGAAATACTATGTTTCTTTCTACTTACGTTTTTACGTAATTAATTTTAAAATATTCATTTATTCACTCATAATAATGAACGATCTTTAAGCAATATGCATGTTATAAAAGGTTAGCCAAAAATTTTACAACCGCCTGCATGACGTTAGTCCTCCTTAGGAATGTTATTGTTCACATCAAATGGAGTTGGTACAGATCGATGTAAATCTCTCAGTTGCCTTTCGACACCCGCGAGCAAAATAAGGGTCTCAACCCTTCATCACTTTAGTGTATTTTATAATAGTTTCTTTAATTTACTATGAAAAAATTTAAATTAACATATTGTTTTTTCGTAGTCTCCCAAGTTGTCGTATTTCTCACGATAATCCGCGTTAATCCAGACAGTAATATCGGCAGCACAGATGTCTGGGAACCCGCAAAAAGTTCATCAATCCATCTAAGAAGGCAGAGGATTAACTCAATATTGTCTTTGAAATAAAAAAATTACTTAATATAGCTAGCTTATAACTGTGCCTTTCCTCGAGATAATTATAGCTTTTTCAATCAAATTAATTACGTGTTATACATTCTGACCTGGGCAAACTTGTTTTATGTTTTTTTTTATTTTATAAATTAGCCGTTAAAAAGCAAGCTCTCGCTAACGTAACGCACCGTACCAAGATAGAAGATTTAACCATGTATGTCCTTTGAATCCATTTTACTATTCTTAAGCTGACAAAATAGTTTTTTGAAACACGCTAATCTTAAGAATTATCATCATACTCACGCTGCTGAATTCATGCCCCCTCCATAATGGGAGTGAAATTTACCTACTATACCACGCTGGTCAGACACGTAAGTACAGGGTTTTATTTACAGTTTACCATCTCTTAGGTGTTATAAGCATATCACAACCTTTAGTTGTCTTTTATGACACCCAAGGGCAAGATAAGATTGTTGAATTGTATTCTTACTCCGTCAATACAAGGATGGAACTAAAAACAAACTCTTGAGTTTTCAACGATAGTATTATATTAGACGGGCCTCATAACAAAGCTCAAAGTCGCTCAGCGTGCTATGGAGCGGGCTATGCTCGGTATTTCTCTGCGAGATAGAATCCGGAATACGGAAATCCGCAGAAGAATGGGTGTAACCGACATAGCACGAAGAATTAGCACGCTAAAGTGGCAATGGGCAAATGGCAGGCCACAGCGCTCGACGGACCGACAACCGCTGGGGAAGAAAGGTTCTCGAATGGCGACCACGTATCGGACGACGCAGTGTAGGACGCACCCCCACTAGGTGGACCGATGGCCTAGTGAAAGATGCTGGGCGTCGTTGGATGCAGGCGGCACAGGACCGCACATTGTGGCATAACATGAGGGAGGCCTACATCCAGAAGTGGACGGCAATAGACTGAAATGATGATGATGATTATATTAGATAGTTTTCTTTCTCAAAAAACGTTATACGAATAAAATTGCAACAAATAAAAGCGGAGCAGTGTGTTTTTAAATGTTATTAAATTGATCAAAATATAACAACTCAGCGTTGTACGCAGTCGCCATTCACTAACATGATATAGCAAAAATCAGAACAATCTATTCTATACTCGTATTTACGTGGCAATTACTCTAATAAAAACAAATATTTTTGCATATTGGTCATTCCATGATTTTCCCGTGAATATGAATAGTAAAGTGTTCAAACCATCGGGCAACTAAAAATAAAAATTCAAACGCATTAAAATTCTTAAAAACTGGTTTTTTTTTCGACCTTTTCCTCTTTTTATGTAATATTACATTCTTACTCAATTTACATACAGTCATTTTCTGTTACGAATAAAACTTTAAAAAATATATTATCCTAGATAAAATTTCTAGAGAGATTCGTTTTGTCCAGTTGTTCTACTGAGTTCACCTGTCTACTGTAGTTAATATTCGATTGAAACGTTAGCGGTAACGCTTTGAACACAAGATCAGTGTCAGATGTTATGATTGGTAGCTATTTTTTGCTCGCATATGGCATAAGTTGGAAGCGTAAGCGGATATTGCTTAAATTTTAAACTACATAGTTCACATTTCACAGAATCAACATCATAGCTCATATACGTCCCATTACTGGGCTTGGGCGTCATCTACAAAGGGAAAGCAATTGACCTACTATACCATGCTGGTCAGATAGGTAGCTATAGTGTTTTATTTCGAGTTTTCCTTCCTTTGTTATATAGATGTTACCTACATATTAAAATCCCTTAGTCGCCTTTTGCAACACCCATGGACAAGAAAGGGCGTGATTCTATTTATACTCCGTCACCACACGGATTCACGTAATAAGTTTCAATTATTGTTTCTATTATTGAATGTTTGGAGTTATAAGGTTAGATAAGATATGAAATGAGTATATTAGGGGAAGTCTGAAAGTGACACCAGTGATATAAAAGATTAAGAACGCAAGATTGTATTGGTATAGACAAGTAAATAAAAGGCGTGTGACGAAAAAGATTTTCAATATAATTGTGGACATAAGAATCGTGGGAGATCCAAAAAGAAATGGACGAATTTTGTGAATTTTAATATTTGGTTAATATTCTTAGTGATGCTGACTTAAAAAATAAATATTAACATTAATCGCCACGCTAGGCGGGTTGGTGATAACAGTGAGATCATATACGTTTCGCAGCTACTACCTCCTCTCCTAGTTATACCTTTAGCCAACTTTTACGGGATTCATGGGCAAACAAGATTAATGGCAGTAACATTTTTAGTCCATCGTCACATGCGACATTATATAATAATTATCAGCATTATATTAGCTCATGTAGGTCGCTGGGCGGGAGCCTCTTCCATAATAGAAGAAAAATTGATCTCCTGTACCATGCTGGTGTGACAGGTTGATATAGAGTTTTATGTAGAGTTTTCCTTCCCTTACATATAGGTTCAGGTCAAGTTCAGATCAGATAGGTTCGTTTGGAGTATTTTTTTTTCGAGTTTTCATTGCGTAGGTGTTATATGCACATTATAATCCTTTATCGTAAAAGATACGACACCCACAGCAAAATGAGGAATAGTGAATAATATTCTTACTCCATTATTACACAGAAGACATTACCTCATCACAGCTCATATACATCCCATTGTTGAGCTCGACGCACGCTTATCAAGCGGTTTGGCATAGGGTTTTATTTCCAGTTTTCTATCACTTTCATAGATATTATATCGCTTGGTTGTCTTTTACAACACCCACGGGCAAGATAGAGAGTGGTGAACTGTATTCTTACTCTGTCACCACACGGAAGACATTGCCTACAAAATAATAATAATTTTAAAATCGCTATCATTTTATATTTTAAACCGCTGTAATTTAAGCCCCATTTTAATATGCCGACTGGTTATTGGTTATAAGCTAATATGGTTCGCAATTTCAACTGCTAATTACTTGACAGAATAAAAAACTGTATGTTACGTTGTTAGTAGAATGTACAAGGTCTATAAGATTTGAGAAGATTTTATTAATTTAACTAGCTGTTCTGGCAGCTTCGTCTTCACGTACCTAGTCCTAACACATTTATCATCATTATCGTCATCATACCGTATACTTTCCACTAGTGGGCTCCAGCCTCCAATATAATGAGAGAGAAATTAACCAATTATGCTAGGCTGGTCAGACGGATCGTTAAAGGGTTTTATTTAGAGTTTTGCTTCTCTTGCATAGTGTTATCTGCATGTTATAATCCTTTAGTCGTCTTTTACTACACCTACGGCCAAGAAAGACATTTTTTTTTAATTTTTTTTTTTTTAATGGGTGGGCTATGGTAAGCGCACGCGCGGTCCTGTCCGTCCGGGGCGATGAAAGGACGGCGCGCGGGCCCATAACCCACCCGTACCCACGTCACCTCATTGTTTGGCCGACCACCGGAGCAGATGTGACTTGTCGTCAGTGGTCGGTCCGACGGAATACCCTTTCGGGTAACCTCACCAGCCAAGAAAGGCATGACATTCTTACTCCGGTGAACAAATTTGAATGAAAATAGGCATATACATATATAGGCCATTTCCTGTATTAACAAATAGGATAATCTTCATCCCAGTAAGGGAATTAGGATAACTTTATTTGTTACGCAATCAAGCACAGTTCATCTCATCTTAGAGAATATGGCCTATTATATCGCACGTATCGGTCAGACGTGTTAACGTAGGATTTTATTTCCAGTTTTCCTTTTCTTGCGTCGATGTTCCATGCATATTATATAACCTTAATCGTATTTTACGACAAACATGGGCAAGAGAGGGGATGGTCAATTGTATTCCTACGACCTCACCACACGGAAAAGCACAGTGCGTTGAATTAAAATCGATAAAATTTAATTTTGGCAAGTTAGTTCTTACGCGGCCGTAAATGCTGACACGGCAGAAGCTAAATACCTACAAAACCATTCTCAATAAAGCTATCTGCTCCGATAACAATTTTCTTTTTTGGAACCTATCTGGTAGTTTTTAGATAAACGCGTTCAAACAAACAAACACTCTCTTTAGAATTGTAATAGTAGTAATAAATTAATTGATTCTCAGCGTATGTCAAATTGCGCAATTTGGATTACTTATTACACGTCTGAGAGCCGTCTAGACATATTTTTTTCAGATTAGATTTTACAGTTGATCACATAAACTAGGACACCAATAAATTGGTTTTTTTTTGTAGATTCAAAAGGTCAATAAATCACCAACATAAGTACCACATAATCGTTTTAATAACAAAAAATAGATAAAAAACGTGTGAAGTCATTTGATTTTAATAAAAACTAAAATACATCTACAAAAAAAGTGTTGTAATTCAAAATAATATTTGTTATTATAAATTCTTTTCTGTGTGGTGACAGAGTAAGACAATTCACCACCCCCTTGTCTGTGGGTGTTGTTAAAGACTACTAAGGGATATAATATGCATATAACATCTATACAAGAAAGAAAACTCCTCGTAATAAAACATAATATTTTTTTTTTTGAGAAGTTACGTTCGGCGCACTCCTCCCACCACTCCGTCCGGGGCGACAGAGGGGCGTATGCACGCACACCGTAACCCACCCGTATAGCACGTCGCCTTCGTCGTTAGGTCGACCATCGGCGCAGAGTTCCTTGACTTTAGTGGTCGACCCAACGGAATACCCATAGGGAGTACCCTCTCCCGTCGACGTCCTCCACCGGGACGCCTAACGCCGTCACGAGGTAATAAAACCCCATGTCAATACGTTAGTCCAACATGGTATAGCAACTCAATTTCTCTCCTATTATGGAGGAGGCTCAAGCCCAACAGTGGGGCGTAAAGAAGCTGAGATAATGATCATGATTCTAGATTTTAAAACATTGAAATACTATAACAGATTGAGAAACGATAAACTCCAAAAAAAAAGTTGTTTAGCCTTCCTTTCTTTAGGTAGGGTTAGGTTAATGTACAGTATATGGATTATCCGCGGAAAAGTATAGCATATCCTTTCCTTCCCTCCATTTTAAAATGAAAGAAAGAAAGTAAGATTTATTGGACACTATAGTTACATGCCTGACATAGAAATATAGGTACACAAGTGATATAAAAACGAAGACGAAAAAATATTGATGATTGAAATATTCATAGTATACATAAATGAAATTCATAATATGAGTGTCCAAAAGGCAACAGCTCAGCATATGCTACACAAACTTGCAGCGCTGATTTTCAGCTGCAGCCTAACTAGTCTAAGTTACAGGTCACAAGAAGTGCAAGTACAGAAGAGCTACATTTAATAGGTTCATAGATTTTTCAAAATTGTAAATAGTCATATTAGTAACAATAATAACAGCATTTGAATCAAACTAACAAACACTATTTGAAATCTACATTTTAAAAGTCTGAAACGATCAGAAGAACAAACAAAAAAAACAAATCAAAAGAATAATGAATCGCCGCCATATATTGCCTATATCAATATATGTACCTAGTATATTTTTTCTATCTTCACCATCATTGCAGCCCACATACGTCCCACTACTGGGCTCGGACCTCCTTCACAATGGGAGGGAATTTGACCTACTATACCATGCTGTTCAGACATATTGGTATAGGGTTTCATTGCGAGTTTTCCTCCTCTTGCACAGATATTATGTGCATATTATATCCCTTAGTAGTCTTTTACGACATTTACAGGCAAGTTAGGGAGTAGTGAATTGTATTCTTTCTTCGTCACTACATAGGAAATCTTACTTTACCTTTTTCTGTCTTACTTTAGGTAAAAAGAAGATGTTTATAACGGATCTTTATGACTGATGCCAATTACATATTTGATTGATCATCATACATCAGCTTTATTTGGAGGCAGGACATACATATTAGCACTGCGCATGGCGATAATTAGTGCTTACTTAACGTGTCTTTACCACGTCGACGCACCAATTAGCCACAGATCGTGTAATAAGATTATTTCAAAACAGATATAACAAGAATAATTAAGGATTATATTAAAGCTAGCATCAATGTTGTTACTAGTTCGAAATACAATGTATTATTGACCCATAATGATGGCGTACTGGTTAAAATATCAACCAAGCCAGTCGTGGGTTCGATTCTCAGGCAGGACAATATTTTGTGCGAATCACAAAGTAGGTTGAAGTAAAAATTTTTTCACTTTTATTATTCGGTGGGTAATTATATTTATATATACGCTGGGCATACCCACTGCTGGGCTCGAGCCTCCTCCATAAAGGGTGTGAAATTGATTCACAATACCATGCTGGTCAGGCAAAAAAAATGTGAACCTGCCTGGTTCACATTTTTTTTTTATAAGTGGGCTATGGTATGCGCACGCGGTTCATTCCATCCGGGACGACGAAAAGACGGCCCGTACCCACGTCGCCTTCGCCGTTGGGCCACCGGAGCAGGGTGACTTGTCGTCAGTGGTAAGCCCGACAGAATACCCTTTCGGGTACCCTCACCTCTCGACGGTCGGTCGCCGTCGCGCGGTCAGCTTCTCTGCGGGTGACGGACTAAAATCCCCGGTCCGGGCACCCGCGGCCTCAGCTAGGGCGGCATCAGGCGCAGGTACTCGCGGCTGCGCCACCCGAGGCAGGTTGGCATAGGGTTTTATTTCGAATTTGCCTTCTGTTGCACAAATGTTATCTGCATATGTCTCTTAGTCATCTTTTAAGGCACCCACGAAAAAGAAAATAATGCTGTATTATGTTTTTATTCAGTCACTTAACGTAAAAAATGTCTATAACATAATATTTAAATACAAAATACCGATATTCAATGGCGAGATTTTCTGGTTTCAATCAGTGTTTTCCGAGGAGTCGTTTATAATAGTTGTTATGACAAGCGTGACGGCTAAACGAGCTCAGTTATGCAGTTATTTTTTTTTAAGTACCTGTAAGAGTATTACGTCTGTCAACTGCCAAAGGATAAGCTGCTGTAAATTGCAACGAATAAATTCTGGAATGCTGATGCAGAATGATCTTTTTTTCTAGGTCATTCTATTTCTGAAGTGAGTTTTGACATCCAGCGAATTTTTTTTCTAAGCTTCCGCTGTCTTATTCTTCGTCCTTCGTAAAATTCATAAGAAGACGTTACAATTTTCACAGAATATTTTTGTTATCGTTATAATCATCATTTCATGATCATTTCGGCTCATATACGTCTCACTGCTGGGCTCGAGGCTCCTCCGTAATAGGAGGGATATTGACCTACTATACCACAATAGTCAAATGGGTTGAAATAGGGTTTTATTTCGTACTAGCAACCCGCCCTCGCTTCGCTTCGGTTTCAGTCCCCTTATCGCGTAGTTCCCGTTCGCGTGGGAATACCGGGATAAAATATAGCCTATGTTACTCCCTGATATTATAGCTTTCCAATGGTGAAAGAATTTTTGAAATCAGTTCAGTGGTTTAAGCGTGCAAGCGTAACAAACAAACAAACATCCTTACTTTCGCATTTATAATATTAGTAAGGATTTCCCTTCTCTTCCATAGATATTATATGCATATTATATCCCTTAGTCGTCTTTTACAACATCATCAACCACGGGTAAGTAAGGGAGTGGTGAATTGTATTTTCACTCCGTCCCCACACAGAGCGTCTGTAGTTATAATAACAATGATTAAATATAAAACAAAATTTGAAACAGGTAAATAGGTAGCCATTCAACGTGCTTTTTGGCTGAATTATAGTTTTTGCTATGTAATTTTCTAAGTTTTTACTGAGGAAAAGGTAAACCCTACCCAATATTACAAATTCATATGTTAGATTATTTTTTAAACGATTTAAAGCTTTATTAAATCAACGATCGTCTTGAAATTTAATTTACAAGTTGTCTAAATTACAGAAAGGGACTACTAAATAGGGTAGTATTAATATAATACCAATATGCGGTCAATAATGCGGAGCATATTGTCGGCAGTCTTCTGTCTACAGCCGCGGGCCGGTCCGTCCGGGGTGGTATTATTCTCGTAGAAGATCGACGTAGTAGCAAATTGTTGCTACATTTCGTTCAGTGAGCGAGAGAACCAGAAGCTCAAATTTTTGAGGGTGTTTCCGTGTGCTTGGTTTTGGTGATGTCTTTAGTATCAACGTACTTCATTGCACGCACTCACACTCTCTTCACTTTCTTCACGGCATGCAGTGGCCTAGTAACGGTCCATGAGCGTCAGTATCACTTACCATCAGGTGTGCTGTTTGCTCGTTTGCCGCTAACAGCAATCAAAAATGCTAATCCGTCTGCCCAATATAGGCTAGTAGTCTCTTTGAAAGAAGATAGTAGTAAATAGCAAAATGATCAAGAATCGTCAATCAATCATCATCATCATCATCATGACAGCTCATATACGTCCCACTGTTGAGCTCGAACTTCCTCCGCATTGGGAAAGAAATTGACCTACTACACCACGCTGGTCAGACGTGTTGGTATAGAGATTTATATAGGGTTTTGCTTTTCTCGCACAAATGTTTTATGCATATTGATGTGAAACATCTATAGGCGAGAGTGAACCTGATCGTTGACGTGGCCTTTTTTTTTGTGTGTTGTAGCTGTTGGTCGCAGATGACCTTGACAGCTTAACGCGGTCAATAGGCGAGCGCAGATGGCTCTCAACCCGGTGCCTGACGTGGCGTTAACACCACGCTTGGGATATGTACATTTGTGTAACGAAACAATAACCTGTTTTAGAATTTTGTACAACGCCATCTAATGAGCTCAAAATAAATTATTAAACTAAACACATACTTATAGTGTATACTAATGAAAATAAATGTTTATTGAATAAAAATGAATTTTCTGGAAAAAGTAGTAATATTTAAAAAGATGACTCTTTTACGACAGCCATGGGCAAAAAATGGAGTGGTGAATTGTATTCTTACTCCGTCACTACATAGACAGTACACTAAGCGACAATTGCTCATTATTACGCAATTCATTTGCAACAGAAATAGATGTCGGCCCATTTAATTGGCGTTTGTTTAAATTTCAATGTTTAAACTAGTAATGTTATTGACTAATTTGTTACGCGTAATATAACAAAATTTGTTTTTATTTTAATGGCTACGTGTTTTCGTTTCCTGTATGCGTTTAAAATTAACTAAATTGTAATCTAAAATGTTAACTAATATTCAATGATAATGATGTAACATATGTAATAATTCAGTATGATGACGAAGTTCACCGCCCCCTATCCCACCCGTGGATGTCGTAAAAGCCGACTTAGGGATATGATATATGCAAGAGAAGGCAAATTCGACAGAAAACCCTCTAACGTCTGACTAGAGCGGTATAGTAAGTCAATTTCCCTTTCATTGTGGAGCCTGCCCAACAGTGGGACTTATTTGGGCTGAGATGATCATATAATGTATTTATTATATATTAATGTATTTATCCTATCTGAGATACACGATAAATCTAAGCTATGAATGCAACGGAAAGAGAAACAGATCAATAAAGTAAAATTTAGCGGTAACAGAATCGGAAACGAATGCGGCAGCGGCAAGTTACAATACAATAAAAGAAATCTTTTTTTTTCCATTTTTTGTTAATTTAATTTTAAAAATTAAGCAGTGATCGTTTATATTTTTGGGAAAGGGATTTGGCCACTTCTAAAACAATCTGAATGATATTTTCTAACCTTTGTGTGATGAAATGATCATTTATGTTCAGTGAATAATGATGAATTGTTGAGCGTTTTTATAATATTTTACTACAATACAGCTGTCTGTATAATGAAAAACGTAGGCAATATTTTATACCGGTATTTCTATAAAAGGTGGATGGAATCGCGGGTATTTGCTAGTATTTGATATAAATAGAAGTCTTTATATAAATAGTTAATTAAATAAACAGTATTTACATAACTAAATACTTCAAACAACTTTGTAAGTGACTTGTATTTCACGGTATGTTCAGGAGATGTCTTCTAAATGAAAATCCAAACAAAAATACAAAATAGTACATTATCAAGATGGCTCAGTGCCAATCAATCTCAGCAATTAAGTCAACTTGTCCCGTTCGATTCCTCGGGATGCCTCATTTCCTTATGTGTACACACGCGATGCGTTCCAACTTTTTTTTATAGAACGCGAATACATGTCTTGTGCTCGTTAACTGTGTATTTTTAAATTAATATATTTGTATGAAAACTCTTTTTGGGTATGCCGTTTTTTATTTATAACGTCATTTAGTTGTCTGTCGTAACAGGAGTTTCGGCGGGAATATGAAAGTGTCGTGTCACGCTCTTGAATTTTTTTTCGATCTTTTATAATGTTATATTGAATAATTTTGCTGATATTTTATGTAATACAATACAGTTAAGGTGCTGAAGTGTGGTGAATATGATGTAATAGTTGTTACGTGTATTTGGTTTTCAGCACCCAATTAATGATAACGACTTACTGGCGGCAGGTGACTTTAAAAACTCACTTAATATGAAGAAGTATTAAATAATATGAGAAGAAAATTGTATAAAAGTTGGCTGTATGGGCTTATTTACCTCTGCCTGTCCGAATAGACAAACAGAACCGAAAAAACAAACGTGGTTGTCTGTAAAGTCGGTTTACGGACGATAGTTTAACGTGACAACGTCATAACAAAACATTGATGAAATGACTGCATACTTTTATGAATAATATTGAATCAGCGGTAACGGGACAATGAGCGTGACGAGACATTGAGCGTCACGGGACACTTTTTCGTGCATGCAGCCAGCGTTCATCGATTTATTAGACATTGTCACGTCAAAAAATGTCTGTGGTGGTGTAGTGGTGTACAGATCAACCAGTTTTTTTTTTTATTATTGTATGATGATTAACAATCATCTTTTCGAATAAAAGAGGGTTGACATGATTTGATCGGCTAATCATAACATTTGTTATTTTAACTATGAAACGAGAGTACATATTGTGTGGACGAGAGTACATATTGTGTGGACGAGAGTACATATTGTAAAGAGCAAGCTAATAACCATGAAAATGCTCGTGAAGCGTATAATTACAATAACAAACATTAAAACTATTTTATGTATTGTGGAATTCGAGCTTTTGTTTACAAAAGCTTACTTTTGTCTTTAAACATGAGAGTATTTTAAAATTGTAACGTTCAAGCATTTCAAACCATCAACCCCCCGTGTGGTTAGTCCTTTGTAATACAATACTCGTTTAACAAAATTACACACTGTGTTAAGAATTTTGATAGAAAACAAGACGAGTTTGTTTTAAGTGACACTTTCTTTTATTTTTGTTTGAAAATTGTTTGTATTTTTTTTAAAGACCCCCTGCACTAAGGGAATAATCCTTGTATTGTGGTGGACTTTACAAACATATAACTAACGGACACAAATTACATCCGCACTCAACAATTTGTGCATCGCAAAAATTTTTGTCCTGCGTGGGATTCGAACCCTCGACACTGGCACTGTAGGTTGCTATCTTATATCTTTACCACTACGCTATGGATCCAGTCATCTAGGGATGTGACTTGGAGGGAAAAAATCGATTAATTAATAATCGTTCTTTTTTCTTTAAAATAAATCGATTATAAAATAATTAATCGTTAATTAAAAATAATTTTGATAACCTTTTTTTTTTGTGATAACCTTTTTTTTTAGGAAATCTGGCAGTGATTTTATTTTAAACAAAAAAGCAAATACTAAAATAATCGATTAGTTTTAATATAAAAATATCTTTTTTTTAATTTTGATAATCGATTATTAAAATCGATTATTACAAAAAAAATCGATCAATAATCGATTATTATAAAAATCGATTATTTTTTCACATCCCTACAGTCAACTGTCATTAAAAAGGACATCTCCCCTATGTGGTGATGGGGAAAGTCATCATCATTTCGACTCATATACGTCCCACTGCTGGGCTCGAATCTCCTTAATAATAGGTGGGAAATTGAGTCTTCCTATACCATGCTTGTCAAACAGTTTGGTATTTTTTTTCATTGCCAACGGTGGCAAACGAGCAAGCAGCATACCTGATGGTAAGTGATACTGCCACACATGGACCTTTGCAATACCAGAGGCACAGCCAGGCCGTTGCCTACTGTGAAGAAAATACTCTTCTTAAACCTTGTTTAAAGAAGGACATGTCATGATTCGGGAAACACCGCAGCAGGTAGTTCATTCCAGAGCATGATCGCCTATAACGTATAGGGTTATATTTAGAGTTTTTCCTCTCTTGACTGATGACACAGTAGAAAACGTCAACATTCTTCGCGATGGGTTCAGGTGATGCCTTTAGTATCACCAAGCCTCATTGCACGCATTCAGGCTTCCTTCACTTTCTTCACGGTGGGCAGCGGCCTAGCTTGATCCATGAGCGGCGGTTTCGCTTACCATCGGGTCTACCATTTGCTCGTTTGCCACAAGTAATAAATAAACAAATAAATATCAATGGTGTCTTTATTACACGTGTTTTAATTTAAATACATTTAGCATAGTCGGCGCCATTTCTCAGACACCATAAATCGACTTATAACAACCTTATGATATGTATACTATTTAATTACAATCATTCATCTTGTTAACATATAGCTGTAACAATAAGCTTCCGTATTCATGTTTTTATGAATAATTATTTAAATTTTAAGGATTTATGCTTATAGTTTACACAATTTAATATTAATAATAATGTTTTCTGCTCTGCAAATCTATCTACCTTCATCTTTTTATTGTTGATGGTTGCAAACGAGAAAACAACTCACTTAATGGTAAGTGACACTGCCACTCATGGATATTTGCTAGGTCACTCCCTACCGTGAAGAAAATGCTCTTCTTAAACCTCGTTTAAAGAAGGACATGCCATAACGTTTGGAAAATACAGCTGCAGTTAACTCATTCCACATCCTGCACGTACTTGGAAGAAATAATCGCTGAAACATACAGTTAAAGCCTATAACGTTTCCAGGTGAAATGAGTGAACCCTGCTACGGTATAGAGAAATACATTGGTAAAACAGTTAAGATGGTACCAAATTAAATATTTCCTCAGAGAAAAAGCCGGTAGAGTACACAGTGTCACTCATGTCTTTTGGCCACACATTTTACGTTTTTCTTATTCGTAGATGTTCTAAAAGACCACTAAGGAATATGATTTGCAAATAGAAGGAAAATGTAACATAAAACCTTATATCAAAGCGTCTGGTATATAGCCTATAACCAGCCTGGTAGAGTTGGTCACTTTTCCTTCCACTGTAAAGAAAGACCTATATACAACAGGACATATATGGGCTAAAAAGAGAAAAAGTAACCTTTTACAATAAGTGCGATAAAGACAAAAGTAAATTCGTCATCGAGTCCGTACCATGTTAGTCATCATCATCATTTCAGCCTATCGTCGTCCACTGCTGTACGTAGGCCTGCCTCATGTTACGCCACAAAGTGCGTTTCTGTGCCGCCTGCATCCAACGACGCCCAACAACTTTCACAAGGTCGTCGGACCACTTAGTGGGGGGGCGTCCTACACTGTGTCGTCCGATACGTGGTCGCCACTCTCGAGTGGCTCGGTTCTCAAACCTTTCTTCCCCAGCGGTTGTCGGTTCGTCGAACGATGTGGCCTGCGCATTGCCACTTCAGCGTACTAATTATTCGTGCTATGTCGGTTACACCTATTCTTCTGCGGATTTTCGTATTCCGGATTCTATCTCGCAGAGAAATCCCTAGCATAGCCCGCTCCATAGCACGCTGAGCGACTTTGAGCCTTGTTATGAGGCCTACATTTAGGGATCACGTTTCCGTGCCGTAAGTCATCGCTGGTAGCACACACTGGTCGTGTCTTAATGTCTGTCCGACCATATTAGTAAGAAAGGAATATCACTACCCGCATAATACTATAAATTACTTAAATTATGCCTATTTGTCTCGAGCAAGTCATTTTCTAGCCAATAAAACCTAAACTAAAAAATGTCTGTATCAGGTAGATATAAATCTCTGTAATAACTTGTTCGACGTGAGACTTAGTCCGCCCGTGATCCTGAATGCTATTGTGTTCGAAACGTCGGCCAATCAAAAATCAAATACAAAACGCGATGAAATCCGTAAAATAGTTTTATTCAATCTTCTCTAAAATGAAATATAAAATATTCATCAAATAATCATTCCCTAGCAAATAAAACACAACTTTAAACATTTCTTTAAAAGTAAATAATGAATAATAGGTATCATAACGAATTGCTGTGTGGTAGCGGCTTCGAATACTACCAACCCTTGCTTTGCTCGTGGGTGTCGTAAAAGACGACTAAGAGACCTAGATTGACCCGGACCAACTCCATCTGGTACCATTTGGGTCAACGATTACATTCCCAAGGAGTGTTGACGTCAGGCAGGCGGCCGGTCATAAAAGTCATTGCCGAAACTTTTTGCAATATGTCAAAACAGATGACATATTGCGTCGACCCCAAGTAATTGGGATAAGAGCAAGATGATGATGATGATGATAACGAATTGCATACTGAAGCCCTTATTTTTGCATATTTATTATTCACAAAATCTAAATAAATTAATACAAATAGCATCGAATAATCTGCGTTATTATTGCTACTATTATAAAAATAGAGTTTGTTTATCTGAACACGTCAATCTCAGTTACTAACCACTTGGATTTCGAAATAAATTTAAGGTCTAAGATGGCCTGCTTTTCAATAAAGGTTTTAAGCTACAATATATAATGCTGCGGCAAATAAGAGCATTACCTGTAAATGCTTATAAATGATTAACAATAGAATATCGCATTTCATTCTGCTGTATGCATAACGACTGCTGACATAACGAAAATGGTAATTGATGTATTCATCATCATCGCAGCTCATAACGTGCCACTGCTGGGCTCGGACCTCCACCACAAGAGGACGGAAATGACCTACTCCTCCGGTCAGACGTGTTGGTATAGGGTTTTATATCGAATTTTCCTTCTCTTGCATAGATATTTTCTGCATATGATATCCCTTAAGTTCTGTGTGGTGACGGAGTAAGAATACAATTCGCCACTCCCTGTCTTGTCCATGGATGTCGTAAAAGACGACTAAGGGATATAATATGCATATAACATCTGTGCAAGAGAAGGAAAACTCGAAACAAAACCCTATTTCAACACGTCTTAGCAGCGTGGAATAGTGGGTCAATAACCCTGCCGTAATGGAGGAGGCCTGAGCCCAACAGTGGGACATATATAGGCTGAGATGAAGATGAGATGATAATATACCTTAATCGTCTTTTAGGATACCCACAAGCAAGAAAGGCAGTGGTGAATTGTATACTTACTCCGTCATTACACAAATACAAAATTGATGTATTAATTATGGATCTCCGTCTCACGGGATTTTCCTAGGGAAGATACCCGGTCCTTTGAAAGGCTTACATGAGGATATGGATCCAACACGCAGAGACCTTTGGAGAAATTTAATGTAAAAATGGGATGGGACGTCTACCGATGACACTCCACGCCTGCACATAACACACGTGGACTGCCAACGGTAGGTGTAAAACTATTGTGTGATGATGGTATCTAATATCTGTTTATGGGGTTGGAGGTCCGATGGACTGGTTTAACTAAAAACTATTGATAAATATAGTTATTGTTATGTATCTCCGATTCACGGCTATCTTCCAAGGGAAGATACCCGGTCCTTTGAAAGGCTTACATGGGGATATGGATCCAACACACAGAGGCCTTTGGAGAAATTTAATGTAAAAATGGGATGGGACGACGACGTCTACCGATGACACTCCACGTCTGCACATAACACACGTGGACTGCCAACGGTAGGTGTAAAACTATTGTGTGATGATGGTATCTAATAACTGTTTATGGGGTTGGAGGTTTGATGGTCAGGCTAAACTAAAAACTATTGATTGAAAAACTGTCGTCTGCCTTCAGTCAGACTGCCTTCAATACCTTTATCGTCTTGAACTTTGGCAGACGGTGACTCGCCAACTCACTGAATTGTTATTATTATTAATATTGCGCGTCAAAGTAGGTACTCAGAATAATAACATAAGATACCTAGTACTTAACCCATGCAAGCGAAGCCGCCAGCACAACTAGTAATAAATAAAGATATATTCTTTCATCATGAATTGCAAATCGACGCAACCGGATAAACAAGTAAATTAACGTATATTATTTAGAATTTATTTCGCTCGAGAATTTATTGTTATTTTGATCATTGCATATTATTTCTCGCGCTATTGTGACTTATAAATTAAGCAGACATATTAATAATTACAGACTAATGTTAATTAATGCTAATTTGATGGATAAGTAGTCCATTAATGTTAAAATAGAATTATTTTTGTTGTAATTAATTATACAATTCTTTGTTACAGGTGAGTATGAAATTTAATGCTGTCAAAACAAGCGCTCAGTCACCGATAAATCGTGACAATAAAAGGTATATTTTATTATCTGTAATTTAATGTCATTCATTCATTCTTTCCGTGTGGTGACGGAGTAAGAATACTATTCACCTCTCCCTATCTTACCCGTGGATATCGTAAAAGATGACTATGGAATATAATATGCACATAACATCTGTGCAAGAGAAGAAAAACTCGAAATGAAACCCTATACCAACATGTCCGACCAGCATGGTATAGTAGGTCAAATTGCCTCCCATTGTGGAGGAGGCCCGACCCCAACAGTGGGACGTATGTGGAATGCGATGATGAATGTCATTCATTCATACTTTGTGAAATTTAAATTATTAATTTCATGTATGGTGACAGGTAAAGGAACGAACCCATACTATGTGACCCAATTATAAATTATCTAATCATTAATTGGTCTCGATAACGATTGATAACGAATCTCATATCGGCTCATATATGTACCAATGGGCTCGAGCCTCCTCCACAATAGGAGGGAAACTGTCCTTATTATATCAGGTCAGACAAGTTGGTATAGGGTTTTGTTTCGAGTTCTCCTTCTCTTGCATAAATGTTATATGCGTATTATATCCCTCAGTCGTCTTTTACGACCTCCACGGGCAAGAAAAGTGGCGAATTGTATTCTTATTCCGTGACCACACTGACATCGTGATAACGAATACTTTTTTTATTTTTTTATTTTATCTTTTATTTTTATTATTTTGGGTCACAAATCTTGATCCACAAAGAAAACTTACATATACTATTTGTTGAAGTGACATTCGTTACATTGTATCCTACTCGATGTGATCACTACATGCGTCGAGCGGTAGCGTTACTACCAAAAAAGAACTATTAAATTACAAAAACAAAGAAATTGCTGATTTACAAAAAGAGAAATACAATCAAGAAGTAAAAAATGATTTCAATTTTATTTTTTAAAGGAAACGAGATAACCACTACGAAATATATCAATATCGTTCCTAATGAAATTTGATGAAGAGCTCATGCGATAGATAGGAGTGTTGGTCAACAATCGTTCTAACTTTTACACAAATATTCGTGCTTAGCCCACTGATATATATTTTCATTGATTCCAACATCTATACCAAATAAATAACTTAATTCCATTCAAACAATAAAATTGTTCGAGGTCCAACACTAAGGTAATCACTCGATTCACTCCAATTATCGAGTTAACCACTTCATTACCCATCACTAGTCATTATCGATCACCGCGTTAACTTTATGTCCGTACAAGTGATCGCTAATTGCACAATTCGGTTAAGTTCGGTTAAACTGTACGTATAAAACACACCGCATCAATTTTAACCCTTTACGACTACCAAAATGGTATCTGACTCAATCAAGCGTGTATGGCCAGGAAATTAGCTTGTAATTTGGAAAATAAATTATAATTCCTTTGATCCCTAAATTTTAGGTAGCACCTAAGTCAATATGAGATGTTAAATGATGTAATTTTTTTAAGGTGAGCGATGATTTGATAAAATAACACTCAAGAAATGACAATTAACGTTTTTTTGATGTTATCGTTTATTTAATCTTAAGTGTTATCTAAAATTTAGGGTTCTTTGGCCAAAATAGGTGTAAATACTTTAAAAATTACTGAGTTTCTAAGTTAGTTCCTGGATCAGAAAACCAGGATATAATTTGGAAAATTAACATTAGTACTAACGTTAAAAATTAATCTTAGTTGGTTGAACTATCGATGTCCCATTGCACCACACAAACTTAAAAAAACAAACGAATTTGATTCCTATGCAGGACAATACTTTGCATTATTAGTAAATTGTATTCTTACTTAGAAACTACACGGCAAATTTACCGTGATAAGCATTTAAAATAGCGAAACACACTGTCAATATTTCTGATTAAGCTTAGCCTAAAGGCGTGAAACTATAAAATAGCTATCCTATTACACTAGAATATACATAAAGTATCGTTTAAAATTACCTTTTTTATATTTTCTTAGTCACTTAATATTCATAGCTAAGCATTTATAGACAGTATATCAGACTTTTTGACATCATACTTGACAAAACATTAATAAAAGCGTCACAAGTTAAGATTATGCAACTTCACGCCAATTACATCGACGTGTTACTCGAAGGTGTGTTGATTTCAGTGAATAATTACTTGTTCGTATATTATTTATGTAACCGGTAAAAGCAGTGTTATTATCGGATAGAAATACATTTGAATTGTCACTTCATAATTTCATGCTATTGGTTTACAATAAATTATCCGACATTGGACTATTTTATAAGCCATAATATTGCTTTCCGTGTGCTTTTCCGTGTGGTGACGGAGTAAGAATACAATTCACCACCCCCCTTTCTTTCTCGTGGGTATCTTAAAAGACGACTAAGAGACTTTATGCATATAACAATTATCCAAGAGAGGGCAAACTCGAACTGAAGCTATATGTTTGACCAACGTAGTACAGAAAGCCAATTTGCCCTCCTATTCTGTAGAAGACTATAAGTCCCACTGCTGAAGTGAATGGTTACAAAACAGACATACGTACATTATTATTACATTTATTTCGAGCTTCACTGCAGTCTTCTCTAAATCAAAGTCAGTCGAAAATTAAAAAAGAAGTGAAATTTTAACGTCAGTAGCGTGTAATTATAAATTTATGACAAACGTAACTCTGAAGATATGTTAAGATAATCGGTATCCTCAGTCCTTATATAATTTATCATTTTTTGGCGCTTATCCAACACGAAGAAAATTCATAAGGGCTATCAAGACGAGATAATGCCGCGTTATGTGAGAAATGTCTCAGTTTTTCCTTCATGTTAACAACTAAATAATGACCAGATAAAATTTAACAAGACAGCCGCTATGCTTTTAACAGCTGACATAATATGCCATTATAATTCTTAATATAACGCTAAATGTTGTAATATTTTATTTTTTTTGACAGTAACGTTTTCGAAAGTATTAAGCTATTTTTATCGGATGTTATAAGTAATGAATAGCGATCTTAATGAACTATATACTATCATATAATATATTCATTATTATCATTTCAGCTCATATACATCCCACTGCTAGGCTCGAGCCTCCTCCGCAATAGGAGGGCAATTGGCCTACTACTATAATCACACTAATCAGGCTCGTTAGTATGGGGGTTTTATTTTGACTTTTTTCTCTTGCATAGATATTGTATGCCTATATTATCCGTGTGGTGACGGAGTAAGAATACAATTCACCACCCCCTATCTTACCCGTGGGTGATCGTACGAGACGACTAAGGGATATAAAACGCATATAACATCTATGCGATAGAAGGAAAACTCGAAATAAAACCCTATACCAACACGTCTGACCAGCGTGGTATAGTAGGTCAATTACCCTTCCATTATGGAGGAGGCCCGAGCCCAACAGTGGGACGTATATGGGCTGAAATGATGATGATGATGATATTATCTCTTAGTCCAGTGGTGGGGAAACTTTTTTAATGGCGGGCCACAAAGTTTAAGAAATTCTAGAGGAGGGCCAGAATTGTAGAAAAATGCATTTTATATTAAAGCTTTTTAATAAACAAAATACCTTTTACTTTTACGCCTTGTTAGGCGTGTGAGACATATGGAACGCGCCAAAATGCGGACTAGAATATTTAGGATGAATGGACTCTCGGCGGGCCGGATTAAATACTTTCGCGGGCCGGTGTTGGCCCACGGGCCGTACTTTGCCCATCACTGCCTTAGTCTATTCTTACTTCTTTCAATGTGGAGAAGGCTTGAGCCCAGCAGTGGGACTTATATGATCTGAGATGATGATAATAGGAAACAAGTAATGATAATGCAGACTTCTATGGAGAGTTCTCACCATAAACTTTTACACAGAATAATGAATGCACAGATAAGATACCGACTGCACTGATAGTGGTTAAGATACCAACCTACCGTGCCAGTATCGTGAGTTCGAATCCCACGCAGGACAACAATTTGGGCCGTTCAAAAAATTATCTTTCTGAGTTTGAATGTAATTTGTACCCGTTAATTGCTACACGTTTATAAAGTCCCCCGAAATATATCATAGCACAGGTCTTTAAAAAAAACATTAATATTGAAAGTTATCACACCGTAGCACCATCAACCAATTCAGATAAAGAGAAACCGAACCTAATTATCATCTTAACAAACCATTTGAAATAAATCACAGCTAGTTCTGCGAAATAATTTAATTAACCTCGGACTTAATGGCCCCATCATCTGTTAATGGTCGGTTTGCATGCTGCATTCGCGGAAGTTTGTCTTGTTACAGGTCCGATGTAAATGCTCCTTACACATTACTTATCATCAGTAACCGAATTAATTTAATAGCGAAATATTTATAGTGGATTGAAGTGATTTTACAGTGAGTTCAACGATTTCGGAGGATTTTTTTTAATGCTACTGGTGGCAAACGAGCAAACAGCATGCCTGATGCCGCTCATGAACCTTCGCTAGGTTGTTGCTTACCATGAAGAAAGTGTTAGTGCAAGCGCAATGAGGTTCGATGATACTAAAGACATAGACCCACCAAAAGAAAATTGGGCTTTCGACTCTCTTGCTCATCGAACGAAGTGCAGTAATAAATTGCTATTACTCAAATGTCGATTTTCTGGGCGAGTATAATACCACCCCGGATAAATAGTGTCCTTCTACGGCTATATGAAATGTACAAAATATGGTTTTGTACATTACTACCTAAGACCCGGCGCGTAGTTGCCTTTGCCGTGGGAATACAGAGAAAAATATGCCTATGTTACTTGCTGATAATGTAGCTTTCCATTGGTGAAAATATGCTTTTATTGTTTACTAGTGAAAACATCCTTTTTATTCTACTTTTGCCTGCATATATGGGGATAAAATACACCATGTGTTAGTCGCTGATAATATCACTATCCATTGGTAAAAGAATTTTTAAAAACGGTTTAGTGGTTTAAGCATGAAAGCGATGGCTGGCCCATACGATGCTAGAGAGGTATGTGTACGGCAAGTTATGGGGTTGTACCACCCCCTCGATCACCGTGAATACGTGTTTTTTCTACTTCTTTGTCAAAAATTAATCAGAAACTGTGTCCGTTATTTGTACTTATTAATCATTCCCGAAATATTTGACTCTATTCGATAGTTGAAGGAGATTATTGTCGAAATAATACATAAATATGTAATCATATACAAAAATTATATGTTGTAATAGGTCGGGCGAAAAGTCTTCGGGAAAGTTTCTTTGAAAAGTTTATACAGACTATATGTCTGTATAAACTCTTAATAAAATCTCTTTGGCTGTACCTACTAGTTGTATCTGGCTGGTTTTGATACGATTAAAAAGGTTATATTACAAAGAAAGAAACAATTGATGTTGTTACCCGCCGTTTGGTATTTGTTTTTCTTTCTGTTAAAATGAATAAATCTAATGAAGAAATTCGATACATTTCAAATTATACAAAAAAAGAAAAGTGTAGCGATTGCGCTATAAACGCTCTATAAACGTCACGTTTATAGACCTACCGACAGTCATCGAATAAAATGGCATATGAATATTGTAATTAAATATAAATAAACCTTGACACAAATGTCTTGAATTTTCATATATAATGCGAAGAAACTTTTTCCACGACCATATATGTATCTTCCCGTTAATGACTGTTTATTTCAAAGAAAACACCTCGAAAATACGTACTGTAATTGCCAGGACTTGATCAAATAAACAGAAACTCAACAGAGAGAGCGAAGATGCATTTAATAACATTTAATGATAATGAATTCCTTTTTCTTGAAAAAGAAAAGTGTTAATGAACTAATGATAATTTCCTTATTACATAAACATACAAGGCCTGGATTTTTAATATGTTTGTAATAAAACTTAGAAATAAATATATAGTTTTATAGTTAGCGTTAATTTGGATACAATTGGTAAGAGTATACTGTCAACAGTCTTTTGTCTACAGCCGCGGGCTGGTCCTCCTGGGGTAGTACCACACTCTCGCGAAAAATCGACGTCTGGGTAGGGCGACGAAAAAAGTATCGATACTTTCAGGTATCGAGTACTTTCGATACCGATACTTTTGTACTCGATACTTTACATTCGATACTTTTACTCAATGATTACTTTTTGGCAGGTATCGTATCGATAAATGTTAGTGAGTATTTACTTGCTCATAACCCTATAGTATAAGACACGACTCCACATTTCCCAAAAAAAAAAAAAAAATTCGGGATAATGGGTAATAAAATCAGACTCAGATGTCCTAACAAAAAAAAAAGCACGACAGATTCCAGGAAAAGTACTCAGTACTCGATACTTTAGAGTATCGATATTTTTGATTCGATACTACTCATAAGTACAGTATCGATACTTTTCGTTCGATATCGTGTCCCTACGTCTGGGTAGTGGTAATTTGTTAGTGCACTTTGTTCGGTGAGCGAGGGTACCGTAAACCTAACTTTCTGAGGATGTTTGTGTTCTCGTAGAGTGAGTTTTGATGATACCTTTAATATTACCGAACCTTATTGCACACATTCACACTCCCTTTACTTTCTTCACTGTAGGCAGCGGCCTAGCAAGGTCCATGAGCGGCAGTAACAATTACCATAAGGTATACTTTTTAAATAAAACTACTTTACGGATTTTATCGCGTTTGTATTTGATTTTGATTACCCGACGTTTCGAACACTTTACAGCGTTCATGGTCACGGGTGGACTAAGATGTCTCACGTCCAACAAGTCATCGTTACTGCAGAAAATTTATAATTTTCTGATTATAATAATGATTATAAATAAAGAATTATAAATAATTTTCTGATTTCTGAATGTATAATACTCGCGTAAATATCAGAAATTATTATCAGGTATACTGTTCACTTGGTTGCCAACAGCATATAAATTTGTCCTGCCGATGGGCTCGGGCCGCCTCCTTATGAGAGGAAATTTGATACTATCCATGCTGGTCAGACGCGTTGGTAATAAAGGTTTATTTCGAGGGTTCCTTCTCTTGTATTGATCTACACATCCCTTAGTCATCTTTTACGACACCCACGGACAAGAGATGGGGTGGTGAATGGTATTCTCACTGCGTCTCTACACGTAAAAGGCTATGTATAAATTAGTTAAAAGTTTCCAAATAATCTTAAAAACATTTGCTATAACTATACAAGTGACAATATAGAAGCAGGGCTGTTTATTAGATCTCGTTTAATTCACAAACGTAACACTGAACGAGTTTAATTGTATATAAGTACGTTTAATAAACATCGCAATTCGCTATCGAGTTCAGTTAATTTACTACTAGAACTGTAGAAAGCGACAACTATACGGGAATTAGATTTCATCCGGCAGATTTATGGTTTTCTGATCAATTCAAATTTTACCTCTGTTAAAAATAGAGTTTAAATATAAAATTTAAAAGACTTACAATATTATCTACACAAATTTCAATATATAATTTATAGCACGTTTAAATAAAAGTAAGCGGCAAGTAGACAAAAAAAGTTACATTTATATGAAAAAATATCGACCTAAACTGGGTTTCGTGTGGTGATGGAGTAAGAATACAATTCTTCACTCCCTATCTTGCCCGTGGATGCCATAAAAGACGTCTAAGGGATATAATATGCATATAAAATCTATGCAAGAGATGGTAAACTCGAAATAAAGCCCTATGCCAACATGTCTGACCAGCACGGTATTGTGAGTTTAATTCCTCTCATATTGTGGAGGAGGCTCGAGCCCAATAGTGGGACGTATAGCTGAAATGACGGTGATCATATCTTCCACTATTGGACACGAAAAATAGGAGGGGTAATGACGTATTAGAACTTTGCTGATTATTCAACATTATCATCATCTTACGACGACTAAGGGACGATGACTAAAGGATATAATACGCATATAGCATATTATATCCCTTAGTTGTACTTTACGACATCCACGGGCAAGTGATGATTTGTATTCTTACTCCGTCAGCACACGGAAAGATAGAAGACTTGCTTCTGCTAGCGACTTCATCCGCGTGGTATAGGTAATGCTAACTGAAACCTGAGACTTTGTTTACATAGAAGATGAAAACATTTTTTAATAATGCGATTCTGTCACACAATTGATTTTTGCGACAATTTAGCCGTTTATGCAGCGAAAGCTCTCAAAAGGAAAAAAGAAACCCGATTTTTAAACATTCTTCATTGGTACTCCGCTCCTGTTGGTCTTAGCGTGATGATATAGCCTTCCTCGATAAAGGGGCTATCTAACCCTGGAAGAATTTTTCAAATCAGGCCAGTAGTTCCTGAGATTAGCGCATTCAGACAAACAAACTCGTCAGCTTTATATACTAGTATCATCATCATCATTTCAGCCCATCGCCGTCCACTGCTGGACGTAGGCCTCCCTCATGTTACGCCACAAAGTGCGGTTCTGTGCCGCCTGCATCCAACGACGCCCAGTAACTTTCACCAGGTCAACGGTCCACCTTGTGGGGTGGCGTAAATATTCGTATAAATATAGATTGATTGGAATTAAGATTATGTGGAAGATATGTAGTCTGTAAAATAAAAAGTTATTATATCACGATTTTACTACTATTAAAGGCGTTATCTTCAAACAAAGAAAGGAATTAAGTAACCCATTATACCGCCCGACCTGTACTGGTTTTATTTAAACTTGATAGTCTAATGTAATTACCATTTAAGCAATCCCCATAATTAAATAAACAAAACCAAACGCTTTTATACTTACCTTTTGCTTTGTAAATAAACTGCAATCCGACATCATTAACCTAGACCTGAAGTAATACATTAAATGGTTAACGGTATTTTAAAATATATCTGTTATTTTAACCCGTAGTTACAAGTTCAAGTATATTAGACAGGGAAATGATAGTGTTGTATTACTTAATGTGTAATGACGTTAATGGCTTGTATACATGTATAATGACTAGTCATTCTTTTCAATTTATATGACTATACTCTAAACAAACTGGTTTTTGATGTTTACGAGACCAATACATTATTATAAATAAAATTATTTTTACGATTTTTTACGCGTTAAACTTGTGATATTTACTATCCTGATTCATTTTCAGCGTTCGTGTTCATAGAGACAAGAAAAATAAAGTGAAAATCTGTAAAAATAAATCAAAATATATAAATTCATAAAAATAGTTTTATTTTACACTAGCAACCTGCCCTCGCTTCGCTTCGGTTTTAGTCATCTTAACTGCATAGTTCCCGTGGGAATACCGGGATAAAATATAGGCCCAGTTACTCCTTATATAGACAACTACCTGATAATAAAATATTATCAAAATCGGCCCACCCGTTTTGAAGATTACCTTAAACAAACAGACAGACAGACAACAAAAATTTTCAAACTGTATTTTAGGTATTCGAGTAGGTGTCGTTGAAATAACCGTGTGAGCATGAAAAAAAGACCATTATTTTGACATTACAAACAGACACTTCAATAATATTCAGGATCTCGGAAACGACACCAATGATTTTGATGCAATTTCGCATACTACAGGTTTCGGGGCCAAAAAATCGATCTAGCTATGTTTTATTTATAGAAAAAGTTGTTTTGTCGGTGTTTTAGCTAATCAATACAATGACATAAAATGACAATAGAATATGGATTCAAATTTCGCCGTCAATGTCAAGAGTGGCGATAGCTCAGTTGGGAAGTTGTCCAGTTTTTTGTTTTTTTTTTGGCACTCAAACAGCGTGGGATCGAATCTCGATGTTATTATTATTCTCTTTTTGTAATTTTTGATATTTTTTCATTATTTAATTTTTATTTTTTATTAATATATATCTAAATAAATTCGACAAAAATATACCAGATATTTTTATTTATTTGTATAGAGTAGGTATATTAATTTTTTTTTTACGTTATGTAAAGCTCGCGTAAATACCAAAAATCATTACTTTCATTCAAAGAGTATTCGCAGTATAGAACAGAAATCAATATGTAATCATCATTTCAGCTCACACACGTCCACGTCCGTCCAAAGGGAGGTAAATAAACCTACTATACCACGCTGGTCAGATGTGTTGGTATAGGGTTTATTTTGAGTTTCCCTTCAGTTTCATAGATGTTACCTGCATATAACCTTAATAGTCTTTTACAACACCCACTGGCAATAAAGACATGGGAAATTGTATTTTTACTCCGTCACCGTCCGAAAAATGTATTAAAGAAACTAAATAATCATCTTACTCCTATTTTTTGCTCTTTATTTGATCTATTTTCCAGGTGAAGATGATTAAGAATACAATTCACTACTCCGGATCTTGCCTGTGGATGATCATAAAAGACGACTATGAGGTATACTATGCACATAACATCTGTGCAAGAGAAGAAAAATTCGAAATGTAACCTTATACCAAAATGTCTGATCAGCATGGTCAAATTCCCTCCCATTGTGGAGGAGGCCCGAGCCCAACAGTGGGACGTATGTGGACTGCGATGATGATGATGATTTAATCCATTCTCACGTATATAATATACTAGCAACCCGCCCTCGCTTCGCTTCGGTTATAGGTTATAGTCGTTTTACCCGCGTAGTTCCCGTTCCCGTGAGAATACCGGGATAAAATATAGCCTAGTTTACGCCCTGATATTATAGCTTTCCATTGGTGAAATAATTTTTGAAATCGGTCCAGCCGTTTTGAAGATTACCCGGAACAAACAGACAGACAGACAGACAAAAATTTTTTAATTGCTATTTTAGGCATAGGTGTCGTGCAAATAACCGTGTGAGCATGAAAAAAGCCTATTATTTTGACATTACAAACAGACACTCCAATTTTATTTATTGGTATAGATATATATCAAAACACCTATTTAAATATTCATACTTTATTTATATCTGTACATAAGTATTTTTTAATAGTAACGTAAAAATAATAATAAATCTTGTGTTCAATCAATCTCTCTATATTCAAATTCATTGTAAAACAGTTGTCGAAGCAATTCAATCGTTAGTTTTCTCTATGCTAATACGTCATAGTATCTATGATCTCGAATGGTTAGCGCTCAGTCCCGATCATTACGAACTGCCCACTGAGATCTGAACAAGATTGCATAATTCAACTGCTCAATTCGTCTAAAGTGTAGGTTCTAGTCTGAAAGGACATTGAAAATATATGTTCTTATTTAAAATCAATATTGGTGACGGAGTAAGAATACAATTCACCCCCTATTTTACCCGTGGGTGTTGTAAAAGACCAATAAAGGATTGAATATGCATATAACATTTAAAAAAGAGAAGGAAAACTTGAAACAAAACCCTATACCAACATGTCTGACCAGCGTGGTATAGTACATCAATTTCCTTCTCATAATTGGAGGAGGCCCGAACCCAACAGAGGGACGTGTATGGGCCGAGATGATGATGATGACGATAAGAAGAAGATAAGAGAAGGAAATCTCGACATAAAACTCTATACCAACAAGTTTAACAAGAGCGGTATCATTTCGGCTCAGATACATCCCACTGCTGGGCTCAAGCCTCCTCCATAATAGAAGGGAAATTGACATTACTATAACATGCTGATCAGACAGGTTGGTATAGGGTTTTGTTTCAAGTTTTCCTTCTTTTGCATAGCTGTTATATATGTATTATATCCCTTAGTTGTGTTTTACAACATCCGCAGGTAGTGGTGAATTGTATTCTTGTTCCGTCAGCACACGGAGAAGGAGGTACACCACAAAAGCGGTATAATAAGACAGAACTAGTAGTCGACGAGTGGTCGAAGTTCGACAATAATTCATTTAAATTAATTTTTCTGCGACACAATTTTCTTTTAATTTTATTTATGTATAATTGTATATTGAGCGAACTGTATTTCACTAATAACTAATATATAAGTAAAAATGTCTATTAGACATTGTCATCATAATTATAATTGTTTGACATTCAGTTCGACCAGAGATTTTAACCGTAAACAAAAGTGAATATTAAGCATTGCTACGCAACACACTCACACAAACGTGTGTGTGTCGCTACGATTGTGTTGTAGTGTGCGTATTGCCTTTTTTAATTAATTTTATGTATCTCTAATCCATTATCGTATGAAATTTCAATTTTATGCACTTCTCCTCATTATATACATCAACTGTGCCGAATTTCATACTTGTCCGTCCACATAATTTTCGTAAAAATGGGTACAAAGTTTTAGCTTCACGTATTTATATATAGACTTGCAACCCGCCCTCGCTTCGCTTCGGTTTTAGTCGTTATACCCGCGTAGTTCCCGTGGGAATACCGGGATAAAATATAGCCTAATTTACGCCCTGATATTATAGCTTTCCATCGGTGAAAGAATTTTTGAAATCGGTCCAGCCGTTTTGAAGATTAGATAGACAGACAAACAGACAAAATTTTTTTAATCTGTATTTTAGGCATAGGTGTCGTGTAAATAACCGTGTGAGCATGAAAAAAGCCTATTATTTTGACATTAAAAACAGACACTCCAATTTTATTTATAGATGTACATAGATTCTCTTCCATTGTGGAAGAGGCTCGAGCGCAACAAGGACGTATATGCGCTGAAATGATAATGTTGATTGTTAACTGATTTATTTTAATATTTTCTACATAACAACAATTTTTAAGCAACATTAAATATTGTTAGAAATCTATATAGACACGGCTTAACACCTAACAAGTTTCGATTAGCCCTTATCCTAACAACTTGGAGGTCAATACCGCATTCCTTATCACCAAGCATTTAAATTAAACATACCGATGTAGTTCATTAGTGCATCTAATTCTACACCTAGTAGCCGTTACTTACAATAAACACAGCTTTCTACACACACAACTAAGTCTATTAACCTAATACTAATTAGTGCTAATTGTTTAACAAACTAATGTTTACAAACTATACTGTCTCATAATTATTAAGAGGCTCTTTGCTCAGCTAAACAACATTATAATACTACGGATAATCTTGTTTAATCACATATAGATTAGTTATTAACGTAAATAAGCTTTTAAATATGCAATTATGTCTCTATGTTATCATAATTATGAAATTGATTAAATTTATCAACATTTAATTATGCAAATCAATTCGTTTATTATATTTGACTATTTCTTTTTCTTTTTTTGTGGGTGGGCTGCGGTCGGTGCGCCTTTGCACCACTCCGTCCGGGGCGACAGAGGGGCTTAAGCACGCAACTCCCGCAACCCACCCGAAAACCACCTCGCCTTCGTCGTTGGGCCGACCACCGGAGCAGCGTTAACTTGTCGTCAGTGGTCGGCCCGACGGAATACCCCCTACTTGGGGTACCCTCCCATCGACCGACGTCCCCCCCTCGGGGGATATATATATATATATTTGACTATGCAGATGGCGTAAAATTGATTAATCATTTCGGCTCATATACCTACGTCCCAATGTTGGGTTCAAACCTCCTCCACAATAGGAAAGAAATTGACGTCACTATATTATGCTGGTCAAACAGGTTGATATAGGATTTTATTTCATGTTTTTCATAGACTTTATATCTTTTTATTAACTTTTTCATAAACTTTATGTCTTTTAGGACATTCACGGGCAAGACAGATAGTGATGGGAGGGTACCCCACTAGGGGTTATTCCGTCGGGCCGACCACTGACGACAAGTAACCCTGCTCCAGTGGTCGGTCCAACGACGAAGGCGACGTGGTGTTCGGGTGAGTTGTGGGTGTGTGCTTACGCCCCTCTGTCGCCCCGAACGGAGTGGTGCGAGGAGTGCGCCGACCGTAACCCACCCCAAAAAGAAAAAAGATAGAGAGTGATGAATTGTATTCTTACTCCGTCACCACACAGCAATTATTTTATTACAATTCATTAACTTAAACTTAAGAAATCTACCTGACTATGGACGCTGAAGTATTTTAAACATCGGGCAATCAAAAATCAAATACAAACGCGATAAAATCCGTAAAAACAGTTTTGCGCACACATATATGTAACCAACTGTATCTAAAGATTTTGTACATTTGTGTCATTGTATTCAACTGTCACGTACTGAACTAGTTCAGATTTATTAGGACGATATATGTATTGTGGGGGAAAGTAGCTTGTTAGCCACAGAATAGTATCTATTTACAAACTAGTTGAGTTATAACACAAAGAGTATTTGAATTCACTTGGATAACATTATTAGCAACTGATTTACGACCATTTGAATAATCTATTACATTTACTAACCTTTGCCAAATAGGTAATTTCTTTATTTATTTGGTTCACAGATTGTTTACACAGATACTTAACAATATATTAAAGGTAAATACCACATCCACATTAAACATAATTTTTTGAGCAGACAAAAAACATAAATCTTAAAACACCCTTTACGACATACTAAACAATATACACATAGTGATACATACCTATCATACGCTGTCACACAACATTCGGTTTATTTAAACTCGTAAATGCATTATAACTTCATAGCTTATTAGTGCTAGAAAATATTTAAAGAACCATTAGATAGACAGATAGAAACTTGACTTTTCATTCATATCACGCGGTCAGCCTCTCTGCAGGTGACGGACTTAAGTCCCCGGTCCGGTCACCCACGGCCTCGGCTAAGGCGGCATCAGGCGAGTCGTCGACGGTGGGCCGCGTCATCGTGGAGACGTTCCTCCCGTGCCCCGTCAATACCTGCACCAGTCGGAAGGAAAGCACAGCGTGCTGTCGACCCAACCACTCCATCAGCACTGGCCTCGACGATTCTGACACCGTACCGAGGCCTCTCCAATCGGACGCCCAACAGGCAATGACGTCTCGGCAGGCGTCGACCCGCCAGGCGGCAATCTCCTAGGTCGAGATTATGCCGTTTCCGGCTCGCGAACAGTGTGTTCCTACCACTACTATTCTTTAGTTATATTTGTTTTTTTTTTATTAGATTTCTCCTAGTGGTAGGGCCACACTGTCGACAGTTATCTGTCTACAGCCGCGGGCCGGTTCGTCCGGGGTAGTACCACTGTACCACGCTCTCGCAGAAAATCGACGTCTGAGTAGTAGCAATTTGTTACTGCGCTTCGTTCGGTGAGCGAGAGAGCCGGAAGCCCAACTTTCTGAAGGTGTTTGCGTGTGGAGGGCTATGGTAGTGCCTTTGGTATCACCGAGCCTCAATGCACGCATTCACACTCGCTTCACTTTCTTCGCGGTAGGCAGCGGCCTTATAAAGGTCTATGAGCGGCAGCAACACTTACCATCAGGTGTACTGTTTGCTCGTTTGCCACTGGTCGCAATAAAAAGAAATAACGAGAACAGAGTAAATGTTTTTCTTTACCTATGTCTTTATTGTGGAAGAGGTTTATGCCCAGCAGTGGGAAGTATATATGCTATGTTGATGATTAAGCAGATAGATGAAACAGAAATTAATTAACATTATAAACGTAAAGATCAAAGTTATAATGTACCAACTTTATTCATATATTCATAGCATACTTAAGATACGCATATTAGCATGTAGTTTGTACTCAAAGAGAATGTGTTACACCAGACCTCCGGCGTTCTAGTACTTAATTACTTTGTTGATATCACATCCTGAAATTATTAAATGTAAGCTTTCGAAGTACCGACGCGTTTTCTTCCTTATTTATGAGACCCCTACTATTGGATAATTATAACGTATGCAATCGACAATTAAACTAAAATTTGCAAACTCTTTTCCTATCATTATCTTATCGACTCTGCGCTTGGTGACGGAGTAAGAATACAATTCACCACCCCCTTTCTTGCCAGTGGATATCGTAAAAGACGACTAAGGGATATAAAATCTATACAAGAGAAGGAAAACTCGAACTAAAACCCTATATCAATCTGTCTGATCAGCATGTAAAGTCAATTTCCCTCCTATTGTAGAGAGCAGAGAAGAAAAACTCTAAATAAAACCCTGTATCAACCCGTCTGACCAAAGTGTTCCAGTTGTTTAGTTTCCCTCCCATCGTAGAGGAGGCTCGAGCCCAACAGTGGGACGTATCTTACTTGAAGAATGCACCTTAACTCCGTTTATCCCGACTTATACCAAGATTTATTGAAAATAGGAGAAGAATATCATCTTTATTATCACCCTACTCTTATCTCAATTATTTGGGGTCGACACAATATGTTCTCTTATTTCAAAGTACATATAGTGTTCATTACCGTCCCCCACTGACCTAGGATGCGCAGTGGAAGGGAACACCAGGTCAGTGAAGGAAACAAAATGGGTAATAACCGTGGCTTGTGATTCATCATCATCATCATCATCGCAGCCCACATACGTCCCACTGTTGGGCTCGGGCCTCCTCCACAATGGGAGGGAATTTGACCTACTATACCATGCTGGTCAGACATATTGGTATAGGGTTTCATTTCGAGATTTCCTTCTCTTGCACAGATGTTATGTGCACATTATATCCCATAGTCGTCTTATACGACATCCACGGGCAAGATAGGGAGTGGTGAATTGTATTCTTACTCCGTCACCACACGGACACGGCTTGCGATTACGCAAGGCTATTTAAAGTTATGTTAAACGTATTAAACAAAAGCTATAAATCTACAACTTACACGTAGGTACCGCGAGAACAGCTACAACGTAACCTAACTCAGCGTTCGGTCTGGCCAGACAAATAGAACCTAACTGAGGGGTTACTTAGCTGAGTATCCAAAGGCGCGGTGACGACAGCAGCCTCGTACAAATCAGGGCTTCGGGCTTGTTATTTGCACACACAACTTAAATGTTCATAAATATACAGTTCTAATCAAATCGCGTACGTCAACGGCACAAAACAAAAGGGTGGTGCGCGATATTATATTTACTAAGATTTCACGGCTAACAAAAGGCGTAATTTACAATTATAACAAATATGTACTAACGCGACCGCTAGTTCCAACGCACCGAGCAAGAAAAAGAACCAAAAAGGCGGAAAGAAAAGAGCCCGCGTCCGCGCTAACCGTGAACCAAACTGCACAGATGGCGTAGTGGTTAAGATAGCGACCTACAGCGCCAGTGTCGGGGGTTCGAATCCCACGCGGGACAATACTTTGTGCGATCCACAAATTGTTGTTCTGAGTCTGGATGTAATTTGTGTCCGTTAATTATATGTTTGTAAAGTCCCCCGCAATACAAGGATTATTTCCTTAGTGCAGCGTGTAGTCTTTAAAAAAAAAAAAACAGAAAGTCAACTACCCTACATTGAATGATTATTAAATAATAATATTAAATTAATAATATTAAAATTATAATAAAAACGTTTGGTACCGAACATATAGCAAAAGGTAATTTTAAAGTACGTACATATTGCAAAGGGGAAACAGTTTTATGGCCGACTGCCTGACCTCCTTGGAAATGTTATGGTTGACCAGACAGCATTAGATGGTATTACCCTGGATATATGTAAAGATCTTAGTCGTTTTTTACAACATCTTTGAGCAATGCAGGGCTTAATAGCATTCGTGGGCCGCTACCATACAGCACAGAAATGCAAGAATGCTCAGGCCTGTTGGCATAGATTTTTATATCGAATTTTCTTTCTCTTGTATATTGTTTGCACATTATAATCTCTTAATCATGTTTTACAACACCCACGGGAAATAGAAAAGGACAATTTATTCATAACTTCAGTCACTTAATCGCCTAGTTCCCGTGGGAATATCGGAATGAAATATAGTCTGAGTTACGCCATATATAGACAGCTACCTGGTAACAACATCAACCAATAGACAGACAAAACATTTTCAAACTGTATTTTAAGCATAGATATCGTGCAAATAACCGCGTGAGCATGAAAAAAGCCTAGTATTTTGTCATTGCAAACAGACACTTAAATTTTATTTACTTGTATAGGTAAAAGAATTATGCGCTAATAATTGCCAATTGCAAACTTTTACTATTCAAATACTCTTTTAATAAATCAAAAACACAAACTAAGTTGAAGATATGTATATCAATAACATAAAATAAATTTAAACTTCATTAGTATCAGCCATTATTTTAACATACATCGAAGCCTAGCTTATAATTACACCAATTACAAGTCAATATACAATATTAATAGAATATTAACACGACGGAGAATTGCATAGAAATCTAATAAAGGAGTTTAATTAGAATAAGTTGCAGTAAAAACAGACAAGCTATCGCTATAATAGTTGAAAACAGCTCGACTAAATAGCGTTTAAATTTACTCTTAACAGTTATTGCAAGTAAATTGAATCGATGTAAACCCAGTTTCTAATAGCAAGTATTATAATTATATTGTGGTAGTATAAAATTAAAGACTTCACAGATGCCGTAGTGGTTAAGATACCGATCTACTATATCAGTGTCGTAGGTTTGAGTCTCAACATAGTCTCACAATATTTTGTGCGATTCACAAAGTCTGGATGTTTGTGATCGTTAAATATATATTTGTAAAGTCCCGTGTGGTGATGGAAAGAATACAATTCACCATTATCTATCTTGCCCGTGGATATCGTAAAAGACGACTAAGAGATATAATAGGATATAACATCTACACAAAAGAAGGACAACTCGAAATAAAACCCTATATCAATATGTCTGATCAGCATAAAATGTCAATTTTCCTGATGCCGATCTAGCGGACAGTACGGCACTTTGACAAAACTTTGGCAATGTGTATCTTGCGATGCAAGAAGAGTAGACATTAAATTGACCTTAAGTAAATGGGTGATGAAAATTACCAATTAAAAAATAATAAAATAATCAATTTATTAATGACTGATATTTACGCGAGTATATATCTTAAATATATAAATCTCCTGTCACGATGTTTGTCCGCGATGGATTCCTAAACTACTTAACCGATTTTAATCAAATTTGCACACCGTGTGCAGTTTGCTCCAACTTAAAACATAGGATAACTTACATCTTAATTTATAGTCGCAATATTATTTTATTGCAAATTATTTGTCTATAATTAATTGACAGTCACAATTATCTGTTAACTCCAAAAGATTCTAACAGATGGCGATATCTGTTGACTGGATTTAAGTAATTTGTGTGTGCCCAATGAGATTCGAGAATGGTTTAGATTCACAATTGGACCCGGTAGGTGGCGCTTTATTTGAACAGAACAACGTCTGTTGGGTCAGCTAGTATATTATAAATAAAACTATTATTACGGATTTTATCGCGCTTGTATTGCGATAAAAACGCGTTAAAATCCCGAGAAATTGTTTTATTTATAAATTTCAATTTCAATTATTTCTGAAATGTCAAATTATTAGAAAAATCTTTATATTAGTATTCGAACTAGAAATTATTGATTCAGCGTCCATAGTAATACTGTTGTGGTATCACAGTTCGAAGTTTAGTAAACGAAAATAATTATATAGTAGTGGTTATATCAAGTAACACTATTGCTGGTATTAAGACGAACAGATACAGCCGACAGATAATCGCATCCATTACCGGTTACAATTTGTAAACGTATATTTCTATGTTTCGTATTTGGAGCGATCAGTGTATGAGGAAATGAGATTGAGAAGAAAACGTTAAGAAAACAATCACAGTTTAAAATAGAATAATATGTATCTGTAGAAGTCCGCTGTTGGACTTTGTCTACCAATGAGGGAGACAAAATGTCATAATCATTACACTTGACAGGGGGTTTGGCGGGCTGCTGACCCCGCCTGTGACCATGAATCTCCTTTTTTCTTTTTGAAGTGAAAGTTCTTTGCGCGCATGAGGGTAATTTTTTACGGATGAAACGCTTTTTAGCGTCACGAAGATGTGCAACGTTTTTGTCGGAGAAGAGGGAGAGAGCGATTGAGACCGATTGAGAGAGAATGAGAAAGGGCGAACATAGCACGAAGCATAGCCATGGAGCGAGAGTAGGGAGCAAACGAGTGAAAAAAATCGAGGGATTTTTATTTTTATTTTGTTTTTTTTTTTATTTTTCTTTTTTTTATTTTTTTTAATGCTGATAAAAAACACATGGAACCAACGAAGTTTCACTTCTGACATGCGTACTTAGTACTCACGCTATTTTTTTTTTAATAGTGCATGGTCTGCCCAATCCGCTAATCTATACCAATAAATAAAATTGAAGTGTCTGTTTGTAATGTCAAAATAATAGACTTTTTCATGCTCACACGGTTATTTGCACGACACCTATGCCTAAAATACACTTTATATTTGTTTTGTCTGTCTGTCTGTTTGTTCCGGGTAATCTTCAAAACAGCTGGACCGATTTCAAAAATTCTTTCACCAATGGAAAGCTATAATATCGGGGAGTAATCTAGGCTATATTTTATCCCGGTATTCAGACAGGAACGGGAACTACGCGGGTAAAACGACTAAAACCGAAGCGAAGCAAGGGCGGGTTGCTAGTATTTATATAAAACGCCTGTCAACGTCAAGTTTACAATATGTGTAATATATAGTTACACTTTCAGCTACAGAACACTTCCGACTGCACCCCGCAGCTTTGCAACTTAAATAACTTATTTATAGTTTAAAGCCGATTTATACGTTTTTGAGCCAGCTTTGTGTGTTATTTTAACTAAAGACTACGGCACCCTGCGGAGCCACTCGATATTTTAATTGATTATGATTTACGGCGGATAGCCTTGTAGACAGAATATCCCATTGAATGAATTCAATAAAAAATATAGCAAATATCTATGAAAATCCATACGCGAATTCTTAAAAGATAATGATTTTTGATGTTTACGCGAGTTTTACACATTGTAAATAAAACTACTTTACGGATTTTATCGCATTTGTATTTGACGCAATATGAAGCATATTGCGTCGAGCGATCCATCGTAAATATTTAAAATATTTGCGCCGATAGTTTTATAACCGGCCGCCTACCTGGCTTCAACCCATGTGAGAATGTGGTCAATATAAAGCTCATAGTCGTGTTTTACAACAACTAGAAGCAAGATGAGGGCTGGTATTTCATTCCACTATACAGCACCAAGAATAAGCACGCTGAAGTGGCAATGGACAGATCACATCGCTCGGCGAACCGATAATTGCTGAAGAAGAAATGTTTTCGAGTGGCGACCACGTATCGGACGACGCAGTGTAGGACGTCTCCCCACTAGGTGGACTGACGACCTGCTGAAAGTTGCTGGCCGTCGTTAGATGCAGGCGGCACAGAACCACACTCTGTGGTGCAACATGAGGGAGGTCTACGTTCAGCAGTGGAGCGCGATAGGCTGAAATGATGATACAGCAACAATTTACTTACTCGTAAATTGATTTCCAAGACTTTAAATATGATAGACTTATCTCAAAGTTTATCTATTATACAGCTATAAATATCAAAATAATATAAAGCTTAATCATAAATCAACTCAACATTTCTAACTTAACAAGTCAGATTTTCGATTAAACTTAGTATTGAAGCATTAATAAATCGTTATGACGGGTACCTATAGTGACAGAGATAGCGTGATTAATATCAAACTACGGCTTTTCACTCGCTAGAAATGTGTTTGTATTAATGTACTAGTCATTGATCCTATCCATCCTTTGTATTTGTTATGACGGTAGTTGATATCCAAGACATCATCTCCAGATTGTCACTTAACACTTCTGGTCTGATTTATTTAGTGATAGGAGCTAGCTGCTGATGGGTTTCTGAATGCGTAATTAGGTCGGCCAATCGTGGGTTTATGTGGTAGATACTACACAGAAAATCGACTTCGGCAAAGTAAGAATTTATTACTGCCGTTCAAACGTTGAATGAGAGAACCGAAAGACCGAACCCTCTGCCTCCATTTTCCACATTAATTAAATCAACGCGCCAGACAAACTATCAAATCTATCAAAAATAATCCTTTTATTGCGGGGATTTAAAAAAAAATATAGTGCATGTTGGCCAAAGTCCTGCTGCTGGGCTCGAGAATTCTGTAAAATAGATGCAAGTTGACCTACAACCACGCTGGTCAGATAATGGTATAGGTTATTATTTCGATTTTTACTTCTCTTGTTATCTGCATATTATTATTTTTTTTTTGGGTGATTTGCGGTCGGCGCACTCCTCGCACCACTCCGTCCAGGGCAACAGAGGGGCGTAAGCACGCACACCCGCAACACACCCGAACACCACGTCGCCTTCGTCGTTGGACCGACCACCAGAGCAGTGTTTCTTGTCATCAGTGGTCGGCCCGACGGAATACCCCCTAGTGGGGTACCCTCCCATCGACCGACGTCCCCCCCCCCCCCCCTCGGGGAGGACGTCGGTCTTTCCTCACGCTATCTGCATCCCTTAGTTGACTTTTACGACACCTACGGACACGAGTGGAGGTGGCGAAATATATTCTTACTCCGAAATATATACTTACTTATGTTAAACAGTTTGCAAGTCACCTGTGGGGTAGTATACTATACGGACCTTGTAGCAACTCGAGAAAATTTCCGTGCGTTCATGCGTTTCTGCCATACCTACTGTAGCAATCAATCTTAACGCTCACATATAGGCCCCGTTAAGCTCTTCCGTATCCGTGGTGCCGTACTGCTGCGCTATCGTAGCTGTACACCTTTTTACTTATTGGCTGACTAGTCATTTTGTTTTCCTGTCTCCCGCTTTGCCTAGGAGGGAAGTGGAATCTCTCTTTCCAACTCCTCCTCTTTAATCTTTTCTAATTAAATTTGTTGCGGGTCCCAAGACAATTAAAATCATATCCCGGGACTGCCTGAGGGTCAAACCTCGGTGTCATTTATGGAGACCATTGTGGATCCTGGCTTACAGGAGTTACAATGGTGGGAATGTGTGGTGGGATTAGTCCCAATAAAAAAAAAAAAAAAAAAAAAAAAAAAATATTCTTACTCCGTCACCACACGGAAATATATAATTAATCGACATAAATCACACCCAGACTCGGCACAACAACTATTTAGATAAGTTTTATCGTATTTTAACCACTAAGCCATCTGTGAAATCATTATTGAAAGTAAGGATTATTTCAAATGCGAAACATATCTTTATATACTCATTTAAAGCGTATATCTTCCATAACAGGCTATAAACATAAGCTTCCTGTCGATAAATTCCCTAAGAATATTTCTTTATAACATTCATCATGATCGATAGCTAACTATACGAGCGATACTGATCTATACAAATGTATCAAGCCCTAAGGCTGACTAAAAGTCGATGTAATAAATAATCATATAACTCAAGCGGTAAGTCTAAAGAGACTTAAAGAGACTTAGCTCAAATGTATGTGATCTTCGACAGTAAGACAAGGATGCATCAGGAAGGATTTAACCATGTACTATGTTCTTTTATTTATAAACTAGCAACCCGCCCTCGCTTCGCTTCGGTTTCCGTCACCTTACCCGCATAGCTTCCATTCCTGTGGGAATACCGGGATAACATAATTATAGCCTCTTTATACAAACCTGGTAGTAAAATATTATCATTCGTGCAGCCGTTTTGAAAATTACCTCAAACAAACAGACAGACAAAAAAATTTTAAACTGTATTTTAGGCATAGGTGTCGTGCAAATAACCGTGTGAGCATGAAAAAAGCTCAGTATTTTGACATTACAAACAGACACTTCAATTTTATTTATTTTTATAGAAGAATCAGCGGTATGGAATAAATATTCCTTTTTCCTTCCCATGCCATGGACTCCAAGGAGCTCAGTACCAGTGGTTAGTCCAATGGCGAAGGGGAGCGAATAAGTCGGATTGTTGAACCGCGCGTCACCCTTTCGTCACCCCGGACGGAACGGAGGGCGTATGAAAAAGTAGATACATACTACGTCGCACCCGAAGCGGGATGATAATGCTAATGATGAAGGAGTAAAACCGCAACTGTCACAATTGTCGCTATCCTTTACTTGCGCGTGAGAGTTCTAAAACCCGACTAGGATAGCAACCCTTTTCTATGAAACATATAACACTAAAGCCAACCCGCCTGCAGCTAAATGGCAGTGAAGAATAAAGCAGGTTAGGGGACGTTATAAAGCCCTTCCAACATCCGGTTCGTCCTTCAAGCGGAGTATCCTGACCATATAAAAAAAAAATGCCTGATAACTTTTTTTTTTGGAGCAACTTTAAACCAAATGTTGTCGCGAAGGCCTAATGAAGGGAAGGTATATAAGAAAGGTAAGGTAGAATAAAGTTACAGCCCTATTTAGTATATTATAAAATCAGTTCCCAGTTCAGCCCTATCTAAAGACATCCGTCGGCAGCTAATATGTAACTATTAGCGCCCTACTCGCAGCTCAGTTAAAATTATCTTTGGAGTGGTTACACTCAACACTAACGAATACTGAGACTAGGAATTTTGATACTTTACATATAATTTATCCGCGTGGTAACGGAGAAAGAGTATAGTACACCACCCACTTTCTTACGGAGACAGCTCAGGGACATATACATGTAGATAACATCTATGGCAGAGAAAAAAAGCTCTTAGTAAAACCCTATATCAACACGACTGACCAGCGTGATATAGTAGGTAAACATTTCTATTATGGAGGCCGCTTGAGCCCTACAGTGGAATGTATATGAGCTGAAGCGAATAAACAAAAATATATTTTTATTTCCAATGCCTGGCACTAAGAAAACTAAATCACTTCGTCGCAAAGGACTACACAAATAATAACAGTTAACTACAGTCTTCTACAAATTATATTTAGTCTGATAACAATAATTAACGCATAGAAAACTTGACCAGAATATCCAGCCATTTACTTTATTGAAATGTTGGTTTCTTAATTTCAAATACAATTGGTCATTTTAATATAATTTCGGATGAAAGAAATAGTTTTCAGACGAAAGTGACGTACTAATTCTCTTACAGTAGTAGTTTGTCTAACTATAGTAAGCACATAACAATATACATATTATATATGTAAATAAGTTAAATAGCATTACCGAAAAATAAAAATTACAGAAGATTTACTTCAAACGCGCGAGTAAAATATAAATATTTGCGTAACCTTTGCCCATATATTTATATTTTTAATACCAATAAACAACGGTAATTTAATTTCTTGCCTTGTATACAAATTGCGTATCCGTGTAGTGACGGATACAATTAAGAATACAATTCACCACTCCCTATCCTGCCCGTGGATGTCGGAAAAGACTACTAAAGTATATAGGTAATACGCATTAAACATTCAAGCAAGAGAAGAAAATCTCGAAATTAAACCCTATACCAACCTGTCTGACCAGCATGGTATAGTAAGGTCAAATTCCCCATTATCGTGGAGGAGTCTTGAGCTCAGCAGTGGGACATCTGTGAGCCGATACGAATATAAATTGGTACAATTATTTTATTTTACAAACATATCAAGACTCGTTGACAGTAGTATTTGCTACGTGTGTGCTCCCTAGGCGCGTGCCTCTTATATAAACAACTGAAACTAAATTAAATAATATAGTTACGTGTGTATTAACAAATATTAACTTAGTACAACTACTTATTTGAAGTGGCCATAGAAATGCATTTGTAGTTTTGGAGTTTAAATCACACATATTACTCAGACGTTTTCAAATGGTCTGTAATAATCTTTGCTTCATATTCATGGTAAGATGTAGAACATTCATCGTCATCATCGTAGCCCACATACGTCCCATTGTTGAGCTCGGGCCTCCTCCACAATGGGAGGGAATTTGATCTACTATACCATGCTGGTCAGACATATTGTATTTTTTTGGGTCGCAGTCCTAAAAGCAAATAATTTCAGAAGTTATCAGAGCAAATAGTTTCGTAGTTTATATTCTATCTTACCCGGGACAATTGAGTGCTTTCCTGATCATTGAACCGGATAACTCCTACGGGAATGTAAGAAGTGAACATTGTGTTCTAAACTCGTCACCAAAATAGCTTTGTTAATTATTTTTTAACAAATTAAATTCAACGACGACTTGAAACAAGTTGTTGATTCATTGTTCCTAGGACGGCTCTCATGCTGATCAAGCTGAGTTGACTACATTTAATTGATCTAAACTACTTCTAGACTTCTGCCTTAATTAATAATGACATCATCCAGAATTCTATACTAAACATAAGTATTAATAAATCTATACTAATAAAAGCAGAGCCGGCTTTTTTGTTCGGTTATACTGCTCAAATTACTGAACTGATCGGAATAATACTGGTATCATAAGACACAGCGTGTTTCGGAGAACATTTTAATGTATGGTATTTTGGTGATTACTTATCTGGAAATCATCTTATTCATTGACTTGGAAATAATTAATTTATATTGTAACTAAATTTATTTTATTTTAAATAATTATTTTAATTCTATTTATTGGTTATGTTTATTTATCAATTTGACATTTGGTGAATTGAGGACTGTCAAGAATCCTTACTAATATTATAAATGCGAAAAGGATGTTTGTTTGTTACGCTTTTATGCTTAAACCACCGAAGCGATTTCAAAAATTCTTTCACCATTGGAAAGCTATAATATCAGGGAGTAAAATAGGCTATATTTTATGCCGGTATTCCCACGGGAACGGGAACTACGCGGATAAGGCGACCGAAACCAAAGCGAAGAAGCGAGAGTGGGTTGCTAGTTATTTATAATAATGAAATTATTTATCTGTCATAACTATATTTTAAACTATTTTCAATTTTAGTCCCGAGCAGACGACTTACAGCTGGTATAAAAAGCAAAACGTTCAATTCACCACTCTCCTATCTTACCCGTGGGTAAGACACCCCAATGACGATTTAGGCATTAAATATGCATATAACAGCTATGCAAGAGAAGGAATAATATAAATGAACTCCTATACCAACACGTCTGACCAGCGTGGTATAGTAGGTTAATTTCCTTCCTATGTGAAGGAGGCTCGAGCCCAACAGTGGGACGTATATGGGCTGAGATGATGATGAACAGCAAAGAACGAAGATATTAATATCGATATAATTTATGATACCACAACACTATTTTAAACGGAAACTTACTAATATAACGAACTTCACTACAAGGTATTATGTGTTATTATTTTAGCAATTATTATAAATAGCAGGCGCCGCCTAGATTCAGTTGTTTTAATTTTATTTAATCACGTAATCTTATATCTTTAAACGAGCAATTCTTGTATATATATACCTATATATATTCAGGATCTCGGAAACGGCTCCAACGATTTTGTTGAAACTTGGCATACTAGAGGATTCGGGTCCAAAAAATCGATCTAGCTAGATTTTATTTATAGTAAATGTTCTTTTGTCGGTGTTTTTAGCATAACAATAAATGACATTAAATTTTAAAAGAATATGACTTCAAATTTCGTTGTAAATGTTAAGAGTTACGGTAGCTTAGTTAAGGGGACGGCCGGTTTTGATTTTGTGTTTTGTAGCATCCAAACAGCGTCGGCTCGAATCTCGGTGTTATTATTATTCTCTTTTTGTAATTTTTTATATAATTTTTATTTTTTATTAATATATATCTATATCAATTCGACAAAAATATTCCGAGCGAAGCTCGGTCAACCAGATATTAGGTTATGAAATGAGTTTCGGGTGTCGTAAAAGACGACTAAGGGATATAAATATACATATATTATCGACTCAAGAGAAGGTAAACTCGAAACAAAACCCTATACCATCACGTCTGACCAGCGTGGCATAGTAGGTCAATTTCCCTCCCATAGTGGAGAAGGACCGAGCCCAACAGTGGAACGTGTATGGGCTGAGATGATGATGATTAAGAAATAAATCCTTTATTTTACGATACGGATCACTAATCTATACTAAAATTATAAAGAGGAAAGATTTGTTTGTTTGTATTGATTAGGCTCCGAAACTACTCCGAAAAATTCTTTCACTAATGGAAAGCGATAATATCAGGGCGTAACATAGGCGATATTTCCACGGGATTGAGGACTACGCGGGTAAGGCGACTGAAACCGAAGCGAAGTGAGGGCGGGTTGCTAGTAAACAATAAACGGAAACAAATTACATCCAAACTCGACACATTTTTGCACATAGAATTGACAGAAAATTCTGTGTGCAAAAATGTGTCGAGTTTGAGTTTGGGAATTCCCGACTAGAGTGATCCATATTTAGACCATTCCGCCATCACTGCAGTCTATGGAAGGAACAATGAGCTTCCATGGCGAAGCGTATATTGAGACAATATTAATGTTATAGGATTAAAATTCATCTCCGACACTAAAGTATTTTTAAGCCCTTTTGTCCTCCCATGGCTTACAAAAATTCCCATGAACTCAAAATTGTTTCAAATTAAATGCAAGCAATTCAAATGATAAATCAAATTATAACTGAACTTTTATTGAGAACATTATTTTAAAAACTCGATACATAACGGTCCCTAGAATAATAGATAACATAAATTTAATAGCTTAACAATTGTATGATTACATTTCATAAATATAAAATCTCAATTATTCGTAATATTCTTAATCGATATCGATATATAGAATTTTAAATTAATTGCAATGCCTCGTGGGATACAGATTAAAGTTTTAATATCATTCCAAAAACAAAAAATTCAAACAATTTACATAGTAGGTATGTGTAGATGTATAGCGATATTAATTTTGAAATTTTGGCGGGAACGTGAAAGCCTTATTAGATGGTCTTATATTATAGTCAATATCTTAGTGTTGTTGTGTAAAATTATGGTACTTTTTGTAATGTGAAGCGGCGGAATTGCTGGGGTGTAGTGAATATGATATGAGTGCTTTAAATGTTTTAATTTTTATAAAATGCATCGATATATATGAGAAAATGTAATTAATGTTGTAGCTGTGTCACTATTGAAGGCGAAGATTCAACTTATTGACAAATATTGATTTCAATGCAATGATCATTTAAAATCATTCAATAATAAAAAGATTTTAAAATTCATGTTATATTTCAGGCAATTAATCATTATATTTACACTCAGAATAACTATTTGTGAATCACTCAAATATATTTTTAATAATATAATCCGCTAACCCGCTACTAGGCGAGGGAGGGCGAACCATTATTAGCATGCTTGCCATTTTTGTCACACAACACAATGCTTTAAGCACGCCTCCGATCACAAAGTCCAATATAATTACATTTAGAAAAATGCTTCTATTTAGAATCTAATCTTATCTTCAATAACAAAAGTTAATTTAATGTCATATTAATATAAACTTACGCATATAACGACAATGAATGTTTTTTTTGTAAAAAATTGTTGATAGTCTTAGAATGATAACGTATACAAGCATAGTGTCCGTACTTCGAACGTTCGAAACATGAATCTAAAATATTATATGCACGCAGACGATTACACACGTACACACGCACACCACTATATAAATTATGAAATCAAATTTTGTTTTTATTAACATAAGTCGTTGTAATACTTGTAAAAGTAATGTTAAAAACCTTTTTAAGATTTTCAAATGTGTTATGACACCATTTGAATGCACAAACCGTCATAATTGACAATTTATTTTTTAAGAGTTGCGTACGTACGTGCAGTACAGTGACCTTGTACATTACGGGACGGTTCCAGCGTAAGCTCCATTAGGCTCCAATTGAAATGCTTCACTTTTTGTGCGTGAACTTATCAACTTACCTTCTATACGTTATTATTCTAAGTTGACAGTATTTTTCCGATAATTTCTTTCATTATTCATTCATTTAACTCATATACATCCCACTGTTGGGCTCGAACCTCCTCCGTACAAGAAGAGCAATTGATGTGATCAGACAGGTTGGGCTTTTAGGGGTTTATTTTAAATTTTCAATCTCTTGCATAGATGTTATATTATGCATATTATTAAATCCCTTAGTCGCCTTTTACTTCACCCACGGGTAAGATGATGGTGAATTTTATTGTCATTCCGTCACCATACGGAAGAGAATTTAAGAAATTAAAATTATTTGCGGCACGTCTATTACTTTAAGCATGACCTTAGACATATCTTTGTAAAAAATGGAATATAGACACAAAGGCTCACCATCCCCGTGCCAGACTAATATTTTGAAGGACACTCTTTATAATGACACCTGTTCAGTCCATATTTATTATTACTATACAATTTCTATATTATTTAGTATTTTTAATAACTCGTATTATGATTTATTCAATTTGGAAACGAATATCAATTTAAATAAATCAAACGACCATACATTAGTGACGTCCCAATGACAGATTTATCGATATTTATAAAGCTTTATTTGTTATCAAACGTTTGATATTCTTAATATATTTTGGGAATATATTTTTCACATGCGCCAGAGGTTATTAGTCAAAATTTATTAATACGATTTTTTTTTTATTGTTATTGATTATACTTATAATATATTATTACATCAAACACCTCCGAATGTTATAGATGTAACGTAACTAAGAGTTCTTTAATGACGACCATAAATCGAACAATTAATCCAAAGGACGCCGTGTAAGCAATTTTGCGCCTGGTGATAGGTGATGCCAGTGTAAAACCACCCCTTTCTTTTCGCGATTGTTCTTAAAAGACAACTAAGGGAGGCGGATAAGATCACTTTAAAAAAGAAACTCCGAATGAAACCCTATATCAGCCCCTTCAAACAGCCTCTTCATCATCATAGTCATCATCATCATCATCACAGCTCATACACCTCACTGCTGGACTCAAACTTCCTCCGTAATATAAGGAAAATTGCCCTACTATGCCACGCTGGTCAGACGAATTGATACAGGGTTTTATTTCAAATTTTCCTTCTCTTGCATAAATGTAGTATGCATATTATATTCCCTTAGTCGTCTTTTATGACAACCACGGGCAAGATGGGGTGTGGTGAATTATACTCTTCGTCACAACACGAAAAATGAGCGACCATTCTTAATAGAAAATAATTTCAATAAGAAACCATTTTAATGAATTTTATCGAGTTTATATTTGATTTCGCGACGTTTCAAACACTTATCATTGCACTGCAGGAGTTGGAGTAGATTTTATTTCATATGTATAACAGAAGCGTAAACATAAGAACTTTCTGTATGGTGACGGATTAAGAATACAATTAATTTTGCCCTATCTTGCCTGCGGATATTTTAAAAGAGATACAAGAGAAAACCCAACCCGCCTGACCAACGTGATATAGTAGGTCAATTTCCCTCCTATTGTGGAGGAGGGTCGAGCCCAGCAATGAGATTGAGACAGTTGAGACGAAGAAATATCAAAAATAATAATATAATTTCAGTAGTCTCTCAATCATACCAAAAACGACCATTATATAGTTCCAGTAATTTAATCAAGAGTAAAGTGTCGTCGGTACTTTCAATGACACGCCGGTAAATAACATCAACAAATATTCATAGACTGTATATTTAATATTTAACATATTCACAGGATCATTCCGGCAGGATTAGTTTACTTGTTAATATGTTAGGGTTGTCAGTAAATAGTATTATGAATAATGTGATTAAAAAATTGTTAGATATCTCGCAATTAAGGAGATGTCTGTCAGCCGTAGATAGCTTTGATAGATTGACGTCGACTACAGGTGACCGCTGAGGGCTCTCATCCCGGTGAAAGTAAACTAAGCGACGCTCAAGGGCTACCTCTGTGGGTAGCAACCTTGGCTTGGGGCCTCGCTGGAGAATTTTACGCGTCACAATCGTTTTCTTCGTCGCGAACGTATCGAGGACGCCCGGTATGTTCTGTTTTCATCATCGTCCCAATTATTTGGAGTCAAAGTAATATATACTCCTTTTTCATTATACATATTGCAAAAATTGTTGGAAATAATATTCTTATCGGCCGCCTACCTGACATCAACCATCTTGGGAATGTAGTTGTTGACCGGACAGCATCAGGTGGAGTGGTAAATAGTATACTCACTCTGTCACCACACCAATGAATTCATTTTACTTATAATTTCATTAAAACTTTATTTTTATATGCATTAAAACTACGATCTTTTTGCTGCTGATAACCTGGTGATAAAATTGAATAATATCCAGTCTGACATATTCTTAGTTGCCACTCACAAAATTATAGTGTTTGACCAATAAAGCAGTCACTTCTATACAATATTTTAATTTCATTTATTGCGAGTGTATATTAAGATTTTATCGAATGATTTTTATATACGATAAAGTTTATGGACAACCCTGCAGTGATCACACAAAGGGTGACAAGTTCACAGTTTAAATTATATCCTTAAAAACATCTGATAAGTTCGGTGCGGCCACAAAGGCGGGCGCGGTCCTCGTAAATTACCAAATATTATGCATCTATCTACAGTGAAAGATCTTTATTTATTAAGATGTAAGCTGTGATACAACCAATTTATGAAGTCGAACCCCAATGCCTATTATGAAGATAATGACATTAGATAGTTTTTTCTTTTATAGTATGTCTTACAACCCTATTTTCTTTAGAAAATTAGATTGGATCGCCTCTATTTCCAACATTATTGGTTTTTATTACTGAAAAATTTTGACAAGGAAACATGATGAAATAGAACTATATTATCTAATTAAACTATTCTAGATTTATATATGTTTATCATTCTTTCAGTACATATGTGTCCCAGTGTTGGGTTTATTAACCCTCCTCCAGAATATAAGGGAAAGGCGTGTTAGTAAAGGGTTCATTTCGAATAAATGATATATGTATTTAACCCGATTGGGGGTGGTAAACATTCTTACTTCGTCAACCACGGAAAAGCAATTGATTAAGTAGATGGCAGAAATCAAATGTCCATGCTTTTATTTAAGGGGATACAAGTGTCACTGCTATTATTTTTCATAATATGTAAATAAAAACATACTTGTTGAATACAATTTGGTTAGAAACTGTACGATATTAAAAAATATTGTGATTTTTAAAGCAAAAAGACCAACAAACAATCTGGCTTTTATCTTAAATGCATTTGTTTGTCTGGCAAACTATATCTCTCACTAACGAGTATCTAAACGACGATTTACTCGAGAAAAGTAACAGCGCAAGCCAATTTGTACTGCCGATATAAGTTAAGGTACGCAGCGTACATCCCTTTATTACAATTAACCACTCCCTAACTTGGCTCGTGGGTGACGACTTAGGGATATATCCACATCATATATATATATATCATTAATTTTACCTACGTAAAATTGACGTAAGAAGGAAAACTCGTATAAAATCCTATACTGGATCCTATAATTGGAAAAAATTTGTGGTGGCTAATACTACCTACACAGATATTACTCGTCGATGTCGTAAAAGATGATTTAAAGTCTTACATCGATCTGGGCCAACTCCATCTAGAGAGAGAGAGAATACTCTGGTCCTACATACATTTCCAAAAAGGATTGACGTTAGTTGATATAAGAAAACTTTTCAATAGTTTTTATATTATTCAGTTGTATATTACTATAGAATAGGGTACCCAAATCATCTCAGTCACCATCATCTCAACTCAGAGCAGCATACTGAGCTGAGCTGCTGAGCTCAAGCTTCCTCCACAACAGAAAGTAAATTAACCTACTGTACGTTGCTGGTCAGACTGTTTGGTATAAGGTTCAAGTTTGCTTTCTCTTGGATAGACGTTATCTCGTATCATATTCCTTGGTTGTCTTTTACGACACCCACGGGCAAGAAACGGGCTGGTGAATTGTATTCTTACTTCGTCAAATTAAGCAAATAATTACTTAACGCCAAACGACAATAAAAAATCACGGAACCTATCAATCACGATTACTGGTGTACCTTTAGAATCAATAAAAACCGCAATGACAACGCAATTATTCCGATATTATCAATAAGCGTCAAATAATAACTTAAAATGTCTTTGACAACAACTTATTACACAGATAAATCAATAACGAATTAAAAAAATGTGCAATATAAATAACAAAGAAATAATAAAACGTAAATTTTAATATATATAGCTGTATGTTTAAAGTTCAACTCGTGAACGCTATTAAAATAAGATGAACGATGATCGATGCAGTTGAACCCGCAGTGCGGTCGCTAGTTTAACAAAACATGTCATTTTAAATTATCCAATCGATTGTTTGTGGACATTTTTATCGACTTGCAATAATTTAATGTAACATCACTAAATACGAATGTAAAAATATTTATAGTCACCTCGTGGTGTGAGGTGTTCTTTTTTTGAATATGAATTAAATCAACAACAATATTTCTTATTTTTTCCATAAATATTTTTCGAACGTGAAGCCAATTATATTATAACAAGCGTCAAACTATAAATAATAATGCTTTGATTTTAATAAAATAATCGTATAATGTTGCATTCGATTGCATTTTTTTTGCACAGACTACCTAATCATTTGTTAATAATATGCAAATAAAGCAATTATTTGTCGATTAAATACATTTGTTTTTTGTACGCAGCTTTAGAATTAATGTTATGACTTCAACATTCTTTCATGTTTTATTATTTTATTTGATAGTATTTTATTATTTTTTCTATATATTATTGTAAAATAATCATTTTAAATTTACTAGCGTCAGAGCAAAAAAAAGTATGTCCGACAAAGCCTCCTAACATATCTAGAGTAGAGGGCAGACTATAAAAAAAAACAATATTATATTTTTTACGTATTTTCGCCACCTATTAACTCATCTCATTAAACTTACATATTTCTGAACACTAAACTAATATTGGATTGACTATCATGACAATAAATAAACAAATAATAAAGCAAGCACTTGAAGCGTAATAATTAAGAAGGTGATGTGAAGAGGGCCGGCTGACGCCCCCTGTGTGGCCCTTAATATCGGTTTGACAGCCATGACGTGCAGTGTCAACTTATTTCGTAATAATTGGACTTGAGTGACAGGCGTCGTTTGATTGATGCTACTGTCGCCCCCTGTGTCACTTTCTATTTCATTAATCTGGCGTTACTCAAATCGATTATTCGATATGTACCCTATATCAAAACAACGTAGGCAGCTATAATCTGTATAAAAAAAATAATTTTATTTTATAAAATAAATTTTGTCACACACAAGATAATTATATATTAAAATTAAAGTTATGAGATGTTAGTAAAAGAAACACACACACCTTATAAATAAAACAATTGTATTATTATTATTATATTACTAATTAAAAAAATGGATTAAATTACTTTTAATGTTTAAAATTAGTTTCTGATAATTAATCAATATTTGATGATAATTAATTAATATTTGATTAAGACAGACTAATTAAACTTTTTATTTTCTTCTAAAAATAAAGTTATCATCATCATCATCATCTCAGCCCATATACGTCCCACTGTTGGGCTCGGGCCTCCTCCATAATGGAAGGGTCATTGACCTACTATACCACGCTGGTCAGACGTGTTGGTATAGGGTTTTATTTCGAGTTTTCCTTCTCTCGCATAGATGTTATATGCGTTTTATATCCCTTAGTCGTCTCGTACGATTACCCACGGGTAAGATAGGGGGTGGTGAATTGTATTCTTACTCCGTCACCACACGGAAGTTATAGTATAGAATAAAGTTATAGTTGCCAGTATTTAATAAAAAAATATTTGACGTTTAATTTGCTTATTCAATCATTTTGTGCTACTAAAAAATATTTATGAAAGTTAGAAAATCTACATATTAATATGCAACTTCAGTAATGTTATATATTTCATATTTATGTATCAATTTTTCTTACATTAATACCTTAAAACATATTCCTTATCACAAATTAGACGTAAAGCAGCCGACATATTCGCGTTGCCGCTAAAACTCAAACAGAATACTAAATTTAATTTATCACAAGTTGGTGCAACTGTTACTTTGTCATATTCAAATTTAAAAAAAGAACGGATTCTTGGTTTTGATTATTTAAACAGACCATCAATCGAGAGGTCGTAAACACTTTACGATTCGTGGTATCGATAAAGTGTTTCACTCGATCTACAACAAAATATAAACACCTCTTACTATGTATTACGTATTTTGACTGTTGCTGTATTTATTGATATCTGTATCATTAGAAATTATATATAGGACGCAATTTGTGGTTTATTACAACTGTCATCATTGCAACCAAGGAAATACGGCCATTGCTATTCAGCTTTGAAAGTATTACAACAATACTTACATTTAATAGTAAATAATAGATAAAGAGTTTTATCCAATTTCGGCAAACGTAGGGGTTTTTGGTGGGAATGTAGAAGTTTCATGTGGTGGTCTTGTATTTTATTCAATATCTTAGTGGTTTAACGTTTTAAGTAAGTAAGTCAACTTGCCTGCCATTGTGAAGGAAGTCCGTGCCTAACACTATACGAACTAGAATGATAATGATGATGAAAACTGCTTGTTGCCACTAGGAAGACATAGGGCTCTTGTTTTCTACTTGTTTATGGCGTACATGACCAACTTCAAGCTTGCGAGAATTATGATAAACACATTTGAAATTTAAAAAATATTCACAATACCTTTCTTCTAGCCAAGATTATTCTAACAGCAACCTGTACAACAAATTTATACCAATAAATAAAATTGGAGTGTCTGTTTGTAATGTTAAAATAATAGACTTTTTTCATGCTCACATGGTTATTTGCACGACACCTATGCCTAAAATACAGATTAAAAAAAATTTATCTGTTTGTTCCGGGTAATCTTGAAAACGGCTGGACCGATTTCAAAAATTCTTTCACCAATGGAAAGCTATATTATTAGAGCGTAAACTAGGCTAAATTTTATCCCGGTATTCCCACGGGAACAATGGGGTATAAGGTGACAGAAACCGAAGCGAAGCGAGGGCGGGTTGCTGCTAGTCAGTCATAAACATAATCATCATTATCATTCATTATTTCAGGTCAAACAAGTCCCACTGTTGGGCTCGAACTTCCTGCACAATAGGAGTTAGTTTTTAAATAACTTACTGTACCAAGATAGTTAGATGTGTTGGTATAGGGTCCCATTTTAAGTTTTTGCTTCTCTCGCATAAATGTAATATGCATATTTAATACTTTAATCGTCTTTTACGTCATGCACGAGCACGAGTATTGAATTGTATTCTTACACCGTCACCACTTGGAAAATAAATATAATACGTAGAAATAATTGTAATAAATAATCTTCTCCATACCAAATCCAAGAAGTAATACAGTAAATTGGAAATTTATTATCGACCGTAAACAAATTTTCTAATTATTACACTAAACAGAAACGTTTAATTGCAATACCTAGAATTTCTCTCAAAGAAATTATTTAACTAATATACAAGGAAGGTGACGATAGACAGTTCGTACTTAAGTATAAAACTGAAATTTTACGCATTATATTTTCCATTATTGGCGGTGGGTTTCGGTGGGCGCACTCCTCGCACCACTCCGTCCGGGGCGACAGAGGGGCGTAAACACGCACACCCGCAACCCACCCGCGATGCACGTCGCCTTCGTCGTTGGGCCGACCACCGGAGCAGGGTGACTTGATGTCAGTAGTCGGCCGACGGAATACCCCCTATTTGGGATACCCTCCCATCGACCTACGTCCACCCCTCGGAGAGGACGTCGGTCTTTCCACACGCGGTCGGCATATCAGCGGGATATTTTCCACTTCTGCCGCTTATTTTGATGTAAAAAGTGTCGACCAATTACGAATTTAACGAAGCCTATTTAGCGAAGCATTTATAATATGCAATATTTTCGTGTAGTGAGCGAGAAAGAATACAATTAACCATCCTCTCTGTCTCGCAGGTGTTGTAAAATACGAGTAAAGGATATAGTATACATGTAATATCTATGCAAGAGAAGGAAAACACGAAATAAAATCTTATACCGACACATGTGACCGTGACAGCTTGATATATTAGGATTAATTTTCATCCTAATATGGAGGAGCCTCAAGCCCAACAGTAGAACGTCACAGATGCTGGAATCCCTTAGTCGTCTTTTACGCCATCCACGGGCAATATAGGTAAATTCTGACCTCACTATAGACAGTCTTCTGTCTATAACCGCGGGCTGGTCCATCCGACGTAATACCATACTCTCGCAGAAAATCGACATCAGAGTAATAGCAATTTATTACTGCAATTAATTTGGTAGGCGAAGGAACCAAAGCCCAACTTTTTAAGGGTGTTCGGTGGATTTGGTGATGTTTTTAGTATTACGGAAACTGCACGCATTCCCATTCCCTTCATTCTTTTCATAGTAGATCTAGCAAAAGTCCATGAGTAGCAGAATCACTTATCATTAGGTGTGTAGCAATAAAAAAATCGGCAAAAAAGGGAAAAATCGAGTTTGTTGTTTGGGAGCCCCTATTAAATATTCATTTTAGTTTGTTTTTAGTATTTGTTGTTTTAGCGGCAACAGAAATAAATAATTTGTAAAAATTTCAACTTTCTATCTATCGCGGTTCTTGAGATACAGCCTGGTGACAGACAGATGGACGGACAGACGGACGGACGTACAGCGAAGTCTTAATAATAGGGTCCCGTTTTACCCTTTGGGTACGGCAGCCTAAAAACAGTAATGGTGAATTTTGTACTCCTAATCCGTCACCATAGGTAGAAGTCCTACTGCCTTTAAAAAAAAAAAATAAAGACAACAAAAATTATATATTCAATTCGGCCAATGTCCGAAGGCCAAGGTATTCTAAAATATTATGAAACTGTTATCGTTTCCTCAATTAATGTTACAATGAACTCGCTATTCTGTAATATATTCCAATGATATCGGGGTCGCGGCCGACGGTATCTGTATTGCCAGTTTTTGGGTCAATATGTCAAGTTTGCCAATATGAAAAAAGATATATAAAATATTCAATTATTGTCTGATTATCTTAATGACCAATTAATCTGCCTATACACTAAAATATTGTTACTTTGTATATTTAAAAACGAACGACCCCACACATCGACTGTCGTATCATCCTCGTGTAGAATAGGCCTTTGTACCTAGTCTGGGTGTAATAAAATCACACTGGACTTGTTGATATAGGGTTTCATTACGACTTTTACTTCTCTTGCATGTATGTTATATGTGTATTACATCCCTTAGTCGTCCTTTACGACATCCATGGACAAGATAGGGAGTGGTGAATTGTATTCTTACTCTGTCACCACAAGGACGTAAGTTACTTATCTGGATGTAATAAAATTCTATCATCAATTCAGCTCATATATGTCCCATTGTTGGACACAAGCCTCCTACACAATATGAGGGTAATTGCCCTACAATACCACGCTGGTAAGAGTTGTTGCTATAGGATTTCATTTCGAGTTTTCCAAAGCTTGCAGTGAGGTTTTTTTTTTACACAGGCAACACTAATTGATATGAGATTTACTTTCGAGTTTTCCTTCTATTGCACAGATGTTGTATGCATATATATATATTATCCGTATAGTTACGGAGGAAGAATATGATTAACCAACCTTCTCTTGCTCGTGGGTGTCGTAAAAGACGACTAAGGGATGTGTGCAGGTAACATCGATGCAAGAAAAAGAAAACTCGATATGGAACCCTATTATAATACGTCTGACCAGTGTCGAATAATAGGTCAATTTCCTTCCCATTGTGGAGAATGCCTACGCCCAACAATGGGACTTATATAGGCTGAGATAATGATGTATACATATTATATCCCTTAGTCGGCTTTTACGACACCTACGGGTAAGATAGGGGGTGGCGGATTGTGTTCTTACTCTATCACCATACGAAGAATATAATATGTACATAGCTGAGAATAATAATTGTCCATGTGGTGACGGAGTAAGAATACAATTCACCACTCCCTGTCTTGCCCGTGGATGTCATAAAATACCACTAAGGGATATAATACGCATATAAAATCTATGGAAAAAAAGGAAAAATTGAAATAAAATCCTATACCAACCTGTCTGACCAGCATGGTATAGTAATGTCAATTTCCTTCCTATCGTGGAGGAGGCTCGAGCCCAACAGTGGGACGTACATAATCTGAAATGACGATGATGATTCATAAAAAACTTCCTGTAATTTCTTTATTTTTAATCTATTTGCTGGACGATAGCAGCGTTCATAGCTAGGTGTTACGATTCGTCATAGATACGGTAATCTAAGAACAGGTTTTCAACGAACAGTTAACGGAAGTTAAGCTGTATCTAGGCACTGCTGTAAGCGCTAAAATGAGTTCTTTTCAATCAATATTACCGAAAATATGTGGCAATGTTCCTCATTTCGGGTCATGAACGTCCCACTGTTGGGCTCGAACCTCCTCCATAATAGGAGGGAAGTTGACCTTACCGTGCTGGTTAAACAGGTTGGTATAGGGTTTTGTTTCGAGTGTTCCTTCTCTAGCATAGATGTTACATGCTTACTATATCCTTTAGTCTTCTTTTACGACATCCGCAGGTAAGATAGAGAGTGGTGTATTCTTATTCCGTCATCACACGGAACCGCATAAGATATGTATATTTTCCATGTGATGTTGAAGTAAGAATACTATTCACCACGCCGTTTCTTGTCTGTGGATGTCGTAAAAAACGACTAATGGGTAATATGCAGATAACATATAGATGCAAGAGAAGGAAAACTTGAAATAAAACCCTGTACCAACACGTCTGACCAGCATGGCATAGTAGGTAATTTGCACTCCCATTGTGGAGGAGGCTCTAGACCAACAGTGGGACGTATTTGAGCTGTGATAATAATCTTGTGGTTCGAAAGGCATCATACTGAAGCTAGTACTTACAAGATATGTTGTGCACAATTTTATATTTATGAAGAAAAAAAATATAAATAATAGAAAAGCCCGTTGAGTTTCTTGTCGGATTTTCTCAGTAGCGGTCGCGTTGGGATTCAGTAGTAAATTTTTGGAATAATTTAATTTGTTTTAAAATTTACAATACGTAACTGCCCTTTCGTGGTTTATACATAATAAGTGTTATGAATTTAAATCTATGCTAGAGAAGGAAAGCTCGAAATAAAATCCTATACCAATACTTCTTATCAGCGTGGTGCAGTAGGACAATTTCCTTCTCATTCTGGAGGATGCTTCAGCCCAGCAGTAGGACCTATAAGAGCTGTGATGAGATACACCGAGCTTATGAATATTGCTATCTTATAAAGTACTAGCAGCGCCCTGCGGTTTTACCCGCATAATTCCCCTTCCCGTGGGAATATCGAAATAAATTATAGTCTATGTGTTATTCTGATATATAAGCTATATTATTATGAAGTCTCATCAAAATCCATTCAGTAGTTTCTGCGTGAAAGAGCAACAAACATCCTCACATACAAACTTTCGCGTTTATAATACTAGCAGCGCCCTGTGGTCCCGGAGTTCCTCTTCCCGTTAGAATATCGGGATAAATTATAGCCTATATATTATTCTGATATGTAAGCTATATTACTGTGAAGTTTTATCAAAATCCATTCAGCAGTTTTTGCGTGAAAGAGCAACAAATATACTCACAAACTTTCACGTTTATAATATTAGAACGCTAGTAACCTGTCTATTTTAATACACTAGCTATGATACATATAGATCAAGATTATAAAACCGTGCTTAAAATATTTCCTTGTCTATGATCAGACACCATAAAGCAAAACGTACCTGTCACAATTGAAAGCACAAATAGTAACGGTAATATAATAATTATCAGTATTTTATCTATTGACCTGTACAATTGCACCACATCTCTAACGAACTCTATCGACTGTCTCTTGGTGTTGTTCCCAAGAAATTGCGATTCGAGCCGATATCTGTCACGGTTCGGTCGTGACGATGTCATTGAAATGCTTTAGTTTTGCTCCAAATCCAATAGATAAGCGATTAATGGCAAGAAACTTAAATTAATAGCTAAAAGTTTTAATTAAATTTAACCGTGCTGAAACTGCTGAAATTAGATACGTAAAATTTTAACAATAGTTTCTTTTCATGACGCAAATACTCACTAAAGAATTGATTATAGGAGATTCAATGTTTTTTTTAGCAGACTATGACCAACAAAAGGCCGACCCGACACGAAAATCAAGGGGTGAAACATATTACAAAGTATAGGTGCATAAGAAGAAAATAAAATCTAATATCTTCAAAATAAGCATACATACTCTCCAGTAAAAGTAAATAAACTGTAAACATGTTGCAGCATTAGTCAATTTTTATCCACTAAGTATATAAAATGGTGTCGTAAAAGACGACTAAGGGATATAACATTCATATAATATCCATGCAAGAGAAGTAAAACTGGAAACAAAACGAACACGTTTGACCAGCGCAGTATAAGTAGGTCAGTTTCCCTCCCACAGTGGAAGAGGCCTCGAGCCCAACAGTAGGGCGTATGGGCTGAGATGATGAAGTATATAAAATATCAACATATATTTGAAGCCCATAAATTTTCCAATGATAATTTTACTTAATTTATTATTGAATTAAAAATTAAAGGAATTATTTTGAAAACCAGTCCCTCAGGGGATATAATAACAGGGACATTGTAAAGTAGGGGGTGAATTAATCTTCACAACACATAAAGAAAATACCAGGACCGTAACAGATGTTTCTATATGAACAAAGTGGCAGAGAGAAGCTAATATAAAATACTCGTGTCATTTGCAATAAATTCTACTTATTAAAGACTATATGCATAGCCACATTATACTTATAATATCTAAACTATAAAATATAAATTTTATTACCTTAAGACGAAAAATTATTTTCCTAAAAAGCTTTAATTATAGTCAATATGTTTATCATGGTCGTATCTGTTATTTTTGACTTGTGATCTATTTGTGAGGTACTATCGACTGATTTAAAATTTGTTTCGGTTTTTTTTTCCTTGTGAGAGCCGCAGCTGCGTGCGCTCCGTAAACGGTTAGTTTCGCAAAATTATCATATATGACAGAATGGTATTATTTTAAAATATTTTCACCTTCTACGTAAACAATTTCGCGAGTTAAAGTTAGCGTTAGCCCAAAGTAACTATTCCACACAGACGAAGCCGCGGGCAGCAGCTAGTAATTAATAAAAACTATTACAAAATATACAGACTTAAAAATAAATAAATAATAAGACTACGTTAATAATAATATTTACGTTTAGCGAACTTTATTCAGATTAAAAGAAATGCTTTTAACAACCCTATTTTTAAGTGCTAAATAAAGTTTTACGGTTAACAACCCTATAGTAAAGTTTGTTTTTCGGTTTTATTGACATAACCTGATTTATGGATGTTTGGCATAATGAATTGTCATTTTTAAACGGTGGCCGCCATTTTAATATTTATAGATAATAAATTCTGACTAATTATATTTGCATATTGTTTTAAAAGCTTTACATAAGATTCCATTCACACTTTTTATTTTTTTAACATCTGTTTTTAACTTATCATATAGTATTTTTCGTGTGGTGACGAAATAAGAATACAATTCACCACCCCCTATCTTCCCCCCGGAATGTCATAAAAGACGACTAAGTGATTAATATGCATATAACATCTCTGCAAGAGATGGAAAACTTGAAATTATACCCTATAACCAACAGGTCTGACTAGCGTGACATAGTAGGTCAATTTCTCTACTATTCTGGAGAAGGTTCGAAGCAACAGTGGGCCATGTATGAGCTGGAATAATGATGATGATTGTATTAATGCTAAGATAATATTATGAGGACCTTACCACCATTTGAGCTTAGTACTTAAATGTTCCATTATCGGGCTCGAGCCTTATGGGAGGGAAATTGATCTACTCTTAGAATAATAACGAATAGAAGGATAGTAGAAATAGAATAGAAGTAGGGACTACTTCGAACATTCGAAACATTAATCTAAAAATACTACATGCGCGCAGACGATTAGGCAGGTACACACGCACACCACTATACAAATTATGAAGTCAAATTTTGTTTTTATTAACATAAATCTCCGAAATAATTTTAAAAGTAATGTTAGAAACCTTTTTTAAGTTTTCAAATGTGTTATGACACCATTTGAATGCACAAACCGTCAAAATTACCTATTTATTATTTACTAGCAACCCGCCCTCGCTTCGCTGCGGTTATAGGTTATAGTCGTTTTACCCGCGTAGTTCCCGTTCCCGTGGGAATACCGGGATAAAATATAGCCTAGTTTATGCCCTGATATTATAGCTTTCCATTGGTGAAAGAATTTTTGAAATCGGTCCAGCCGTTTTGAAGATTACCCGGAACAAACAGACAGACAGACAGACAAAAATTTTTTAATTGCTATTTTAGGCATAGGTGTCGTGCAAATAACCGTGTGAGCATGAAAAAAGCCTATTATTTTGACATTACAAACAGACACTCCAATTTTATTTATTGGTATAGAAGAGTTGCGTACGTACGTGCAGTACAGTGACCTTGTACATTACGGAACGGTTCCGGCGTAAGCTCCATTAGGCTCTAATTGAAATGCTTCACTTTTTGTGCGCGAACTTACCTTCTATACGTTATTATTCTAAGTGATCTACTATACCATGCTGATCGGATGTATTAGTAGAGTTTAATGTCGAGATATCTGCACATTATATCTCTTAGTCGTCTTGTATGACACCCACGAGCAAAATAGGGGGTGGTAAATTGTATTCTTACTTCGTCACCACATGGAATGTCTAGTTTATTGATAAATTGACATATATTTAGAAGGTACGCTTCACTATCTTACAGATTAATAAATCGAATAGGTAATTCTAGTTAAAATTTCCTATAGGTCATAATGACTTTAGTTTAATTTTTTTTAACCTTAGTTTAAATCATATTAATACATAATTTACATCCTAATAAAAAATTTTACTAATTTGCACAGCAAGCAATATCTCGATATGAATAAATTAATGTTAATAATACTGTGCTAAAAGAATAGGTCAAAATATGATTATGAATCGACTTAATTAGTGTTGTGTATTATATCGATTAATTTAATAATTCTTAATGATTTACGTTACGATTTTTATACGATACGTTTTTTTAAATCAATAGAAAAAATAATTAATATTGCAATTGTATTTGAATCATAGTCACAATTCTTATTTTTATTATAGACTAGCAAATACCCTCCGTTTCACCCGCGGAGTCTCTGTTCCCGTAGGGACGCGCGCCATCAAATATAACTTAAGTTACTCCCTATAACTTTTTTAAGCCGTTTTGAATACAAACTGAAACAAACCGAGCGACGAAAAAATAAACAGATTTTTAGGCATAGGAATCGCGCAAATAATCGTGTGAGCATGAAAAACGAACTATTATTTTGACATTACAAACAGAGACTTCAATTTTATTTATTGTCACAATTAAACTACTTCATTGCTTACAAAAAATATATAAAATGGTGCTGACTCAACGAAACGCTTACTCACCTAATTATTTTTTTTTATTTTTTTTTATTGCCAACGGTGGCAAACGAGCAAGCAGAACACCCGATGGTAAGTGATACTGCCGCACATGGACCTTTGCAATACCAGGGGCACAGCCAGGCCGTTGCCTACTGTGAAGGAAATACTCTTCTTAAACCTCGTTTAAAGAAGGACATGTAATTATATTAATACTGATATTAGCAGCGTATCTTTTCTATTATGTGTAAACGTGTCTCACATCAATCATCCCGGCGTTTACAACTTGACCTTTTCTGTTGGCCTCGCTTGAATATAGGTCTAGTGATTCCCTACTGAAATACAAGTGTATAATTAAACTGTATGTCGACTAATAATAATATGATTTAGTGCTGGAACATTTCCGTGTTTCTGCGTAGTGACGGAGTAAAAATACAATTTACCGTCCCTCTTTCTTGCCCGTGACTATCGTAAAGGCGATTAAGGTATTGCAGTATGCAGAAAAAATTTATGAAAAAGAAGGAAAACTCAAAATAAAATCCTATGCCAACTCGCCTGACCAGAGTGATAGGTTAGTTTCCCTCCTATTGTGGAGGAGTCTCGAGCCCAGCTATGGTACGTATATGAGTCGCGAGGATGAGTGTTAGTAATTTCAACTGAGTCTATTAGTACTGTGTATTTATCAGCATATTATAGCAGTATATACTTGTAGTGCCTTATATCATACCTATTAATAATATATAAAGCAATAATAGTCCGTGTGGTGACGGAGTAAGAATACAATTCACCACTCCCTATCTTACACGTGGATGTCGTAAAAGACGACTATGATATGTAATATGTATATAACATCTGTGCAAGAGAATGAAACCTCGAAACAAAACCCTATACCAACATGTCTGACCAACATGGTATAGTAGGTCAAATGCCCTCTCATTGTAGAGGAGGCTCGAGCGCAACAGTGGGACGTATGTGGGCTGCGATAATGATGATGATGAAAGCAATAATAATTTATTTAGTATCAATATCATTATGTAACAATAATAATAACTTTATTTCCAAAATAATTTACAAAATTACATTATCCTGCTCTTTTCCAATTACTTGGCTCGACTCAATATGTACATTCCTTTTATAGTTCATATTGCAAAAAGTATTCGCAATAGTTCTATGACTGGTCGCCTGCCTGACATTAATCCTCCTTAGAAATTTAAATTTTGCCCAGACAGTATCAGATGTACTTAGCCCAGGTTGATGCAAAGCTCTTGATCGTCTTCTACGACACCCGAAAGTAATGGATTAGTAGTATTTGTAGCCGCCACCATAAATCAAAATGCTTTATTTAGTATATAAAACAAAAAAAATAATATGATTAAATTCCTAGTAGCTGTATAATAATACCGTAATATTTAAAGACATACGAAATGCAATGTTAAATAATGTGCAGTTTTTGTTAGTGTGAATTAAAAAAAAACAGCAGGACAATGGCATAAAATTAACTGTTAGGCCATTTAGGCTTCAACAAGACTTATATTTTTATGTTAATTACTGTAATTGTTGTTATTTTATAGTACATCATCTGAGATTCTTTTTTTATAAATATGAATGAATGAGCTTGATAAAAATATAATTTTATAAAAAGAATTCATCCATCCATGACCTCATCTAATTGAAAAATGTTTCTTTACTCTAATTTTCCAAAATTATCTTCTATTTTGCTGCTTTGCATCATTCCAAAATTATCTTCTATTTTGCCGCTTTGCATTATGTTATAAACAGTTATTTTACTCACGATTAACTGATAACTCTATCTAGTCTATTAATAGACCTAGGCTTCGTCAAGGATGGGTTAATCTCTTAATCGCCATGTTTGACAAGCGGGTTGACGTCTTTGACATTATATTTTAAACCGTCAGCATATGACGATTGATACACAGCTACTCAATGAACATCATTCTCTAGTTATTTAACATTTATCATTCTCATTTATCACACTAATGTACGATGAACTTGATAAAGCGTCAATAAAACCATTGTTTTATAGATTTTACAGTTACGCACGCCATGTACAAAAATAAAAAATGCTGTGTGGTAGCGGCTTCGAATACTACCAACCCTTGCTTTGCTCGTGGGTATCGTAAAAGACGACTAAGAGCCCTAGATTGACCCGGACCAACTCCATCTGGTACCATTTGGGTCAACGATTACATTCCCAAGGAGGGTTGACGTCAGGCCGGTCATAAAAGTCATTGTCGAAACTTTTTTGCAATATGTCAAAACAGATGACATATCGCGTCGACCCCAAGTAATTGGGATAAGAACAAGATGATGATGATGTACAAAAATAAAAAAACACAAACAATTAACACTATCGATATTGACGCATCGGTACGTCACTAGAGGCATGCGATACGTGCCATAGAGCACGTTGTCTCTGCCGTTACGCTTGTTATGACGCCATAAGCGAACCCTCGCGAAAATCGCCGAACAAGGCCGAACATCGACCTCAGTATAGCTATCTGTATCAGATCGTGAAATCATCACGTGCTCACCGCCTTCAACATATATTGTGGGCGGATTATTTAGTGATTCATGAAATTTTAAATAAATACTTATATAACTTTGTACTAAATAGTCATTAAATTACATATGACATAATAGATTTTTTTAAACAACGCCCTGCTCTGGGAAAATATTCCCTGTGCAGGAATTTACAAAGATATAATTAACCAAGCTCAAAGTCGTTCAGCGTGCTATGGAGGGGGCTATGTTCCGAATTTCTCTGCAAGATAGAATCCGAAATTCGGCAATCCGCAGAAGAACGGGTGTAAGCGACATGGGCGAATGGCGACCACGTATCGGATGACGCAGTATAGGACCCCGACTAGGTGGACCGACGATCTGGTGAAAGTTGCTGGGCGTCGACGGATGCAGGCGTCTTAAGACCGCATTCTGTGGCGTAACATTAGGGAGGCCTACGTCCAGCAGTGGACGGCGATAGGCTGAAATAAACATGATGATGATGATAATTAATGGACACATTACATCCAGACTTAGAAGAACAATCCGTTCAAAGTGTTGTCTTGCGTGGGATTCGAACCCACGACACTGCGACGCCGTATTGCGGCAACTTAACCACTACGCCATCTGTGCATTCGTTGCTATGGGGCTCAGATCTCATTCACGATAGAAGTAAAATTGACCAAATATACACGCTAGTCAGACGTGATGACATAGTATTTTATGACGAGTTTTCCTTGTCTTGCAAAGATTTTATCTGCATATCCTTTAGTCATCTATTAAGATACTCACGATCAATACAGGGAGTGGTTAATTGTTTTCTTACTCTGTCACCACAAGGAAAGGTTATTAAGCTGATGGATAATGTATCATCATCTCATCATCATCATCATCATTTCAGCCTATCGCCGTCCACTGCTGGACGTAGGCCTCCCTCATGTTACGCCACAAAGTGCGGTTCTGTGCCGCCTGCATCCAACGACGCCCAGCAACTTTCGCCAGGTCGTCGGTCCATCTAGTGGGGGGGGCGTCCTACACTGCGTCGTCCGATACGTGGTCGCCACTCGAGAACCTCAACCATCATCATCTCATCTCAGCATTTTTACGTCCCACTGCTGGGCTCGAGCCTCCTCCATAATAAGAGGTAAATTACTATAACATGCTGGTCAAATAGGTTGGTATTTTTTTTTTTTTATGATCAAATAGGTTGGTATAGGGTTATGTTTCGAGTTTCCCTTCTCTTACATAGATGTCATATGCGCATTATATCCCATAGTCGTCTTTTACAATATCCACGGACAATATACATGATAAATTGTATTCTAACTCCGTCATCACACGGAAAGTTGGAATTTTTTTTTTTATTGCAAACGGTGGCAAACGAGCAAATAGTACACCTGATGGTAAGTGTTGCTGCCGCTCATGGACCTTTACAAGGCCGTTGCCTACCGCGAAGAAAGCGAAGGGAGTGTGAATGCGTGCATTGAGGCTCGGTGATACCAAGGACACCACCCAAACCCTCCACACGCAATCACCCTCAAAAAGTTGGGTTTCCGGCTCTCTCGCTCACCGAACGAAGCGCAGTAACAAATTGCTACTACTCAAACGTCGATTTTCTGCGAGAGTATGGTACTGCCCCGGACGGACCGGCCCGCGGCTGTAGACAGATAACTGTCGACAGTGTGGTCCTACCACTCTTGGTAACTCCAATTATCAAAATACGACTTTACAATTATATATAAAAAAGGTGCAAGAAATACTTATGCAGATACTTTCTTCCAAATACAAATACACTATATAATTATATGAGAGCCTGAGAAATTAAACTATAGATCATGGTTACGTTTTTAATTAGTTATTAGAAGCGGCGATGGCGAAGCGAAGTGATAAGATGTCACGCAGTGGTCTAAAATTGGAACTTCTATCAACGTCTTAATTTAACATCCTCATCATCTCAGCCCATACACGTTTGGCTGTTGGGCTCCTCCACTAAGGGAGGGCAATTGACCCACTATACCACACTGGTCAAACGTGTTGGTATAGGATTTTGTTTCGAGTTTTCCTTCTCTTGCATTGATATTATATGCGTATAATATCCCTTAGTCGTCTTTTACAACATGCACGGGCACTAGAGCTAGGTGGTGAATTGTATTCTTACTCCGTCACCACGCGGATAACGTTTAATAAGTGTTTAATTTTATTCGGTAGCTTTAAACAATTATTTCGCTTCTATTTAATAGAAAAAAATAGTCGACCATCCATCCAATTAAATAAATTTCTTATTTTATTACCGTTTTCACGGCTACGAACATTTTAAAATTCGCCTCGGACTTTTATTGCTCCTATCTAGCTTATTGAGCTAACTATACTGAATTGTATTATTTACAACTATAATTGAACTGTGACTTTAATTGTCATTGATATTTGCAAATATCAACGCATGAGAATAAATCTTTGAATTCAGACTATTGGCAGTATCGTAAAATATGACGTACTATTGTCGTTTAAATTTCTATTACCATTCGTTTTCATATTGTTTACGAATGATTTATTTGTTACTTCTGACCCGTCCTCGCTTCGCTTCGATTGCAGTCACATAACCCGCGTAGTACCCATTCCCGTGGCCATAACGGGATGAAATATAGCCTACGTTACTCCTTGATATTATAGCTTTCCATTGGTGAAAGAATTTTTGAAATGTGAAAGCGTAACAAACACACAAACGCACTTACTTTCGCATTTATAATATTAGTAAAGATGTCTGTAATGTTGATATATTTTTTTCTGTCACCACTCCCTTTCTTTCTTCATGGGTGTCGTAAAAGACGACTAAGGGATTATAATATGCAGACATCATCTATGCAAGAGAACGAAAACTTGACATAAGACTATATACCAACACGTATAACCAGCGTGCTGGTGGATTTCTCTCCCATCATGGAGGATACCCGAGCCCTACATTAGGTATTCTGTGGACTAGGATGAAATATCTGCTTTCTACTTACTTGTAAAACAAGTAATAGCAACTTACCCATAAAACGATTGTCACTAGGCTGTCATCCGCTAACCACTGCCTACCACTGAGGATAAGGAACTAGGCACAGGAGGTCGACCCAACGACGGAGGTGACGTGTGCACGGGTGGGTTATGGGCCCGTGCGCTATCCATTCGTCGCCCCGGACGGAATAGACAGCATGTGCGTTGACCATGGGTGGGCACCCATAAAAAAGTCTGTCGTCCGAAATGATACTGATATCCTAAACTAACACATCATCATCTTGGCTCACACATGTCCTATTTCTGGGACCACTCCGTAATGGAAGGGAAACTGAACTGCCATACCATGTTGGTCAGACGGGTTAGTATAGAGTCTTAGTTCAAGTTTTTCCCTCTCTTGCATAGATGTTATCTCCATATTATAATATTTTCCCTTTGTTATCTTTTACGACACCCGTGGGCAAGATATGGAGTTGTTCATCCTACACTATGCCGTCGCCGATACGTGATCTCCACTTAAGAAACTTTTTCCCCAGCGGTTTTCGATTCGTTGAGCAAATCGCTCGCCCATTGACACTTCAGCGTACTAATTCTTCATGCTATGTCGATTACACACGTTTTTCTACGGCTTTCGGTGTTTGGGATTCTATCTCGCAGAGAAATAATAATATTAATTTATTTATTTAGTTCTAAAACAAAAGCATTCAATAATTCCATCTTAATTTAAATCACATAATAACAAATTGAGTACATATTAAGATGGAGTAAACGACGATGTCTGAACTAGTTTAAACTGTGCGACAGCCACCGAAAAATCCCAAGCACAACCCGCAAATAATTTTCATTCACCTTTAGCTCTGGATATTAAATTCAGACGTTGATAGAAGTTCGAACTTTAGACCACTGCGTGACATCTTATCTCTTCGCTAGGCCATCGCTGCTTCTAATCACTAATTAAAAAACGTAACCACGATCTGTAGTTTCATTTCCCAGGCTCTCATATAACCACCACGATGACATTACAGCACCTTAATCTCAGATCCCAATGTCACAGTACTTAATAAAATACATGACCAAATATTTTCACTCATAATCTAATCGCCGCTACGGTGGCCCCGAAACCGGCTCAATGCTACCGACTTTCACTTTAATTATTATTTATATCTGTCTTGGTTTTATCTTACACATTATAATTTCATTACTTGACATCTCATGATACATTATTATCTGTCTTTGTTAACGTGACGTTAAAGTTTCGTTAATACGAGACCCCGAAAGTTATGAGTAGTTGATGGTTAATTATAGACTTGTGTTGATGTTTTTTTTAACGAACATATGTCTATGGTTTTCTATGTACAACTTTTTATTTATAAGTTTATTTGAATAGTTATCAGTAAGGTGACAGACTGAAAATAGAAAAAGGGCAAGTAATTTATTACTCCTTTACGGGAGGGACACATCAGCTTAAAATATGAGTAGATAGAAAAACCTACGAAATTACAAAAAAAATTATATCAACAGTGATATCCCCTTTACAAAAGAGGAAAAAGAAATTATGTGAGGAAAAAGAAATTATACCACATCTGTGTAAAAGAAGAAAAAAAGGAACATCTTGAAAGTCGCATGGAACCATTGTATGCAATAGGCACTAGGCCGTTCCGAGCGACGTTTTCATAGGTATGTCTATGTCCAACAATGGACATCTACGGGCTCGTCTTGAATTAATACATATTATACAGACAAATGGACCCCGAAGCCCTCGTAATAAAGTCTCCCTTTGGAAAAGAAAAAATCCTAAAATAAGAAACAATTATAATCTTACGGCACAAGAAATGACCGAACAAGGTGCAAAGGTGACTGATAAAAATTACCCGTTACATTAGCTACTTAAAATTCCAGAGTATATTAAGACGGGATGAGATCTAGTTTACAGCTATTCTAATCTATTAATCTCTTGATTAGAAAATGTATAAAGGCTTAGGTGTTGTTTATTCAATATTGATAAATATTGACAGAGAAGTCTCTAATGGCAGTAAAACAAATTATCAACATCAAGTATAACTTGAAACAGAGTATTGGCTGTTAAATCTCCCATTTAATACGTCGTATTTGCCGCGCCTTTATTTGTCTTAATTAACTAAAATAGCCTCATGTGTCTTTACACGATGACAGTGTTTAATGTGAAGAAATTCTTAATTTGTAAATAAAACTACTTTACGGATTCTATCGTGTTTGTATTTAACTTTGAGTGCCCGAAGTTTCGGACACTTTGCAGCTTTCATGGGCACGGGCGGACTGACCGCCCGCCACGAACACAGATACAAACGCGATAAAATCCGCAAAGCCGTGTGGTGACGGAGTAAGAACATTACCCTCCAACCCCTTTCTTGCACTTGATGTCGTTAAAGACGATCAAGGGATTACAATATGCAGATAACATCTATGCAATCAAAGGAAAAATTCCTCGTAGCAGGATAAATAAATGAAAAAGAGCAGAATAAATTCCTAAATTCCGAGGAGGAGAAACACAGGTCGAATAATATTCGAAGTTCTGACATTCTCGACGCTCCTCATCACGTGAGAGTAAGAATTCTTCCTTGTCTCATGTTCCACCTTGATTCTATCCCGTATTCCTTCTATTCCATTGTGATGTGCATTCTTAGTCTTTTTTTACTACAATCATGAGTAACGCAACAATACTACACCACACTCTTCCCAAGGATGAAAATGCCAAACTCCGTATTATTTACAGGCTGATTAACAAATTATAATCCACGCGGGCAAGATAAGAGGCTGTGAATTGTATTCTTACTCCATCATCTAACGGAAAATCACATTATATTAGATTTTTAATTTACCGGCGATTCAACCCTTATTAGCATTTGATCCTCTCGTGACCAGGGACGCTGAAAAGTATTAACACATTATTATGACGAGAAATTTCTAGAATGTTTTCTTAATAAAACAATAGACAGCTCTATATAGTTTAATAATATCCTAGAACATATCTTTACAAATAAAAAACAGCTCGTCTTAATTTTACTAGAGTGTTAATTAGATAAATAACAGTGATTGTTTAGCTCTTGACACGTCCGTACTCGTGTGTGGCCGTCGCGTGACTGAACACTATTATGCGCTTGCGCAACTCACCACAAACATATCTTGTGATCTATGATTAAGTATTTTACAATGAAAGTTATGTTTTATTGTATTGTATTTTTAAGATTGAATTGTTTGACAACAAATAATGTGATTTTATTAATTCATATTCTTAATCATCATCATCATCTGAGATATATGCACCCCACTACTGGGCTCGAGACTTTTGTACGTTATGAGAGAAAATTAAACTATTATTCAACGCTGGTCAGACATGTTGGTTTTATTTCGAGTTTTTCTTTTCTTGCAGTAATGTTATCTGCTTATTATATCCCTTGATCGTCTTTTACAATACGCACAGGCAAAAGAGGATGGTGATTTGTATTTTTACTACATCACTATACGCAATCTCTTAATTAATTACAAAATTTTGTTCATTATTGAGCTTTCACCGTTCACTGCTGGAGGTCTGCTTCCCTCAAACAATGCCACATGGTGAGATCATTGAAGAGATTATCGCTATAATCGCCACGCTTGGCAAGCGAGTTGGCGATCGCATTAAACTGGTACACGTTATCACAAGAGAACACTGTGCCTGGTAAATAGATCGTCGTGATTCTTCTACTACACTTCTTTTGGTCAGCAAAATGCTGGAGGTTCAAATCTTACGGTAACTAGTGATCTAGTTATCCGCAGTTCTATAAGCGACAATTAGCACTTACAATTATTTGGTCTGCTTGTTATTACCGAACACATTAACGTACAAAAAAAGGAATTCTTCGACCTCATTACAACACTATTTCATACTTACTATTAAATAGACGTTGAAGTTACATATTATTTTCAATTAATCTCGTCTAAAGTATATTATTTAGTCAATCAACAGTAATAAATGTCTCCAATATGTATTTAAAGGTGATTTTCTATCGATAAAACGGTTATACAAATCAAAGCCAAAGATTGTGAAGGTACAACATTTTTATCGATAAAAGTAATAGTCCGTTATTCGAATACTATAAATTATATCTAAACACAATTATTCCGTAATTAATTTGACATATCTATGAATTTATCAAATATAATAAATCAATATGTATCTTATAAACTTCATTACAAAGATTATTATAATTAGAAAGAGAGTGTCTAAATTGACACTTTATCAACATTTACTTCCTTGCAGCCTGATTTCTAAATCGTATCGACTAATTATAAAAGATCAATTTATCGATATCTTTATTAATCGATATCCCTCCCTAACCGCCAATTGGTTTTATAGCCTGAATTATCTGCTCGCTACTTTGCCGTCGGTATCAGAAAATTATCCAAGACACCTCTTCATGGCTATTTAACGCAAATTGGCTCTAGTTATCGATACCCTGTATTCATCGACTAGTTTACATCACTATATACTTAAATAGAGATTGAAAGAGTATTTTATTTAATTATATGTATATAATGGCGTAGGGTTGGTAACTTTAAGATTTCAGATTCAGATTTCGGTGATGACTTCGTCAGTTGGTATTGGCTTTTCCATAATCCTTATCATCATCTCAGTTCACATCTGTCCCACTGCTGGGCACAAGCTTCTAGGAGGGGAATTTACTTACTTTACCACGCTAATGAATGATCAAATAGGTTAGTACAGGGTTGTATTTCGCAAATGTTGTATGCATATTAGATCCCTTGGCCGTTTTTAACGACACCCGCAGGTGAAGGTGGCTCGAAATAAAACCCTATGCCAAATTATCTGCTCAGCGTGGTATAGTAGATAAATTTTCTTCTTATTATTCAGGAGCCATAAAACGACTTATAAAGACTAGCATAAAATAAATAGTCCACACAAGCGAAGCTGCTGACAGCCATTAATTTAAAAAATAAATAATTTTTTCGCGAATGCAATCATCATCATCGTCCTACTTTAATCACAATTACTTGGCGTCGACTCAGTATGTACTCTTCTTTCACAATACATATCACTAAAGTTATTCCCAATTGTTTTGTGACCGACCAACCGTTCTTGAGAATGTTATCGTTGACCAAACGACATCAGATGGAGTTAGCCGAGTATTAAGTTAGAGTAGTTAAAGTATTCGTAACGTTATTGGAGACCAATTTGTATGGATTTGGAGTAGTGCCCTTATCGTCCGATAGAGGCGTTGCTCTAATTTCCATACAAATTGCTCTCGATAACTATACGAATACTTTGGCGCAAATATACGTACTAAGCTCACACGTCTATGTAAAACTCTTAGTCGTTTTTCACGAGCAATGTGCACAGATGGCGAAATGGTTAAGATACCGACCTACCATGCCTGTGTCGCGGGTTCGTATCCCATGCGGAGCAAAACTTTGTGCTATCCACAAGTTGTTGTTCCGAGTCTTTTTTTAGGGGTGAGCCATGGTCAGCGCACCTGCCGCCCATGACCCATCCGTGGCACGTCGCCTTCGTCGTTGGGCTGACCACCGGTGCAGAGTAACTTGTCTTCAGTGGGCGGCCTGACGGCATACCCTAGTTGCGGAGTACCCTCTCCTCTGTGGGGTATCCTCTCCTCAAATGTTGCTCTGAGTCTGGATGTCATTTGTGTCCGTTAAATTATGTGTTTGTAAAGTCCCCCGCAACACAAGAATTATTTCCTTAATGCAGGGAGTATTTAACAAAAAAAAAAACAAAATAATTTAAGGGCATCACACAGAGTATTTTATTCGTAAACGTATCGTTACTAAATGTTTGATGTCCAACAAATTGCAAGAATCGCATCGTCACCATGCGTTTACGCATTTAAGACATTGTAAATATAAATGACAGTATTCAAACTCCTTATAAGTTGATAACGACTCGAGTGTTGCCGCGTGATATATAATTAACATACATAAAATTTAATTATAACTGGTTTTCGTAATTAAGTATTTAAAATATTTGTCGTATTAGTTAAATTATACACATCAATCAAATTCGGGTAGAATCTAGAACTTTCTGTGTGGTGACGGAGTAAGAATACAATTCACCACCCCCTCTCATACCCGTGGGTGTCGTAAAAGATGACTAAGGGATATAATATGCAATACATAAAGACTTTGATGAGTGCGAGTGAAGCGATGGTTAATATTTTTTTAAAATATCATCTTTGGGATATATAGATATCTTTAAACATATCTATCAATATCGGAGTTCAATATATCATGCTGGTCAGACAGGATGATTTAGGGTTTTATGTCGAGTTTTCTTTCTCTTGCATAGATGTTATATGCATATTATATCCATTAGTCTTCTTTTACGACATTCACAGGCAAGATAGGGAGTGGTGATTTGTATTTTTACTCCGTCACCACACAGAACAAAAACGTAAATATATACGTCCCTAATAAATGACTAACTTAACTGCACCTGTGACTGAGTTATGTTAACGAAGACAAAAGATGTAAGTAATAGTTTTCCCCCCATTGTCATCCATCTTGCCTTCTGTGTTTTGTCTGTGTGGTGACCGGCGCCTGCGCATCCAAAGAACGTCCGCGCCGCGAGCGTTGATATTAACGATACACTGCGTAGTGAACTTAACGATACTTCGTGAGTAACGCTAGGGTTGACACAAACGTTAAATGTTTTTTTTAATTGAATAAGAATTGTAATCAATGAAAAAAATATATGATGGACACGTTCGTTATACTAGTCTTTTTATTACTATAGTCCATTCCTCATGACTCATATACATCTCATTGCTAAACTCGAGCCTCTTCGAGTCTTCGTCCCCAAAAGGGAAATTTATCTACTATACCACGCTAGTCAGACGGGTTGACATAAACTTTTATCTTGAGATTTCCTTCTCTTCATACATATATGTCTGTTATGTCGGCCATTATTTATAAAAGAATAAGGCGTGAGCGGCTTTACAAGATATAATAAGCTAAATCGGACCCCACTTCGCTGCATATAAAATCCTTCGCTTAAGTTCATACTGTTTGTCTTGCTACTACTATGTATATTTTTTACTTTACATATCTGAAAACGGAAATATGAATTGTGATAGTTTTTTATTTAAAATGATATAAAAATCTTAAATAAAATTAAATCCATTACATCCCGCAAAAACAGCTCTTGCATTCATAAAGCAAATATCTTTTTTTTTTTATTAGCGGCAGGCTATGGTGTAGTCACAATGCGGTCGATTCGTCCGGAGAGAAAGAGGCGGCGGGCAACCCCTGGTTACCCTTTCGGATACGGACTAATCCTCGGTCCAATCAACTGCTGTCAGGCTAAAGCAGCATCGGAGATAGGAATAAGCATCTTGCCAATTGCTTTGACTTCAGTGAGGTTTCGATAAACCTTTTGGGTTTTTGCCAGCGTGCGGTCCCATAACCTAGTATATTAACTTCCCATCACTAATTGTACTAACTGGTACGAGTTCCTTGACTTCAGTGTTAGCCTTGTCAAGCTTTTTCTTTGGTCTATGGTCAGCGTATACGCCGTCTGCTCCGACCGGATTGATGAAGGGCAAAGCGCGGTCCATAACCTACTGTATTCCCTCCCCGTCGCTATTAGGCCGACCACCGGTACCGAATTCCCTGTCGTCTGTGGCCCGACAGCTTTGACAACCCCTTTTTTTGGGGGGTGGGTTACGGTCGGCGCACTCCTCGTACCACTCCGTCCGGGGCGACAGAAGGGCGTAAGCACGCACACCCGTAACCCACCCGCGCGACACGTTGCCTTCGTCGTTGGGCCGACCACCGGAGCAGGGCGACTTGACGTCAATGAGTTTTGACAACCCTAATGTATTGTCGTGATTGGTAGCATACTATGAAAGTAACAGTGACCGATCAGATCGGTGCATTATTTAATGACGTATATTTGACAAGATACCCTCAGGGATACAACTGCCTTTTATAATTATTTAGCTATTCTCATCTGAATATGACTTTTTTTTTCTGGACAGGCCACGATGACACTCCGCACGATCCATTGGGGATGACGGTGGGGACGGCGCACTATCATATTACCTGTCATACGCAGCACCTATCATAGGCCATATGCACGGGCTACCAATATCTGTCCCTGTTATCAGTGTCCCGTCCGACGGATTACCCTTTCAAATACCTTCTCGAGTCACTCTCTGTCCGGGCATCGACCTCACACGGTGGCCCTTCTCACTCTTCTCAGTTGACCGGTTCGATCACCCACTGCATCGGGCGGCATCCGGTGCAGGTACTCACCCTGTGCCGCCCAACGCGCCATCGGTGAAGCGTGTCTCTGTAAAGGAGTTCCACTGGGGGCCGTCCCGTCGCCTCCTTCCGCGAGACAACTATCTCGCAGAAGGAGGCGACTGTATACCACTTTCTGATGCTGTCCACTATCACCCTAGCGACAATCGGCATACATATGAAACAACATCATTGAAAGATGAAGCCTAATTCAGGTTGCAGAGTTAAATAATATAGCAGGATATGGAAACTTAAGCCGTCCTTCTGTTGCCTCTGTTTGATTTGGGTGCGACCAAATCGAAAAAATATGGCCGAAAAATAATCACTGTAAAGGTTCGAAGTGACAGGAAATTAAAAATCTAAAATCCGTAAAAGTAGTTATATTTTAAGTACGAGGTAATCGCGCTATCAATTCGATTCCCTAAATCACAAATTCATAGTAAATTTTCAATTAGTATCTATGTTCGGCCATTTTGATAAAAACGTAATAATATAAAAAAATAAAATATTCCGTGTGGTGACGGAGTAAGAAAATAACATCTGTGTAAGAAAAGGAAAACTCGATATGAAACCCTATACCAACATGTCTGACCAGCATGGTATAGTAAGGTCGATTTCCCTCCTATTGTGCAGGAGGCTCGTGCCCAACCGTGGGACGTATATGAACTAAAATGATGATGATGATGAATGATAGTAAATAATTTCCTTAAGCGAAGCTGAGAGTGCATCAGGTCCTTTATCTTCTAAAGTCTTTCCACATAAAGCATAAATTTCAGATTTATTGTGACATTGCGTGTATTAATGTAATAATGTGTAGGTAAGTTATCTGAATTCGGTGTAATAAGTAATGTCGCTAAGTTCTTCACTAAGTTATTACATACTTAAAGTTAAGTTGGCAAGGTCAACTTGATAGTTACTGCATCATCTATCAAGAATTTCAATTATGAATGTAGTGATTTAAAACTTACTACCTTGGCTGTTCCGTTGTCATCCTTCTTGCTAAAGCCGTATATAAAATTTTACGCGTAAAATATCCAAGATATTCTTCATTCTCAAGTTTTATCCCGGAAGATAAGTAACGTCCCGGTAGGTGGCGCTATGACATGTCTTTCTTTAAACGAGGTTTAAGTTAAGATCATTTTATTCGTGGTAGGCAACAGCCTAGTTGTGCCCCGGCAAAGGTCCATGCGCAGCAGTATGATATACCATCGGTGTGCTGCTTGCTCATTTGCCACCATTGGTAATAAAAGCAAAGTGGGTCGTTGAATTGGAAATCCAATTTAAATTTCTATCATTCCGATTTCAGTGGTCCGTTCAGTTTTGGAGGCTTAGTCCCATGCTTTTCGCTTTGGTCATAACCCGGTAAGTGGTAGTGCGGTCGATTTCAAGGCATTATTTAATATTCACAGAACAGAATCTGTTAGGTCAGCTAGTGATTATATAAAAAGAGAATTTAAGTGTGGTAGGACCACACTGATGACATTTGTCTGTCTACAGCAGCGGGCCGGTCCGTCCGGGGTAGTACCATACTCACGTAGAAAATCGATGTCTGAGTAGTAGCAATTTGTTACTGCGCTTTGTTTGGCGAGCGAGAGAGCCGGAAGCCCAAATTTCTGAGAGTGTGATGAGTTTTAGTGATGCCTTTAGTATCACCGAACTTTATTGCACGGATTTACATTTCCTTCACTTTACAGTAGGCAGCGGCCTTGCAAAGGTCTATGACCGGCAGAGACACTTACCATCAGATATACTGTTTGCTCGTTTGCCACCGATTGCAATAAAAAAGAATGTATAAAACCTCATTATTCTCGTCATCATCGCCTTAGCTTATAAGTGTGTGTGATCAGCAGCGGAGGCCAGCAGGCCTTCTCGACAATAAGAGGAGTATTGACCTACTATACCACGCTGGTTAGACAGGTCGGTATTGAGTTTTATGTCGAATTGTCCCTCTCTTAGGAATAAAGTGGATATACCAATATACCAATCCGTCTGACTAGCTTGATGTAGTAGATCAACTTCCCTCCTATCATGGAGGAGGCTCGAGCCGAGTATTTGGACGTATATGAGCCGAGATGATATCCCGAGGTATTTCTCAAGAGGTTTACGATAGGTATCCGTGTGGTGACGGAGTAAGAATACAATTCACCACTCCCTATGCTGGATTATTGCCCGTGGATGTCGTAAAAGACGACTAAGGAATATAATATGCACATAACATCTGTGCAAGAGAAGGAAAACTCGAAGTGAAAACTTTACCGACATGTCTGACCAGCATGGTCAATTTCCCTCCCATAGTGGAGGAGGTCATCATCATCATCGCAGCCCACATACGTCCCACTGTTGGGCTCGAGCCTCCGCCACAATAGGAGGGAAATTGACCTACTATAACCACGCTGGTTATACGTGTTGGTATAGGGTTTTATTTAGAGTTTTCCTTCTCTTGCATAGATGCTATGTGCATATTTTATCTCTTAGTCGTCTTTTACGACACCCACAGGCAAGAGACGGGGCGCTGAATTGTGTTCTTACTCCATCACCACACGGAATATATTTCCACATAGAAACTACAAACATAATTGTTATTAATACATAAATAACAGTAAAATCTTGATGGTGATGTAGATAAAAGTATTATATGACAATTGCATTACATTAACATTACAAGTTAATAACAATTAAATAGGACATCTTGTGAATTATCTTTAGATCGTTGAGATTGCCAACTACAGATAGGTTTGAGAATAAGGATCAGCGTCCAGTGGGTACTCTTTAATAGAAAAATATAACGATTAATAAAAAGCTCTCCTATCTCTCCGATCCGGTCGAGTTGAATAGTATTGAACTAGTGACCGGATGCCACTTCTGGGATGGTCCAGCTATAACTTTTTGTATTATGTTTTGAAAATAATCGTTTCATTAGCTCGGTGTATTTACGGTCCTCTACTGGGCTCAAGCCTACTATACCACGCTGCTCAGAGGAAAACTCGAAATAAAACCTGGTATAAGATTTTCCTTCACTTGCGATGGATAAAGGATTTAATAGGCATATAATATCTGTATACTATAGGCCTATTACATATCTTAGTCGTCTTTTACCTACAGACAAGAAATAAGGTAGTGAATTGTGTTCTTACTACGTCGCCGCACGGGAAAACAAAATGTTTCCGAGTGCGAAAAGATATGAGCCCGGTTATTTGCCGGATCTTGTAAATCTTCTGCCGCGTTTCGATCCAGTGGTAGATTATTAGATTAATTGCCGGTAAACATCTTGAGATAGAATATTTTATCGCTCGTCATACATTTTGTACGAAACCGTTCACACTGCTAACGTGCCTGGACACCGCGCCTACCCCCTTTACTTATTTTTTTTATTTTTGGTGGGTTGCGGTCGTTGCACTCCTCACACCACTCCATCCGGAGCGACAGAGGGGCGTAAGCACGCACACCCGCAACCCACCCGAACGCTATGTCGCCTTCGTCGTTAGGCAGACGTCAGTGGCCGGCCCGACGGAATACCTCCTTAGGAGTACTGTCCACGCCGTGTCTTCGTGACGACGAGGGCAAAGTCTCACACAGTACCGTTAAGCACCGGTGGTAGGATACGTTGATTAAGCAAGCTCCCCCACCCACCCACTCACTCGCTCGCTAACATCCCGCGAACTACATCGCATTGCATTATATAGTTTACTAGCAACCCGCCCTCGCTTCGCTTCGGTTTGAGTCGCTTTACCCACGTAATGCCCGTTCCCGTGGGAATACCGGGATAAAATATAGCCTATATTACTCCCTGATATGATAGCTTTCCATTGACGAAAGAATTTTTGAAATCGGCGCGGTGGTTCAAGCGTGAAAGCGAAACAAACAAACAAACAAACAACTTTACTTTTGCATTTATAATATTACTAAGGATTATACATTACTTATATAATTTTATTACATTAAATTTTATTTGTAACAAAAAATACAAGTTATTAAGTCTGTAGTTGGATTTTATTGCTATTCGACTCCAACAAGTACCCTCCCATCGACCGACGTCCCCTCCTCGGAAAGGACATCGGTCTTTCCTCACGCGGTCGGCCTCTCGACGGGTGACGGACTAATTACCCTGTCACGTCACCCACAGCCTCGGCTAGGGCGGCATGAGGCGCAGGTAGTCGCGCCTACGCCGCCCCAGTCGCCAGCGGCGGGTCGCTCCATCGAGGCTTCGCTTTTAAACCGCGTTTACCCCTGCCTCAGTTTGAATGGTGACGTTCGTGTGCAGACATATCAACTGATGAAAGTATATATACAGTGTGAACAGTAACCGCGGGATGTAATGTATAGCTCAAGATTTAATATATATTACAGCCCATAGTCAAACGCCGCCTTTAAGGCGACAACATCGCAACACTATGAGTGAACATATACCCTTATAGGCAAATGTTTATTTTGTTTAATTACTTTCAATCTTGTTATTCTTAGTATATTTGTTTCATTTATATTGTCTACATTTATTAATAGTTATGCTTTAAACAAACCTTGTTCAACAATTTGTTGTTGAAGAAATTGTAATCAACGTATTATACGTTACGAACGTAATATACTCGTACTTATTTAGGATAACTCGAAGCTCGTTTGAATATTTAGCCTTTATTTAACAGTCAGTCATACCTTTTTTTTGGGTAGGCTAGCTTGATCTGTTTTGTCCGAAAGAATGAAGCACGACCTATAGGGGTACTCGATACCTGAAATACCCACCGTATTTGAGGTATCGAGTACCTTTTCGTTCGTGGCCATCCTGGTGGGATACCTTTTCGAGTACCGTCCCATCCTAACGCCTCTCCCGGGACGTCGATCTCGCTCACGCGGGCAACCTCTCTGCGGATCATGGACTATTACTCGTTCCAGTCACCCATTACCTCGGCTAGGGAGTCAGTCACCCTCTTACGGAACCGTCCGTGGCGATAGAAGAGACGGTGAGAAGAATTATCAAGTGTGTGCCTATAGATGACTCCATAGGCACACACTCGATAATTCTTAACTCGATTCTTCTATAGACGTAATATAGTAATAAAAATAAAAAACTGTAAATAAAACTACGGATTTTATCACAACTACAGCGTCCATGGTCACGGGCGAACTAAGACTAATAAGATTATTTCTACGTTGGAAATGTCGGGCAATCAAAAATCAAATAAGAACGCGATAAAATCCGTAAATTAGTTTTATTTACAATGTGTAGTACTCGGGTAAACATCAAAAATCATTAATAAATATAACTCGCATTTATGTCACTAGTTTAAGTTTTTATGGAATAATAAAGTTATTATAAAAATAACTGCTGAGTTATTTTCACCGTTATCAACAACAAAAAGATAAGAAACTTGAAACATTAACATCAAAGTGCCTCCATTAGTTTGCGTTACAACCGGTTCAGTAGTTTAGGGGATTAACATACACATACAAACTAACGAGTTCCGGACGTTGATTGACAAATATTGTCCAATGTTACGTATACACTGCTTACATTTGTCGACATATGAATGAGTTCACATGCATTATATGAATATAAATCAATCATTCATTTTTAACAGACTTTAAAAGCAAAGAGGCTGTCCATTAGGCTTTTATTTATATTATATAGACTGGATTTGTAAAATTCTTTCTTTGTTTCAAAAAAGTTTATTCTAAAATGACTTTTTTAGATAAAAAAGTAAATCTTGTGATTTTTATGTTTACGTGAGTATTACACATTGTAAATAAAACTTGACGCATTTTGTCGCGTATGTATTTGATTTTAGATTGGCCGACGTTTCGATCACTTTTCAGCGTTCATGGTTACAGACGGACTAAAATGTCTCAGTCCAATAAGTTATTGTTGAAATTTATCAAAATGTGAGTCCAAATTTAAAAACTAATGTCTGTGGCGGTTAGATATAAATGTCTGTAATAACAATTACTTGTGGAAGTGTAGTAAATTTTATAATATTTACTACACTTCAGCATATTATGTTAAATAAAATATTAAATTATTTAATATAAAGCAATTTAATACTAAAGTATTACATATTATTTAGAAACGCCACACGACACTTCCATTTTCCCGCCAGTACTAATTAACTATGGTTGGCAAATCACATCAAATCATTTATTCGACAAAAGCCCCTTAAGGGCACTTACATATTGTCAAGTTTAAACATTGTTTGAATTCAATACAATAATCTACCACCAGATCGGCACGCGGCCACAAGCTGAGAAAATCCGGCAAGAAACTCAGCGGGTTGTCACTTTTTTTAGTCTTTTAAATGTATATAATTTTATACTTCGTACAACATATAGTATTAGCTCCAGTGTGATGCCCTTCGAAATTGTATACATGTATAAATTTTCAAATATTAGTATAAAACAAAAAAAAATAAAGAAAAAAATACGGCTGGACCAGATCCCACAAGCAGCACCCGATCACGAGTTAACTACTAGAGCAGCCATCACTCCTCTCAACCACATTAGAGGGAAGGGAGCGACCCGCTCCACGTAGCTATTGCAAACAGAACCATTCAGTGAGCATGACCAAACCATAAATAAAGATACATACCTATATGGCTATTCATTAATACCATATACGGTTAAAAATAAAGAAGTTTCATTTTCGTTGGCAACACTGTTACTATTATCCCTTAACATCCATTTTATATTGTATAGTTAGAAACCATTTTAGGAGTTGCTAGGAAGTCCTTTTTCCCATTAATGTAACATCTTTACTGTGAAAATTATTAGAATACGCGACGCTTACAACAAAATGGCGTCTTGCGTAATTGTCATGCAAATAGTCGAGTATTTACAATCACCATTTTAGTCGACTAAATGATTACACTTTGAAATTATAGTTAGTTTCATTTACAAAGGTTTTGAACACATGTATTAATGTTTTTGCTTGCTACAAAAGGGACATTTATGGTCCCCGGTAAAAGCTAACGAAGTCTATGGAGATCTTTTGTATAGTGTATTCTGTATAGTGTTTTCTGTTACGAATAAAATTGGAATATAGATCGGTTCTATTGTTATCAGTTTTAGTAGTAATAACGTTTTTCTTCGCCTGTCATTCCGAACCTAAAAAGACTATTTCGACTATTTTCTCACCTTATTGAAGCTCATGACAAAATATTGTCGTACGTGGCAGTCGAAGATTTATAAAATCTTCCTCATCATCATTATCACAGCTCATATACGTCCCACTGTTGGGCTCAAGCCTCCTCCACGGTTAGAGGGAAATTGACCTACTACACCACGCTGGTCAGACAGGTTGGTATAGGGTTTTATTTCGAGATTTCCTTCTCTTGCACAGATGTTATATGCGTATTATATCCCTTAGCAGTCTTTTACGACATCCACGGGCAAGATATGGAGTGGTGATTTGGTTTCTTACTCCGTCACCACACGGAACATATAATTATTACAAAAATCTATGAAGTCAATACATATATAATAATACGGACTATTTGTTTGTTGCAGCGATACTTCAGCGTGCGACGTACAAGGTCGGCCTCCTGACGATCCAGGGGGTGTCCACCTGCCTCTACCTCTGTATGGATGCCTGCGGGTACCATTACGCTCATGTAAGTACTCACCGTTATATATGCACTAGCATATATCCAGCGGTATCACTCGCGTAGTTTCCGTTCTCGTGGAAATAGGAAGATAGCTATGTTACTTGCTGATAAGGTAGCGTTCCATTGGTGAAAGAGTTTTTAAAATAATTAGGATATTGTAAATGATATCCATCATTACCGTGTGATAGCGATAGTTGCTGTGTGGTAGCGGCTTCGAATACTACCAACCCTTGCTTTGCTCGTGGGTGTCGTAAAAGACGACTAAGAGCCCTAGATTGACCCGGACCAACTCCATCTGGTACCATTTGGGTCAACGATTACATTCCCAAGGAGGGTTGACGTCAGGCAGGCGGCCGGTCATAAAAGTCATTGGCGAAACTTTTTGCAATATGTCAAAACAGATGACATATTGCGTCGACCCCAAGTAATTGGGATAAGAGTAAGATGATGATGATGATTACCGTGTGATGACGGAGTAAGAATACAATTCACTACCCCCTCACCATCTTGCCCATTGATGTCGTAAAGGATGATAGAGGGATATAATATAAATCATAGTGTTTCAGCCCGTCTAATTAACGTGATATAGTAGATCAAATTAACACCTATTGTGGAGGAAGCTCGAGCCCAGGAGTGAGACGAATAGCTACATATTCCATTCATTTTCAATTGAATTTGAATCCCAGCTTAGAGAAGTCTCACTGCTAGGGATGAGACTTGGAGGGAAAAAAAATCGATTAATAAATAATCGACTTTTTTTCTTTAAAATAAATCGATTTGCAAAAAAACGATTAATTATTTTTAATTAATCGATTATTTTTATTATCGATTTTTTTACTATTCGTAGTACTTTTTTAAACTTCTTCCCCCAACAGAATTATGATGACCTTTTTTTTTAGGAAATGTGAGATTTATTTTCTAATATAGTATGAAATACTGACATTCGATCGAGCACTTTTCCTGGCTTTTTTTGTTCACTTTTTCATTATGACTTTTATTTTTAAAAAATCTGACAGTGATTTTATTTTCTATATAATAGAAAACTTTAAATTTAAACAAAAAAGCAAATACTAAAATAATCGATCAATTTTAATATAAAAAAATCGATTCCTTTTAAATCGATTATTACAACAAAATAATCGATTAATATAAAAATCGATTATTACAACAAAATAATCGATTAATATAAAAATCGATTACTTTTTCACATCCCTACTCAATGCTATTCCTGGAGCCTCTTCCACGATGGGAGGGAAATTCAGCTACTAGACCATGATGGTCAGATGGGTTGGTACAATGTTTATTAAGAGTTTTCTTTCTCTTAGTCGTCTTTACTTCCACAGGCAAGAAAGGGGGTCGTAAATTGCATTCTTACTCCGTCACCACACGGAAATAAATAACCAATATACTATAATAAAATTTGATAGTAACCAAACTGCCAATCACTTAGCATAGAGCGGAAACGACTAAGCGGTAACCCTTTAATCCTGAACATAATAATCAACAGCATTGATGTGTTCCATAACAATAAAGTATAGAAGTAACACCATAATTTCATATATGACGACCTTAGGTGGTAACCAGACGCGCAATCAAAATATCTACTGGCTGATTGATGAGGCAAACAAACGACTTTATTTTGAGCGCAGTGTGTTCCTGTGCTGTCGTCGCTTGCGCAACCCGCTTTAGAATTAAGGCGAACGTGTACTTATACGTTTTTGTTACGGCGTTTTGCGACATTTTTGCTGTTATTTAAGTGGGACTTAATTTGGTACGTGTGAAAGATAACTCGATGCTTAGAAATGAAAGCTTGTCAATCATATCATCATTATCTTGCTCTTATCCCAATTACTTGGGGTCGACGCAATATGTCATCTGTTTTGACATATTGCAAAAAGTTTCGGCAATGACATTTATGACCGGCCGCCTGCCTGACGTCAACCCTCCTTGGGAATGTAATCGTTGACCCAAATGGTACCAGATGGAGTTGGTCCGGGTCAATCTAGGGCTCTTAGTCGTCTTTTACGACACCCACGAGCAAAGCAAGGGTTGGTAGTATTCGAAGCCGCTACCACACAGCACAAATGAAAGCTTGTCAATGAAAGATAATATAATTCGATACAGTACAATGGGTCGCTCCACGTCTCATTCTTTCGCACTTATACATCACACCAGAGAGTTGGCATGTATGTAGAGTATGGCGATACTCACTAGAAACTTTCATTTAAAAACTAACTCTACTCTCAAGTATTAAAAATAGTCAAATCTGTATATATAAATTTCTTGTGTACGTGCGTATATCACTGAACTCCTCCTAAATGGCTGGACTGGATTCGAGAATGGTTTAGACTCACAATTGGACCAGGTAGGTGGCGCTTTCTTTGAACAGAACAACGTTTGTTGGGTCATCTTTAATCTTTAGATAAAACATTATCGCCTGATCTCACTTGAAAACGCTAAGAAGTTTTTTGTTTAGGCAGTTATGCCAGGTGATTCAATTTCAAATTAGTTGCTTTGGAACTATATATAGCCTTTATAAAACCCTTTTTTAAATATTTATTTAAAGTTATATAAATAACGTAAATAAAAATAAGTAAATACGAGTTATACAAAAGATATTGGAATTAAATTCAAAGCAAAACGCCGACTCCATTTCCAATTATAGAAACAAATATTAGTGTACGTTCTGCCTAAAATGTAAAGGCAATGATATAAAGCGCCATCTTTTATCTTTGGTTAACAAACTAATTATATTCAAGAGGAAATTGGCCAAAGGTGCTACTTGTAATAGGAGAAAAGATTTACAACTTAACGAATATATAAAGATGTTATGCTATTAATGTTCACTCGTATAATGAGTAGGAAATCAGTGTTTTAATTATTATTGATTATTTTTACGATTCAAGTACCGTAACATTTACCGATATTTCGTTTTAATTCATTTTAAACTTGCTCCGTAAAGTGATAAAACTTTATATAGTTTTGTTGCAATACTAAAAAATTATTCAAAATATTGCAATATCCAAATATTCCTGTTTTTCGATATCATGGTATAATTGGGAGTCGTAGGAAGCGGTTCAAAAATCATTTGAAAAATTGCCATCAATACTTTCGTGGAAAATAAAAAAGATAGATTATTCGTTGGTCAGTCTGTCGATACTAATTCTCAGCCGATTTTTACAGGAAAGTATGGGATGAGGACAAATCAGGTATATCCTTAAAGCCTTCCAACTCAGCAACACACAAAGGTAGAACAGGAATGCGGGAGGATCGCCCGTAACCATGAACTCTGAAAAATATTTGAAACATCAGGAGATTAAATATCAAATGCAAACACAATAAAATCCATAAAAATAGTACGGAGTAATCATCAGAAATCATTATGCCCGTGCCTTAGAATAATAACATATAGAAGGATAGTGTCCATACTTCGAGAGTTTCGGCGCGAATTTGAAGATGTCATGATAAGCTCTTGTATTATATTCATTTTTTTAGTGTTGTGTGTATTTTCATATTCAACCGAAATTCCCAGAGAAATCATCTAATTAGGTTTTCAGCGCCTAATTAATGATAACGACTTTACTTACTGACGGACAATGACTATAAATAAGTTATACAATATGAAGAAGTAAATAATATGTAAAGAAAAATTGTATCAGACTTGGCTGTATGGGCTTTGATCCCTTTGCCTGTCCGTATGGACAAACAGAACCAAAAAAAAAATTTCCATACTTCGAATTTTCAAAATTTGAATCTAAAATACTAATGGCGCGCAGACAATTACACACGTACACACTCAAACCACTATACAAATTATGAAATCAAATTTTGTTTTTATTAACATAAATCATCGAAATACTTTTAAAAGTAATGTTAAAAACCTTTTTAAGTTTTTCAAATGTGTTGTGACACTATTTGAATGCACAAACCGTCATAATTACCTATTTATTTTTTAAAGAGTTGCGTACGTTCGTGCAGTACAATGACTTGTACATTACGGAACAGTTCCGGCGTAAGCTCCATTAGGCTCCAATTGAAATGCATCACTTTTTGTGCGTGAACTTACCTTCTATAGGTTATTATTCTAAGGCCCGTGCGTTGTAAAGCTCTTGTTCTTACTTTAATGGCCTTGGTAGCATAAGTGTGCTACCATACTGCCAATATCCGTTGTAAGAATATGATCGGTGCTTTAATAATAGTAATAGCCTTAGCTTGATTTCTTGTTATAAATGGCTCATAAAGTTTGCTTGATACAATGCCGCTAATATCCGTTTCACGTTGAGTTACATTAGTAAAACTCAATTATATTTATATAACTAATAGTGACATTTGACAGATTAAAATTAAAACAATTACATAGGTCCTTTGGCTGTCTGTGGTCATTTTATCTTCAACAATAACATTCGAAACAGTGTTGACAACTTAAGGGTTTCCCCCCCAAATTTAGGGGGTAAATAAGTGGAATGGCGTTTTTTTAAGGGCGTTCTACTTTTAGGGATTTTTTGAATAAAAAAAATACAAATACCAGCGTAGCGTCATCTAGTATCCATCAGCACGATATCAGGCTTATTCGCAAGAATAGTCCTGTACGTGGTGATAGACCGGTCCCAGTAGAGCTTACCTAATTATTATTATTATTGTTAATTAAGTAACTACGTCTCATAAATGCCACATATATTAGGCATATTTCATTTTTGCCCGGATATATATTTATTTTCAGTACGGATACTAATTTATTATTTATTCTTATTTTAATGAAATCATTTTAGGGGGATTTTCATGTAATTGTGGCAATTTTAGGGGTTTTTAACTATGATTTAGGGATAAATATTTTAGGGAGTTGGTAACACTGATTCGAAATAATCTTCAAATACATATTAATCTGTACATGATAAGGATTTTGAATCTTCTGAACCTTTAATAGTGGTTCTACAATCAATCGCGCGAGAAGCGTTGGTTATTATATCCGTGGCAATAATTCAATGTTACTCGCCTTACGTGTTTGCTATCTATAACATATAAAATACACGATTTGTGTAATTACTGTGATTTTAAGTGCTCTATGAATTAAACGGTTTATAGCTTTGATTTCATCTAGATATACGAGTATATTGCTTTCAACTTATTTGAACAACTATCTATATGGAATCTCCACTATAAAAATGATATACGGGAATGGACGACGTATGCCGCGTAAATACCTACCACATTTCAGGTGGTTCATAATCAGGTGGTAAATAATCGATGCTGATAGTTCGCTTGAAAGGCAGAACGACCAGTTTATCTACCAAGCAAGAACATAGATTATGTTTGACCTAGGAGGCAATCATAACCTCCATAACCCAGAAATTACAATTAAATAAATTGATTTAAGTGACAAATTATTAATCTAACAGTTATATATCATATACACGTGAAAATATTTTATCATAAATTAGTCATTATATAAACTTTTTAAACTTTTGCCGCGTTCGTGATTTACGCGGCACAAAATATATTTGAATTTGAAATTAGAATGCTCTTTCGTAAATAGTGAAATGCTATTGTTAATTGACTCGTATTACATGATACGTCAAACGTGTTTAGTCGAATATCTATCGGGAATCGAGTGTTGAGTGGGTGGCATCCATTTGAGTAGCACCATAGGTGTTTGTGTATTCTTGTATTATCAAAAATGTCATATTCAGTTTATTGTGTTCTTTCTTTGAGAATTGATAAATTGACAGTATAGATAACTTTTTTATGTCGCTATTATTACCTGTTTTATATCGTGTTTGTTACCTCTTTTTACTTAAGCTTTAAATAGATAATGGTAGCAAACCTACCTTTCCATTAGTATGTATGTAATGTTACTCGAACAAATAGTAATATAAATCTATTATCATCTTCATCTCAGCTCATATACGTCAGATTTGTTGGTATAAGGTTTTATTGCCGGTTTTCCTTCGCTTCTATAAATTGTATGGTGAATCGAATTCTCCCTGTCATACTTTATTTCATTTCACTATATGTCCAATTGTTGCACTGGATCATCCTCTACAATCAAAATAAAATTAACTCATGCACGCCATGGTAGATTGGCACAAATTGCTATGCCGAGTTATCCCTTGCTGATGTCCGTTAGAGATATTATATGACACCCACGGGCAAGTAATTATTAGAGATAGTAGTATTCTTTCTTCATTCGTCATCTCAGCCCATACACGTCCCACTGTTGGGCTCGGGCCTCCCTTAGTGGGAGCGAATTTGACCTACTACACCACGCTGGTCAAGCGTGTTGGTATAGGGTTTTGTTTCGAGTTTTCCTTCTCTTGCATAGATATTATATGCGTAGTATATCCCTTAGTCGTCTTTTACGACACCCAGAGGCAAGAGAGGGGTGGTAAATTGTATTCTTACTCCGTCACCACATGAAACTATTATTTCTTTATTACCTTTTTTTAAATACGTCATTATCATCATCTCAACTTATTTGCGTCGCACTACTAGACTCGAGCCTCTTCCACAATAGGAGAGGTATTTATCCTTTTGATGAGCGTGGTATATAGTACTCGTAAAATGGATTAGCATAGGACTTTATTTAAATTTTTCCTATCGACATTATCTACATGTTACTTACACGTCTTGTACGGGATCGGCAGTCAATGTCACCGTCATCACAATCTATCAACACACTGAAAAGTATTAAATGCCATTTTTTTTTACATAAACTACTTTCTTAAGCAAACATATTGTTTACTACATATTCTTTTAACCGTTATTTATTTCCCACAACTATTAACCTTAATATACATGAAAGATATAGTTTACTCGACATAAAAGCATGTAAATCACCTAAATAGTTAAAATTAAAATTTGCTTCCAAATCCTACTTTATTTTAATAACCGCATTAAATTTGCTTGTCTACTGTAACCATGAGTATTCAAGCCATAAATGCTTAGCAACAAAGCAAATCTTCTTAAAAATTTGATTGGCTATCATAAATTTTGTACTTTTCGGGCTCATGTTTGCATCCCAAATTGGACTTATGTCTTAATATTTAAGTTTCTACTTTGTTAAGTGCCAATGTGCATATTAAATAAGCCTATGATCGATGGTATTACTGTATCTACTTATTGATAAATATTTGCGTAGGATTAACTTTGGGTAATATATCGTAACTAACCAAACTTAATACTCGCTACTTAAATTATTTAATTCAATAATATTTAAGTCTATAAAATATGCTTACGGAACTAATGCCATGTACAGCATGACTTATTTTTAGACTAAACTTTTTTTATGTTTAGCTGCCAAAAATTAGGTGATATGGTATCCAAAAGAAAGCTGAATTACACAAGAATAGTACTCACAAATGGATCACGATTGACTTTATAAAAATATTTTCCCTTTTTCCCTTTAAATATTTTCCTTATAAATGACTTATGTTATTGAAGTCAAAACAAATATAATGTAGAAATATTAATGGATATCTTGCATATCCTTGTTTGGGTCACAAATATTCGCCCCTTCTATTTTCGCCAAGGGTGTTTTTAATTCAATAAGTACGAATGATTGATCGTTTTGTTTTTCTACGGATTTTGTTATTCAAGTATAATTTTATTCTCGCCCTTACTCATCTTATAAAAATGTATCTTATTACTATTTACTTCATAATGAGATGTTCTACAGTGAATATAGTACCCATCACTCTAATAATATTAGTCAAGTGTCTGTCTCTGGAAGGTACAAGTTTCGATAGATCAACACTTATCAAAAAATTACTATTATAAAAGGACACAAAGGAATTATTACAGTTAATCCTTAAACCCTTCAATACCCACAATAAAATACAATAAAACAGTCCATCAAGGAGTCTTCAACTTTATCTTTCAAAGGAGACATTTTGTAAAATGGAACACAGAAATTTAAACGAGAGGCCGCCAAGTAAAGATATTTTAGAATACAGCCTAATTCAGTGAGCTATAAGAGTTAAACACTTCTTATAAATTCTTTTTCTCTTCATATTACAGCTTAATAATATAAAAATACATTATATTTGAACGATAATGGAAGAGGTTTTACATATTTTATTACAAATGCATTTTAGAAACATCAACATTCTGCACATATAGTATGTGCCTATATTTCCACATACATATAAGTAAATGATATCTGATCGAATTGTCATTCCCTTCCTAAGCATAATGCATTTTTTATGAAAATCCCTTAATGCCTTAAAATTATTTTCACACAGATTTAGCCATTGACAAATAATTTTATAACACCAATTACCAAAACAACTAAATATCCTACTATCGGCATTAATGGAATAAATAATGAACCTTAATCCTTTTCTCATTTCCATCCATATCACATTCTATCATAGCACCAAATTTAAATTGAACTATAAAGGATACGAATAACTAATCGATACCTCATTTTTCTACTCTACTAACGCCCGGGTGATCCCATTAAGGAGGCGCAACACTAACATTGGGCGCGATAAGGATGTAGTGACACCATTAATCAGCGAGTACTCGATTCATTAACGCGCTCGGCGAACATCGATTTGTCAAAGGGATGTGTGGCCATAGATACGGAGGCAAATTGTCTATGTCTGATAGTCCTGTTTTTGTATGATAAAGTAGGGAAGCAAGATACGTTACTACACTTAAGATGCAGACAAATCATACCGTTGACTTGAATTTATCTATACTAATATTATAAAGAGGTAAAATTTGTAAGTTTGTATGCAGGGGGTAATCTCTGGAACTCATAATCTAATTCTAATTTTATTTTAACTGGCAGAAAGCTACATTATTCCTGAGTGCTATAGGCTATAAATTGTTTCTATAACATGTATATTAACCGAGCTATCACAACTTTTGTCTGGCAAGTCGGAAAAAAATACCTCGTAAAACAGAATTATTTGCGTGCGCTGCCTAAACAGTTGCTTAAAATTAAAAAGAATGTATGGCTACCTGGTTCATCTTAATTATTTCTACAAAAAAGTCAGCGATACCATATCTCTATCTTTTATAATTTATCTTTTATACTTCTATTATTGCATTAAAAAATTTTTTTTTCGGCATTGTTACGTTTGGTTGATTATTTGAGCAACAAAATATTAATTCTTATGACAATAAATTATTTCAGTATCACAGGAACATCATACAGATAAGATTTGCCATTTACAGTATATCAATTGGTCATAAAGTTTCGGAGATAATATAAAATTACTAAAACGCAAAATGACCCTAGCATAACTTTCATTGTGCAGACGTTTTACCTATTTGCCCATAGATGGCGTTCTGCAATGACGTCATTTTTCTGAATCGCGGTGTTAAGACTTTCCGTGGATTGATGACCCTCTCGAATTATTATGCCCACGTTGTCGTTAGTTGGAGTTCTAAAAATTACATGTCAGTTGGTTATTGGTTTCGGTTGTTTCGTTCGCATGGTTGTTGTTGTTGATAGATACCTCATAATCGAAAATATCGTAATTTCGTTGTACGTTTGTTTTGTATGTTCGTAGTTTCGTACTTCGTTCTATCGTAATAATCGACACGAGTTATTCGATATTACGATTGTTTTGTTTTGTAAAGGCGGACGGTGTTCGAGTCGCTCTCCCTTTGTTCATAATTGTTTTCAAGTCTGTGCGTGGTTTGTTGAGAGCATGCCTAAAAGGAAATCTCAACTGTCTCGGCAGACATCACAGACAAGAGCCGATCGAGTACGCCGTACGGAAGAATCTGCCCCTGAAAATGAGCAACGCCTCTCGAGAAATAGAGAATATATTTCGCAAGCACGCGCTAGAGAATCTAGCTCCGAGCGCTCACAGCGCCTCGCAAGCCAAAATGTGAGGACGACGCGGGCCCGTGCTCGAGAAACTAGCGCTGAACGTGCGCACCGTCTATCTGAGTTAAGGCAGCATGTCTGTGAGACAAGGGATAGGGAGACTAGCACTGAGCGCTCGCAGCGCCTAGCAACAGAAAGACAGCGAGCAGCTACAGTCAGAGCGCGTAATCGGAATATAGCCCAAGGAAATAGATCAGCCTTCAATTACGATGCCAATATAGATTATGCTCAGCAAAACACTGTGAAAATAGGCGAAATGAATAAAACATGTCCTAAGTGTTTTGCAAATAAATGGAGCGATGAACCAAATGGTATGTGTTGTGCTGCAGGAAAAGTGGTTCTTCCTGATATCCAGGCACCACCACAACCAATAAAAGATCTATTACTGGGCAATCATCTATTATCTGCGCATTTTTTAAAAAACATACGAAAGTATAATACACTCTTCCAAATGACGTCATTCGGTGCTAAAGAAATTCGCGAAGGAAACTTTATGCCTACATTTAAAGTAGAAGGGCAAGTTTATCACTTAATTGGTAGTCTACTCCCTTCGCCAGGGCAAAGCCCGCAGTTTCTACAAATTTATTTCATTTCTGATGCCGACCAACTTTCGTTGCGGTCTAATATTGCTCCTAACCTAAATATCGATTTAATCAATGATTTACAGACGTCGTTAAATAGTCATAACATTTATATTCGCAGTTTCAAATACAATTTAGAACATAACTCTTCATCTGAAAACTTAAAATTAATCATTCACGCTGACCGCACTCCACAAAATCAACATCGTGGAAGATACAATTCACCTACAGCAAACGAAGTTGCAGTATTATTGGTGGACGAAGATAAGGGACCTAGAGATATAGTCCTTCATTGCAAAGATGGTCAACTGAAAAGAGTTTCTGAATTACACAGAGCTTACGATCCCTTACAATACCCTTTGATGTTTGTTAACGGTGAAGATGGTTATTATTTGACTATCCCTCTACAAAATTCAGCGCGAAATAAAACAGTTTCGTGTATGCAATTTTATATGTATAGATTGATGACCAGGGCCAACAGTTTTAATCCCCTTCATTATTATCGGGATTTGTTTAGTCAATACTGTGTTGACATGATGGCTAAAATGATAACAGAGAGACTAAGTTACATAAGTCGCAATCAACAACAACTGAGAGCTGATGACTATATCCATTTAAGAGACGCTATAAATCAGGATGCTAATGTCAACGCTGCAAATATTGGCCAACATGTCATCTTGCCTTCATCTTTCACCGGCTCTCCGCGTTACATGCATGAAAAAACCCAAGATGCAATGACGTATGTACGCAACTATGGAAGACCCGATTTATTTGTGACGTTCACTTGCAATCCGGAGTGGCCAGAAATTAAGAAAGAGCTATTTGCTGGCCAACGTTCTTTCGACCGTCATGACATTATTGCTAGGGTTTTTCATTTAAAGATGAAGAAAATGATCAAGTCGTTCACTAAAGACGAGGTATTCGGCAAAGTCAAATGCCATATGCTTAGTGTTGAATGGCAAAAACGCGGACTACCACACTGTCATATGCTGTTTTGGTTTGCACAAAAAATACAACCAGATGAAATAGACAGTATAATAGTTGCTGAACTACCAAACAAAGATGATGACCCAATATTATTCGATATTATCACCAAAAACATGATCCATGGACCTTGTGGGGAGCACAATTTATCATCACCGTGTATGAAGAACGGTATATGTTCAAAGAAATATCCTCGGCGATTCGTCACCGATACTCAGACAGGCGAGGATGGTTATCCTGTATATCGTCGTCGTAATGCTGAAAATGGTGGTCAAGTCGCAGTTGTAAACATCAGAGGGAGGCCGATTACAATAGATAACAGATGGATTGTACCATACTCTCCAATGTTGTGCAGGTCATTTAACGCCCACATTAACGTCGAATACTGCCATTCAGTTCAGGCTATAAAATATATATGTAAATATATAAATAAAGGTTCCGATCAAGCCACGTTCAGCGTTAGAAATCCGCATGATGAGGTGGAAAATTATTTAAATGGGCGATATATAAGTACATCGGAAGCCGTCTGGCGAATACTCGAATTTCCGATCCACGACCGACATCCCACGGTCGTGCATTTGGCCGTGCACTTAGAAAACGGGCAAAGGGTGTTTTTCACACCAGGAACTGCGCGACAAGTTGCCCAAAATCCGCGCAAAACCACTCTATTAGCGTTTTTTGAACTCTGCAATACCGACGAATTTGCAAAAACGCTGTTGTACCACGAAGTTCCACACTATTATACGTGGGCTAATAACAAATTTTCAAGACGAAGGCGCGGTCAAGACGTCGATGGGCATCCAGAAATAAAAAGAGATGAAGCTTTGGGAAGAGTGTACGGTGTACATCCGTCACAATCAGAATGCTTTTATCTAAGAATTTTATTGCACCACGTACGCGGTCCCACATCATTCAAAGATTTGAAAACTATAAATGGAGTGGTCAAGGAGACGTATCAAGCGGCTTGCCGGGACAGAGGTTTGCTGGAAAATGATGATCACTGGGAGAAGACATTAAGAGAAGCTTCGATGTCGGAATGTTCATTGAAACTTAGGGAGTTATTTGTGGTGATACTGCTATTTTGTCAGCCATCTGAACCGTTAAAACTATGGGATATCTTCAAGGACAATTTTTGTGAAGATATCAGACATAGAAATCGACAACAAAATCAGGACTTTACCATGCCTTTTAATGATGTTATGTACAATGAAGGTTTAATACAAATTGAAAACAAACTTTTAGCATTGAATGATAAAACATTGAGTGACTTTGGATTACCGTCTCCAGTTCGCCCTGTAAATGATGCAATAGATACAATGTTGGTACATCCGCACAACATCAGTGAATTAGCTACTTTTGTAAATGAAAATTTGCCTAAATTAGTCACAGACCAAAAACAGGCTTTTGATGAAATTATTGATAGCGTAACGAATAATAAAGGAAAAATTTTTTTTTTAGACGCCCCAGGAGGCACAGGGAAAACATTCCTCGCTAATTTAATATTAGCACATGTTAGGCAATCCGGAAAAATAGCTTTGGCAGTGGCTTCTTCTGGGATTGCGGCTACTTTATTGAGTGACGGTAAAACTGCTCACTCTACCTTCAAACTCCCATTGACAGTTTCATTGGAGCAACAGTCGGTATGTTCGATACGCAAAAATGGGCCCATTGGTCAATTGTTACAGAATACGTCGTTGATAATGTGGGACGAATGTACCATGAGTCATAGAGCTCATGTTGAAGCAGTGGATCGAACACTTAAGGACTTGAGAAACTCAGTCGCTGTCATGGGTGGTGTCACTTTTGTGTTTGCAGGTGACTTTCGTCAGACACTTCCCGTCGTCACAAGAGGTACACGTGCGGATATCATAAAGGCATGTCTAAAATCATCGCCCCTATGGAGTATAGTCCAAACTTTGAATTTACGTACGAACATGAGAGTCCACGTTATTGGAAATATGGATAACGATTTTCCACAACAGCTGCTCAAAATTGGAGAAGGGTCTTTTTCTTCTCGAACCTTGGACTCTAACTCTGCGGAAATCGTTATAAATGAGACTCTGGGTCGTATAGTTCACAGTCTACAGCATCTTATAGATGCAGTATATCCTGACCTCGAATATTTACTAGATAGAGACATTCATTGGCATTGTTCAAGGGCTATCGTCTCACCAAGGAACGATACAGTCAATGAAATCAATAATCTAATTTTACAAAAAGTTCCCGGCCATGGTAAAATCTACAAGTCAATTGATACAGTGTGTAATATCGAGGATGCAGTCCACTATCCGCAGGAATTTTTAAATTCCCTTAAACCATCTGGTCTGCCACCTCACGAACTGCTGTTGAAATCCGGGACACCTATCATGCTTTTAAGAAATTTAAGCCCACCTAACCTGTGCAATGGCACAAGGCTACTAATAAAAGATTTAAAAGACAACCTAATTGTGGCGACCATTCTCATCGGCCCAGGAGCTGGCCAGTTGGCGCACATCCCAAGAATTCCAATGATTCCGACGGACCTACCCATACCGTTTAAACGACTCCAGTTTCCAATAAAAACATCATTTGCCCTGACTATTAATAAGTCCCAGGGACAAACATTCTCTTTGGTTGGCATTGACCTACGAAAAGAATGTTTTTCCCATGGGCAATTATATGTTGGTCTATCAAGAGTGGGATCATCCGAAAGGCAGATTATTCTGTTACCGGAAAATAAAACAACCTCAAACATTGTATATAGAGAAGCTTTAAATTAAATAGATACCTAACTTAAACAAATAAATAAAATAAGTAAAAGGCAACTAAGGGTTAAGTTACCTTGAGCAGAAAATAGAACTTCGGTAATCTTTTAAGTTACTGATCTGATTCCAAAAAATATTTTACTAATAAAATTAAATACAGTAATATCAATCGAGTGTAATCTTATGTTAAAACAAGAAATTTTCCGCGGACGAAGTCGCGGGCAGAAGCTATGTTTTATAAAGTGATACAAAGAAGTTATAATCTATACGTAATCCTAATCTATACCAATAAATTAAATTGGAGAGTCTGTTTATAATGTCAAAATAATAGGCTTTTTTCATGCTTACACGATTATTTGCACGACACCTATGCCTAAAATACAGATTAAAAAATTTTTGTGTGTCTGTCTGTTTGTTCCGGGTAATCTTCAAAACGGCTGGACCGATTTCAAAAATTCTTTCACCAATGGAAAGCTATAATATCAGGGCGTAAACTAGGCTATATTTTAGCCTGGTATTCCCACGGGAACGGGAACTACGCGGTTAAAACGACTAAAACCGAAGCGAAGCAAGGGCGGGTTGCTAGTTGCTTATATAAGGGAAACCAGTTGATTGATGATTTTATCCAGAGTTCTTGCTATTTATTTGTTTTTCTGCACAGTATGCGTAAATTTCTACTAGTAGCTTTTTTGAAAGAGACGATTATATTCAATCGAGCAGCCTGTCATGCGCCCATACTTTTTATAATGAAATCTTATTTTAATGAAATCGTATTTTTTTTAAATAATATCTTGCACAATGGATCTGATCCTTGTATTCCGGGGGGCTTTACAAACATACAATTAAAGGATACAAGTTACACCCAGACTTAAATAATAATTTGTAGATCGCACAAAGTTTTATCCGATCGTTGAATAAAAATGACACAAAATGGCGTAATTCATATTATTTTACGGCTCAAATTCTATTCCTATTGTACAACCGAAAAATAGATTTCGTATTTAAATTAATGTTCAAATATAGTAAAGTTGTAAACTTCAGTAACTTTATTTTATTATCTTCTCGAAATTTCTAAATGGTCGACCTCCCCTTTGAACTCTGACGTTGAACTCCAGAATATTTGCGGAATGTAAGCATTTACAAAGGTTCACGAATTTAAAGTATCTAAATGTTTTTACGATGTAGGGTTGTGAGCTGTAAAATACAATGTTAAATATAAAAGGAAGTTGCGTTTAATGTTATGCTTATTTGAATATTGGCCGCAATTAATTTTATTGTTATTTTATTGACTTTAGTTATAGCTACTAACATTATTTTTAGTTTATAAATAAGACAATATTAAGTTAGTAATTCCTTGCCGCTTCTTTAAAATGAGAAATCGAGCATAGCTGTAAATTTTTTTTAGGATTAGTTCGAATCTTCTACTGATAGGATCGCTCTTTGCATTAGATATTCTCCGTAATGAGTTCACCATTTCAACTCATATAGGTCTCACTCCTAGGCTCGGGAGTGAAATTGACCTAATAGACCACGCTGGTCAGACGGTTTGGTACAGGATTTCCTTCTTTTACATAGATATTATGATGTCTATTATAATCCCTTAATTGTCTTTTACGATACCCACGGGCAAGAAAAGGGGTGATGAATTGTATTCTACTCCGTCACCAAACAGATGCAGCAATGACTTAGGTTAGCAATAATTTTGTACATGTAATAATGATCTACAGAAAATCGTGCGAGATTTTATACATGAGTATATGTACGAGATTTCATACATATACTCACTCCTCTTTCCCATAGGGGTAGGCAGAAACCACTTCCTTCCACTTGCTACAATCTTGACATACCACTTTCGTCTCCTGCACATTTATTAATCTCCTCATACATATTCTTCGGTTCAGGGTACTCCAAACCTGGCCTTTCTTGAGAACGTCCCCGATTTGATTGTGGAACATCCACCTTGGTCTTCTCCTTCCAATACTTCCGTTCACATTCGCCTTATAAATTCTCCTTGTTAGTTCTCCTTTCATTCATTCTCTCTACATGGCCGAACCAACTTAACATACCTTTCTCAATCCTTGTCACTACATCTACATTCATAACACAACGTTCCCTAATCACTCTATTTTTAATTCTATCACTCGCACCAATTATACTCCTCAGTACTCTCATTTCTACAGCATTTATTCTACTTTCATTCTTCTTCTGCCATACCCATCTCTCACTTCCATACATTAGAGTTGGTACAAGCACTCCCCTATGCACAGCTAGACGAGCCTTCTTACACAGGCTTCGGCTGCCCATAAAGCACCATTCACCATATTTCCCTTACACACTCTTCTTTCAAAGATTTTTATACGAGGTTATTATTAATTCTTTTATAATTTTTATAAAAATAGTCATTCTGTTTATCATACAAATTTCAATTGCCTACTAACACTATTTGTGACATGTATTTATCTCAATCGGGTTGTAGAGCAACGACGGACAGACGGCTGGATGAACAAGTGAGCCTTAGTAAAAAGGTTCCTTTTAGATCCTTTGGTTACGAAACCCTAAAAGTAAACACTTATTAAAATAACATATATATTAGGTAAAGGTGCAACGCCATATAAAATTTATTATGTACTTAACATATATGTTTACGCTGAATAGTGAATCAAAGCAACTCTAAAGTTGAAATATTTCGTATACTCTTTAAGAATTGTACAACATCATACAAAGAAATTTACTTTCACTGAAGCGAAATAAAAAACTTGTAATATTTTGCTTTATTAGTTAAAAGATTCGCAAACGATTTTACAATTAAGAAAATATCCCAATTTGCAGTATAAATACAATACATTCAGGTTTTTTTTTCCTTTGAAGTAAAAACGCATTGTTTTTTCTTTTTATGGCCGATGGTGGCAAATGAGCAGGCAGCACACCTGATGGTAAGTGATACTGCCGCACATGGACCTTTGCAATATCAGGGGCACAGCCAGGTCCTTGCTTACCGTAAAGAAAAAATTATTTTAGCGAGTTCTAATATAATTTTCTCTCAGCCGTCTACTTTATATCGCGATATAAAAACGCTTTATCTTATCATTGTCACCATCACAGCTCCTATATGTCGCTCTACTGGTCTCGAGCCTCCTCCATTATTGGGATATTGATCTACTGTAGCACGCTGGTCTGACGGATTGGTACAGCGTGATATAATAGGTCAATCTCCCTCCCATTATGCAGAAATGTCGAGCCCAGCAGTGGTGAAGATGATGGTGAAAATGAGCCAGAAATGTAAATATGTCTTGAATAGTTCTAGATTCCACTTTTAAGGCATTAAACAATTACATTAAATTCTTATAACGATATGGCGGTTCTGCTATCCGATACTAAAATCATGCGAATTAACCATTACTTAGAAAACTAAAACGCACAAGCGTAAATCGATATTTATCAAATGACTACAACTTTCTCGCTACCGTTCGACTCGCCCATACTAATTGGAAGGCAATAGAATGTTTTGATAACTATTAAAACAAACGATAAATCGACTAAGGAGCATCGATCATTAATAATCTGTGGAGTTTCTTTAATAAAGTACTTTCTCGCTAAGGATTGTGGTATGACAAGAATTGTGTAGAGTAATGAAGGATAGATTAAGATTATAAATGTAAATGATCTCTGAGGAATAATGGTTCTGATATACGAATCACAAAGTTATTATAGTCCGTCACTATAAACATAAATTATTCCTACCATTTCTCTATAGTGACGGAGTAAGAATACAATTCACCACCCGTTTTCTTGACTGTGGGTGTCGTAAAAGTTCACTAAAGGATATAGTATGCAGATATCTATGCAAAAGAAGAAAAACTCAAAGTAAGACTCTATACCAATACGTCTGATTAGCTTGGTCAATTGCCTTCTTATTTTGAAGGAGGCTCGAGTCCAGCAGTATATAAGCTGTGATGATGATGATGAAATGATTCCTAGTAGAATTAATTGTATTAGAATAACATTTTAATTTAATTTAAAATTAATTTTGTTTCCTTGCTGCTCTGCGAATTACTTTACTCTTCAGATTTCAATAACTTTTATAAATTCAAATCACCAACCACAAGAAACACCAAAATATTTGGTAGTTGGAATACACAATCGCTTATTGCGTAATAATTGCATGTCTTTTAACCCTCAATTTGGTACTTACCTATGTCTCTATATATAAAATAGTACAAGAAGATAAAATTTACTCCGACCTTTATTATTTCCCTACATTATGTAATCACAATTATTTTTCAAATAGTGTCTGAATTTTATTTTGAATTCATTTGAAGATAGTAGACTAGTTTTACCTATAGGAGGGATGCTCAGTGGATCACATCATCATCAGGCTATCAATTTCACTGTTGGATATAGTAGGCCAGTCCACAGGAGGAGATAATGTCGTAATAGACACAGGTGCTAGGTGGGAATTGGTGTCATAGGTTTACCAGAAAACTGTTTCTACCCATTCTCCTCGTAATTCCTTAGGCGATTATTACGACTCCTTCGAGAAGTTAAGGATGGTTGATGCTTTACATTCTAACCCACGCGCAGATGTATATCGTAGTATATGGAGTTTAAATTTAAGAACAAAGCAATATATTACTTAAAATTATGAAAATTACAATTGGAATCAAACTATTATGCAATAGTTGCAATTTAGATGAGCTTAACGAGCAAATTGTGTCAGTATGACACCGCAGAACAGTAAGCTAACAATTTATTGCTCCATCAGATGAGAGAATGAAACGACTAAAACGTACAATGGAGCGCTATACAAAATAAAGCGTTCTCAGATAATGACTAGAAGAGTATTAATAGCTCGCTTTAGTAGATAGCATACCGACATAGGCTTTTTAAAAAATATTTAAAAAATAAACCGTTCGATTTTTAAATTCGGACTAAAGGGTTTTGCCGCACCACAGGCGCCGCTTGTATTGCCACCACAAAAAAATCAAGGACAACAAAAAAGTGTAAAACGGACCACAAAATAGACATAATTTATTTCTGAATTAACGACCCCATTGTGTGTTTTCGTTGTAATTTTTATTTACGATTGTTTACCTTATTTTATGTTTTAATATGACGGCATATTTATGGCTGTTTGATTCTTGTCGGATGGAAATTATTTTTTTCTTAAGGGATGGTTTAATTTATGGGGTAGTTTGTATTGACTTTTTGATGCGAGTGGCTTGTTTTAAGACTTTTTTAAGTGCGAATGATTTACAAATTGTTATTTCTTCTAGGATAATAAATCAACCAAGATTTTACTACGTAATAAATAGCTAGTAGCCATTTACTTAGCGTGGTAAAATATATTTCTACTGATATAAATACTACTTCGCTCAATAAACTAACAAGAAAATATGATAGTTACACTAAAGATGACATTGTACCACTAAAATTTTATTCGAAGTAACGTTAATAAATTTTTTATAAGGGTTACAATTTAAAATTATTCTACACCTACAATAGAATATAATCTAGTTTTAAGCCGAAGGAACCTATTAAAATATGTGTGAACAAGCGGCACGCAAACTAGATCAGAGGGATATACCACTCGTAAAGAATTAAGAAATAGCTTGTTTTAAATAAAACCACTAAAATCTTTGTATACATATCGACATGCATACGTTTTACTGCTTTTTTATTAGCCATGGAATTTTTGAAAGGACGACTAGAGGCGGTTTACGAGTCCGAAAAGATTGGGAGATTATAAATCGATATAAATTTAATAATGATTAATATTGATATAGACCTGAGTGTTGGATTGGGTTTCGTAACGAGATATTTGTATAGTTAGAGCTTCATTAGAAATAGTTCAATGTGTTTAGTATAGTTCCATAATTACAATTAGTATTATCTCGGCTCATATGCATCCCTCTAGCTCAAGCCTCCTTTAAAATAATAGGAAATTAACGCTGGTCAGACGTGTCAATATAGGATTACGAGTTATCCTTTTTTTATATAGACTTTATCTGTATATTATATCACTTAGTCGTCTTTTAGATGGGTAAATAATGGTGAGGAATTGTATTCTTACTCCTGACGGAGTACCATACGTATTAAATAAGTGATATTTTTACTGCCATTTTTTTTTATTTACTTTTTATTATACAAAAGTTGAATTTTTTATTTATAATACAAAAGTTTAATATTCGTTTCTTTCATCCATCAGTTTATAGACATCCACTGCTGGATATATAGATCTCACCCAAAGGGGGATATAGCCAATATCCTAATATCGTCATGTTTGGAAAGTAGATTGACCACCGATTGATATTATAATTTTCGTTAAACAATGTCTCTCAATTTTCTGGTTATCCCTCAGTTTGTTTTTAAGGCTCCCAAGGGTAAATAAAAGAAGATGACATATTCTTAATCCACCACATGTGGAAAGTTCAAAGTTGAATTACAAAAGAATTTATGTCATAGCTTTTGTAAGCACCAAAAATAACTGTTATAGTATTTTATGAAAATAATAATCACTCAATAATTAATCCTACTAATATTATAAACGCCAAAGTTTGTATGTAAGTGGAGTGTTTGTTGCTCTTTTAAGCAAAAACTACTGAATGGATTTTGATTAAATTTCACAATAATACAGCTTACATATCAGAATAACGCGCTATAATTTATCCTGATATTCCCACGAGAAGGGGAACTAAGCGGGTAAAACCGCAGGGCGCTGCTAGTTTGAAATAATTTTATTACAAGTTTATATTGTAGTATACAAAATCAATAGGTAAAACTAAGTTATATTTTATATTAATAAGTAAAAACTGTATACTGAAAAATCAATTTTTTTTTTTTTTTTTTTTATATATTCACGCCTTTTTCCCATAGGGGTAGGCAGAGTCCACTGCCCTCCACCTGCTACGATCTTTGACATATTCAGCGTAGCAAAGCGGTTCTCTGTGGGCCACTTTTCGCCCCCGACGGAAACGAGACGTGACGTGTCGCGAGCCACATCGCCGCCATTCGTACAGTTTTTTAATTTTTGAAACTCATTGCGTTTCCGCGAGAAATACATACATATATAATTAAACGGACACAAATTACATCCAGACTCAGAACAACAATTTGTGGATCGCACAAAGTGTTGTCCTGCGTGGGATTCGAACCCCCGACACTGGCGCTGTAGGTCGCTGAAAAATTGTCGCTGAAAAATCAAGATTAATCTTATTAGGTAATGTGACTAATAAAACACAAACACACACACATATTTTCCTTCAGAGGGTTGCTAAATATGTCAGTCTTAGTTGTTATGAACATCTATCACGGGTACTAGCTGACTAAAAGTACATTAGCATAAAACGTTTATTAGAGACATTTACTATGAAATAGGCTATTTAGTAGTATTTCGAAGTAGTATAACTGATTTGAACAATCTTTGTACGTCTGGTTCTGTGTTGATACTTCGTTGGTCTCGTGATGGAATTCCAATATACGTTCCCTGGATCAAAAGCTATCGGACGACATAAGTATAATTTAGGAAATTTACATATCTGAAACCAAAACAAATAGACGTTAATTTGTCTAAAAGATCAACCTATTCCAACAACGACTGCACAAAATGATATGATTAAGATACCGACCAACCGTGCCAGTCTCGTAGGTTCAAAGCCCACGCAGGACAACACTTTGTGCGATTCACAAATTGATGTTTTGAGTCTAGATGTAATTTGTGTCAGTTATATGTTTGTAAAGTTCCCGGCAATACAAGCACTATTTTCTCAGTATAAACGACAACACTTTGTTGCCGTTTTAAAAAAAAGCAGTTCTACCTATCATTTCCACTATTATAGTGTATATATTTCTTTTTAATTAACTATAGTTTTGTCCAAATCAAAATCTAAAATTTCTAACGAAATGACTACTCCTGTTCTTGTTCTTACCTAGCAACCTAATATGGCAATCCTTAAATCTCCATAAACTGAAAGCGTTAGTGATGACAATGAAGTAACGGGTCGTAAAGTTTTTATCTCTTCATTCCCTTTTATTTCTTTTTTATATCTTTTGTTTCAAAAGTGAATACAATCAGTATAAACCGTTTGCCGTTCGCCTGCTCAGTCCTATCTCTATAGCTTCGAAATCCAAACAGATTAAAAATAAAATCATTTTTAAATTAGTCGATTTTCGAATCGATATATCGAGAATGTTTATGGCCCGCTAAAAAGCTGCTTAGAAGATAATTAGAAATGTTTAAGAAAATATTTGATTTCTTTGAAATAGTTTATTGATGGGTGATATATATTTTTCTAAGCTTCTTTTAAGTTTTAAGCTAGCTAATATTTCGAGTAGAGTTATATCCAGAAACCAAATTAGAGGTTTACCGGATTTTTGCCTTATTATTTTTTGTCTATTAGTAATAACGTCTATTTATCCATCCATTAACCTGTATACGACCATTAAAAGATAGTGGGGAGGTTCATTCACTATCATTTCAGCCTATTGCCGTCCACTGCTGGACGTAGGCCTCCCTCATGTTGCGCCACAATGTGCGGTCCTGTGCCGCCTGCATCCAACGACGCCCAGCAACTTTCACTAGGTCATCGGTCCACCTAGTGGGGGCGCGTCCTACACTGCGTGTTCCTCGCACCCCCCGCTCCACCACTACTGGGCCCGCCACCAAAATGAGCCCGTAGGGTACCGGAGCCGCCGTGACTGAGGGCCATTTTTTATTGTACGCCATTTTTAAAAAGGGATATTGCCGTAATCGCCACGCTTGGCAGGCGGGTTGGCGATCGCAGTATAGATGTTTTACGTTTCCCAGGAGAGAGCTGCTGCCCACTCTCCTGGTGAACCCTCAGCCGATTCTTACGACTCCCACGGGCAAGTAAGGGGTGGCGACACATGTATTCTCAACCCGTCGCCACACGGGGGAGGGTGGTAACACCATAAAAACAACGCTTGGTATAGAGTTCTATTTTGAGTTTTCCATCTCTACCAAATGGTATATGCAATATATTCATAGCATTTATGCAAATTATATAACCCTAGGACATCCACGGGCAGGTCAAGATGCGGTAAATTGTGTTCTTCCTTTGTCACAGGGAAACGACATATTACAATAACATTTTAAGCTTTGACTGCACGTCATAGTGCACCATATCATTAAGTAGATACCGGCATCGATGAGTGCCGAGCGATTGCTTATTCAATGTGCAATTTTTATCCGTTAAATAATGTTTGAGCCCTGTGGGATACAAGATTTTTCTTTTTTAACACTATATGCCCTTTGGAAAATACATTAAAAAATATTGATAAAATATCCATCCATCCGTCAGACCATCAAAACTCACCGCATACCTCGCAAAAGATTTGCTTGCCTATAGCAATTACAAATTGCCCTGAGGGGGCAGTGTTCCTTTAGGCTAGGGCTTACGATACCCTCGAAAATATAAAGCGTGATATGGTAACCCACTACATGGTAAAATTACAAAACTTATTTAAATAATCCATAGAGTAATAACACTAAAATCAAAATTAATCGCGATCATCCAGTTCTCACGCGTATAATAATATGTATTAGATTACATAAATCGATATTCTTATCTCTTGAATAATGCAAAGGTCATAGACGAAACATAAACACTCGTTTAAAAACCTACCATTAATGTGTTCGACGTACGTAATTATAATGTTTAGTGAAAATCTAATATTAAAAGTTATAATTTGATTATAGAACAGGGAACTGTGCGAAAGGTCAGTGTTACTAATTTATTTAAAATAGAACTCACGATTTTTAATGTCTGTATTAGCAGGTGAACTTATCTACTAAACTAAAATAACTTTATGGGATTTCTTTTTAGGGTAATTTATTACAATAATAGATTATCGATTCTCTAAAATATAATAAAGACATTTTACTAAAGGATCAGTATTTTTTTGTAACTATAATCGTACATGGAAAATTTAATGGCTTAATAAAAAAATATAGTTATAGAATAAAATTCATCACTCCCTATCTTGCCCATGGATGTCGTAAGAGACGACTAAAGAATATAATGTGCACATAACATCTGTGCAAAACAAGGAGACCTCGAAATGAATCCCTATACCATCATGTCTCCGTGCGACGGCGACCGACGTCTCGAGACAGCGACGTCGAGAGGTGAGGATGCCCAGAAGGGTATTCCGTCGGGCCGAACACTGACGACAAGTCACCCTGCTCCGGTGGTCGGCCCAACGACGACGGTGACGTGGGTACGGGTGGGTTATAGGCCCGCGAGCCGTCCTTTCGTCGCCCGTGGACGGATGGACGTAATGAACCGCGTGCGCACTTACCATAGCCCATCCATAAAAAAAAATCATGTTTCACCAGCATGGTATAGTAAGTCAAATTCCCTCCCATTGTGGAGAAAGCCCAAGCCCAACAGTGGGACGTATGTGGGCTGCGATGATGATAGTTCTCCACTGATTTATACTGTAAAATAATCACATTATAATCCTTCAATATGTATAAATATTTATATAAATGATATATTATATTTATTTATCAACAAGAATAAATAATTGCATAAGATTTTTCTCCTTTTTTCTTATTCAGTCCGTTGTCTTGCAAAATATTTTATGTAGGTAAACGAATTTGTTAAGTTTATTTAATATATCTAAATCCAGCCAATTTATTCTTTTTTAATAGAATTATTCATACTATAATAATTTCTGATGTTTACGCGAGAATTACACATTGTTAATAAAACTTTAGAGATTTTATCGCGTTTATATTTAATTTTTGATTACCCGATGTTTCTAACACTTTGCAACGTTCATGGTCACGGGCAGACTAAGATGTCTCATGTCCAACAAGTCATTGTTATAACAACAATATTCATATTAATTTCATCAAATTTTACTATTGCCATAATAATATATTTTACATAACTTAAGGTTATTACAACATAATAATATTGTCGAGAAGAAGGCTAAGGCATTCGATTCTAGAGAATTTATTTATGCACTCAAGTACATGTTTAATTAAATAATATCATTTTAGCCGTTATATCTTAAAATGCTTTAACTTAATATAAGGAAAACGAAAAGAAACCTATTAAAATCCGCAATAAATATTTTTATATCGTACGAAGAAACACGATCTATTTTAAAAGCAACAAAACAGCATATAAAAAGGACATTCTTTTTTAATAACAAATCGATGGTTATTGGAAATACCGCTGATGTTATCGACGCCATTTTATATTACACAATTCAACAAATTAGGAAATACAGTAAAACAATAAAGCGATTAATCTAACGACGGTGGTCCTTGGTGACCTATTCTAACAGTTATGACTAGAATTTTAAAAGGCCAAAGTAATGCCGTTTGGAAACACATCATTAAATTTTATTAGAGGTGCCGCATTCGTATAAATTAACACTAGATTCACAGACGACAGGCTAGACTGGCCACAATTTATCGTGAGACGTCGAAAGTCCAAAATTTTTGTTAGATTTCGGTAAAGGTTGACGGAATCCCATTAGAATACCTGGAAGTGAAGTCCGAACTACATCAATCTTCTTTGATCGTGGTCGCCGGTTTCTGAGAAATATTAATGATTTGTATTGGCAATTCTAGCGATGTGTAACGTCACGAAGCGGGAAGTTACCGCCAAAAAAGTGGGTAAATTTATTTTCTATTGTTTCAAACCAATTATAATTTAATTTCATGTTTAATTAACAAAGATGTCAAATAATGTGAGTATAACAATGTAGGTATCTTCACAAATTAAAATGCCTACTTAATTATAATTAGCTAGCCGACAGCAAATGTCAAATGATGTCACACAATATGGCGATCTGCCAAATCGCTAGAAATAAAAATATTAAAAAATGTCAATTACGGAAGACTTATGTACTATGTAATTACTTTACCTATACGTCTATAGGCCAATTTCTTCTAAATTGGACGAGGTTTGACACCAGTCAAGCAATTTGTGACTAGATAAAAAACAGACAAAGCCGTCATGGGGATCGCCGTCAAAAGTGAAAACTTAAAACTATGACCATCAACATCATCCCAACTACCTACTTGGGGTCGACGCAATATGTCATCTTCTTCCATACGATCCTATCAGACGTCATCTCTGCAGTCACTCCCAGATTATCCATGTCATGCCTCACGCAGTCCATCCATCTTTTCTTTGGTCTTCCTTTACCCCTGAAGCCTTCAACTTATACCTAAAACTTTTCTCACAACATTACTTTCATCCCGCCTCATCACATATCCATACCATGTCAGCCGTTCAATCCTTAACTTTTCAGTCACTGGCGCAAAAACTTAAAACTATGAACGAACAATTGTTATTTTTGGATATTCAAATTAATTGTTGGCTTTTAGTTTACAATTATTTTTTTTTTACATTTATCTGGTTCTGACATCTATCGGCTCAGATATAGTGGCTTACATTTTTAGCTCATTCCCAATAAAAAAGAAGCAAAAAAATATTTATAGATTTTATTAACGCGTCACGGCACCATGTCAATGACGACTTACATGAATTTGAGTCTGACTATAGAAGCTTTTACTTCAAAGATCACATGCCCACGACACTGGGCCGTCAAGGCAGGCATAAAATAGTTTTAATTCGTAAGAAATGTTGAAAACAGTTTTCTCACAACTAATGCGAATTGACAAGTCTGTTAGATAACCGACAGTACTAACAACACTACGACTTGTTATACTTAATTACCAACTTAATTGATATGTCATAATAATTTTCATAACTGTCAAAGCTGTCACTTTATATACTATACAAATAAATAAAATTGAAATGTCTGTTTATGTTTATAATATCGGATTTTCATCAAATGTGTATGAAAGTAGTAAGTATATGTATATATATAAACTCATTTGCAAAAAAAACGGGCGGTTTTGATTTTCATTCATATTTAAAAAGATACAATACCAAAAAGGTTTCAATCGTTTGTACACGTTACTGGCCGGTTTTAAAAATGCTGTGGTATTTAAAAAAGTACGTTCTAAATTCAATTTTTCATTTGATGTTCATTTTTACAGAAAACCCCTTTTTATCCTACATTTTTGGCGCGAAGTTCCAGAAGTTAACATCGACTTTCATAACTTTTATTCAATTTTTATCGATTAATTTCATATCCTTGACTGTCAAAGCTTTATTTAATGCTGTTTGGCTGTATCAAAAATGGTAGATAAAGTGGTAAAAGCTACCAAAATTATCGCGCTGCTTGAAGAGGGTTGCAGCCAATGTTTCGTGGCTAGGAGGCTAAATGTTAGTCGCTCGACAGTCCAAAGGACCTGGCAGCGATATCAGGAGACTGGTTCCGTCGAGAGAAGGCCTGGTTCTGGAAGAAAACCATGTACCCAACCACGGGATGATCGTTTTCTTGTGAGTCGCGCATTGAGAAATCGCAAATCTTCGTATGTGGATCTTAAGAACAACCTCCAAGAAGTAAGAAATGTGCATATTAGTCTATGGACGGTCAGGAGGAGGCTTCTCGCTGCCAATATACGCAGTCACCGCCCGGCCCGCGGCCCCAAATTACTCCGTGAGCACAGAGTTCACAGGCTTAGGTTCGCTAGAAATTGTGAATCATGGACTCAAGACGATTGGAATAGGGTTTTGTTCTCTGATGAAGCCAGGATATCTCTGTTCGGTGAAGATCGACGTCGGCGAGTGCTAAGAAGACAAGGAGAACGCTTTGCAGAGGCATGTTTCGAAGAAATCACACCTTATGGTGGGGGCTCTGTTATGTTTTGGGCAGGAATAAATTCAATGGATCGTACAGAGTTAGTCTTCATTGAAAACGGCTCACTGACTGGGCATCGATACATAACGGAAGTTCTAATTTCTCATGCACAACCCGCATTGGCCGCTCTAGGTGAAGACTCGATTTTTATGGACGACAATGCTCGCGCCCACCGATCCCGCGATGTTAATGCGTATGTGCAAGAGGTCGGCATTCGTCGTTTGGATTGGCCAGCTCGAAGTCCCGACCTCAATCCCATAGAGCATGTCTGGGACGTTCTGAAACGGCGTGTGAGATCAGTACACCCGGCTCCGCAGACCATCAGAGAGCTGAAGAATGTGATTACTGCGGAGTGGGAACGTATTCCGCAAGCAAGTATCCGGGATATACTCGCTAGCATGCCCAGACGAATTCAAGCTGTGATTTTAGCTAGAGGGGGTCACACTCGATACTAAACATTTATCTGCTTTTACTTTATTAAAGAAAAACAAACAAAAAAACTTTTTTATTTTTACTTCATGAGCATATGCACTACTAGCGAATATACACTACTAGCGAGGTTTAGCATTATTTCCCATAAATTGTATCTAAATTTTATGAAATACTGATGAAAACGATTATTTTCTTGAATGAAAATATAATTATTAAAATGTTTCTCGGTCCACCTTTTTTGGGGGTATGTCGGCAACGGCTGTACTGATTTAGATAGTGTTGCTGGCACATAACTGGTGTTGCAAGGAGTAACCTAGGGATTTGCGACAAACATTAAAATTTTAAACGGATTCTGGTTTACCTTCATAAAATTCTTTCTCATTAGTTACTTAATGTTACTAACAATAATTAATGAGAAAGAATTAAATTCATAAAACTTGAAACCCATAATATAAAAAATTGGTGCGAAGTGAAAAAAACATATTTTTATTCGGAGTTTGCGAAGTGGCAGACAACAGATGGTATAAAATATAATCCAGATTATTCAAATGGAACGCGTCAAAGACTTAGCGCTAAAGTGATAGACGCGTAGTATGATGGCAATATTAATGTGTCAATGTGCGTGTTACTCGTCTATAAAAAAGTCCGATAAGGGATAAGATTTAATGATTTGTGATGCGATTATTGCATTTGAGAAAGAAAATTATTCTTTATGAGTTATATCTCATTGCTATTTAATAAATACTTATCTGACTTAATCACGCCGTAGTAACCCTTTGGAGCAACGCTGCAGATCAGTTACCAGGAACACGCTCGTAATATACTACTGTTTGAGAAATCTCTCTAATTGACCACCAAAAACCCTGTGCGATAATGAACGCAATGAAATTCTTAAAAAATTTTATATCACGAATTTAATGAATGTATTACATGTAGATTTACTGACCCGTTTTTATACTATTTTAATACAGGATCATGTAACTTTACATATTTTCTCACTCGATAATCCTCAGTAGCGGAAAAACCATATTAAAGCAATAAAAAAAATACCAAAGAGTTTTAACCATACAACAAACACTAAATAGTAAAAATTTACTAAATAAAAATAAATGTGCAGATCATTCATTTGGTTATCCTTTATTGATATAGAATCCGACATCGATAAAGCAACAGTGGTATGAATCTACTTAATTTATTAGTTAGTCCTTACATATGCCCGACTCTATTACTAAAAAAGTATAAAATTCCCGCCATGTCAAAATAAGAAATGTCAATGTCATTTTAAAAGATACCATACAACCCTATATAAATCTGTCTGGACTAGTGTGCTGTAATTGACATATTTATTACAGAATAAATAACTCTAGAGACGCGTAAATTAGGATTCAAGAGCTTTCTAATTTAACATTTAGTTTGCATGCTACTGTTATCCGATTTCAAAGCGTCTGAGGTGTATGTTGGTATGCTTTTTTAAGCTACATTAACTGTGGGTGGTTGAAATATCTATTGTATCTTTATAACATGTATATGATACTCCCTATAAGGAATAGTTACTTAATAGTACGTACATATATCCAAGATTCAAAACATTTTCTTCGAGAAATACTTGGTTCATAGGTAATAATAATTTGACACAATTTCATTGTTTTCTTTTTATCTGACGATACAATAACATTTGATTAGAATTAAATAAGATGTAATTTCAAATATCAGCGTTATATTTTGTGTGACAAATAAAATCTGATCCTTCAGTTAGCGGTGCAGCCAACATACTAATAAGCGATATTGTGGGTGTATCTGACCCACTATTACAATGGGTGAAGCAAAAAAAAAATTTATTATACCCTAAGTGTCACACGAACAAACATGTAAGGATACTAAAATTTAATTTCATCATATTGAATCCTTTACAAGGGACACGAATCGGATATTCTTTTGCGATTGTTTTTAGTCCATAAAGATCGTATACGATAACCCTATCTAAGCTAGTGTCGTGCCATTATCGATAGTCGATCATCGCTATCGATAAATTCACGATCGTAAAATGTTTGACCCTCGAGGTTGGCACGATTTATCGATTAGAAAATATATGTAAATATTATGAGTTCGTTATTTACATGTTGCGGCGAATCATTGAATTAGAATAATCTTGTTAGTCTTGTTTGAAAACGAGTAGCTTAAGTTTAAAATATTAAATAGTATGCGTGCATGTATAATGCATGCATTCACATAAACTAGGCAGGCGCTCACCTTTATTCAGTCATATTAAATAACCCAGGAATCTTTTCATAAGCAGGCGGGAAATAAAGTTATCAAAGTATGACTAGTAATTTTACGAGAAAATTGTGTACAGAGAGTAAGATAAATTTACTACTTATTCATCTACTTATTATAAAAGTAATATAATTCTATCTAATACCAGCGACGTTTTAATATTTTTAAATAATCATAGAATTTTAAACAGGTTGCTTAAGTAAATATCGACAAATCACACTTTCTATTTAATTAATCTTATCTTTCTTTTAAGGTTATCGATATAAAGATAATCTATAATCAATCTCTAGCGCTTATCTGTACCCAATTCTTACACATTCGGTCTCTAGGCCAAAACACTAAATGAGTCCTGTAGCTTTTATTGGGAATAGCTTTTCTGGATAAGATAAAAGCTATACTGCTTGCGACCAGGCGCGATTTAATAGTTAATAACTTATGTTACCTCCCTTAATTAAACTATTAGTAACGGTTAATATTATCTATATTCGATAGCAACGTTCTTTTTTTTTTTCAGATAAAGGACCTCTCTGATAGAGCTGTTCTTTAATTAAATATTGTTGTTAAACTATTTGTACACAACTTATTAGCTTACCATAGACTTCGTTTTTAATAGCGTTTCTAATCAAATTAATAACTCTTTATTTCATACCACAACTCTTCTAATTTATTGTTCATTATAGTTTTACGGCAATTAAGTGCGTTTTATGTGCAATAACGACAATATTAAAATCTCGTAATTGAAATAAAGCAGTGTTTACAAGCAATTACGTACAGTGCGGATGCAGATTAAGATGCGAACCGTTAAGGTATACTAAGCTAGTTCTTGGAAATAGCAATAATTAATGTGAGTTAATAATAATAATAGGTGTGCATTCCTTAGTGTAGGGTCTCGGCTGAGTGCAACAGTATATTAGCCGCGTGTTTAAATAAATTTCTGTGATATATCTCATGGATTTATACGGAACTGTATTTTTGTAATATCTCTCTTTTTCTTCGTACTTAATTGTGCTCCATTATTTAATATTAGGCTCTCCAAGAAAGAGATAGAAATTAGTCTAGTTTTGCTTTAGAAAATTATAAATATAAATTATTTATAATTTTCTTTCTCTTGCATTGATCAGTCAGTGAAAGAAAGAGCGTCTTATAAAATCTGTACCAAAGTCCCAATTTTGTGAGAATATAAGACTTATTAAGAGGATTGAATTATTTACACTTTTCAACACTTATTTTTAATTACTCAGAAAAAATAACCCCATTAATAAGTCTTATTAAGATTTTTTAAGAGTTTTTAAGAGTTGTTTTAAATAAATATTTCCACCAGGGAGGCCATGATTTAACTGTGCCTCTAGTAATACAAAAACCTTAAGATACATTTATCAGTTACTAGCATCAATTTTTTGTGTGCCGCCACAGCGTAATAAAAAATAGTCTCTATATCGAGGAATTGAAATATTTTTAATATTTAATTATTAATTGTAGCAGCGTAGCAACCCTAAGACTTTCGCGCCATAAGCAACGTAGGTGTTCTAGTCATAGAAAATAAATAGGAAATAATGTACGACGCTTGTATGCTACATATAGGAAATAATACAGTTAGCACCTTCAATTATGTTAGTTTTGCTTATTTGTTGTCAATTTTAGAGTATAAGTAAAAGTTTTTATGGATATTCGAGAATAACTTGTCTGCTTTTGAACCAAATTAAATGATAGGACTCTTTGTTGAAACTTTAGTTCTATTTTTGTCGCGTTCATCATCTCAGTCTATATATGTCCACTGTTAGACTCAGGCCTCCTCCATACTGGGAGGAGAATTGACCTACTAGTCCACGCTGGTCCTATATATTGGAATAGGGTTTGATTTCGAGTTTTCCTTCTCTTGCACACAGATATGTTTATTTTTTTTTATTGCAAACAGTGGCAAACGAGCAAACAGTACACCTGATGGTAAGTGTTGCTGCCGCTCATGGACCTTTACAGGGTCGCTGCCTACCGCGAAAAAAGTGAAGGGAGTGTGATTGCGTGCATTGAGGCTCGGTGATACCAAGGGCACCACCAAAACCCTCCACACACAAATCCCCTAGTATATCCCCTTATATCCCTTAGTCGTCTTTTACGACATCCACGGGCCAGGCAGGGAGAGGTGAATTGTATTCTTACTCCGTCACCAGACGGAACGCGTTTGTCGCGTTATACCTTGTATTTTTCGTGTAGTAACCCTAGAATATATTTCGGGACCCCATTTCTGGCTCGTAGGTATCTGAAAAATCGACTAAGAGATATAATGATATTCACACTTGCTTACGATCATGTCAATTATTATGTTTTGCAGATGACATGAAGTTGTTTGCCACTATTTCAACTCCTTTTTTTGTTTTTTTTTTTTGTGGGTGGCCCGCGGTCGGCGCGCACTATTTCAACTCCTGAGGACATAATCGCACTTCAGTCGGATCTAACACGACTAGAAAAGTATTGTCTAACGAACAAACTAGACCTTCACCCTGGCAAATGTTCAATAGTAACTTTTACTAGGAAACGTGACAATTTAACTGCTAATTATACTTTTGGTGGTCTATCTATAGCAAGAACTGAAAGAATACGTGACTTGGGTATTCATCACGATAGCAAGTTACTCTTTGACGCACACGTTGATGCTATTGTCAAGAAGGCGTCTGAATCATTAGGGTTCATAATGAGACTCTCTAAATGCTTTACTGAAGCAAAAACACTAAAAATTTTATATTGTACGTTCGTACGCAATAACTTGGAATATGCGTCTCAGATATGGAATCCCCGCTATTTTAAGTATGTTGACCGTATAGAAAATATTCAAAATCGATTTATTAAATATCTTTGTTTTCATCAAAAGACCCCTATCAGTCTAGTCAATACCTGCTTTGTAAAAAATTTCATCTATTACCACTCGTAAAACGCCGTGACATAGCTGATTACATATTTATACTAAAGATCATACAGAATCTTATAGATAGTCCTGAGCTCCTATATAAAATTAACTTTAATGTACCATTTAAATCTAGTCGTTTCCATCCACCATTACAGATACCACTTGCAGCAACAAACTATAGGCAAAACAGTCTTATGATACGCGCAAGCAGAAGTTTTAATAATTTGAGTAAACAGCATGATTTTGACCCATTTATGACAAATATCAATGTAGCACGTAGGCTTTTAAGTCTAGATTTTTTTAAATAGTCTAACACAAATAAAATTTATCTAAAGTGAATGTATTTTATGTATATTGCGTATAGTCATAATGCTCTCATTCAACTATTGAATAACTATAAGTGAAGACTTGTAATTAGCTAACAGAGTTATTAACTAGTAGCCTATTAAGATATAACTAGCTGTAAGTCTTCCATGTTGTACAAAATAAATAAATAAATAATGTGCAGATAACATCTATACAAGAGGAGGCAAACTGGCAATAAAACCCTATACCAACTCGTTTCACAAGCGTCAGTCATGGGTCAATTTCCCTTCCATTGTGCGAGAAGCTCGAGCCCAGCAGTAAGCTATATATGAACTAAGGTGATGATGATGATAATATGGCTTGTTTTTGTGATTATAGTTGGGAGTTGCAGATGGCTGTTATAACAACTTTACTCAGATTATTGTGTAAATTCCACTCTTCAGGATTAGGTATACTTTCGAATATATACTAAATAATTAATTATAATAAAATAGATTAGAACAGTGATTGTTCTATATATTGGATCACTATTTGAAGTTAGTTACTTTTATCCCAATAATTGTTTGTAATTTGTAAGTTACAAAACTAAATTCAAGGAAGTAATTTCGACGAATACATTTTATTTGAATCGCTCAAATGTAAGCGGCTTACGCGGGCCTACTTTGTTGTATGTTCTTATTTATTACTAGCAATCCGCCCTCGCTTCGCTTCGGTTATAGGTTATTGTCGTTTTACCCGCGTAGTTCCCGTTCCCGAGGGAATACCGGGATAAAATATAGCCTAGTTTACGCCCTGATATTATATCTTTCCATTCGTGAAAGAATTTTTGAAATCGGTCCAGCCGTTTTGAAGATTACCCGGAACAAACAGACAGATAGACAGACAGACAGACAGACAAAAAATTTTTAATTGCTATTTTAGGCATAGGTGTCGTGCAAATAACCGTGTGAGCATGAAAAAAGCCTATTATTTTGACATTACAAACAGACACTCCAATTTTATTTATTGGTATAGACTAGCGATTTGCTTACAATTTCACTTACGTGTCTTGTATGTATTTACGACATTATTTTTTAAATATCGCCGAATCAGTTTATTGATTTTCATAATAAATGTAATAATAAAAATTATCTATTTGTTTGAAAAATAATATGAAAAATATTCACAGTTTCAAGTTTATTTTTTTGCACGAAAACCTCTCCAATTTAATGAAACAAAATTAGCCTAAATAGCATTATAAGTCTAAATACACTCATTTGCAAAAAAAACGGGCACCTAAGCAATGAACCATTTCAAATGTTAATATTTCTTTGTTTGATAATTATAGGTAGTTTTATCCACACAATTTGCTAAATTAATAAGAAAATAATCGTTTTCATCAGTATTTCATAAAATTTAGATACAATTTATGGGAAATAATGCTAAACCTCGCTAGTAGTGTATATTCGCTAGTAGTGCATATGCTCATGAAGTAAAAATAAAAAAGTTTTTTTGTTTGTTTTTCTTTAATAAAGTAAAAGCAGATAAATGTTTAGTATCGAGTGTGACCCCCTCTAGCTAAAATCACAGCTTGAATTCGTCTGGGCATGCTAGCGGTATATCCCGGATACTTGCTTGCGGAATACGTTCCCACTCCGCAGTAATCACATTCTTCAGCTCTCTGATGGTCTGCGGAGCCGGGTGTACTGATCTCACACGCCGTTTCAGAACGTCCCAGACATGCTCTATGGGATTGAGGTCGGGACTTCGAGCTGGCCAATCCAAACGACGAATGCCGACCTCTTGCACATACGCATTAACATCGCGGGATCGGTGGGCGCGAGCATTGTCGTCCATAAAAATCGAGTCTTCACCTAGAGCGGCCAATGCGGGTTGTGCATGAGAAATTAGAACTTCCGTTATGTATCGATGCCCAGTCAGTGAGCCGTTTTCAATGAAGACTAACTCTGTACGATCCATTGAATTTATTCCTGCCCAAAACATAACAGAGCCCCCACCATAAGGTGTGATTTCTTCGAAACATGCCTCTGCAAAGCGTTCTCCTTGTCTTCTTAGCACTCGCCGACGTCGATCTTCACCGAACAGAGATATCCTGGCTTCATCAGAGAACAAAACCCTATTCCAATCGTCTTGAGTCCATGATTCACAATTTCTAGCGAACCTAAGCCTGTGAACTCTGTGCTCACGGAGTAATTTGGGGCCGCGGGCCGGGCGGTGACTGCGTATATTGGCAGCGAGAAGCCTCCTCCTGACCGTCCATAGACTAATATGCACATTTCTTACTTCTTGGAGGTTGTTCTTAAGATCCACATACGAAGATTTGCGATTTCTCAATGCGCGACTCACAAGAAAACGATCATCCCGTGGTTGGGTACATGGTTTTCTTCCAGAACCAGGCCTTCTCTCGACGGAACCAGTCTCCTGATATCGCTGCCAGGTCCTTTGGACTGTCGAGCGACTAACATTTAGCCTCCTAGCCACGAAACATTGGCTGCAACCCTCTTCAAGCAGCGCGATAATTTTGGTAGCTTTTACCACTTTATCTACCATTTTTGATACAGCCAAACAGCATTAAATAAAGCTTTGACAGTCAAGGATATGAAATTAATCGATAAAAATTGAATAAAAGTTATGAAAGTCGATGTTAACTTCTGGAACTTCGCGCCAAAAATGTAGGATAAAAAGGGGTTTTCTGTAAAAATGAACATCAAATGAAAAATTGAATTTAGAACGTACTTTTTTAAATACCACAGCATTTTTAAAACCGGCCAGTAACGTGTACAAACGATTGAAACCTTTTTGGTATTGTATCTTTTTAAATATGAATGAAAATCAAAACCGCCCGTTTTTTTTGCAAATGAGTTTATTATAACACCAACTATCTAGCTATAAAACTCCTGCCAGAATCAGTTCTGTTATTTCAGAGATAAGACGAAATAAACATACAGACAGGTGACAAACAGATAATTTTTAAATTGTTTTTTATTATAAGTGCCATTATAAACAAATTATATCTCATAGAATCATACGCATTCAGTAAAAAATATGTTGGCATTACAAACAGACTACTCAATTTCATTTCTTTATATAGATTTGTAAATAACAAACTACATAATATGCGTTATGACCCGCCATATCTGTTAGAAAATTCGTCTGCTTTTATACATTTTGCCTGACCAAAATTCTAACGTAACACCTCACCGTTGTTATTAAATTACCAGAGAACCAACGCACCACTCGAAACTCGTCCAGTTTTAAACAGTTTTTTTTTTTTTGTGTGTACAGCCGTTGGCCGCAGATGGCCTTGACAGCTTGACGCGGACTATGGGTGAGCGCTGAGGGCTCTCAACCCGGAGAAAAGTATGCTAAGCGACATCGCCCAAGGGCTCCCCCTGTGGGGAACGGACCTCGGCCTGGGGCGTCGCTGAAGGCAAAGTGGGCGTGCCCACGTTTTTAGTCGTAACTTTTGCGCGGCGCGGTTTCGCACCTCGACGGCGAGGATGGAACCGCGGATATTTATTTGTTAAGGCCTCGCGGGCCGTGTAGGCTCTTTGTTGAGCGAGTGTGATACTGTCGTCCTCTTCGTCGAGGACGTGACGAGGACGTCGGATGGATGAGATTTTGGAGGGTCTATAGGAAGCCGCCCCAACCACTAGTTGGTTGGGGTGTGTCATGGCAGAGTCAAAATAGCTCTGAGAGCGCCGTTTCATAAACTGCTTGATGGTCGGCAGTTCAAGGTCGATGTGGAGATCGACGTTTCGTATGAACCACGGTGCTCCCGTAGCTCGGCGCATGAAACGATTTTGTAGTGTATGTAGCTTGTGGATCCTGTGTGGCTTAACATGCGCGAACACCACGCTGGCATAGGTCATGATAGGCCGTATGCAGGTGGTGTAAAGTCGGACTTTTTTAAACACAGTTTTTAAAATAAAATTTAAAATATATAAAACAAATAGCGGTAATAGAATTTCGCTTAAACGAATTCCGTGCAAAGTTACCTTCCTACACGACGACGGGCGGCACTATTTAATACCTACATTACTCTTTGCAATTCGTGAACTATTTTAAATCTTATGTTGGTACCTCTTCCAATATCAAACAGGTTCATTCAATAAAATTTAATATAGAAAGTTATTTAATATTTATAGTCAGTAAAACATATACGATTTTTGATTACTTTAAGCCATAAATCATAGAGTAGTTTATACAGATTTGTTTTTTAATTTAGTGATGGATGGGGCAATGTGTTCGACTCCTATAAGGGCCATGGAAGTCGAAACTAATGTGATGCCTCTAATATTAAGACGCGTGTTACTTGCAGAAAGATACTGCATTAAATTAATATCCTCAAATAATAGACAAATAATAAACAAAATAGTACCTTACACTGATAGAACACCTAGGCTACCATCAGCTGAGGGTCTCTTGCATGGACACTGCCCTACTTTGCCCAATATATTGATGGAAATGAATAAAAACAGTCATAACATTAGAAAACAGTCTCCGTGGCCATGTTACTCCTTTTCTTATTATTGCATTTCACATTCATTAAATTTGCTACAAAGCACAATAAGCAACAATTTAGATATGATTCAATTTTTGGAAGAAAATAATGTGTACTATGTTATATATACCGATGCTAGTAAGGGAAGTGACCATGTACGTGCGGCTATATATGACCCACAAACGAAATTTTCACAAAGCTTTGTTCTGCATGAGCCTTGTACTATATTTACCGCAGAAGCATATGCAATATACCAGGCACTATTAAGAATCAACGAATTTCGTAATTGTAAACAGTTTCTTATAGTCTCTGACTCTTTAAGCGTGCTAAGAGCATTAACTAGCCTTACATTTAGATTTAAGTCCAATTATATCTTATATTTTATTAAGGAAATAATTTATCAATCTTACCTTAAGCATATCAAAATTGCCTTCCTATGGGTGCCTTCGCACAAAGGTATCTCAGGCAATGAAATGGCAGATAAAATTGCTTATGAAGGTTTTAATGTTACTGATGTCACAAATGCGATGGAAGTTCCAATGACTGATTACCTGCAATACATTGTACCACATATAAATAAGCTGTGGCTAGAAATGTGGAGGAAAGATCAAGAGATAAAAGGAAAGTGGTATGGATGTATCCAAGAAAGCTTACCTATAAAACCCTGGTATAATGCAACAAAAGCTTATAGTCGAGACTTTATCACAACGATAAATAGACTACGATTCGGGCATAACGCAACACCGTCACACCTTAAAAAAATTGGCATAGTACAGAGTAACTTATGCCCATATTGTGAATCTTTTGAAGGAACTATGAAACATCTCATCTTTGATTGCCAAGCATTTTTGATGGAGAGACTGTTATTGGCCAGTGAACTTAGTGATTTAAATATTCTGTGTGACTCCTCTTCCCGCCCACCGCCACTTGAACAGTTACTAAAAGATCGCACTACATATAAAGCTCTATATAAATATATTAAAAATACTATTAAATCAATTTAAATTTAATGAAACTAAGTGAATAGTGAAGTGTTTACAAACTTTTCAATGGAATAAAGACTTGACCTAAAGGTCTTAGTTACCAGGTCATTAAAACCCAAAAAAAAAAAAAAAAATAGTGATGGCTTTGGCAGTTCCATGAGCCTGACAGAAACCTAAAAATTACACAAAAGAAAGAAGTTTATAAAGATTCTCAAAAAATTAGTTTTCTATTCTATTAAAATATTTTAATACGCAATACCGTGTACCTAATTTCATATATTTGTTTTATTATAATTACTTGCACGCGTCCTACTCTGGTAATTTCAATCGATAGCGCCTCGTTTATTTTATTCTTTTGGCATATCTATCTATACCAATAAATAAAATTGGAGTGTCTGTTTGTAATGTCAAAATAATAGTATTTTTTCGTGCTCACACGGTTATTTGCACTATACACATGCCTAAAAATCACTTTTTTTTTGTCTGTCTGTCTGTTTGTTCCAGGTAATCTTCAAAACGCCTGGACCGATTTTAAAAATTCCTTCACGAATGGAAAGCTATAATATCGGGGTACTCCCCGATACTTACTAGGTTACTACCTAGGCTATATTTTATCCCGGTATTTCCATGGGAACAGGAACTACGCTGGTAAAACGACTAAAACCGAAGCGAAGCGAGGGCGGGTTGCTAGTGATTTAATAAAACTCTATCTAGGTGACACTACGTTAATTTAAAGATTAGGTAGTAGTTTCACAAATTCGAAATTAATTACAACTAATGGAAATAACGTGCAAAAGTTTATTAAAATATTCTCATTAAATCTTTAATATAGGTACTAACTTTTAAATGAATTCCATCATACGATTATGAAATTAACTTTGAAAATTACGACGTTATTGGTAAATATATATATATACCCGATACAGTCCAGCACATTTCTCTGATGGAAAAGTAGCCATAATGATGTGCTTCTTAGTTAACAAGAAACATGATCACCCAACATCAATGAGTAGAAAGCTACTAAAATATGATTTATATTTAGTAGAAATGTAGATAACTGGCAATAAATAATAACGTAATCATAGATTATTACTTAGTAGTTTCGTATTGTGGAAGCGGTAAAAAAATTATTAATGTTATCGTTCAATTTAATTGTGTATATGTCTAATGTTATCATTATCATCATCACAGCTTATATACGTCCCACTGCTGTGCTCGAGCCTCCTCTACAATGGAAGGGAAATTGACCTACTATACCATGCTGGTCTGGCGTGTTGGCATAGGGTATTATTTCGAGTTGACTTCCCTTGCATTGATGTTATATTCATATTATAATCCCTTAGTGGTCTTTTACGATGTGAATTGTATCCTTACTCCGTCACCACATCGAATAATCAATATAATGTTATACTTCTTATTAAATTCGAATCTAGGACACATCCAACCCTCGTATGAAAGGAGTTCAACAATTATCATCAAAATAAGCAAGCAATTTGTTTGCACTTAACCAGGATGGAGGGTTAATATACATACCCTTCCCTGAATCAGTCTCTGAATCATAATCAGTACAAATAAACATAAAGTCTAATGATTTTATGAATGTTTTATTGAAGGGGTAAAGAAATGCTTTGGTATGGAAATTGTTACTGTACTTCGTTCGATGAGTTATAGAGCCGGAAGTGGGAAGTGGCATAGCAAAGGTCCATGAGTGACATAACCACTTACCATCAGGTGTACTGTTTGCTCTATTGCCACCAACAGCTGTAAAAATTGCGTTTTAGGGGCAATGACGGTTAATAAAACAGCTATCAACAGTCAAGTGCATACTGTCGCAAGATGTTAATGAAAATTTATACATGGTGCCTCGTTAATAAGTGTATATATCGACTTCTCTTTATATAAATTTGTATAATAAGGAACATGTTTAGTAGGTACGTGTTAGCTCCAATGTGATGCACTACGAATTACGATGTTATTCTCAAACAAAAGATGATGGATTGTATGTTCAAATTAATTGTTGTGCTCAAGCTTCGTCCATAAGAAGAGGGAATTTGACCCACTATATCACGCTGATCAGACGTTGCTATAGTGTTTCGAGTTTTCTTTCTTTATCACAGATATTATTTGCTTATTTAATCTATTAGTCGTCTTTTAAGACACCTACGGACAAGAGATAAGGTGATGAAATGTATTCTTACTCCGTCACTACACGAAAAATTCATACACCCAACTTGCTAAAGAAGTACCGATAGAATAAATTGCTAGGACAATAAATTACTTCAATGATAAATTTTATCATTGATAATTCCCCCGCAGTCATGCGGTAGGTTGCGGACCATACCAGATTCAATTTAAGTACACCGTATAATATCTCTTGAGACAGTTTAAGAGGCATTAGTAGACCCTACAGCGATTCTCTTATACATATTTATGATAAACTAGTCGCCATGCGCGGTTTTATTCACGAAAATAAAATAATTGTACATCTTTTCAAAGACGATCATCAAGTTAATATGTTATAAATACATACATTAATCTCATTTAACTAATCCTTATACTGCAGGGGTTTATTATTATTTAATTTCAGCTCATATATGTCCCACTGTTGGGCTCGAGCCTCTGCCACAATAGAAGGGCAATTGATCTACAGAGGTATAGAGTTTTATTTCGAGTTTTCTTCTCTTGCATAGATGTTATATGCATATTTAATGCCTTAGTCCCCTTTTACGATACCCTCGGGCAAGAAATTGTTTGGTGAATTGTAGCTTTATTCCGTCACCACACGGCAAACGCGGCGACTTTACTAACATGTAATTAACGGAGATAAATAACACATAAGATTGAAAACTACAATTTGTGGATCACAAATTTGATTTTGCTTGATTATTGATTTACCGACGTTTCGAACACTTTTCACCGTTTATGGTCACGGAACTAAGGTGTCTCACATCCAACAAGGCATCGTTATTTCAGACATTTGTAAATCTCTATTAGACGTGAGACATTTTAGTTTTCCCATCACCATATAAAAAATAGTTTTATATCACGTATAATACTCGAGTAAGAGAATAAGAATACGACTTTAAACCCTATAGCAACACGTCTGACCAACACTGACGGTTTAGTAGGTCAAATTCCTTCCCATTGTAGAGAATGTCCGAGCCCTACAGTGGCATTTATGTGAACTGAGATGATGGTGACGGTAGGATACCGATCTTAACCACTACACCAGTAGTAAAATAAATAGTCTTACAGTAAAATAAATAATCTGCTATATATTAAATTTGTGTAAATCTATAGGTTTGCTTAATGTAGAATGGTTCTCAGGTAGCAAGAGTTTTATTAGCTTACTTGAGTTTTATGGTTATACTTTGTTAAACATACACAATTTTATAATTCATAAGTTATGTGATTGCCTAAAAATCGTAACTAATTTTGCCCGTGTGTTAGCAGAATAATAATACATTTCAACACCCCCCTATCTTGCCCCTGGGTATCGTAAAAAACAACTACGGGGTTAAATACAGTGTATTTCGGTTATAACGACGGCGGAGGGACCACTTTAATGTCGTCGGTATATCCGGAGGTCTCTATATCCGAAATCAGTTTTTCTTTAACAGAAAATGTACGTCTAGGAGCCATTTTCACAAGTCTGTTCAACACTGTTCACTCACTGGAAATAGCTACATAACTGATTCATAATTTTAACTTCGCGCACACGCTAAGTAACGCTATACACAAACAAAGCATTTGACCATCTGCGAATGTAAACAAAGGATAACCCTACACACAAACAAAGCATTTGACATTTGTGAATATAAATAAAGGATAAGAAAGCTTAATAGTTAAAGCTTATGAATGAGACTTTGTGCCTTTGCCGACTCAGTCGCAACATCCAAAAGGAATTTCCAGGAATCTGTCTCAAATAGTTCATAAAAACAAGTCGGTATACCCGAATTAGGCGTTGTATCTGGAGTCGCTATTACCGAATGAATTTCCTACGAAAGTATGCTTTAAATTCTAGGGACCCAAGTTCGACGTTGCTATAACCGAAAAGTCGTTACAACCGAGGTCGTTATTAACGAAATCCACTGTATGTATACATCTCTGTCATGTACATGTACATGTATATATATATATATATATATATATATATATATATATATATATATATACATCTCTGTAACAGGCGGCAAACTTATATAAAACCGTATACCAAACCATCTGAACAGCGTGGTAGTGTAGACCCACATATCTCATGAGTCTGAGGCTTGAGTCCAGAAGTGGGATGTATATACGATGCGAAAGTAAGTTTTTTTATACGCTTTCACTCCTAAGTAATTAAACCGCTTTTAAAAATAATTTCCCCAATGGAAAGCTATATTATCAGCGAGTAACATAGACTATATTTTATTACGGTTTTTCTACAGAAACGGGAACTACAAGGGTAAAACTGTGGGCACTTAATTTGCCAATGGAAAGCTGCATTATCAGCGAGTAATATAAATACTATAATATTTTATCCCTGTATTCCCACAACAACGAAAACTACGCTGGCAAAACTGCAAAAATTTGCTAGTAATATATATATATATATATTAATGTAACTAAATCCGTACAGAATATAGTTATTACAAAAAAAAACATTTATAACAAATATTCATACATCAAGACAAACTATCACATTTATATTATTAAATAGAAAACAAGCGATTTGTAAAAGCTAAAACGCCAGTTACAATGCGGTAACGACTAACTGGCAGTAATATGGTCAGGGAGAGTCCAATTTGCAGAAATTGTCAAACCAACTCCTTTTACGACCATCTAGTATACAAAAGCAGTTCATAGACAATTTATAGAGTTATAAACTGTGTTTGAATGGTATAATTGTGAATGTCTTTATAATCTTCGAGTGTTTAGAGACATCGATTATCATTCGCCTTAGTGGATTTAAGTCCTATTATTGGGCTTGAATCTTCTCCGGTATGGCAGAAAATATGTCCTTTTTTTTGGGGTGGGCTACGGTTGGTGCACTCCTCGCTCGGCTCCATCCAGGGCGACAGAGAAGCGTAAGCATGCACACCCGTAACCCACCCATATAGCACGTTGCCTTCGCCGTTGGGCCGACCACCGGTGCAAAGTGCCTTGACTCCAGTGGTCGACCCGACAGAGAAATTGTCCTGCTATAACCACGCCAGTCAGACATGTTAGTATAGGGTTTTATGCAAAATATATCTTCCTATCCTATCTGTGAGCGTCTTAAAATATGAATATGGTATATAATATGCATTAAAATGTAGGGAAAAAGAAGGAATACTCGAACTAAAACTATACACCAACCAGTTGGACTATAGTATAGTAGGTCAATTGTACTTCTATTGTGTAAGGAACCTCGAGCTCAGCATTATTACATATATAAATAAGCTGACAGAGATAGTTAAATAGAGAGAAATTATCATTGAGATAAATTAGGACACCCACAGGCAAGAGAATGAATTGTAATCTTAAACTATCACCGCACGGGATGCAATTTGCAACACTTAGATGCAATTTCGTCAACTAATTTCATATATTTTCATTGTTTCAGAGGGATCTGTCGGACGATTGCGTGTTCCAGGAACATATAGAGGAGAACTTCTACAACACGTACTCGCGGATACGCAACAGGAAGAAGACCTTCTTGGCTCTAGACAACAGGGGAAAAGCGAGGCGGACGCAGATACCAGTTAATCGGCCGCTCGGTAACCTATCAGCGTATGCCCTCACGCTAACCAAACAATGGAATGGGCCATTACAAACACATTGCCCGCCGCGAAGGCATCGCGGTAAACTTAAAAGGCCCCCACCACGCCACAGGAACTGTCAAACGCGCATTCAAAAACAGAACCTAAGGCATAAAAGGAAGCAGAAGAAGGCTAACAATCCCAAGAAAAAGCAGCGGCATCCGAAAACGAGGAGAAAACACGAGAACGGTACGACGACTACGACTGAAGTGACATGGGACGAGTCGACTATGTCGACCATGTCTACAACGACTGATGTCGAGTTTTTTCGGTCGGCGACCGCGCAGGAGGCGGTCGGTCGCCAGTGAGTCGCACTCTGGTCGCGGTCGGAGCAGCCGTTGCGCTCGCACACTAGCACCGTTCCACACTTACACGTGCAAGAATCTCTATATATCATTCCTAAAAGCCCTAAACAAGCAATTGGACACCAAATTTGGGCAAAATAATAAATAGAAAATGCTTCCATATATTTTATATGCGTGAACTTTGACTTAGATTTTCAAATATGAGTACGTGTAATCCGGAACTTCTTTGTCGTTCTAATATACAGAACGATGCGTGAATTGTTTACGACTATATAGAATTGCTCTCTTAACGTATGACGCTCCAATTTAACTGTCGATAAAAGTTGAACCAGTGATGCGTTCATTCAAGACATTTGTCGAAATTTATCTTTGTTCTATCATTTTTAGTTTTAGGTACGTACGAAATATAATACTCATACGAGTGTTGGGCATAGTTGCCGCTAAAGTATATCGATAAATGATAAAAATGCACGAATGATATTATTCTACCAAAGCTCCTGAAATTAACTATCTCAATTTTTATTCCTAGTTCGCTTTAAAAAGTAGGTTTATTGGCAATATTCCAGTTTAGTTATTGTTTATCATGAAATTAATGTAGTAGATTAAATTTATACGATTATTACTAAAATAAAATATCGTCGAGATTATCGTTTTTGGTAAGGTGGAACTGTGTTAGGCAAAGGCAAAAGATTCCTGTCAGGTTAAGCCTAAATACTTTTCGTTTCGGAATAACTCTCACTTATCCCCTCATTTACATTTACGCTCATTTATAATAAATGTTATATTCTAATAACATTCATTTAGTAATTGATGTATCTACGAGAGCATTAAGTGGCGTACACTAGTAAGTTTCCATAAATGGGCTTAAGTTATTTGTTAATGGCTTTAGCTCCGTTATCAACATAACATTTATAGGCACCATATCTTAAATACTCTTAATTTTTCACATTAACAAAATACACTAAAAGCTCAAGCATTTAAATTAAGAAATTATCATTCTATACCTTTTATAACTTAATTGAAACATGAATTTTAAACTTTTATCATCAATAATCAAGATATAACAACTGCATTCATAATTTGCATTCGAATGATTAAAATTATATCAAGAGTAGAAATTCCGAAACGTGTTTGTACTTAGAATTGTATGCTGAGGTGTAATTTCATAAGAAATTGACTGAAAATTGGACTGAGTAATGTAGTTTATGTTGGTTTCGGCCTAGGCTATGATAGGATAACTTAGTGCGGCGGACGGCATGCTTCTTTATTCTAAGTTATCGAGTCGAGGCGAGCGGCCATGTATTTAACGACATCAAATTATAATCCACTTCAATTCCCACGCGAGACGGTGGCATCGTGACAATCCGTCTAATACCTCGTTTCCCGCGGTGTGAATGGAGCAAGTCCCCGCGGTTCAAGAAATTTATAACCAATAAAAAAAATTATAATTACGCAATTACACTTCCCTAGTTAGTAGGTACAGGACCGCTCGTTCGGATTCGTCTAAAAACGTAGTGATAGATATGGACGATGAAGTGACTATTATTAGTAAGTAGTACTAAAACGTGTATCTAATTTGTAAATTTATTTATTTTCCATAGAGAAGGTGGTATTTTGTTAACGTTTTAGTTGATGTTTTTTTTTATTCACTCGTCCCCTTTAGTTCCAACCGATGTAGATGTTTAGGATGTCATACGCTTGTACTTTTAGTGAGCCAATATTAATTGTATTATATTTTTTTAAGTCCGTTCGGAAACAATGCGTGCGCTGTGTGCAGTTTTGTATAGTGTGTAATGGATGCATTCGCAAATATTGTGATCGAATGGATTGACACAAATACATTCTTTTTAGTGATTTCCCTCGCATTCTGAATATATGCGTAGATTGTAGCTGGATGATGTTGAATTTTAGTCAGCGAACATTCTGTGTGCATTCATGCTAATATATTTTATTCATATTATGTTTAAGTCTTAAGTCTTCAAAATCTGGATACAACCATAGACTCAATTTGTCTCCTGTGTCTCGCGTCTATGGCGGAATTTATCCGACTAAAATGTTCGCTGATTAGTATTCAATCGATTTTTTTTGTGAATATATGCAGCAAGCTTTATGAATGTACCTACGTATGTTATACGAATATTTTGAATTTATTTATATGTATTTATAATATTTTAGGTATCACATGAAAACGTCAGGGAATACGTACAAAAAGAAGCATTTACTCATCATATAAACATTTTGTAAAAATAATTACATCGTACAGATTCCTTGTCGTTTCTTTTTTCACATATAAATTATTCGCTTCATGAATTCGTTAAAATTTGACTCGTTATTGTAAATGAATACCAATCGATCTTTATGTTAGTGTAGAAACAGTATTTTGATATTGTAAAAATAATTCTCCGTTACAGTATCTAGTTTTGTAGTTTTTTATATCGAATAGAGATTGTAAGGAATTTTAGAACATGTGGATCGATTTTTTTTATTCTCCTGTACGTAAAGATATCCATAGACAAACTATTTTTAAATTATGTTCAGTCTTTTTATAGACTTGAACTGATTATAATCGCAGTATTTAAATCGAAGCGATTTAATAATGCAACATTGTAATAACATTTAAATAATTTATTCTAATTATTTACATACATAATAAAGTATTTATTGATCATTTATTTGATGAGGAATTGTAAGATTTTCTAACAGTGAACTATGATTGTGTAAAAATACGAATGTTATGTTATTTTAATGCCCATGTGCCATAATTACTACCCCTATGGGTAAGCCTACCGATTCATAAATACATAATTGTCAAACAGTTACTACTATACTCTGTGAATTCTTTACTGTTATGGAAAAAGGGGAAATACGCGGGTAATGTCATGCCGCCATTTTGAAAAATGTAGCTGTCATTTTCAAGTGATATTTGTAAATTTCTACTTATGGCTATCCCCTTGTTGCCTAAAATAAATATATATAAGAAAGTCAAGAGGGGTCAAACAGTATTACTTAATTAATTTCGATACATTTTTTTACAATAATAATAATACATATGAAATATTCGTGTTTGCTTAGTGCATTTATATGTACGTAATTAAAATTCAGATTTGTAAACGTTTTAAGAATAATCTTTAGATGTTTTTTGTTTCTAAAGTAGATGATATTTGAAATTTTACCAATTTTACCTAATTAGTTCTATTTAAATAAAAAAAGAAGATTGATCGAAACTTTTAGACAATAACTTTTTACAGCCTCTTATACCGACAAATAAATAAAATGATTCTATATTGTCTGTGTTTTTTTTATATTTATAATTTGATCCATCTCGGCTCAAATACGACCCACTAGTGGGCTTAAGCCTCCTCCACTATAGGGCGGATAATGACCTACTATATCACGCTGGTGAGATGGGTTGGCATAGGGTAGGGATGGCGATCTGAGATCGATTAATCGAAGAATCGGTTTTTCAGGCCCAAAAGATCGATTTAAATCGATACGAAGCACTGAATCGATTCGGTGAATCGATACTTTACCCTAGAGAATTGTCGTTCGCTTTTTTCTCTGCCCACTTGATAATAGTTAATGTTTTATACTAGATTACCTAAAAAAGAAAAAGCTCATCACATACATATTTACTCTCCAGATTTCGATTCAAGAATCGATCGTTTTCAGAAAGATCGCCCATCCCTAGTATAGGGTTTATATCAAGTTTTCATTCTCTTACATAGATATTATATGCACACTATATCCCTTAGTCGTCTTTTATGACACTCACGGGCAAGTTAGGGAGTGGTGAATTGTATTCTTACTCCGTCACCAGCCGCTAGTTGATATATTGTATCTAATGTACGAATACAGAATCCACGAATACTGCCAAGCTATATTTATTTTTTTCATCACACCGTGCCTGTCGTAAAAGACGACTAAGGGATTAAATATGCATATAACATCTATGTAAGAGAAGGAAAACTTGAAATTAAAGCCTATAACTACACGTCTGACTAGCATGGTGAAGTTATGATGATATAGGCCCTACATCGTAGGCCAATGAAATTCACCATAATATTTCTTCAAAAGGATGCTGCGAATATAAAAACATTTTGAAAATCGCGCTCTCTAGGTCATTCATCCGCCCCGTCGGATGTTACATTAAACTTTGGCGCTGCGGTCGCTCGAAATCGAGATCTCAGGCCAACAATCTACACCCTTAATAAAGAAAACTTAGACAGCATAAATTGCGTAGTAAGTCTAAGCAACAATTTCCCTGTCGTGACATCCATACCCACGCAGTTAAGTTCTTTAAACGATCCGAAAATGATTAGTCCGAGTCTGGGGTCTCATTATTTTCCTTAAATATAAACTTGAAATGTTTCCTGCTATTAATAATGTATTCTTTAGTGTGAGATGTCTAAAAAACTCGGGAAGCATTTGAGGCCTTGACATTCAAGATGTATAAAAATTAAAAACTAACAGTCCTATATATCCCAAATCAGCTCATATATATACCAAGACTGGGCTCCAGCCTCCTCCGCAATGAAACGGAAATTGACCTATACCATGCTAGTCAGACGGGTTTTATTTCGAGTTTTCCTTCTCTTACATAAATGTCATCTGCATATCATATAACGTAGTCGTCTTTTACACCCACAGGCATGACATGAGGTGGGGAACTTTAGGTATTATTGGTCTCTTACCACATGAAAAAAATACATATAACAAATTAATAAATATTTTCACTGTAATATTTATGTATTATTTATTTGCTTGCCGTGTGATGCTGGAGTAAGAATACAATACATCACCCTATTTCTGACCTGCGGTTATCGTAAAAGACAACTGAAGGATATGACATGCCAATAACGTCTGTGTAAGAAAAAAAAACTCAAAATAAAAGTCTGTTGGTGGTCGATTAGATTAGTTGTTGTTGTTACTAATCCAATCGACCAGCGTGGTATATATATCAATTGCCCGCCTATTGTGAGGGAAGCTCGCACCTAACAGTGAGATGTATAATTTGAGATGAGATACCTATTTACTATTTTTCACAAGTTTTATCTAAAAATAATGACGGACGAGCCGAAGACCTGCATAATAGAAAATGAAAACCGCTACTCAAAGGACTTAGCTAAACCAAGAAAACATCTGATCCAATGCTGCTAGGCGAAGGCCTAGGAGTGAGTAGAAGCACTCACCCCTCTGCATATTTCTGTCTCCTTATATCCAACAGCTTTCTACAACTGAACTCATTCGTCCTAAGACCCTATTTATAGATAAAATGACTGAGCCCTATTTATAGACAAAAACTTATTGCCACACGTGATATTGAAGTTGCTGTATGGTGGTTACTACGAATACTACCAACCCTTGCATTGCCCGTAACTGTGACTGCATCGATCTGAACCAACTCCACCTGATAGCGTTTGGTCAAAAATGACATTCCTAAGAAGGGTTGCCGTCAGGCAAGTAGCTGGTCATAACACTATTGTCAATAGTTTTTGCAATATGTACAATAGCACTGCCATGCTCATTATAACCGCCTTATCCAAAATTTTTTACGAAATTGAGTTAGTTACATATTCGGAATCGCCGTATCGAAATCTATAACTTTGTCTTTGACAGTTTATAAAAAAATGCTTGTATGATTACATTTTTGATTTGTATAAGTGCAGTAACTACAAAAAGAAAAATAATTTCCTTAATATCTCAGCCGCAAGTGCTGGATACTGCTGTAGCCTTCTAAAGCGCCAGATTATTAATCATGTAGTACTTGGCATAACCGCGGTATCCGGTTAACGCTGCTCTAATATTAAAGCAATCCCTATTATTAATGAGTCTTTTTCCTTAATATAAGTGCTTTAATCGCCACTTGCGTCGATTATAATAAGGAAACTGTAATAAAGGAACTGTTCTGTGAGTTTCTTACCATAAGAGCCCTAAATGTCAACGTTACGGCGGTTATGCTTACCAATACATAAACTCGGTACTTATTTTTCGCTGTCCAAAGCGTAGTAAAATAAGTTCCATAGTATATGCGCACTATCTATGTTACTTACGACGCTCATATAAGTATTTGTTTTAAAACATACGTCGTATTTCCCTGTCATATCACATTTTTGTATCTTTTTTTTACCAATTTATTACTTAAAGTTCTTAAATAGCAAAAATACAACCTTTTAACTACGATAAAAATACATTTTAACTACGATAAAAATACATCAAAATTTAAAGAAACATTATTTCTACATGTATCTGTAATCGACAAAATAATTGTTAAAACTTTAGATGCCATTTTCTCGGCACTTGCTGGCATGCACTTGTCGCTTTTATATTTAGCACGGCAGAGCAGAAAGGAAATATTGCGAATCCCAACCTCCTTAAAAATTAGGCTAGTGTGGGCTAATTAGGTAATTAGGCTACGTACCGACGTATAAGTAACAAAATGTGATTACCATTATAGTTACGGAAAACCTTATAGACGCCGTTTATCAGAAAATCGAATCACATGGTTATTTTACGCCACGCATATCCAAAAGATATAGGTTCAAGTTCTCATTCTCAAATAAGTTTTTGTAGGTAGTTTCCAGTAAGAAAAACAAAATTCTCCATCCCATTGCATGCTCGTGGATGCCGTAAAAACCACTAACAAAGAGATATAGCATTTATGCAAGAAAGACAATAATTAAAATAAAACCGAGCCCAGACCCCTAAACCAGCGTGGTAGATAAATTCCTCTCTTATACTGGAGAAGGATCAAGCCTTTCATTATGTACCTAGCCAAACATCTAAAAGATGTGGATCAAGTTCCATGTCGGAAATTTTTCGCTCTCAAATAAGTATTTGTAGTTTCCAATAAGAACATTCTTCCCCCTCACATAATCTGGTTTGGTAATGTAACCTAACCATTTCTAATTTAATATAATAACCCTACACAAGTAGTTACATGAATTATTGTATTACATATTTTATCTTGTATAAAAATAGTGAGCTTTCTCAAATGGAACGCTTTTTTTTTTTTTTTTTTGGGTGGGTCGCGGTCGGCGCGCCTCCGCACCACTCCGTCCGGGGCGACAGAGGGGCTTAAGCACGCAACTCCCGCAACCCACCCGAAAACCACCTCGCCTTCGTCATTGGGCCAACCACCGGAGCAGGTTTACTTGTCGTCAGTGGTCGGCCCGACGAAATACCCCCTACGCAGGGTACCCTCCCGTCGACCGACGTCCCTCCCTCGGGGAGGACGTCGGTCTTTCCTCACGCGGTCGGCCTCTCGGCGGGTGACGGACTAATCCCCGGTCACGTCACCCGCGGCCTCAGCTAAGGCGGCATGAGGCGCAGATAGTTGCACCTGCGCCGCCCCAGTCGCCGGCGGCGGATCAAATGGTACGCTGGGTGATTTTTCAATCATAATTTTTGAGGCAAGGCTAATGAGACCGACTATATTAATCTCCTTTTTTAAAATTCAATCCATAATATGACCGATTTTCGTGTAATGAGTAGAAATGCAATTCGACGAAGTAAGAATACAATGCACTATGGCATTTCAAGTCTATGAGTATGGTAAAAAACAGCTAAAGGGATATGCATATAACATTTATACAACAGAAAGACAATTGGTAATAAAACCCTATAGCAACACGTCTGACCAGCGTGATATAATAAATAAATGGAAAAGTAAGTATCCCTGTGGGCCGACGGGATACCTAATTTACTGAGAAACTGTTCAAAAGTTATGGGATAATCTATGTGGTTATAAACCAAGAACACAACGTTCTGCAAATCTCTCATCCCGTCCTTGCCAGCGGGAGTCTTAAGAGGTAAGTAAGAGACGATAATACCACCATTAAAAGGGAAATTGTCTAGAAATAAAGCCCAACTCTAGCTTGACACACAGTATCTAAAATTCCTTTTCACTAGACTTTTTTTTATTGCAAACGGTGGCAAACGAGCAAATAGTAGACCTGATGGTAAGTGTTGCTGCCACTCATGGCCCTTTGCTAGGCCGCTGCCTGGCGTGAAGAAAGTGAAGAGAGTGTGAATGCGTGCAATGAGGTTCGATAAAACTAAAGGCATCAACCAAAACCCACCATACGCAACACCCTCAGAAAGTTAGGCTGCCGGCACTCTCACTTACGAAGCGTAGTTACAAATTGCTACTACTCCGGCGTCGATTTTCTACACAGTGTGGTACTATCCCGGATGGACCGGCCCGGAGCTTTAGACAGACAACTGTCAACAGTGTGGCCCTACCACTAATAAAGACTATTATGTAAAGAAGAATATTAATCCAAAAATTACTCATGGGGTTTTAAAATTGGGTACTCCCTCGGGCCGACCACTGAAGTCAAGGAACTCTGCACCGGTGGTCGGCCCAACAACGAAAGCGACGTGCTATCGGGTGAGTTACGGGGCCGCGCGCCGCCCCTCTGTCGCCCCAGACGGAGCCGGGTGGCGGGTGCGCTGTCCGTAGCCCACCACAAAAAAAAAAACGAAAATGACATTTTAAAATAAATAAAAATTCTATTCGGATTAAAGAGAAGTATCGTTATCAACCGTTAGACGTAAAAGTAATAATGAAGGATAGATATAATCGATTCTTTCCGTGTGGTGACGTAGTTAAAATACAATTCACCACGCTCTATCTCGCGCATGAATATCGTAAACAGCGAAATGACGACTTGTGACAGATTTTTGTCAAACAACCATGCCCCGAAAAAGCATGCACCAGTCGGAAAGAAAGAGCTCCGCGCTACCGCTCGCCATCCATTTCTTGAGGTGTAACCGTTGCATCCTAACCTTCATTTTAAAATTATAAGTAGATATTTGAAAGATGTCCGTATGGTGACGGAATAAAAATACAATTCACTGCTTTACGGATTTTATCGCGTTTGTATTTGATTTTTGATTACCCGACGTTTCGAACACTTTACAGCGTTCATGATCACGGGTGGACTAAGATGTTTCACGCCCAACAAGTCATCGTTACTGCAGAAAATTTAAAATTATCTACCCGATACGGAAATTAGTTATTAAATATTGACCCACATTTAGATACTAGATTATTAGTTAGTTTTTAAATATAATTACTATTAATTTTAATGTTTAATTATTACTAACCATAAACAATATAATTTTTTCATATAGAATCATTTTCTTCTTACACTGGCAATAAATTTTGTATTAAAATGTGGGTCAATATTTAATAACTAATTTCTGTATCGGGTAGATAATTATAAATTTTCTGCAGTAACGATGACTTGTTGGACGTGAGACATCTTAGTCCACCCGTGATCATGAACGCTGTAAAGTGTTCGAAACGTCGGGTAATCAAAAATCAAATACAAACGCGATAAAATCCGTAAAGTAGTTTTATTTAAAATGTATAATACTCGCGTAAACATCAGAAATCATTATACAATTCACTGCCTCCTTTCTTGTCCATCAGTGTTGTAAAAGACTACTAATCTTATATATAAACTAGCAATCCGCCCTCGCTTCGCTTCGGTTATAGGTTATAGTCGTTTTACTCGTGTAGTTCCCGTTCCCGTGGGAATACCGGGATAAAATATAGCCTAGTTTACGCCCTGATATTATAGCTTTCCATTGGTGAAAGAATTTTTGAAATCGGTCCAGCCGTTTTGAAGATTACCCGGAACAAACAGACAGACAGACAAAAATTTTTTAATTGCTATTTTAGGCATAGGTGTCGTGCAAATAACCGTATGAGCATGAAAAAAGCCTATTATTTTGACATTACAAACAGACACTCCAATTTTATTTATTGGTATAGATTTCTAGCGTATGTCACGGAACTCCTCCTAAACGACTGGACCGATGTTTACGAAATTTTGTGTGTGTGTTCAATCTTTCATTTTAATTTTCTAGTACTTTGAGAAAGGGTTTTACCCAAAAAAAATAAGAAAGTCGCGCAGAAAATCAGGAAATTTAAGAAAACTTAACGACTCGGTATCTAGGTTATTGATCTATATTGCAATTAAACGGCTGGATGGATTTGAATGAATTTTTGTGAATGCATTCAAGTGGGGGCCTGGATCATTTAGATTCACAAATTAGCCCGGCAGATGACGCTGCAGTCGGTCAGTCCCTATTACTGCTGTCGATTTGAAGGAGAATTCCCTTTATTTTATTTAAACAGAACAATGTCTGTTGGATTATAATATGCATACAACATATATGCAAGGTAGGGAAAATTCGAAATAAAACGCTATACCAACCTGTCTGACCAGCGTAATAAAATAGACCAATTTCATTCCTTGTGGAGGAGGTTCGAGCCCAGCAGTGGGACGTACCTGAGCTGTGATGCTAATAATGATTTGAAAGATATACAGGGGTCGAGGACCCGATGCCGATGACTCGCTAAATTGAGACGAGTAATAAGGCAGTTTATGGGTAGGGCTGTTTTAGACCTATACCCACACTCAATACTTGTGAGCAGTGTCTGAGCAGCTTATAGTTCTGTGCATATACAGACCGCCATGTTCTCCATATGAAGATTTTGAGAGAGGTATGGAGGATGTTCTATTTAAAACCTCTACCTCAAATAAAACAATAGTTGTATGGGGGGATTTTAACATAAATTTATTAGACAATAACATCATAACACAGAAATTGCCCTGTGCCTACACAGGACATTATTTTGTCATCAAACGAACGACATCCCGCACAAGAAACCAGTACTTCGACCACTCCGCTATTTAGCAGTCAAACTAGCGAATCTAAGGGACATTTGCCCTCGGTTATAGCACAGCAATACCCATATCATCATCTCAGCTCATTTGCGTCCCACTGTTAGGCTTGAGCCTCCCCCATAACGGAAGCCAAATTGACATATATCACGCTGGTTTGACGGGTTGATATAGGATTTTGTTTCGAGTCTCCCTTCTCCTGTGTAGATTATATGCATATTTATTTATTTATTTTAGGATTACCAACGAAAAATACACAAGCATACAATGTAGTAAAAAAAATCACATGGATCATGTTTTGTGCTCTTTCAGTTACAGTATGGAGTGTAGAAGTAAGTTACAGGTAACCACAACTATTTTTTTTGGTTCTGTTTGTCCATACGGACAGGCAAAGGGATCAAAGCCCATACAGCCAAGTCTGATACAATTTTCTTTACATATTATTTACTTCTTCATATTGTATAACTTATTTATAGTCATTATCCGTCAGTAAGTCAAGTCGTTATCATTAATTAGGCGCTGAAAACCTAATTAGATGATTTCTTTGGGAATGCCGGTTGAATATGAAAATACACATAAACCACTCTTATATCACATTCACCACACTTCAGCACCTTAATTATATTATATTACATAAAATATCAGCAAAATTATTCAATATAACACTATAAAACACTAAAAAAATGAACATAATACAAGAGCTTAACATGACATCTCCAAATTCGCGCCGAAACTCCCGTAACCACAACTAATTAAATGTTACTTTTTTTTTGTGGGTGGGCTGCGGTCGACTCGCCTCCGCACCACTCAGTCCGGGGCGACAGAGGGGCTTAAGCACGCAACTCCCGCAACCCACCCGAAAACCACCTCGCCTTCGTCGTTGGGCCGACCACCGGAGCAGGTTTACTTGTCGTCAGTGGTCGGCCCGACGGAATACCCCCTACGTGGGGTACCCTCCCATCGACCGACGTCCCCCCCTCGGGGAGGACGTCGGTCTTTCCTCAGGCGGTCGGCCTCTCGGCGGGTGACGGACTAATCCCCGGTCACGTCACCCGAATTAAATGTTACTTAAACTTTTTAAAACAAAATATCTATTATTCTACTTTTTAAAAAAGGAAAACAAAAATTGATAAGAAATAATATTATATCCCTTAGTCGTCTTTTGCGACACCCATGGGCCAGAGAGGGGGTGAGTTTTATTTTTACTCTGTTACCATAGAATAAAAACTACTGAGTAGTACTGAAGGAATAATAAGCCGTCTCTCTCTTTTACCTGCTTGTATTATATAAGATTTCCGTGTGATGACGGAGTAAGAATACAATTCACCACTCCCTGTCTAGCCCATCGATGTCGTAAGAGACGACTAGGGGATATAACATCTGTGCAAGAGAAGGAAGACTCGAAACAAAACCCTATACAACATGTCTGACTAGCATGGTATAGTAAGTCAAATTCTCTCCCATTATGGAGGAGGCCCGAGCCCAACAGTGGGACGTATGTGGGCTGTGATGATGATGATTATATAAAACGCCGAAGCATATGAGTGTGTGGGAAGGAAAACCCGAAATAAAAGTATACTATGATTTCTAATTACGTAAGTATTACACGGCCGGAATGGCCACAATATCAAAGAAGCGGTACCAGTGGTCGACCCAATGACGATGGCGTACTATAGGGTATAAGGACGCATTTACTGTCGCCATGACTGATTGGGCGAAGTGTGTCTACACCATGGCCTACCCCAAATGAAAAAAAAAGTATTAACTATGTGAAATTAAACTATTTTTACACGAATTTTAATGCTTTTCTTCTTCTTCTTTTTTTGTCTTGGCAATCAGCTACTAATACGAGCCATTTTTGCCAGTGTCGAGTTATAGTTTTCTTTTCAAGTTATCAGTTTCTTCATGTCAGTAATGGTCCGTCTGTAAGTCAAAGTGTCGCCTTCAACAGTGTAATGGCCACTGTTAAGGGTATCTTCCGAGAATTTTGGTAGAAACAAAAAAGTATGTATAGCAGTTTTATATCATATTCACTACACCTCAGCAGTTCTGTCGCTATATATTATATAAAATGCCATCAAAATTATTTAATATAACACGTTAAAACACTAAGATATTGAATATAATACAAGAACACCACATGACATTTCCAGATTGCCGCTAAAATCCTTTTAATGCTTTTATATTTAATGATTTCTGATGTTGTACCTACTGATTATTTTTTTATTATTATTACCTTATGGCAACATACGAGTAAGCTGCCAAGCTGATGTCAAGTGAGAATTGACGCTTGTAGATCTCAGCAATAGGATAGGATACAGCCAAGTCGTTGCTTACCGTGATAAAAGAACTGTTTTTAAATCTCTTTAAAAAAAGAAGTACTCGGGAAAGTTACTAAAACATATATACTTAGTAGTTTTGGGGAAAGTACCCCTATAACACAAACATTTTTAATATTAATATTACCCCTCCCCACCCCCTCGAGATCAGTATTATACGCCACAACTAGAGAAGAGAATTTATACATTTTACTTATTTTACCAACGTGCAGTCGGTAATTTACCGGATAATTAACCAAAGTATTTTTTTTGCCTCATGGTGGGGTTGATGCGTGATTGAGAATATGTATAGTACAGGCTAATAAGAATTTACCTTATATCTATACCAATAAATAAAATTGGAGTGTCTGTTTGTAATGTCAAAATAATAGGCTTTTTTTCATGCTCACACGGTTATTTGCACGACACCTATGCCTAAAATAGCGATTAAAATTTTTTTGTCTGTCTGTCTGTTTGTTCCGGGTAATCTTCAAAACGGCTGAACCGATTTCAAAAATTCTTTCACCAATGGAAAGCTATAATATCAGGGCGTAAACTAGGCTATATTTTATTTTTTCCCACGGGAACGGGAACTACGCGGGTAAAACGACTATAACCGAAGCGAAGCGAGGGCGGGTTGCTAGTACACTATAAATATATTAATTAACAAATAAAAAGTTATAAATTATATATAATTATTAAAAATTAATTATTATGTTAATTAATATTGATAATAATTAATTATGAAGCTCTTCAAATACCCAGCCTATGTGTATAATTCTGTCAATATTCCTAATACTTTATTAGCAACATCAATAAATCAGGAGTTTCGTAACTCCAATTTCCGAGATCGAATTTTTTGCATTATTTGGCTATTTAACCAGCAAAATAAACTCATTTGCAAAAAAAACGGGCGGTTTTGATTTTCATTCATATTTAAAAAGATACAATACCAAAAAGGTTTCAATCGTTTGTACACGTTACTGGCCGGTTTTAAAAATGCTGTGGTATTTAAAAAAGTACGTTCTAAATTCAATTTTTCATTTGATGTTCATTTTTACAGAAAACCCCTTTTTATCCTACATTTTTGGCGCGAAGTTCCAGAAGTTAACATCGACTTTCATAACTTTTATTCAATTTTTATCGATTAATTTCATATCCTTGACTGTCAAAGCTTTATTTAATGCTGTTTGGCTGTATCAAAAATGGTAGATAAAGTGGTAAAAGCTACCAAAATTATCGCGCTGCTTGAAGAGGGTTGCAGCCAATGTTTCGTGGCTAGGAGGCTAAATGTTAGTCGCTCGACAGTCCAAAGGACCTGGCAGCGATATCAGGAGACTGTTTCCGTCGAGAGAAGGCCTGGTTCTGGAAGAAAACCATGTACCCAACCACGGGATGATCGTTTTCTTGTGAGTCGCGCATTGAGAAATCGCAAATCTTCGTATGTGGATCTTAAGAACAACCTCCAAGAAGTAAGAAATGTGCATATTAGTCTATGGACGGTCAGGAGGAGGCTTCTCGCTGCCAATATACGCAGTCACCGCCCGGCCCGCGGCCCCAAATTACTCCGTGAGCACAGAGTTCACAGGCTTAGGTTCGCTAGAAATTGTGAATCATGGACTCAAGACGATTGGAATAGGGTTTTGTTCTCTGATGAAGCCAGGATATCTCTGTTCGGTGAAGATCGACGTCGGCGAGTGCTAAGAAGACAAGGAGAACGCTTTGCAGAGGCATGTTTCGAAGAAATCACACCTTATGGTGGGGGCTCTGTTATGTTTTGGGCAGGAATAAATTCAATGGATCGTACAGAGTTAGTCTTCATTGAAAACGGCTTACTGACTGGGCATCGATACATAACGGAAGTTCTAATTTCTCATGCACAACCCGCATTGGCCGCTCTAGGTGAAGACTCGATTTTTATGGACGACAATGCTCGCGCCCACCGATCCCGCGATGTTAATGCGTATGTGCAAGAGGTCGGCATTCGTCGTTTGGATTGGCCAGCTCGAAGTCCCGACCTCAATCCCATAGAGCATGTCTGGGACGTTCTGAAACGGCGTGTGAGATCAGTACACCCGGCTCCGCAGACCATCAGAGAGCTGAAGAATGTGATTACTGCGGAGTGGGAACGTATTCCGCAAGCAAGTATCCGGGATATACTCGCTAGCATGCCCAGACGAATTCAAGCTGTGATTTTAGCTAGAGGGGGTCACACTCGATACTAAACATTTATCTGCTTTTACTTTATTAAAGAAAAACAAACAAAAAAACTTTTTTATTTTTACTTCATGAGCATATGCACTACTAGCGAATATACACTACTAGCGAGGTTTAGCATTATTTCCCATAAATTGTATCTAAATTTTATGAAATACTGATGAAAACGATTATTTTCTTATTAATTTAGCAAATTGTGTGGATAAAACTACCTATAATTATCAAACAAAGAAATATTAACATTTGAAATGGTTCATTGCTTAGGTGCCCGTTTTTTTTGCAAATGAGTGTATATTTTACCGGTTAAATAGCCAAATATTTAACTAGCCAGTAATTAGATATTTGTCCGCTCGAAACACTAGCCACAACCAAGCATGGTATTTTTGAAGACCATAAATAGGCCACGTGGTATTTGTACTTTCGGTCATAATTGCATTAAGGCCGAACTATGTACGTTACATTTTACTCTAAATGTCTAACAGATAAAAAAAGAAGAAATGATTTCGGTATAGATATGAGGGTTGTTTATCTAATAAAATTTAATTTTGTATGACGTATTATATTATTTTAATTTCACTTAACACATCTTCGGTAGTATAGTGGTAAGTATCCCCGCCTGTCACGCGGGAGACCGGGGTTCGATTCCCCGCCGGAGAGAACTCTTTTTGGTTTTGTTTAATTAATTTTCTAAATTAGATTTAAGTTTTTATTTCAAATTGCCTCATAATTACTAAAAAAAAACGAAATATATTTTTTTCACTTATTTTCAATCGAATACAGATATGTATTTTAGATACGATTTAAAATAATAATTTTAAATGAAAATAGGTATGAAAAAATTGAGCCTGACATTAAAAAAAATCGTTACTTTATACTTCTACCAGCACCATCTTTGCCATGAGAGCACTCGGGACCCATTCTCTGACAAGGATCCCAAAAATGTATCCTATTCGCTCACACTTACTACAATGGTATTACTAATCTAGGTAGATATCTTAATAAGAGGTAATGGTAACCAATTCAAACCAGCAGCATATTTAAATAACACCCCTAGCCGAGGCTGCGGGTGACATGGTCGGGGTATTAGTCCGTCACCCGCCGAGAGGCTGACCGCGTGAGGAAAGACCGACGTCCTCCCCGAGGGGGGGACGTCGCTCGATGGGAGGGTACCCCAAATAGGGGGTATTCCGTCGGGTCGACCACTGATGACAAGTAACCCTGCTCCGGTGGTCGGCCCAATGACGAAGGCGACATGCAGGTGGGGTGTGTTGCGGGTGTTCGTGCTTACGCCCCTGTGTCACCCCGGACGGAGTGGTGCAAAGCACCGACCGCAACCCACCCCAAAAAAAAAAAAAATTTAATACCAACATATTTTTATCCAAATAACTAAGGAAAATCTTTTTCTCATTGAGCCCTAAAGTATAGCGTGCGTGACGGCCCTGGCTTAAACTAGATACCTATATACTTGATATACTATATCGTGTGGAAAATAAAGGGTCGTTCAATTTAAAAGTTATTTAGATAATTTTATAAGCTTCTAACTAAAACAGAATATTGTGCTATAAAATACGATCAATTCATTCCCTTTTTATTCTCATATTTGAATATTGAATTAGCCGAATCTTGTTAATTTCTTTGTCGAGGTATTACTTTTTTTTTGCTTCAGTAAAATTAAATTATAATATAAAAATATTAATAGAACTAAACGAATATCTACTTTTTATAATTAAAAAACAAAGGTAATGGAACGTATCCATCGTTTGTCCAAATATTGTTAAGTTGGTGGCACTGGTAAATGACGTAACGGCGGCCCTGCATATGAGCAAGATAAAAATAGCAACTACACACAAGAGTAAATGAAATAAAGCATACACAGTACAGTAGTCACGTGTACCAAATTCATATAATAGACACATAGTGTAATACTTATTCCTATAACAGTAAAGTGTAATTTTGCTTGTCTAATATGTTAAATTTGCTTTGTCAAGTATGACTTCATTCCATATCAAATGAAGGTCGTTTGCTCACTCGCTCGCGTGGACTCCATTTCGGCTCGCTTTGCTCGATATTTCATTCGATCGATCGCCATTTTGAAGAAGTGCTTCTACTCGTGATACTTTCGATTCGATACAACGCTATAATCGTTTTCGATTCAATATTTATCAAAATTTCGGCGGCAAATTGACTATCAATCAAGTATCGATACAAAATGAAAAAAGTTTCTTCTGTTGTGTGGCGTTTCTTTGAACGTATCGAGGAAGACTCAAGATGCGTTGCTGTGTTGTGTAAATTGTGTGAAACGCAGTACAAATACTTTGGAAACACCACAAATTTGAGAGCTCATTTAATTAACAAGCATCCTATACAATGGGAGCTCTCACAGAATGGTACATTGGACGAATCTCAGTTCCGAATTACTGACGATGATACCACTACATCTACACCAAAACGAAGGAAATATGCGTCAAGGGCCCGCAAAGATAAAAACGTACGTTATTCAGTATCAGTTAATAAAGAAGAATCGAGTGGATCAGGCTTTATGCCTAAAATTGAAATACAAAGGGTACATACTGTAATTGATAACTAGGCTAAAATAATAATCTCTTATCAGCGTAGCATCGGCAGTTTATACCGAGATGTGAATCGATCAGCAATAATCGGCAATTGCTTCGTAACAAATCAGCTTGGTAAAGAGTCTTATCGATTAATTTCACTGGTATTTCAATCGATCGATGATTTAATCAATAATATTATCTTTCTATTGTTATCAATTCGTTATATTGTTAATCTAGGCATTCTGCGTTGATAATTGTATGTTAAATTTGAACTTTATTTTTTTTTCTAATCACCCATATTACGCAGTAATAATGGCGGTAGACGAATTTCTGTGATTTATAGAATACATTTTTAGGTTATGTCATGATACCTATTTCGTATAAATATGCTTAGTATACTACGGCGCAGATATATTTGTCATTAATTTAAAAAAATGCAGGTAATCTTGAACGTTGAAATTCTTTGTTGATTCATTTGGATGAAAATTGAGACATGACTTGACAAAACGCTTTTTAATTGTTGTCATAACAGACAGAATACTTATTTCTCTCACGAGACTAACGTGGTCTTGCGGCTTATAATACCTCTACTTAATTGTTTGTTTATCTTAGGTTGTTAGTAATTATACTTTGCAAAGTTTTACTTCAATAGACATTTTAGGAAGTATGATTGGTTCATTACAGACTGCAAGGCGTGCAATTTAGGTTTAGATTCAAAAACAGTACAGTTTTGTCACAATTTGGGTGTGAAAATTGAAAATAACATGTATTGGCCGGCCTTATAAATTGTGCCTAGTTCTAATTATGCTGTTTCTCTATTGATTCAATAAGTGTAGGACTACCCTTTGATATTAAAAATGAATACATTATATCAGTTAGTGTCCAAATAGACTAAATTAATGTTATTCTGAATACATGACAAGACTCAATTACTTTTGAGTTTTTATACAATCATATATTTGATATAGAACTCTTCCAGATGCAGGCAATTAGTCTTAATGTTTTATGCTGTCCAGAAGAGTTGGTATGGTATTTTATTTCAAGTTTGCTTTCTATAATGGGAACTTTGTTGTGCTATCGTCTAATCAATTGCTAATTCCATTGCCATACTATGTAGAAAGGAATGGATGGTGGGTCTATGATTACTTTGTCGCCTGTCATGAAGTAAACTTCTAAAAAGTTTGTTATTACATATTTATCTGCGAAATTCTCCTTATTATATCCCTTGCTCATTTTAATGACATCCACCGTTAAGATAGGGAGTGGTGAATTGTATTATTACTCCGTTACCACATGGACAGAGTAAAAAATAGGGAAATTGTATACCTCATTTTAACTCTAGAATAATGAAATAAATGTTAATTTTTACTGACACACTAACAAGAACCAGGCTCTCAGCCAAAACAATGTTCGGAACTACTCATCGTTCATCATTTCAGCTCATGTAGGTCTCACTGTTGAGCTCGAGCCTCCTCAACAATAAGAGGAAATTTGAACTACTATACATGCTGGTCAGACATGTTGCTAAAGAGTTTTATTTCAAGGTTTCTTTCTCTTATGTAGATGGTATATCCCTTAGTCATGTTTTATGATACCCATGGCCAAGAGAGATGGTAAATTGTATTCTTATACTCTTTATCACCACACCGAAAACTATGTTCTAATTGTTTACTGAACAGGCAGATTTTCAATGGCAATTGGTATTGAGTTTTTATGTGGAGGAACTATTTATAGTAGCAATTTATTTAAAACAGTTTTCTCGCTGTTTCATAAATTGCGACTAAATTTCATGCAAATCAAATTCTTCAGGTTATACGCGAGTATGAACACTATAATGGAAATAAAAATGGATTATTATCCCATAGTGACAAGATAGATATGGTTTTTAGTCTCTTAAAGCTATTTTGTCTGTTTACGACAACCACAGGAAACAAAGAGGTGGTGATTGAATACTAAACTCGCACAATGTGAAGCTAGATTTTTGTGTTTATAAATAACATGTACCATTGAAACACAACTATGAGATAGTAGGATAAAATGTTGTCACTCTGACTCCTGTGGAATAAATAAAAGCCAAAGCATTGAGTGTTTATAAAGTACTAGCCACCTGCCCTCGTTTCAGTTTCAGTAGCCCTACCTGCATAGTACCTGTGCCCGTGGGAATTGCGGGATAAAATATAGCCTAAGTTACTGCTTATATAGACAGCTACCTGGTAATAAAGTATTATCAAAATCGGTCCAGCGGTTTGAAGATCTCCTCAAACAGACAGACAAACAAAAAATTTTAAACTGTATTTTACGCATAGGTGCACGAGTAGTTTGCACAAGTAAAAAACCGTGTGAGCCATTATTTTGACATTACAAACATCAATTTTATTTATTTGTATAGATAAGACCACCAATTGCCATTGTAAGCTTTAAAACCTGAATTTTATTGTGATTTGTGTGAAAAATACCATGCTGGCCAGAAAAATTATTAATGTTGTATTTTTGATGTCTTACAGTGACATAACTCTTAGCAGTCCTTCAGGATATCTTTTATAAATAAGTTCAGTCTCATGTAAATTATTACTCCCAAAGTGTTATTTATGTTCATCAGCATGTCGGCAGAGAATCACTTAATTTTCTGCTCATTCTCTGCTGGTAGCAGCAGAGAATGAGCAGAAAATTAAGTGATTCTCTCACGTTGGTGAGCTTGGGTCTTTCTGCATTCTCTACTGGCTCTTTCACAAGGAGTGTTCTGAGGAACTGTTACCACCTTCACCGTTACCATACCTACCAGTTCTCACCATAGCAAGGTTCATCCATTTCACCAGGTAGTGTTATGGTCTTCAACTGTATGTTTGCAGTGATCATTTCTCTTACCTACATGCAGGATCTTGAATTAACTACCTACTGCTATTTCCCAAGCAGTATGACTTGTCCTTCTTTAAACAAGGATTAGGAAAAGCACTTTCTTCATGGTAGACAGCATCCTAGCTGTGCTCCTGATATTGTAAAAGTCTATGAGCGGAATCATCACTTACCATCAGGTCACTTATCATTGTCACCAGCAGCCATAAAAAAATATCCTTCTTAAAGGAAAGATTAGAAAAAAATCTAGTTAGTTGATATAATCTTTTTTTTTGTTTTCCAGGTTGATGTTTTAGAGAATGTAGATTCAGATATTGCGGACGAAAGTAACGATGCAACCATAAATCTAGTCCGACAAATGCACGGGCAACAGAATTCAGATGAAGAATGGTTAGTTGAAGATCCATACCAAATAACGCACATAGAAACATTTGAACCTACTACGAAGAAGATGAAATACAAAAAAGTGAAAAGGGAAGTCCCTTCACCGAATGGTTTACCTGGTTTCTATATGGCACCAAAAGCTAATAAAACTGTTATATACGAAGAGCCAAGGAAAGACGAGTATTCAGTTTTCGGTGAATATGTGGCTAATAAATTAAGAAAATTTAATGCACCGAGAACTCGGGGAAATTTACAACAGTTGATTACAACTATTTTGTGGCAAGCTGAATATGGTTTGTACAATAATGCTGATGCTGTTAAAAGAGTACTGATGTATTCTGTACAGTCTCCTGAGCCGGAACCATCCATAACTGTGGAGTTTGATCCGCGAATGCAAACTGAGGAAGTAGTTGAGACTAGGGAACAACCAAACCAAAGTAATGAAGTATCTATTGAGGTATCTAATGACGTTTAAGAATATTAAAGTGTAATTATGTCTATATTATGGAAATAAAGGTTATGAACAAAATGTACAGTTTTTTTTTCCTTATGACCGTGTTTACCAACGACCCCTGTATTTTAAATAACACTTAAGTCAATATAACATAAATACAATATTTTGTGTCTATCTTTCTATTTTTTAAATTTTATTTATTTTCAATTAACTGAAGAAAAATAATTTTCAATGTTTATTTATATTGCCTTAGATGTTACCTAAAGTTTAGGTGTCTTGGTGAAAACGGGCATTAACCTCATAGTATTTCTTGCCTTCCACTATCCTCTCTATTCATCATTGATAATAAGGGGAATAATGTTATAACCAGCTCAAGTTACATCCCACTGCTGGGCTCGAGCCTCCTCCGCAATGGAAGGGAAAAATTGACTCACTAATAGGGATGATCAATGTTAGAAAAACATCGAAAGCCCAACATCGATGTTAGAAAATCATCGATGTTACGATATAAATTCTCGTGGCAAATTTTGATGAGCTTTTTTTTTTTTAGGACATCTGTCCAATATTTTTGACATCGATGTTACGACGATGAAGTAAAATCTTCCAGGCAAATTTTGATGACATCGATGTTTCTTTTTCAACATCGATGTTAAAAACAGTTAACATCGTTGTTACGATGTTTTGCCTATAGCAACATCGATGTTTTTCCTTTCAAAATCGAACATCGATCATCCCTACTCACTAAACTATACTGGTTAGAGGGGTTGGTATAGTGTCTTTACTTTTGATTCCTTCTTATTTTACTGCAAACAGTATACCTGATGGTAACTTGGCGCTCATGAGCCGTTCCAGGCCGCTGCCTATGGCGAAGAAAGTGAAGGTAGTGTGAATACGTGCAATGAGGTTTCGTGATACTAAAGGCATCACGCAAACATCCTCAAAAACTTGGGCTGCCGGCTCTCTCGCTCACCGAACGAAGCGCATTAACAAATTGCTACTATTCGGACGAAGATTTTCTGTGTAGCCTGTAGTAGACCCCGAACGAACCAGCCCGCGGCTGTAGACAGACATCTAACAGTGTGGTCCCACCACTAGAAATTATGGTTATGGAGTAGAATACAACTAATCACCCCCTCTTACTCGTGAGTGGCAAAAGACGTCTAAGGGATATGTGCAGGTAACTACCATGCAAGAGAAGGAAAATTAGATACATGGAATAGTAGGACAGTTTCCTTCCCATTGTGGAGGAGGTCGGACCTCAACAGCGAGACTTATAATTGTAGGCTGAGATGATAATGTATGCATATTATATCCCTTAGTCGTATTTTACGACACTCACGGGTATAAAATAGTGTGAATTGTTTTCTTACTCCGTGACTATAGAAAACTGTCATAATAGTTACGCTGAACAAGCAGGTTTTGGAGTTTATAGACGAGCGCTGCAGTTCAATAGTCAACTTGTTCTCAGTCGGCTGGTTTTTGCGACTCCCGCGCGGAGATGGAGTATCCCAATCTGTGAATAGAAAGAATTATTTTAATTTCATACGCTTTTGGTTGTTTTAAAACTGGCTGTTTACTTGTCAATCCTTTTAGTTCCCAAGGCACAAACATTTACCTACGGTATATTATGGGAGATCGCTGAAATCCATAGAGTAGGTATCTAATATTGGCAACTGAGATCATTTCAATCTATGTAGTCGACAAGACATCATTAACAAAATTACCTAGGTGGCCTCCTTTTATGATATGTTAAAGGTCAATTGGTTGAATCACCTTAAGAGTGGCTACTAATCGTGAGATCCCAAGTACAAATTCTAAATCAAATGAATAATAATTGTTAGTAGCTTTAGCCACCAAGACATTTTGATAAACAAGCAAAATTTGTAGTCTGAAGAGTAGGTAGGTTTATACCTAAGGTATAACATATATATATACCAAATATGTACCTATATATAACATATATATACCATATATATACCTAGGTATATCTAGTGATACCACGCTGGTCAGACGTGTTGGTATAGGGTTTTATGACGAGTTCTCCTTCTCTTGCATAGATATTATCTGTATATTAAGTCCCTTACCTACTCGTCTTTTACTACACCCATGGGTAAGCGATGAGGTGGTGAAGTGTATTCTTACTCCGTCACCACATGGAAAGACTTCTCTTACGCATATAATATTTGTAATTTAATGGTACTCCCCATGTGGTGGCAGTTTAATATCATCACCCGTTTTATTGCCGTGGGAGCTTAATAAGTGGCTAAGAGAGCAACGTAGGATAGTAGCATTAACCTGAATAAACCATAGCTACAACCAACTGTAATCCGCTATCAAGTTTTCAAATCCGCTTATCAAACTTCACAATTAGCTATAATCGTATCTTCCTCCATGGTCAGACGTACGTCCAACTTTAGACTTCAGGTAATCTCATTTCATCTCAACCCAATCACAAACTAAAACTATCAAACTACACAAGGAACATCATTTATTATTACCCCCACGTCATTTTATTATTGTATTTTTTTTCTTTTTTTCATGTTAATTTTCTGTTTACTTGATTAGAATGCTTAAGATGAATCAAATACGCGTTTAAGCCAATATAGGTTTTTTATCGTATTTATAAGTTTAGTTGTCAAAGTATGTAATTTTAAAACATTGTTATTAAATAAAATAAAAAAAAATATTAAATAAAATAAACATCCCACCGTTGGGCTTGGGCCCCTTCCGTTTTGGGCGAGAATTTGGCCTATTATAACACGCTGACTCAGACTTATTGCCATAGAATTTCATTTCGAATTTTCCCTCCCTTTCATCGATGTTATCTACATACTGTGTGTCTTACTCGTCTTTTGTTACACCCATGGCCTTGGCCTTATCTTGATAGGGGGTGGTGAATTGTATTCTTACTCCGTCACCACACGGAAAGATTTCAATAGGCTGATGAAAAAGGAACGAAAATAATTTACGGCCCCTTCGATAATAACTAAGAACACCTATAAACACAGTACGGTAAATGCCGTTTTGTTTGAAGTTTCTTCTTCTATCAAGTAATGGGGTTTGGAGCAGCGCCTCTATCGTGCGATAGGGGCACTACTCTAAATCCCATACAAATTTGTCTCGATAACGATACGAATACTTTGACGCAAATATTCGTGCTAAGTACACTGTTTATTTTTATAACTTAGTTGATTCATAGATAATGTGAACATATTTTTATACGTCAAAACGGGACACTCGCATAACATGATAATTATGTTTTTTGTGTCAGAACGGAACACTTGCAGGAATAGGTAAAACTTTATACCTAAAAATAAAACAAGAACGGGACAATAAATAAAATAACATTATATTTTTGAATATTAATAAACAAAAATGAATTACTTGATTTTATTTTGTCGAACAGTTGTTTCAACACGACCCGTAGTTGCTATATTGCCAGTGTCGTGTCTTAGCAACTATGAAATTAATTTCGTTGTTGCTGAAGCCAAGATTAAGAAAAAAAATTTCGAACTGGATTTGTTCCACTAATTGGCAAAGTCAGTAGCTGATTTTTTTTAAAGACACTGCACTAAGGAATTAATCCTTGTATTGCGGTGGACTTTACAAACATATAATTTTATACACACAAACTACCACGAGAATTATCCTTTGATAAAATTGAGGACCTTTCTAAAATCATATTCTGCCTTCAGAATAAACTCTTTTACAAAAATGAGTCAAGGTAATACATTAGTTACTCCATCTTAAAATGAGTTGTCACGGCCAATAATTTGCTTGGTATGAGTCCTAAAAACCGGTCAAGAGACTACCAAGCTACCTAATAGGTGGCAGCACACTTTTAGAAACCCTAAAACACTAGCTGCGTTTGCTAATTCGCTTGAAGTGGTAAATACGTCATTATACCACTCTCGCCATTTTTGACTATAGTCTGAACTATAAACTACAGTCCTTTTCCAAACCATTCGACCGGCCTCTGGTTCCTTGACCTCGATGGCCAACCCCGACTGGTTATCCTTTTACGTACCGTCTCTATTGCCGCTCCGGCAACAAACACCAGTGTCATCTGTTGCCGTTGTGCCGCTCTGCAGGTGGTTTTCTTTTTATTGCCCATGGAGGCAAACAAGCAGGCAGCACACCTGATGGTAAGTGATACTGTCGAACATGGACCCTTGCAATACCAGGGGCACAGCCAGGCCGTTGCCTACCGTGAATAAAATACTCTTCTTAAACCTCGTTTAAAGAAGGGCATGTCATAGCGCTCGGGTAACACAGCAGCAGGTAGTTCATTCCAGCGCCTGCACGTACGTGGGAGATATGATCGCTGGAAACGTACAGTTGAAGACCATAACGTTTCCAGATGAAATGGATGAACCTTGCTGCGGTATCGAGCGGTATGTTGGTAAAACGGTGACGGTGGTACCAAGTCAAACAGTTCTTCAGAGCACTCCCCATGAAAGAGCCGATAGAGTACACAGAGTGACTCAAAGTCTCTCCGCCGCTCCAGTGACTCCAATCTGGTGGACTTATTCCCAGTCCATTGTGCAACAGTGCGACGAAGATATGATATCTTCGTGATCTTCGTTAATCGTAGGTATAGGCTAATTAATGGATACCAAGTTCTCGACAAATTTAAGTACCTATATTAGCTTACGTACTCACAAGTTGACTGCAGAGATGGCGTAGTAGTTAATATAGCGGCCTACCATGCCAAGTGTCATGGGTTCCATTCCCATGCAGGACAATACTATATCGTCGTCGTCGTCTTAGCTCATAAACGTCTCATTGTTAGTGCTCGAGACTCCTCCCCAATAAGAAGGAAATTGACCTACGAAACCATGCTTGTCAGACATGTTGGTTTGTGGTTTTATTTCGAGTTTTCCTTCTCTTAATATTTTGCGCGATCCACAAACTGTTGGCCTGAGTCTGGGTGTAATTTGTGAATGATAACTATATTAATAAAATTCTCTGCAATTTAAGGCTTAGTTCCTTAGCGCAGGATGTCTTAAAAAACAGCTGGTAGGTACAAAGTAGTCGCCCCAATTTTCACATCAAAGTTTATCTATATTTATAATGAAAGGCATCACGGAAATGTAAAATAAACAATGCATACGTGACCAAACCTACACAGTTCTAAATCACGTGAAATTTTCTTACACAGCGTTTCAAATTTATTTTTAACTTCGTGTCAATGCACTGTATTAGTTTTGTAAACTATAACAATAGAAATATATAGTTTAGGTACATACCTAACTATCGAATAATTTCAATAAGGTCGGTAAAACTTGATCGTGTGTAGGTATAGTTCCATCCATCCATCCATCAACCCATAGACGTCCGCTGTTGGACTAGGCCACCCCACCAGAATGCCTCTCGCAACGCTCCTGTGCCATTTGCATCCAACGGTTCCCTACAACTTTTAAGATGTCGTCAATTCACTTAGTATCGGTTCATCCTACGCTGCGTCGTCCGATTCGTGGTCGCCACTCGAGAATCTTTCTTCTCCATGCTCCACAGTCGTCGTTTCGACGGGCGATGTAGCCTGCCCATTGCCATTTCAACGTACAAAATTACTAATGATTTCTTTCAATATTTACTCTCAATACTAATAACGATTTCACTTCGTTTATAGGGTTCCGTACACAAAGGGTAAAAATGGGACCCTATTACTAAGACTTCGCTGTCTCTCCGTCCGTCTGTCTGTCGCCAGGCTGTATCTCAAGAACTCAAATAACTAGACAGTTGAAAATTTTACAAATTATATATTTCTGTTGCCGCTATAAAATAATACTAAAAACAAAATAAAATAAGTATTTAAGGGGGGCTCCCATAGAACAAACGCGAATTTTTTGCCCTTTTTATAAATAATGGTACGGCAACCTTCGCGCGCGACTCCGACTCGCACTTAGCCGGTTTTTTAACATCTTTGTACATTGGTTTTCAACATCTATTTAACAAATTAATAATTTTGTCTATATATTATTATCTAGAAAATACTAAAATATTTTAGAAATATTAATGAGTATTTATACCTTAGCTTACTCATAAGATTAAAAGCAAACCATTCCAAGTTTGATTATCTTTAGTTCGGTTAAAATTAGAAGAGCTGAAGGAATTTCATTTCGCTATAAAAAAAAGTATAATGTCCTAAGTCAACACAGATTCAGCCTAATACTACAAACATTAGACCTCTTTTATAATGCACTACGTTCGGTAATTAGGTACTTAGTTGCAATTTAAGTAAGATAAATGGCTAGTAGTGCTTATACAATATGCATGTCAATTTGCCAAGCGGTTGATATTTTAATACGAGTAACTAATTTTACTCTTTCATGTGACAGGCGTATTCGATATTCTGAAGGAAAAGGTAAAAGTAATTAAAGATTAGGGATATATATGTAGTTAAGATAAAATATACTCTTATGATATCTATGGGGTAAACTTTATTTTTTCATTTAGGTACATTAATTGTAGTTAATTTCAGACTAAAGCTTTCACGTTTTTTTAGTCGTCATCATCATATCAGTTCATATACGTCCCACTGTTGGGCTTGAGCCTCCTCCACTATGGGAGGAGGAAAATGGCAGGCAAATTGACCTATCATAACAGGCTCTACAGACAGGTTGGGCTGTGCCCTGTTGTTTTATTCAGTTTGTCTTCTTAAGTCTGTTATGATTAAATAATATTTAAATAGGGCCAGTTTTTTGTACTGGAAATGAATCTATCCGTATTTGTCCGTATAATGATGGAATAAGAATACAATTCACCACTCCCTATCTTGCCCGTGGATGTCCTATAAGACGACTAATGGAAAAATATGCATATAACATCTAGCATGTAAGAGAAGACCAGCCGATCCTGATAGTGTCTATTTTCTTCATGCAGTTGTATAAAACACCTCAAGAGCGGCATTGCCCACCAATCAGCCAAACTTTTTATTTTATTATTGCGGCGGACGCATATACGATGTAATAGCAAAACGTTTCTCTTGCCCATAATGGCCGAAAAAATCACCCAAAAGGTGTTGTTAATACAACAACAATATCTAATAAGATATGCAGGTACCTTCTGGGCCATGCACATAGTTTTTTTTTTGACAACCTCTAGTTTGTAAACATACATACATACATATATTCACGCCTTTTATCCATAGGGGTGGGCAGAGACCACTTCCCTCCACTTGCTACGATCTTGACGTACTACTTTCGCCTCCTCCACATTCATTAATCTCTTCATGCATATTTTTCGGTTTAGGGTACTTCTAACATGGCCTTTCTTAAGAACGTCCCCGATTTGATCGTGGAACGTCCGCCTTGGTCTTCCCCTTCTAACACTTCCGCTCAGATTTGCCTTATAAATTCTTCTTGTTAATCGCCTTTCATTCATTCTCTCTACATGACCAAAGCAACTTAACATACCTTTCTAAATCCTTGTCACTACATCAACATTCATATCACAAGGTTCCCACAAGTTTGTAAATAAAACTATTTTTTCCGGATTTTATTGCGGACAAACAGAAGGATAGTCAGTCCTCGCGTGACTGAAATGTGTTTGAAACGTCGGAACTCAAAAAGCAAATACAAATACGTTAAAATCTGTAAAAATAGTTTTATTTATAATGTAATAATCCCGTAAACGTTAATCCTTTTGTTACGTAACTCATTAACCCTTTTGTTAAGTCACAAGTCTCTAATACTCTCAGGGAGGCGTACGGCCCCATACCCTGCCGTATTACTCCTCATCGCCATCGTTCTAGACGCCTTGAATTCGATAATCTATCCACTACATTATCCTTACGAGCACCAAACCTTATAGATACTGAAACATCAAACAAAAAACACCGAACTGGGATCTCTCTAGAAGGACTGTCGATCGATGAAGGCCCGGCGATTGTCGTCCTAACATGGCCAACTCGCTGGGGGCTATTTTATTAATTACGTAAGGATGATTTTGACAGTTTTGACAAGTAGAGGTTTCCTTAACTTCTTGGCTCTCCCTTACGTAATTAATTATTGGCTCGTTAGGTGCAATAGTGGCGCGTACGTATAATATATCTAATGTACAGCTAAATGGAATTAAATTATATTTTCTTATTTATTTTTGATACGATACTTAAGTAAGCAATTCACCCCCTCTCTTGCCCTTGGGTGTCGTAAAAGACGACTAAGGGATAAAATATGCTTATACTATCTCTGCGGGAGAAGGATAACTCGAAACAAAACCCATACCAACACGTCCGACCAGCGTGTTATAGTAGGTCAATTTCCCCCCTGTTGTGGAGGAGACTCAAGTCCAACAGTGGGACTTTTATGGAAGGGTTTTAGATTACTGGTACTTAACGATTTTGTGTTGAAAAGTGCGCGATAAAAGATTTAACGCGGCTGCTGTATCACGTACTTAAGCGTGCGCATAATAGATGTGATTGTCGCTTAAGCTATTTTTCTTGCAAACTTGAAATAAGTGAGACGTAAGCTCTTCCCGCTTTTATTATTTTCTATAAATAAATGAATAATGGAAGAGAAATACACATTGCGTCGACCGCAAGTAATTGAGATAAGAGCAGAATGAAGATGATGAAATTATAACTTTCCACGTGGTGAGGAATATGTAGGTCAATTTCGTTTCCATTGGGCTGGCTGGGCTCAAACCTCCTCCAGGTTTGAGCCCAGCAATGGGACATATATGAGCTGAGATAATGATGATGAAGCTGAAATGAATAATAAAATAAAATCATCTCATAGGCTCAGGCTTCCTCCACAACAGGAGGGAAATTGACCTACTGTTCTACTCTGGTCAGAAATATTGAAATAGGATTTTATGTTGGGTTTTTCTTTATCTATATACTGTAATCCATTAGTCGTCTTTTACGATACCCACAGCTAAAAGTAAATTATATTCTTACTCCGTTACCACACGGAAAAAACAATAAAATGTTTCTCTGTAACTCTAACATTTATTTCTGTCATGTATCTTTACGATACACCTTAGCTAGTTTTTTTTGTTGACGTGATAACGTCTAATAAATTGATGAACGCCGGATGCACGCAGGAAAAGGCATGACTCATTGTCACGTTCCCTTTGAGCCAAGCGTGTAAGCGAGAACGCGGCACAAGCGATAGAGACGATCGTTCGGCCTAAGAGTTCGGTTTGTGACATTGTTACTTCCAATTAATCTGTATAATTACAGTAAAACCCGTTTAAGACGATTTTGCAGGGACCCAACCAAAAACGCGTCTTAGGCGGGAAAGCGTATTATTTGGGAAAGGAAAAAAACGTGTCATTATTATTTATTATATTCTATTATTATTTTGAATACCTACGTATTGTATTTAACATTTAAAAAATTCCTAAATAAAATGTTGTTTATTTTCTTTATTTAGTATACTTACTACTAGATACATTTTTAAATATTAAAAATAAAAAATATTTAAAATATACGAAAAATGTTGTTTATTATTATTACGTTACTTAAAGTAATCATTTATTTTAGTTTGACAAAAAGATTTTGAGGCATTAGCAATTACAAGATTTTCAAAGTAATTTAATTTTCGCAGTGCGTCTTCGCTTTGATTCAAAGAAGTTACATAGCGTCTTAAATCATTAACTGCTGATAATGCCTAGGCGTATTACAAAATCGGAGTTGACTCATCTTCTTCTTGGTCATTATCACTTAGGGTCGCTCGACAGTCGTCATTTCGTAGTCGCTGGCCGCTGCCCCAAGAGGTAATATGTGTATTTGAGTGGCACGTCTTGGCGTATTAAACGGGATGACGATCGTGTTAAGCATTAAGAAATGTGTGAAAACATGTTTCAAGTTGCTGGGACTGACGCAAAATGGCGTATTATGCGGGAAATCGTATTAAACATGATCGTATTAAACGGGTTCTACTGTACTTTGTTAATTATTTAGTAAAAATATTTGAATTAACGAACGGAAATTTATGATCGTCATCGCAGCCCACATACGTCCCACTGTTGGACTCGGGCCTCCTCTACAATGAGAGGGAAGTTGACCTACTATATCATGCTGGTAAGACATACTGGTATAGGGTTTCATTTCAATTATTCCTTCTCTTGCACAGATATTATGTGCATATTTACATCTCTTGGTCGTCTTTTACGATATCCACGGACAAGATAGGGAGTGGTGAATTGTATTCTTAATCCGTCACCACACGGAAATAAAACCAATTTATGTTAATTTATCCAAAGAATTGTAATTTCCAATCAACTCTTCTTTCTTGTATTATATAAAATAACGATAATTCAGTGATCATAATTCAATTCATAAACTGCATTTTTTCATCAATGTTTTCGTATCACGTGCAGAGCCGGTCACGGAGGACAAGAACCTCGGTACCGGTGGACGGTGGTTGGCTCAATGGCGAAAGAGAGGAGACGATGGGTTATGGGCCCGCGCGCCATCCTTTTCCGGGGCTGGACGGCGTTTGCGTTGACCCCAAAAAATGGCTTTATTACGTAAAATTATCGTCTATAAACCGTTTCTTTGTTTTTGTCATAGTGAAATGCAAAATTTATTTGCTACATGAATTCCATGTTCGTAGTTCATGGTCTAAATGACAATTCCAATACCTAGATTGCATATAACAAATGATAAATTGATGGTGTGAAATATTTAGGTCGTTTATTCAGCTCATAACGACGAGGATGCATTATAATTGCAATGAAGTAGCGCTGGTGTTTGTAAATTAAACGCGAATATTTAACAGTTACTAGAGACTTGAACGAACATCGGTCGACTTGCCTGATAATTGTTCCGTTATTACAATTGCAGTCAGAACGCCAAGAGAATCAATTTAACAGAATAAATTGTAAAATTTAAATAGAATAACATTAATTTATTTTTTGTTTATTAACTATTTAATTGTCCATGTGATGACGGAGTAACAGTACAATTCACCATTCTCTATCTTGTCCGTGGATATCGTAAAAGTAAAAAAATAAAACGACTGAGGGAAAAAGAAACATATTACGATTATGCAAGAAAAGTAAAACTCGAAATAAAACCTAAGTGTTTAAGTATGATGATGATGGTGATGATGGTTTTGATATTGTCATCAACATCTTAAGTTTATGTCTCGTCTAACGTGGTATAGTAGGTTAATCTCCTTCCCATTGCGGAGGAGGCTCCCGAAACCGTCCTGCCGTTTCGTGTAGCATTCTCGTTAGAAGGCCTATGTCCAGTGGATAACAGTGGATGTCAATGGGGGTGATAGCTGGATGGATGCCACGCAGTCATAGGGTTTTATTTCGAGTTTACCTTCTCTTGCATAGACGACATATTGACGATATACCCCTGAGTCGTCTTTTACGATACCCACGAGCAGTGTGCCTAATCTTGAAATCAATTCTAATTTCGAATCCGATTCAATTCCAATTTCGCCAATCTTATATTTGGCAATCTTATATTTGGTACTCTTAAACAAAATCGAGAATGAATTCTTCGCATTTGCTGTTGTTATTTTCACCAAATGTGACGTATTTTATTACTCTAAATTAATAACGTTACCGAACTCGATCACTACAAAGACGCTTTCTTCAAATTGTGCAACATTAACAATTTTAAACTACGTCAAAATCACGTCAGGAGTAGTAAATATTTAACTTAATCGACGAGAGTCGAATTCATTTAATTAAAAAAAATTCTACCGAATTTGATTCCAGTCGTTCGCTAGTGTCGCTTTCAAGAGTACCAAATTGCTCAAATTCGAGCTGCGATTGGACACAGAAAGGCGGTGGTGACTTATAGCTATTATCCTCACCGAAATACCAACCCATCTGACCAGCTTGGTATAATAAGTCAATATGCCTCCTATGATGGTGGAGGCTCAAGCCCAGCAGTGGAACGTATAGGAGCTCAGATGATGATGCACCATTTAATAATGATTTCTGATGTCTACGCGAGAATTACACATTTGAAATAAAACTAATTTTACGGTTTTATCGTCTTTAAGTTTCATTTGATTTCCTGATATTTCAAACACTTTTCAGCTTTCGTGGTCACGGGAGGATTAATAGGACATCGATCTTCTGCATGCTGAAGGTTTTCTCGGCGTTCCATTAATATTTTGCCTTACCAAGTCACGGCATTCCCTCATGCGAGCCAGCCTTTAAACTCTTCTTTATTTAAGGCCGGGGTCAACAATATTGATTAGGGACCTTCCGTACCGTTCAACCATGGATTCAAAGTCCAGGAAAAGCGTGGTTGTGAATGATAGATATAGTTTCGACATTGTCATCATTATCTTAAGTGTACAGTAATGGAGCAACCAAACCATTTGGTTGCCAAAAGGACTTTAGAACTCCGAATTAATCATCATGATCATCATCTCAGCTCATATATATCCCGCTGCTTGGCTCGAGCGTCCTCCACAATAGAAGGAAAATTGACTTTCTATACCTACTACCCTTTTTTTTTGTTGTAGACTGGTCCGGACACACCTCGCCCAATCTGTTCGGAGTGAACGATATGTAGCGTGCAGCCCTATAACCTAACGTATTCCTTCCCCATCACCACTAGACCGACCACTAGTGCTGATTCCTTGACATCTGTGGCCAGTTCTGTCACTATACCATCCTGGTCAGAGTTTTCGTCTCTTGTAGAGACATTATTTACACATTATATCCTCTCGTCGTCTATAACGACATGTACGGGCTTGGAAGAGGGTGATATACCTCTGAATATCCATTTAATTAATTTGAATGTATTTGGAAATATTTTATAGACAGTTTGGATATTAGTTTTCCAAATCCTAAAGTGCGTCGCATAATTTGGAGTCCCCCCAGGCCAGTCTAAATCCACCACTGTGTGAAACACATAAAGGATTCTCTTTATAAGCATCATGGGCCGTTTATACCTACCTATACCGCAACGCCATCTGCAATTTCTTTCTTTTGTAGCGAACTATTAACTCATTAAAACCTGCCTGGAATAATAGCAAAACAATGGGAGGTCAAAATAACCCGCAATGTGCTCGCTTTCTATCGATTAAATATACCAGTATTTACTGTTTACGCCTGTGACTTCAAGAGGTCCCTCATGACTGACTCGTACCAGACACCACGCCTTTGATAATCTAATAAAATATGTGGTGCGATATACAGCGCTAATATTTCTAGTACAATAGAACGTTTAAATTATCTATCCGTAAGATGCAAGTTCTAACACTAGCCGGTTAGGATGACACTGCTGTATAAAATAAAAAGAATGCTCCTTATGTTTATTATTATTTATAATGAAAACGTACTTGCTGAATAGGTATATTAAAAATAAAAGATGTAGCGGTCATAGTTTTTAGCGTATAGCTATCGCAAAAACTTGCAAATAGTTTAATAAAAAGTAAAATAATAAAAAAACAATTTTAACACAAGTAAATAAAGTTTATAATTAAATACCTTACTTTTTAACATTTTGATAACGCGCGCATGCGCCGTTTGACGTTTACAGACTGGCTCGTTCTAATTGTATTTTGGTCTCGCTCGCACACGTCAACCAGCTGTTCTACCAACATGGCCACGCTAAGCCGTACTTCATCAAAATTATTAAGAAATATCCAATTTTCACATGGTTTAACGCGTAATTTAAGTAATGTGAATAGTGGTAAATCAATAAAGAAGGTTTTGACGACCTGTGTTTGTGTCTTCGGCGGTGGCGTGGCGCTTTACGCTGTAAATAAATATGCGAAGAGGAACACTGTTTACGCTCTCAAGGCAAAGGTTAGTCATAATTTGCAGTAAATACATGCTTTTCCGCATAGATATGTCCTTGAGAACAATCATAGATAACTTAATTTATCGTATAGACCGTATAAAATAATAACAATAATGGTTTATCTCATATATTTTATTATTTATTAGCTGCGCTCAAGTTTCGAGCTCTTGTTTATAAATAGCACCTCTGAATTTTGACATTTGCGTAAACGTTTAAAAATAAAATAGGTAGGTGTTTTCGAATTCCTTATTAGATAGGTACCTACCAAATGAGTTATTTTAAGAATATGTTAATTGTATTTATGTATGGACATAACACGAAATGCTAATATGAACGTCAATATTTATTGTAAACTTACCGTTTATTACGTATTTTTACGCGAGAGACGCGTCTTCTAAGTTAAATTTCCTAGAGGGTTTTTTGTTAGAAGTTAGTACGTTATTCTTAACTAGCAACCCGCCCTCGCTTCGCTTCGGTTTCAGTCGTCTTTCCTGCGTAGTTCCCGTTCCCGTGGGAATACCGGGATAAAATATAGCCTAGGTTACTCCCTGATATTATAGCTTTCCATTGGTGAAAGAATTTTTGAAATCGGTCCAGCTGTTTTGAAGATTACCCGGAGCAAACAGACAGACAGACAAAAAAATATAAAGAGTATTTTAGGCATATGTATAGTGCAAATAACCGTGTGAGCATGAAAAAAGCCTATTATTTTGACATTACAAACAGACACTACAATTTTATTTATTGGTATAGATTTCCGTTTGAAGGAAATTCAAAATGGTTTTATAGTATTTCTGTGAAGAAGTTCTGGTGTAAAAATTAATCGTTAAGTCGCCTAGCAAACTAATCTAACATACTTAATTGAAAATAAATTGTAAGATGAGATGACACGGTAATCATGATAATTAAACATAGGCAATATCTACATCATACAGCACATCAGGTTTGGGCAGTCTGTGGCCTGGCTGCACAATACCTGTTAAAAAAAGTTGTCGAACGAATTTGTCATTTCAGTAGTTGTACAACGGTAATTGGCTACTAACGCGTGAATAATATTTCTAAGTTAATATTTGTCTTGTTTTATTATTAAGCACACTGCTCGGCCCCTATTTTTTTTAAAAAAGAACTGCCCACGTGTAAGTCGTTGGTTCGCGAAAGTCTTTACAAACCTACAATTATTAGACGCAAATAAGTAACACCGATACTCAAAACAATCATTGGTGTATTGTACGAAGAACGGTTTTGCGAAGAAATCGAACCCATGACATTCAGCGCGAAATGTCAGTATCGATGAACTGTGCAATCAGTTGAACAATGTAATAATTGTTTTAGAGAATATAATAAGACTTCAAATTTTGCCTGTATAGATGGCACAGTGGTTAAGAGACCGACTCACCTTGCCGGGTGTCGTAGTTCGATTCTCACGCAGGTCAATACTTTGTGGGATTCTCGACTTTGGGCGATGTCGTTTATTTTACCTTCACTGGAATGAGAACCCTCAGCGCTCAACTATAGTCGGCGCGAAGCTGTCAAAGCCATCTGCGGTTAATAGTATAAATACACCATAGCTATACAGTATAGATTAAACATTCCACAAAAAAACGTGACGTGACGTGAACGTGAGCAGGGAATTAGTCCGTCACCCGCCGAGAAGCCGACCGCGTGAGGAAAAACCGACGTCCTGCCCGAGAGGGGGGAGAAAAGGATTGTCAACTATTTGCCTTGCACCGGCATTGCGGATTTCCAACTGTTAGCAATTATCATTTGACATTAGGTTGGCTGCTTTCTCGTTTGATACCAAAGGCAATAAAAAAAAAGAAATTTGTTGTAGGCCCCCTAATCTTCTACTCTATGATACCAAATTCAAAATTCTCAAGTCCCAATGCTAATGGACTCGATTAATTTTAAACATCGGGATGAGAACTCGGTAGGGGCTTTATGAAGTTTTTTAGTTCAACACGTGTTAAATGGACTAATGAGTTCGTGGGGTGGTTGATGGTGAATGCTTAATAAGACAGGAGACTAATTGCCGCCTTTTTGGGAGCGTTACCGCGTGTGATTGTTATTTTTTTTTTATGAAATATCTAACGACTGTGATAATTGTCGCGCCATTGAGATTTGAGTGTTATATTTTTTATTGGTTGTAAGCTACGTAAGATTTGACCTAGACGTATGGCGGGAACGTGAAAGGGTCATGTGGTGGTCTTGAATTATGTATAATCAATATCTGTATAAAAAGAGTTTTTGGCGGGAATCTGAAGTGTCATATGGTGTTCTTGTATTATATTCAATATCTTAGTGTTTTAACGTGTTATGTTGAATAATCTTGATGGCATTTTATGTAATATATAGCGACAGAACTGCTGAGGTGTAGTGAATATGATATAAAAGTGCTATACATACCTTTGTATTTCCACCAAAATTCTCAGAAGATACCCTTAACAGTGGCCTTTACACTGTTGAGGGCGACACTTTGACTTACTGACAGACTATTACTGACATGAAGAAACTGAAAACTTGAAAAGATAATTATAACTCGACACTGGCGAAAATGGCTCGTATTTGTAGCTGATTGCCAAGACAAAAAAGAAGAAGAAGATATGTATAAAAATATTAAATAATGTTTATGGTATTTTTTTGGTATGATTAATATGATACAGCGAAACTGCTAAATTACAGTGAATAAGATATAAAAGTCCTTTATAAATGTTTTCGACTGCCATCAAAATTCCCAGAAGACACCATTAATATTGTGGCCACGAAGACGACGATTTGACTTACAGATCGACACTGGCAATAACGGGCTCGTAATAAAAGCTAATTGTCAATACAAACATTTAGAAGAATTGACTTCACCAAGGATATAGAAACATAAACGCTAGGCGTGGAAGCGGATTAGTAGTCGCAGTAGTTATGAGTCGCCCCCCGGCGAGAACTGCTACACTACTCAGCTGTTTCTTTCAATTCTCAAGGATAAGTAAATGATGGTCACACATTGTATTCTTAACCCGTAACGGGTTAAGAATCGTATTCTTAACCCGTAACGGGTTAAGAATACGAAGAAGTTTGTTTTTATATCTCAGCTGGTATACGTCCCACTGTTGGCTTAAGCCTCCTTCGCAATAGAAGGGAAATTAACCTACAACCCTACGCTTGTTACACGAGTAGACGGGATAAAGTGTTAACTTACGTTTCCTTTTCTTTTGTAAATATTACATTATTTAACCGACTTCTAAAAAAGGAGGTTCTCAATTCGGTTGATTATATTTTTTTATGTTTGTTCGCGCTTAACTCCGTCACTTGCGACCGTTTTGAAAAAATATTTTTTTGTTGGAAAGTACTTCCCAAGTAGTCCCATGCAAATTTTATCTAAATCGGACAAGCGGTTTTTGAAATACCAACAAAAATCTAACAAGTTATCTACATTGTCTACATTAATGAATTTTCGTTTAGGTACTTTGCATTGCGTTTTGAAGGTGGCTTTTTATTTGCAAAGGTCATAAATTGTTTAATACCCGCAGGTATTAAAAAGAAAATAAGTTTAATAAGGCCTTTCTTTTGAGCTGGGCTATGGTTAGCGCACACGCTGTCCGCTCCGTCCGGGGTGACGAAAGGGCGGCGCGCAACCCTCCTTATTTCCTCTCCTTGGCCATTGGCCAGAAAACCGGTACCGAGTTCCTTGTCGTCCGTGGCCAGCCCGGCAGGATATCCTTTGGGGTGTGATGCAATGTCCCTCCCGGGACGTCGATCAGCCTCGCGAGGTCAGCCTGTCTACGGGTGACGTTCTAATCCCCGAACCAATCACCCGCGGCCTCGGCTAGGACGGTTAATAAGGCCTATCACAACAATTATTGTACACGATGTTTTCAATTATACCTCATACTTATCTATACCAATAAACAAAACTGAAGTATCTGTTATGTCAAAAAAACTATTTTTACGTAGTCCAATTCGTGGTTGACACTGGAGAACCTTTCTTTCCCAACGGATGTCGGAAGAAAGGTATGCACTTAATCATCAGTAATATCAAAGAAGTTATGATGCACCAACTAGATAAATAGAACAAGGCAAGACTCAATTTTGAAGGTGTTGGTCCACTCACTGCCTAAAGCCTGGTTTACTGACGCATGCACTAAATATGTAGATAGATTTAAATATATCGTAAACATAATCCCGATATGGCGAAATATAGCATGAGTAAGATTTTATCCGTATGTGAATATGGTTATTAGCAGTAGGGTTGTCACTTTGTCAACAAAGGAAAGGACTGTGTATCGGTGTCAGCAGATTGCACATCGTCCCTTACGCCGCCACGGAGGATTCTGGCGGACTGTGAGAAGACCATAACTTGACAATAATCATTTTATCTCAGCCTATATAAGCCATTGTTGGGCACAGGCCTCCTCCAAAATGGGAGGAAAATTAATCTACTATTCCTAGGTGGTTTCTTCGCTGGTTGGGCGTGTTGGAATCGGGTTTTGTATCGAGTTTTCCTTTTCTTGCATCGATGCTAGCTGTATATTAACCATTAGTCTCATTTTATGACACGCACAGGATGATAGAAATTGTATGTTTACTCCGGATAACTTGACAATAATAATAGTTAAAACAATTTCTCTAATCCTTATGAAGAATAAAATCAAAACGAAAAAAAAGGAGCAGCAGCAGCATGAAAGCGAAAAGGAGGACTCCTTTTCATTTTACTTCTCTTTTGTACATTTTAATGCATTGTCATCCTAGGTAGATATTTGAAAGAGGGGACCATCTGAGCTATGATCCAAATTTCAAATATCTAGTTCATGGGGAAGTTAGTTTTAAATCAATTAAGAAATTCAACGCGAACCAAAATATAGCAACATAGTAAAGAAAGCGTTATCTCACTTATTTGCTCATTGCTTTAAAATATTTTGTTCTTTTTTATATTTTAGCCGGATAGTTGCCCTCTCGCGGGCCACCGCTCTGTGGGTAGCGGACTAATTCTCGATCCGTGAACCCGCGAATTCGGCTAGGGCGGCATCAGGCGCGGGTACTCGCGCCTGCGCCGCCCAACGCGCCGACGGCGGAGCGTGATGTAATAGAGGAATTCCTCACGGACCGCTGCCTGCCAACGAGGCAGTTGTCACGCAGAAGGCGGCGACCGTGTCTTTCTAGCGAAAAGAAATAGCCTACTGTGATACCTATAATCATTCGGCTCGAGTCTCCTCCAGAATAGGAGAGGATATTGCTTTTCTATGCCATCCTGATCAGACAGGTTGATTTAGAGTTTTTTTTCCGGGATTTCATTTTTCTATAGATGTTATGCCACCCAGCAGCGTTCTAAGCACATCGATGCCTGAACTAAAGAATACACATAATACCCCATCCGCAGTAGAGGCAACCCTAATCTCTATATTAAGTAAACACGCTTACACTTATATTTCCTTAAGAATGTCCTCTATAAACAGTAAATACGTTAAAGATCGCTGTCTAATCTTGTTGTTACATACAAATGTTTGAAATCAAAGTATTTTATTAGAATTGAATGTATTTATTGCAGATATTTTCTACATATTAGTTGTTTTATAAATAGATACAAAGTCTTGACTGAGCCGCTTGCAATGACGTCTAAATTCTAACTTGTTGACTAATATATTTTGTACTAGCACTCCGCCCTTGCCTCGCTTTGGTTTCAGTCGCCCTGCATTTCGCTTTCCTTCAGTTTTAGTCGCCTTGCTCTCGCATCGCCAATATCTTCTAAAATATTACGATACTGGACTGGTGTCCATGAGGCTTGGGGTTAGATGCCCGGATCGAGCAAAATTTTATAAAAGTTTCTTGAGAGGAAAAATTGCCTAAGTTACTCCTTATATAGACAGGTGTTTGTCTGTACCAGATGGTACAGACAAACATTTTTAAAGTGGTTTTTAAGTATAGTTATCGTGTAAATAACCATGTGAATAAATAGACACGACATCAGCGCAAGTCCACAAAATACTCACAAGTAACTTTTTCTGAGTCAATTTTCATTTAGGGCAGGACTTGGCTGGGTCTCCAGGATTCTGCCATTGCGACGAGCGCTTCCGATTATCGTACCATATCCACTTTTCATCACAAGTAATGATTCGATTTAAAATTCCTTCATTATTGTGTCGATTGAGCAAAGTAACACAGCAGTCGACGCGTGTTTGCAAGTTCGATTCACTCAATTCATGAGGTACCCATCGTTCAAGTTTTTTTACTTGCCCGATTTGCTTCAAGTGGATTAATACAGTTTTGTCACTTACCCTGAAGCTTGCAGTTATCTCTGAAGTGCTTTGTGATGAATCCGCGTCCACAATAGCCTTTAATTTTTCATTTTCTACTTTGGTCTCCGGCCGTCCACGGGGTTGGTTCTGAAGGCCGAAATTTTCAGAACGAAAACGTTGAAATCAAAAACGTGCCGTGCTTTCTTTTGCGACACCAGCGCCGTACACATCATTAATCCTTCGAGCTGTTTCTGCAGCAGTGGTGCCACGGTAGAACTCGTACTCGTAAATATACCGATATTTCACGTTTTCCATTGTGCGGTAATCATCATCATCATCGCAGCCCACATACATCCCATTGTTGGGCTCGGGTCTCCTCCAATGGAAGGGAATTTAACCTACTATACGTACCGTACTGGTCAGACATGTTGGTATAGGGTTTCATTTCGAGTTTTCCTTCTCTTACACAGATCTTATGTACATATTATATCCCTTAGTCGTCTTTTACGACGTCCACGGGTAAGATAGGGAGTGGTGAATTGTATTCTTAATCCGTCACCACACGGAAAAGGTGTAAAAAGCGACGCCAAAGAAACATAATGATGAAAAAACAAATCAATGACTGATTTCAAAACTCAAATGTACCAGCTAAATGAATTTATAAATTTGAATTTGGAATTCTTAACCAAAGAGGAGATATTTCAGGTCAAAGTGATTAGTACGACAAAACGCTAACTTCATATGTAAGGACCTAATATTAATAAAAAATAGACAAATAGACTGTAATGGCGCGAGCATTTTAAAATGTCTGCTATCTTACGCTATTTTAAGGCTAGTTAAGCCCATTTTGCATGTCCATTGATTAATTTATAACATATTGAATAAATTAATTTACCATAATAGGTTACGCCTGTTTACGGTTTTATCGTGGTAATTAAATTACTTATGTGACTAAGGCCTTGCGTTTTGTTGTGAACTTAGTTCCTTATAAACATTATTATAAATTAGTTGCATGACAATAAGTCATTTCGTAGGAATGGAACGATATTTAATGGGTTATGAAGTCACTTAGACTCCACAAGTAGACAGTGATTGACTATTTAAAACATAAACAATATAAATACCTTAGAATAATAACGTATAGAAGGATAGTGTCAATACTTCGAACATTCCAAATTTGAATCTAAAAATACTTGTGGCGCGCAGACGATTATACACGTACACACGCAAATCACTATACAAATTATGAAATCAAATTTTGTTTTTATTTACATAAATCGTCGAAATACTTTTAATAGCCCGTATAGACGTTGGCCGAGCCTAGGCCAACGCGAGCGTCGGCAAATAGGTACAAGGCGAGTGCTAGCGTCTACACGTTGGCCGAGTGCGGCGAGCGCCAACGCGAGTGGCCAACGTAGACGAGCGTTTGTAGAAGTGTCTACACGTTGGCCTCGGTCAGTGTTCATTGTGCACTGAAACACTACGGACGTTGACATTAACGTTGCTGCAGCTTCGACTATTTATTTAATGAGCGTATATAACTATTATCTCAGTGTATACTGCAGTAAAGTGGGACAAAAAGAAGGTGGTTGATACTGAGTATTCACAGAAATAGAACAGTGTAAGATATATCCGTGTGGTGACGGAGTAAGAAAAAAATTCACCAGTCCCTATCTTGTCTGTGAATGTCGTAAAAGACGGTTAAGGGATATAATACATAATAAGCATATAACATATATGCAAGAGAAGGAAACCTCGAAATAAAACCCTATACCAACCTGTCTGACTAGCATGGAATACTAAGGTCAGTTTCCCGCCTATTGTGGAGGAGGCTCGAGCCCAACAGTAGGACGTATATTAGCTAAAATGATGATGAATGATGAAGATACATTTTGATACTATAGGTAACATATAGGGTGACTTGGATCTAATTATTTACGTCGCATATCTAGAAGTAATGATGAAATTTGAAAATTTATATTGAGCGACAATATCACATTAAATACGTCTAACCGCGATGGATGTCAACCGTGTAATGACGACTCGGCCAACGTGTAGACGGCATTGGCCGAGCGTAGACGAGTGCCTTTGATTTGTGCATAAAAACCGACACCGAGGCGAAGTGAGGCAAGTGATCACGAGCGACGGCGAGTGAAGACAAATCAGCTGTCCACACGTTGGCGCTTGTATTCACCCGGCCAACTAGACGAGCGACGGCGAGCGTTGGCCAACTACAGCAAATCGGATGTACACACGTTGGCGTTTGCCATCGCTCGCCTGCACTCGGCCAACATGTAGACGCCCTATAAAAGTAATGTTAAAAACCTTTTTAAGTTTTTCAAATGTGTTGTGACACCATTTCAATGCACAAACCGTCATAGTTACCTATATATTTTTTAAGAGTTGCATACGTACGTGCAGTACAATGACTTGTACATTACGGAACGGTTCCGGCATAAGCTCCATTAGGCTCCAATTGAAATGCCTCACTTTTTATGCGTGAAGTTACTTTAATACGTTATTATTCTAAGATAAATACTTTAAATTGTGAGAACTCAATTCTTTTAATCAGTCATTTCTGTAATAATATAATTTTATAGTTATATTCGATGCTTCTGACGATATTACTGTAACAATTGGTCGGCACTACACTTACTATCGCCTATCGAGGCCTCGCCACACCAACGATTACGGTTACCCTCACCTATAGATGTTTCACATCAAAAGCTAAAGCAATAACGAGGCAGTTAACAAAAAGGATAAAAAAAAACCAAATGAACGTTTATCATCATCACAGCTTCCATTGTAGTATTCGAGCCTCCTCCACAATAGGAGGGTAATTGACCTACTATAGCACACTCGTCGGACGGACTGCTATAGGGTTTATTTCGGGTGTTCCTTCTCTTGCATAGCTGTTATGTACATATCATATCCCCTGGTTTTCTTTTACGATCCCCACTGGCAACAAAGAGGATGGTGTTTTGTATTCTTACTCTGTTACCACTCAGAGGGAACTGAACGTTATGTTCAGCCAGATTCAGGTTATGAGTTATACATTTTACGTCCACGCATTTATCACGGAAGGAGTAGTTAGGGCAAAGAAGCAAATTGCGTAAAGATGATTTCCCGGCGCCTTTGTACCAGGAACACCGAAAGGGATATAAGTAAGCGAAAATGTACACCTCCGGGCAGGTCAACGGTAAGTACCGATATCCCGTTCAATAGAAGAACAACTTTTCGTATCGTGACCAAACCATAGCCTATAAAATACTAAGAATAGAACTCTAGACCTCAGGTGTCGTACACTTTTGTTACTAAATTTCTAGAAAAAAGAATGTAATCGTTAAGCCTACGGCATTAGGTGCGATTGTAAAAGGTCGGTGTAAATTTCTTACTTGGCTTCTACAACACCCACAAACGTTATTGTTGGTCGTGGCTGCTGTTACCACATGCTCATTGTTGGATAGGATACTGTGCGATAGTGGCCACAGATACCTACTACCAACCATACGAATACTACCAATCCTTACAATGTTCATGCGTGACGTAAAAGACGACTAAAAGCTTTACCTAGACCACAGTCAGCTCCATCTGATGCCGTCTGGTCATCAATTGCATTCCCAAGGAGAGTTGATGCCAGGCATAGGACTATTTGGCGACGGAGGCAGCGTGTCTGTTGGCCGGGACTCCCTCGTGGGACCTGGAGGCGGAAATGCTCGCCGGTTTGTATAAGCGGGTGTCGGAGACGCGAGCGGCGGGGTGGTATGGTTTCCTTGAGAGAACTTACTGCCTGGCGGGTCGACGCCCGCCGGGACGTCATTGCCCGTTGGGCAGTCCGGCTGGAGAGGCCTCGGTTTGGTGTCCGGACCGTCGAGGCCTTCCAGCCGGTGCTGATTCAGTGGTTAGAGCGGCGGCACGGGGTGCTCTCCTTCCGACTGGTGCAGGTTTTGATGGGGCATGAGAGCGTTACCAAATACCTGTACATGGGGAGAGTATACCATCCTGCCACCACTGAGATTGCGTTGCGACGAGGACACGGTGCAGCACACGCTCGAGGTGTGTGCCGCCTGGGCAGAGCAGCGTCGTGAACTCGTCGCAACCTGTCGGTGCAAATCGGTGCCGACCTGACGCTGAACTGGAACGCGGTCGCAGCCTTCTGCGAGGCAGTAGTCTCACTGAAGGAGGCGACGAGAGTAACGCCTCCTCGACGACGCGAACCGCCACCGGCGACTGGGGTGATGCAGGCGCGATTACCTGCGCCTGATGTCGCCCTAGCCGAGGCCGCCGGTGACTGGACTGGAAGGGGAGTTAGTCCGATACCCGCCGAGAAGCCGACCGCGCGACGCCGACCGTCGTCCCCGAACAGCGGGGGGACGTCGGTCAAGGAGAGGGTACTCCTAGGGGTATTCTATCGGGCCGACCACTGACGACAAGTCACCCTGCACCGGTGGTCGGCCCAACCACGAAGGCGACGTGTCGCGGGTGGGTTACGGGGCCGCGCGCCGCCCCTCTGTCGCCCCGGACGGAGCCGGGCGACGGGTGCGCTGACCGTAGTCCAATCTCAAAAAACAAAGGCATAGAACTATTGCCAATAACTTTTGCAATATGTACTATAAACGATGCGTAGACTAAATATTGAGTAGACTCCAATTAATTGATATTAGAGCAAAGTGCTGATGATGTTGGATACAGGTCTTCCCGTGAAGGACGGAAAATGAAATAATCGCCGGGAACGGGTTGGAGATTTGTTTTTATAAATTTATTAGGAATGCACTTATGATTGTTTCCTAAGTGCTCTTTTGCCGGGTTCTTACGTCTGTCACTGGCAATAACAGTGTGGCTATCTATACCAATAAATAAAATTGGGGTGTCTGTTTGTAATGTCAAAATAGTAGGCTTTTTTCATGCTCGCACGGATATTTGCACGACACCTATGCCTAAAATACAGATTAAAAAATTTTTGTCTGTCTGTCTGTTTGTTCCGGGTAATCTTCAAAACGGCTGGACCGATTTCAAAAATTCTTTCACCAATGGTAAGCTATAATATCAGGGAGTAAACTAGGTTATATTTTATCCCGGTATTCCCACGGGAACGGGAACTACGCGGGTAAAACGACTAAAACCGAAGCGAAGCGAGGGCGGGTTGCTAGTCGTTAATAAATCGTAACCTACTAATATATATACAGAAATAAACCATAGATTATATTAAATAGATTTGCGATAACAAGTACAGGAAAATCATCAGATAAATATACAATTTGTCATGCGCATGAATAATTCTGTTGTTTTTTTTTTTTGCGGTGGCCTAACCTAGATCAGACTCGACACTTGACTACTAAATGATTGAACTAAAACAATGGCTATGAATTGATCGGCGCCGGTGTATGACTCACTGTCAGGGCTGACAAAAATATTAGAATATTTAATTGAATTTTAATAATCATCATATAAATACCTCATATTGGTTTGTTAGTACCCTGAGCTAGATGAAGTGCCTTCAGACCATAACCTAATATTTTAGGTGAGAGTACTTAGGGAGGGAATATATCCGTCCACTAGTATTTGATAATCATCACCACGTATCGGACGACGCAGTGTAGGACAACTAGGTGGACCGATGACCTGGTGAAAGTTGCTGGCGTCATTGGATGCGAGCGGCACAGGACCGCAATCTGTGGCGTAACATGAGGGAGGCCTACGTCTAGCAGTGGACGACGATGAGCTGAAATGACGCAAAATAATAACACTAAAAATAAAAGCTTACATTATGTTACAAAATATATAATATCTGGTTGACCGAGCTTCGCTCGGTATATTTTTTTTTGCATTTTTGCCGAACTTATTTAGATACTAGCAATCCGCCCTCGCTTCGCTTCGGTTTCTGTCCCCGTAGTTCCTGTTCCCGTGGGAATACCGGGACAAAATATATATATATTTACTCCCTGATATTATAGCTTTACTTTGGTGAAAGAATTTTTTAATTCGGTCCAGCCTTTTGAAGATTACCTGGAACAAACAGACAGACAGACAAAAAAAATATAAAGTGATTTTTAGGCATATGTATAGTGCAAATAACCATGTGAACATGGAAAAGGCCTATTATTTTGACATTACAAACAGACACTCCAATTTTATTTATAGGTATAAATAAATATTAAAAAAAAATAAAATGATGTAATAATGACAAAAATATCAAAAATTACAAAAAGAGAATAATAATAACACCGAGATTCGATTCGACGCTGTTTGAATGCCAAAACAAAACAGAAAACTGGTCAACTTCCCAACTGAGCTATTATAACTCTTGACTTTGACGGCGAAATTTTAATCTTTATTCTATTGACATTTTATGTCATTGTATTGATTAGCTAAAAACACCGACAAAACAACATTTTCTATAAATAAAACATAGCTAGATCGATTTTTTTGGCCCCGAAACTTTTAGTATGCCAAATTTCATCAAAATCGTTGGAGCCGTTTCCGAGATACTGAATATATATATATATATATATATATATATATATATATATATATATACAAGAATTGCTCATTTAAAGATATAAGATTATTATTCTATATTATTATATACAAAATATTATATTTTGTAAATGAATTTTATTATTGATTATTATTTAAATTGTTTATTATTGATTTCATTTATTTTTTATTTTTAATGTATTTTTGTGTAATTCCTTATGTGTAATTATTATAATTAACCAGATATAGTGCATGCTGTGTTAATCTTTGAATAATTGATACACTTAAGAATGTAAATTTTTATCAATGTATTTATAATTATTTGTGTAGATCAATTGTTGATTAACCTAAATAAATATAAAAAAATTTACTTATATGTATTTTATAGAAAGTAAACTAATAAATTATAAGTTTATTTTCATATATCAATATTAGTATTGAAATTATCGTGAGATTGATACATATTATAATATCTATAACGGCAAAACACTCACTGCTCAGGGCCTCGCAGACGCCGCTGCGCACTCGCCCTGATGATGAGCATCGGATATGCTCGAAACCCGGTTCGACGTAATCGATCTCAGTACGTGAGTGTTTTGCCATTATAGATATTATAATATATCAATATTTTACTAAATATTTTATATTCCTTAGTAAGAATCCAAATTCAATTTTTTTTGTCAACCCTATTTACAGTCACCTTCTAACTGATTTCCTATATATCTAAAATTCGTAATGTTTCTCAAAATGGTAATTTGTTGAGTATTGTTGTATTGTAAGACTAGCGATTTGTGCCCCATAATAATGTGATTTTTGAGGGTTTTGTTAGCAAATTTCGTATTATATCCGAGATCTAAAAATCATTGTAAAATTTCATCATTTGTTTTATTTAAATTGGATATCAAATTCTTAATGTATCCTTCCATTTTTATTCCTAATCCGAAAAAAATATTTTTGGTGACCTAAATTTTATATTGCCCATCTGCATTGAATAGAATTCACCTTTCCTCTCTTGACCGAGGGTGTCTTGAAAGATGATTAAGGCAGATAAAATCTATGGAAGACAAGGAAAACTCGAATTAAAATCCTGTAGCACATTCGACAATTAAGCGTGGTAAAGCAGGACATGTTTCTTTCTCGCTGTGAAGGAACGCTGAGTCCGGCAGCGAGACGTATATGAGATGATGAGGAAGGGCTGATGACACGGCCAGGATATATATAAAGATTAAATATAAATATTTCATTGTTACTTTCTCGACGTTTCGAATATTTTTGAGCCCAGTTCATGATTTTATGATTATCACATTAGAAATCATTAAATCTCATCATCATCAGCTCATATACTTCCCACTGGGCTCGGGCCTCTTCCACAACCAGAGGAAAATTGACGTTGCTATAGCATGCTAGTCAAACAGGTTGGTATAGGGTTTTATTTCGATTTTTCCTTCTCTTGCATAGATGATATATGCGTATTATATCCCTTAGTCGTCTCTTACGACATCCACGGGCAAGATAGGGAGTAGTGAATTGTATTCTTACTCCGTCACCACACAGAATAAAATTTAATTTAATTTAGCATTATATTAATTTCATCACTGATCATATCTTGAACTTGATCTTGACATCATCTATCCTCCGCCTCTTCGCGTGTGACAGACTAATCCTCGGTCCGATCATACCTACCATCATGGCCCTACGTTTTAATCAATCTCTTAGTTTTCCATGCGGTGACGGATTAATAACACGATTCACCATCCCCTATGTTGCCCGTGGGTGTTCGCAAAAAACGACTAAGGGATATAATATGCATATAATATCCGTGAAAGAGAAGGAAAACTCGAAATAAAACTCTATACCGACCAGCGTGGTATAGGTCAATTTTTCTCCTGCTGTGGAGACTCGAGCCCAGCAGTGGGGCATATACGTATATGAGCTGAAGAAGAACACGATTCACCACCCTCCTATCTTGCCCGTGAATGTCGTAAAAGACGATTATAGGATATATAATATTAAAGGGAAGAGAATGTCTGACCGGCAGAGTATAGTAGGTCAATTCGTCTCCTAATGTGGAGGAAGCCCGAGCCCAGTATATGAGCTGAGATGATGATTAGTTTTCCTTCATAACTATCACTATTTTAATCACGTAGGTACTGTATTATATCACTATCGAAAATCCACTGTCGTCATATGACTATGTTATCATTATTCTGTGGTCTGATTTCAATCGATCGTCAGTTAATCATCACTTAATATTTGCGAGATGTGTGACCACACGGCTATCTATGGAATTAGGAATGTCCCAATATCCTTGGTGCGTCATTACATTAATATCACGTACGTAGACTTGATTGTTACGAATTGATTTTATAGGCCTATTATTTGGACATGAAAATATACAATGACTCATCTAAGGTATGAATCTCCACCATCATGTCGACTCATATACGTCCTACTGAAAGAAAAAAAGATAGAAAAACATTTATTCTGTTCTCATTAAATCTAATTAAAACACAAATAACTAAACAAAAGAGCTTCTTACATAAAAAAGGCTATTGGCTCAACTCATGCTACTTCTCCTTAAAGAAATAGCGCTGGTATTCTGCCAACGCCTGCCACTAATGGGCTCGAGCCTCCTCCACAATAGGAGGGAGATTGACCTACTATGCCACTCTGGTCAGACGTGTTGACATGCGGTTTTACTTCGAGTTTTCCATCTCTTGCATAGATGTTACACGTATATTGTATTTCTTAGTCGTCTTTCACGACACCCACGAGCAAGAGAGGGGGTGGTGAATTGTATTCTTACTCCGTCACCACACGGACAGTTTAAATTACTGACCATTATCTTTTTATTTTACTGGTGATCCATCCAAGTTATGGACTCCAGGCCTTCCCGAAGGCTTCAAACACAAACACACGAATGTAACTCTTGTAATTGTAATACTGTGTAAAGAAAAAATATATAGTAACTAGCTTTTGCCCGCGGCTTCGCCCGCGTAAAAGTTGGCTTGCATATTTCTTTTTATTGTGTTATTGTGGTGACGGAGTAAGAATACAATTCACCACTCCCTATCTTGCCCGTGGATGTCGTATAAGACGACTATGGGATATATACACATAACATCTATGCAAGAAAAGGAAAACTCGAAAAATGAAACCTTATACCAACATATCTGACCAGTATGGTATAGTAGGTCAAATTCCCTCCCATTATGGAGGAGGCCCGAGTCCAAGAGTGGGAAGTATGTGGGCTGCGATGATGATGATATTTCTTAATTTAAGAAATACTCTATCTATGTGTCAATATTCATCCAAATCTGGTCAACAGTTTACGCGTGATTGAGTAACAAAGGTCCAAATAACTTCACAAATTTTTATATTTGAATATTACTTCCACCCTTGTATTTCAAATTCACGTGGAAAGACGATGATAAATATGGCCATCCTTAGTCGCTGATAATACATTATCCATGATAGGTTTCTATTGGTGAAAAAAATTATTTTGATCAAACTCCCGTAGTTTCACCCACGTAGACCCCATTCCCATGCGAATGCCGAGATAAAAATTGCCTATGTTACTCGCTGATATTATAAGTTTACATGGGTGAAAATAAAATGTACTAACAAATCCCATACAAATATCCGAGATAAAAATTGCATATGTTACTCGCTGATATTATAAGTTTACATGGGTGAAAATAAAATGTACTAACAAATCCCATACAAATATCCGAGATAAAAATTGCATATGTTACTCGCTGATAACGTAGCTTCCTATTGTTGAAAGAATTTTAAAAATTGGTCAACATCCACCGGTTTCACTCGCAGAGTTCTCGTTCCCGGGCAAACACCAGGATGAAAATAGCCTTTATTTGTTATTCGCTGATAATGTAGATTTTCATTCGTAAATTAATTTTTATATCCATTAAATGTCCGCGATTTCACCCGCTTTGTGCCCGGGCCCGTAGGAATATTGGGATAAAAAAATAGCCTAAATATGTTCATCATAATTTCCCACTCATATACGTCCCACTGCTGGGCTCGAGCCTCCTCCATAGTAGGAGAGAAATTAACCTTACTATACCATGCTAGTCAGGCAGGTTGGTATAGGGTTTTGTTTCGAGTTTTCCATCTCTTGCATAGATGTCATATGCGTAATATATCCCTGAGTCGTCTCTTACGACATCCACGGGTAAGAGAGGGGGTGGTGAATTGTATTCTTACTCCGTCACCACACGGAATAAAACCTAAATATGTTACTCGCTTAAAATTAGCTTTCCGTTAGTGAAATAATTTTAAAATCGATTAAATTCTCACAGTTGCTCCAGCCACACCGGGAAAAAAATATCATCATCATCATCTTGCTCTTATCCCAATTACTTGGGGTCGACGCAATATGTCATCTGTTTTGACATATTGCAAAAAGTTTCGGCAGTGACTTTTATGACCGGCCGCCTGCCTGACGTCAACCCTCCTTGGGAATGTAATCGTTGACCCAAATGGTACCAGATGGAGTTGGTCCGGGTCAATCTAGGGCTCTTAGTCGTCTTTTACGACACCCACGAGCAAAGCAAGGGTTGGTCGTATTCGAAGCCGCTACCACACACCACCGGGATAAAATATAGCCTTGGATAAAATATAGCCTAAGTTATTCCTTATGTAAGGCTTGGTAGACCTGGTAGTAAAGTATTATCAGTATCGGTCCAGCCGTTTTGAAGATTACCCGTATCGAATAGACAAACAAAAAAAATTGAGCCGTTTTTAGGGTTTCGTACCCAAAGGGTAAAAACGGGACCCTATTACTAAAACTTCGCTGTCTATCCGTCCGTCTGTCTGTCACCAAGCTGTGTCTGAAGAACAGCTATCTATAGCTAGACAGTTGAATTTTTTACAAATTATGCATTTCTGTTGCCGCTATAACAATAAATATAAAAAATAAAATAAAATAAATATTTAAGGGGGCTCCTGTACAACAAACGCATTTTTCCCTTTTTTTATAGATAATGGTACGGAACCCTTCGTGCGTGACCCCGACTCGCACTTGGCCGGTTTTTTAGACATTGGTATCGTGCAAATAATTGTGTGAGCATAAATAAAACCTATTATTTTGACAACAAATAGACGCTTCTAATTTGTTTATTTCTAGAGATAGAAAATTGGATTAATATCTTGATTTTAACTTACTGTCTGGTAGCAGCAAGGAATATTATAACACTTTCATTGTTTGTGAGTGTCACCAAATACTACTAAGACAAAGATTTACATTGACCTGGACCAATTGGTGATGCCATCTAGCCAGCTATGTCGTCTGACAGGCAGCTGGTCATAAAATGTTGCTAAAAGAACCTTTGCAATATATCTACGATGGCAGAGGACCGCCTACATATTCAGTCGGTCCAAAGTAATCTTGATAAGTGAGCATTAAGAAAAAATAATGGGGTAACCCAAGAAAGCTGACCGTGTACTAAAATGATCGTTCCTAGGCTCAGTGATATCGGTTATACGCTTTTTACCTTCTTAGGGGTAAAATTGCAAAAACTCTTTTTTAGTGAGCACTTTCCCCAAGAAAGACAACTTTGTACAAAATTTCACGTTTCTAGTAGGGATGTGACTTGGAGGGAAAATAATCGATTTGTTAAATAATCGATTTTTTGTTCTTCAAAATAAGTCTATTATAAAATAATCGATTAATTAAAAATAAATAATCGATTATAAAATAATCGGATTATGATGACTTTTTTTTTAGGAAATGTGAGCTTCATCTTCTAATATAGTATGAAATACTGCACGTAGTATTGGATGACCTTCTTTTTTTAGGATATCTGGCTGTGAACTAATCGATTAATTTTATTATAAAAATAATAAATTTTCTATTATTTTGATAATCGATTGTAAAAATCGATTATTACAAAAAAAAAACGATTATTATAATTTTTTCACATCCCTATTTTCTAGGCCTAATGATTTCGGATATACATTTTTCACCGCCTTAGAGATTGAATTTCAAAAACTAATTTCTTAGAGCTCATTTACAACAAAAGAAAGAAAATCGCACAATACACAGAAATACATAGTTTCACGTTCCTAGCCCCAATAGTTTCGGCTATACGATTTGCACCCTCTTAAGGGGTGATTTTCCAAAAATCCTTCGCTAGAGCTCATGTACCCCAAGAAATACAACGGTGTAAAAAAAAATTACGTTTCTAGGCCCAGTGGTTTCGGCTTTATGCTTTTTTGTCTTTTAGGGGTTAAATTTCATCCCCATATAAATAAAATTTCCAAAACGCTAGAATAAATATTTATTTATATATTATCAAGTGCCTTAATACAAAGATTCATGGTTCTATCATCGAAAATGATAAATTTGCATACTAAATGTCATCCCCTATTTCAACCCCTTATACCCATTTTTTCGCGATTTCTTTGCTAGAGCTCGTGTACCCTAAGAAATTCTACAGTGTAAAAAAAAATTACGTTTCTAGGCCCAGTGGTTTCGGCTTTATGCTTTTTTGTCTATTAGGGGTTGAATTTCATCCCCATATAAATGAAATTTCCAAAACGCTCGAACAAATATTTATGTATATATTATCAAGTGCCTTAATACAAAGATTCATGATTCTATCATCGAAAATGACGAATTTCCATACAAAATGTCATCCCCTATTTCAACCCCTTATACCCATTTTTTCGCGATAAAAAGTAGCCTATGTCCTTTCTCAAGCTTTAGTCCATCTCAGTACCAAATTTCATCAAAATCGGTTCAGTGGTTTAGACGTGAAAGCGTAACAGACAGACAGACAGACAGAGTTACTTTCGCATTTATAATATTAGTAAGGATAAGGATTATTATTATGTTATTATTGCTATGATCCGAAAATACAACGCCAGTTCGGTCGGGTTTACAATAAGGCATTATTGATTTAATTCATGCCAGCTTATATACATAAGTCTCACTATCGGGCTCTAAAAAATATCAGGGAAATTGATCTACTGTTCAGTCAGGTTGATATAGGACTTAATTTAGAGTTTTTCTTTTCTTGCATAGATGTTATATGCATATTATATTACTTAGTCGTCTTTTACGATACCAACAGGCAAGATAAGGAGTGATGAATTGTATTCTTACTCGTCACCATACGAAAAAGTATCATGAACTTAGTACTGTTTTCTGATTTTTGATCGGGCTTAGGTCTTGTAACGCTATTTTGACATATCCTAAGAGGGATACCTTAATATTTTTTATAGCGAACAAGTTACTGGACTAACGGGACGAGAGTTTTGATGGTAACGCGAATACTACACAGGCAGATTTCGTATAAGCCCATCAAAGTTCGTTGTTGGACAACATATAGACTTCCATAATTATTAATTAATTTCAGCCTATCGTCGTCAGCTGCTGGACGTAGTCCTTCCCCCATTGTTACGCTATAGAGTGCGGCCCTGTGCCGCCTGCATCCAACGACGCCTAGCAGCCATCTACTCGTCCACCACGACCATCAGTTCACCTAGTTCGTCGCCCCTCGAGAACCTTTCTTTCCCAGCGGTTCTCGGTTCGTCGAGCGATGTGGCCTACTCATTGCCATTTCAGCGTGATAATTCTTAGCTAGACCACGTTGTGTCTATTCTGACAATGAGATATGTAGAGAAGATCGTCTAAGTTTTCCGGACATCGGGATTACCCTGCTGTTATTCCAATTACTTGGGGTCGACTCAATATGTCTTTCATAGTACCCTATACCCCGTATATTTTAGTAAGTTATTGGCAATAGTTTTATCACCTGGGTGACGTCATAAAAACGTTTGCTGCCTGACGTCAACCAGTCAATAATTAGGAAAGGAATTGTTGAACAAACATCATATAAAGCTAGTCCTGGCCTATGTAAAGCTTTTAGTTGTCTTTGTCTCTTGCGGGTTGGCGTTCTAAAAACATTCGCCGATTTCTTGGTCTTCAAAATCTAGATTTATCCAATGTTAGACATTTTTTTACTTAGTTACAGCGCTTCGAACACGTCTAGCGAAATAGTATACATGTATTTTTTTTTCTCTTAACGAGACAAGTTGTACATCAGTAGTTTTGTTTTTAAACAACGCGACCCATGCATCTTGGCCGACTACTTTTTTCTTGTCGAAGTAACACAATACATTGTGTCGTACTAAACTGTCTGTGTTGCCTACTATTTTTTCTCGAATCGATTCTTATTTAAATGACAATGCTTATAGCAGAAGGTATTTCGTTATTATGTATTAGTTTTGGTGTCATTTGCTGTGTGATGGCGGCTACGAATACCACCAACCCTTATATTGTTTTTGGGTGTCGTGAAAATCGACTTAGGTCGACCTGACCAATTTGATCTGATGCCATCTAATCATCAATTACATACCCAATAAGGGTGTCAGTCAGGCAGGCGGCTGTTCATAAAATGATTACCAAAACCGTTGCATTATGTAAACATAGTACTTATTGCGTCGACCCCAAATAATTGAGATAAGAGGATGACGCTGATGATGTTTTCTTTCTGATGTCATGGAAACTATATTATGTAAAGAGTTCGTCTTATTATTGATAATTCTAAATAATGCTATAAAAATACGAGTGTGAGTTAGGTGGCTTTTTAAGCTTTTACGGTTTACAGAATGATTTGAAAGTCTTAAAATTGCGCATACACGCTATGAAGGATACAGGAAAGGCACATATACAGGCAAATGGTACTGTTGCCGAGTAAATTTATCAAGGCAAGTGAAGCCACTGGCTTAATTAGTGTAGAATACTGCCTGAACGGTGACACAAGTTCATCAAGATGTTAAAATTTAAAATCGGCCTATAGTTTTTTAGTGCAAAAATTGATTGACAATTTAGTTATGTATAGATATGCGTTAGAGAGAACGTGACTTTTTTAATGAGTGAAGTGTCTGATTGATTGGTTTCTTTTTTATGAATCCAATGTTTTTATGTATGTAACGATAGCGGAATACATATCAGCTATCTTATTAGTATCAGGTGAACTGGCATTAATAACTGTTTTTAATGAAATTTATTTATGAAAAAAGATTTTTTAACGAAGAAAAGTCTTTTTATTCGTAAATGATACATAATCGTCGTTCAATTCTAAAGATTTGGCATTTTTAGGCTTGTAAAATACTTCGCTCTAGAGCGTTTACTGCACATAACATTAGAAAGAAATATAGGTAAACACACAAACAATTTATCACTTATTTTTCGCTCCTACAATACAATTAAAAAGCAACATATAGTAGGGACCTCGTAACAAAATACTTGAATGGCGCGTGATACTATCAAACTCACGATTAAAAGTAAATCAGTCGTCGCTATTCAAAGATTTAACCCTAAATTATGGCGCAACCCCCTATAAACCCCAAAACGACCATTGAACCATTAACTGAAGGGGTGTTTCTCAGAAGGACCACCTACGTAGCCATTGATCCAGATACAAATATTGGTCTGTAGATCATTTTTTTTTTATAATGCTCATTGTTTGGTGATATAATGAGATAATTTGTTGTTAAATCCTTTTGTGGCTTTGTTGTGGGGGACTCTTGTGAATGGGACGGAGATCTTGATAATTTATTTGATTATAGGACCAAGCTTGGTATTTAAGGGTCGAAAATTGATTTAGGAAAACAAAAAAAAAATAGCTTTGGTCAAACATATTTTGGTGTAGAATTTTTTTATACATTTATTATTATTTATATTTCCGTGTGGTGACTGGAGTAAGAATACAATTCATCACCACCTTGCCTGTAATTGTCGTAAAAGATGACTTAGGGATGTAATATACAGATAGCATTCATACCTAAGTAGGAAAACTCGAAATAAAACCATTAGCAGGACGTAGATGATATCATCAACATCGTGATCTACGCCCCACTGTTGGGCTCGAGCCGCCTTCTTTACGAGGGCAACTGGGTTTAATTACGCTTGCATAGAACAATCTTGCATAGATTCATATCCTATCTTTTAGTCGTCTATTATGACACTCACGGGTAGGCTAACGGGTGTTGAAATGTATTCTTACTCCGTCACCACACGAAAAATTAGGGTAATGCATTCTTACTCCGTCACCACACGAAAAATTAGGGTCGCACCGTCTACGGTTTCGGCGGTTAAACGAGACGCGCCATTACCGGACCTACGCGGTCGCCAACCCGATTGCTGTTCACGAATTACTAGTGCAGCATTCATCCGCTCGTATTGCTCGAGTATAGTGTGTGTAATATTATAGACTAGCTGACCCGACGAACTTCGTGCCGCCATAATTGTTTTCGTAAATATATTTTCTAAATTTCCGAAAATATGGTCTCTAATGGAAGAACCATTACGGCTTTGTCGGGAAAGATTCAATCGTCTTGGTCGCAGCATTGTTATTGATGATTCAAAGAGAATACAAATTACTGATTATTGATTTCTGACAAAATTATAATTAGCAAATTTTCAACCATACTTAATCATAGACAAAATTACGTTTAGCTGTCATTTGCGTTTTGTTATTACATATCAAAAGCGTTTTTGTTATACTACGTTTCGTGACGGAGGCAGCGTGCCTATTGGCCGGGACTCCCCCGCGGGACCTGGAGGCGGAGATGCTCGCCGGACTGTATCGGCGGGTGACGGGGGTGCGAGCGGAGGGCGGTGAGATCTCGTTAAGGGAGCTCACCGCCTGGCGCGTCGACGCCCGCCGAGACGTCATTGCCCGTTGGGCAGTCCGGCTGGAGAGGCCTCGGTTCGGGGTGCGAACCGTGGAGGCCTTCCGGCCGGTGCTGATGCAGTGGTTGGAAAGGCGGCACGGGGTGCTCTCCTTCCGACTAGTGCAGGTGTTGACGGGGCACGGGAGCTTCGCCAAATACCTGCACAGGGTCGTAAAGAGGGAGAGTACACCGTCCTGCCACTACTGCGATTGCGACGAGGACACGGTGCGCCACACGCTCGAGGCCTGCGCGGCTTGGGCAGTGCAGCGCCGTGAACTCGTCGCAATCATCGGTGCCGACCTGACGCTGCCGGCCATCGCTAGGGCGATGGTCGACAGCGTCGGGAATTGGGACGCGGTCGCAGCCTTCTATCTGCAACTATCTGCGCCTCATGCCGCCCTAGCCGAGGCCACGGGTGACGTGACCGGGGATTAGTCCGTCACCCGCCGAGAGGCCGACCGCGTGAGGAAAGACCGACGTCCTCGCTGAGGGGGGGACGTCGATCGATGGGAGGGTACCCCACGTAGGGGGTATTCCGTCGGGCCGACCACTGATGACAAGTAAATCTGCTCCGGTGGTCGGCCCAATGACGAAGGCGAGGTAGTTTTCGGGTGGGTTGCGGGAGATGCGTGCTTAAGCCCCTCTGTCGCCCCGGACGGAGTGGTGCGGAGGTGCGCCGACCGCAGCCCACCCACAAAAAAAAAAAAAAAAAATTCATTCTCTTTGACGTTTTATGTCACGTTACACGGGAACGCGATCGAATGGGATAAAAAGTATCCTATGTCCGTTTCCTGGTTCTAAGTTAGTTAAGTAAAAGTTAAGTTAAGCTAAGTTATAAATAGTATAACTAACACGACTTTCTTTTATATATATAAGATTAGAATATTACAATACATTTTTCACTATTTTAGAAGCAGTTGTAAGAAAACTAAAATTTCGTACAACGATTGCATACCATTAGCCAAGAAGGCGAACGACTGTTTTTTGCATTGCTCAAAACCAAAACTCATTCGCTTTAGTCGTAACAACTAAAAAAACATACAATTGTTTTTATACGGCTATAGAATAATGGCTACCTCGTATTGTTATATTTGATATGAACGAAGCCTATTCATGTCATATTGTAATAATATATATTGATAAAGGCCATAGCACAATCACTTATTTTAATATTAGCTGACGCCGAATATATTGACTGTTATTAATCCGCCCGTTTTTTTTTTTTTGGGGTGGGTTGCGGTCGGCGCGCTCCTCGCACCACTCTGTCCGGGGCGACAGAGGGGCGTAAGCACACACACCCGCAACCCACCCACGATGCACGTCGCCTTCGTCGTTGGGCCGACCACCGGAGCAGGGTTACTTGTCATTAGTGGTCGGCCCGACGGAATACCCCCTACTTAGGGTACCCTCCCATCGACCGACGTCCTCCTCTCGGGGAGGACGTCGGTCTTTCCTCACGCGATCGGCTTCTCAGCGGGTGACGGACTAATTACCCGGTCACGTCACCCGATTAATCCGTCCGTGACCATGAACACTGCAGTGTGCGAATCGTCGGGCCGTATTAAAAATCAAATACAAACGCGATGAATCCGTGAAATAATTTTATTTACAATGTGTAATGCTTGTGTAAACATCAGAAATCATTATTAATTAATAATTGTGGTCATTTGCCGTGTGGTGACGGAGTAAGGATACAATTCATGACGATATCGATATTATATTCAGGTAACATCGAATGAAAACTCGCAACAAAACCCTACACTAACACGTCTGACCAGCGTGGTATAGTAGGTCAATTTTCCTCCCATAATGGAGTAGGCTCGAGCCTACCACTAGATACATATATGAGCTGAAATGATGATGAATGAAGGTCGCCGATTTCATGTGTGCCAATGGGATAAGAATACAATTGTTTCAATTTATTTACCCGTGGAAGCCCTAAAAATTGGCTCTCACAAGGAAAATAGCCAACTCTTTCACGGCAATTTCCGGTCGCTAACCCGCTTACCAAGGGTCGCGTTTAGTGGATTGTCCTTTTTGTTTGGAAGATCTACGTCCTACAACGAGGGGTGGAATGATTTCGGTGCTTAAATTAACCTAGGATGCTGGTCTGGCGGCGTTTAGATCAGTATTCTAGGTTCCTTACGAGTATATCAATATATATGGAATATATTTAACCAACTAATGCTCGCTTCTCAGAATTTTATTTCCATTTTTTTTTCATTTCTATTGCCGTGATACTCTCTGCTTACACTGCTTAGTCATCTTTTACGATACCATTAGTAACAAAGTTATTTAAAATATAATATTATACAGAAAATATTATGCGGAATTTAACACGGAGTTGAATATTTTAGTTCCTCCACATCTCTTGCTACTAATTGAATGAATTAATAAACTTAAAAAAGGACTTTATGGTCCCGATTGATGTTCTTAATATGTATAATTGAAACTTTTTAAAGCGCCAATGAGCTATGGTAAAGTGACTGAATGTCCGTTTTTAAAAATAGCCATCGTTTCAATTATTCAAGACAAATAAATCTACTAATCTTACTTATATTTCAATAATTTAGGAGTGGATAATATTTCTTGTATCATTTATTTGTTCATCGGCGTATATGGATGGATACTTCGGATATATTTTTCAAGGTCAAGGAGTTCCCTCGAAAAATTGTGTTATTATACAGAAATTATTGAAAAAAAAATCTTTTCAATTAAATGAAATTGAAATGTCTGTTTGTAATGTCAAAATCAGCACAAACGCTGACCGCTCCGTCCGTGGTGACGGAAAGGCAGAGCGGGGCCCCATAACCCATCGTATTTCCTCCCATTCGCCATTAGGCCTACCACCGTTACCAAGTACCGTACCTTGACGTCTGTGGCCAGCCCGGCGGGATATCCTTCCGTTCGTCCGTTCCGTTCTTCTCTAATGACCCTCCCGGAACATCGGTCACCTTCACGCGCTCAGCCTCTCTATCAGTGGCGGACTATCCCCGGTCCAATCACCCGCAGCCTTGGCTATGTTAGGGGACCATCTCTGAAGTTTGGTCTACCAAACAAAAACATCAAAATCATTCAAAATTAGAAAAATGATCGCTTAAGATACATAAAAAAACGTACAGTCGAATTGAGAATCTTCTTTTATGAAGTCGGTTAATATTAATCGTGTGTGTGTGCTATGGCCGTAAAGTTTGATTGAGTTACATCTAATAATGAAGAGGTTCTCATTGCTAATTAAAATAATATCCGAACAGTTGATATGATCAACTTATGTGTGGAATGAAAAGAGTCGTGATTTTATCTATTTCATAGGCTCGCTTCACTCGATTATATATCAGCCACTTGAAATATTTATTAGTTATCAGCTAACGGTATTTATATATATATATATATTTAATCGATTATTTTTAGACCAACATTATAAATAAATAAAATGTATCGCTTTTTATCACATTTACGATGTTTTAAATAAAACTACTTTACGGATTTTATCGCGTTTGTATTTGATTTTTGATTGTCCGACGTCTCGAACATTTTACAGCGTTCATGGTCACGGGTGGACTAAGATGTCTCTCGTCCAACAAGTCATCGTTATTGCAGAAAATTTGTAATTATCTACCTGATACAGAAAATAGTTATTAAATATTGACCCACATTTTGATACAAATTCATTGCCAGTGTAAGAAGAAAATGATTCTATATGAAAAAATTATATTGTTTATGGTTAGTAATTATTTAACATTAAAATTAATAGGAATTATATTAGAAAATCCTAACAATCTAGTATACTACCATCGGTAATCAAAAATCAAATACAAACGCGATAAAATCCGTAAAGTAGTTTTATTTAAAACTAGCAATCCGCCCTCGCTTCGCTTCGGTTATAGGTTATAGTCGTTTTACCCGCGTAGTGCCCGTTCCCGTGGGAATACCGGGATAAAATATAGCCTAATTTACTCCCTGATATTATAGCTTTCCATTGGTGAAAGAATTTTTAAAATCGGTCCAGCCGTTTTGAAGATTATCCGGAACAAACAGACAGACAGACAGACAAAAATTTTTAATTGCTATTTTAGGCATAGGTGTCGTGCAAATAACCGTGTGAGCATGAAAAAAGCCTATTATAAAATAATTACATTACAAACAGACACTTCAATTTTATTTATTGGTATAGACTAGCGACCCGCCCTCGCTTCGCTTCAGTTATAGTTTATAGTCGTTTTACCCGCGTAGTTCCCGTTCCCGTGGGAATACCGGGATAAAATATAGCCTAGTTTATGCCCTGATATTATAGCTTTCCATTGGTGAAAGAAGTTTTGAAATCGGTCCAGGCGTTTTGAAGATTATCCGGAACAAACAGACAGACAAACAGACAAAAATTTTTTAATTGCAATTTTAGGCATAGGTGTCGTGCAAATAACCGTGTGAGCATGAAAAAAGCCTATTATTTTCACGTAATGTCAAAATAATAGGCTTTTTTTAAACAGACACTCCAATTTTATTTATTGGTATAGATGTGTAATACTCGTGTAAACATCTGAAATCATTAGATTTACGATGGTTTCACCGGCATAGTTCCTGTAGAAATACGGGGGTAAATAAATATAATGCAGGTTTCCATTGGTGAAAGAATTTTTGTAAGCGTGTTAGCGTGCCCATAATTTCAGCCGTGTAGTACCTGTTCCTGTGAGAATATGGCTTGAAATATCATCATCATCATCCATCATTTCGGCTCATATATGTACGTACCACTGCTAGGATCGAGCCTCTTCCATAATAGGAGGAAAATTGACCTTATTCCATGCTGGCCGGACAGGTTGGTATAGGCTTTTATTTCGAGTTTTCCTTCTCTTTCATAGATATGATATGCATATTTAATCCCTTAATGGTATTTTACCACACCCACGGGTTAGATAGGGGGTGGTGAATTTTATTCTTACTCCGTCACCACACGGAGAAATATAGTCTTATGTTAATCACTGATAATGTAGCATTTGTAATGATAATGATAATGCTGATAATGTAGCAAATCTGGGGATTTTAATGGTTATTTATTCGTGTGGCGACAGGATAAGAGTACAATTCATTACCCCCCATTTCATGTATATGGGTGTCAAAAAGCATTCATTTCACTTAAAGTAGCAGAGAAATTGTAATACTATGTCTTTTGAGACAGACTTGCAAGATATATATATATATATATATATATATAATGTATAATTCATCATCATCATCATCATTTCAGCCCATATACGTCCCACTGTTGGGCTCGGGCCTCCTCCATAACGGAAGGGTAATTGACCTACTATACCACGCTGGTCAGACGTGTTGGTATATGTATAATTTTATATATATATATTATAATTTTTACTCCGCTGCAAAAGAATTTTTTTTAGTTTGAAATCTATAAAGCAAAAACTGATACCCTATAAGTTAGTAACCTAGCTCCCGATATAAATGTTCGGAACACTTTCCCCAGCATTATCATTAATCTACCTTTAGACAGTTGTCATTACCATTAATGCATCCCCCATTGCTATCAATAGCCGCTGCTATAGTTTGAAATGTTTCACAAACGATTAGTTCGTTGTGCCCCTTAGATATTTCGACAACTGTAATTAATTGCTTTTCAAATCGTGCTCTTGAGAGGTCTAATTATTCCAATTATCGCTATTTATTTGCTGATTTTTCCGTGTGGTGACGGAGTAAGTATACAAAACACCATCTCCGCTCTTTCCCGTGGGTGTTGCAAAAAACTTAATGGATATATTATGCAGATGATCTATACCAGAGAAGGAAACTTCTATGCCAACAAGTTTGACTAGCGTGAGCGTATAGTAGGTAAGTTTCCCTTCCATCGTGGAGAAGCTCTGTGCCCAACAGTGGGATTTATGTAGACTGAGATTATGATGATGATATTTGTGGATTTCTAGGACATGATTGTGGTTTATTTGGCATATCCCAATGGACGGCGAAAGGCTGAATTTTAATGATGATGTTCATGATTGATTATGATTTTTTGTCTAGTGATGTACTAAAAATAGATTTTGCTACCCTCTCCTGTCTGTAGTAGTAAAAGACGACTAAGTGATATGATATGTTCAAGGAAAACTCAATATGAAACCACACGCCAACATATCTGATCGGTATGTTGTGGTAAGACAATTTCTCTCCCGTAGTCGAGGAGCCTAATAGTGGGACGAATGAGATGAAATGATAGATAGGTAAACAAAAATTACTTTGTAACGGAGTAAGAATACAATTCACCACCTTTCCTCTTGCCCGTGGGTGTCGTAAAAGACAAGTAAGAGATATATGCAGATAACATCGATGCAAAAGACGAAAACTTCGACGTAAACCCTTTGCCAATATGTCTGACCCAATGGTCGTGGTAAAATATGTCAAATGTAAGCATGAAAAGTATCTATTGTTTTGATATTACAAACTATATATTTGAAATAAAACTATTTTTACGGATTTTCACTAACATGGTTAACGCTGAAAAGCGTTCGAAACATCAAGAAATCAAATATCAAATGCACACTCGATAAAATCCGTAAAAATAGTTTAAATCTTTCTATAATACACGCGTAAAAACAAGCAAAATTATTATACAGGCTGATTTCTTTAGGATATTTTTTTCTCTGTTTCAATTTGCAAAGGAATTAACCAACACCCAATTGCTAGAATTAGCTCAAGTATAAATTGCAAGGGGCCACAAACTATAAGAAACATAAGTGACAAACAAAACGTTCGCGTTAATCCCTTTCTTTTGGAATTTTTCAATCATCCTCATACATGTGACTTCATAATTCGGTTCACAGTGGGACCGCCTGAGAATCCTGCCGATAACGATCTCAACAATAAACAAACGACTTTATTTATAGATAATGTAGGTTGAAATTGTAATGGGAGAGTATTGGAAGGTGAAGAAAATGAAATGGCGCGTACAATAGACTCTGGCGGTCATTGAAACAAATCCGTTAGCGTTGTTGAGGGTAAATACATCCTTAACAAGCTTCAAGAGTTAGGAATTATGGAGAAGTATACGGATATTTATATTTTCTAACTAGCAATCCGCCCTCGCTTCGCTTCTGTTATAGGTTATAGTCGTTTTACCCGCTTAGTTCCCGTTCCTCTGAGAATACCGGGATAAAATATAGCCTAGTTTACGCCCTGATATTATAGCTTTCCATTGGTGAAAGAATTTTTGAAATCGGTCCAGCCGTTTTGAAGATTACCCGGAACAAACAGATAGACAGACAAAAATTTTTAATTGCTATTTTAGGCATAGGTGTCGTGCAAATAACCGTGTGAGCATGAAAAAAGTCTATTATTTTGACATTACAAACAGACACTCCAATTTTATTTATTGGTATAGATCAAATTCAAAATCATGTCGCCATCATTTCAGTTCGTACACGTCCCACCGTTGAGCTCAAGCCTCATCCACAATAGGAGTGAAATTGAGTGGATACTACGTCAAACGTATTGATATATGGTTTTATTTAAGTTTTCCTTCTCTTGCTCATGCAAGACATAACTATATGTTATATGCAAAATCCCTTAGTACCTAGTCTTTAATGACATTCACGTCATTTCATTCATTTGTTATGTAAAAACCCGCAAGGTCGCTTACATATAGGCAATTTTAACATTTCACTTAATCCAGTAAAGTGCATTCGGACCGGAACGCAACCGCCACTGAGAAAATTCGGAAAGAAACTGAGCAAGTTTCTTTTGTTTTTTACTATCTTTTTTTATATATAACTCTAGCTGATCCCAGAGACCTTGTTCTATATATTTAAACTAGCAACCCGCCCTCGCTTCGCTTCGGTTATAGGTTATAGTCGTTTTACCCGCGTAGTTCCCGTTCCCGTGGGAATACCGGGATAAAATATAGCCTAGTTTACGCCCTGATATTATAGCTTTCCATTGGTGAAAGAATTTTTGAAATCGGTCCAGCCGTTTTGAAGATTACCCGGAACAAACAGACAGACAAAATTTTTTTAATCTGTATTTCAGGGATAGGTGTCGTGTAAATAACCGTGTGAGCATGAAAAAAGCCTATTATTTTGACATTACAAACAGACACTCCAATTTTATTTATTGGTATAGATATATATCTTCATGGCCGTGTAAATTTACCACAAAAGCCATTCTACATCAGGCAAAATAGCTTAAAATAAGTTTTACGAAGCGCGAACTGTGCCGCTATTTTAGAACCTTGCGGCCTAGTTCGCGCTGATGGTAAGAGGCCCGATGGTATGACCTTTGGTATGGATCGACCTTTGGTATGGAACGCAAGTTGTGTTGATACCCTAACGCCGTCACATCTTCCTGAAACTGAAAATAAGGCTGGAGCGGCGGCTGAATCAGCAGAGAACCTCAAAAGGCGCAAATACTGTACTAGACAGTGTATACATGGTTGAGTATTTTGTAGTGGAAACTTTGTGACCGTGGGGGCCTGGGGCCCATAATATATTTAAACAATTAAGTAAGCGCCTTAATGAAGCGACACGTGACCGGAATGCTGGGTTTTACTTGGCACAGAGGTTAAGCATTGCCATCCAACGTGGCAATGCTGCCAGCATTCTGGGCACGTTACCTACTGGCAGCGGTTTATTTGAATAAGTATTTGTCTCCTATTTTGAATATTTAGAGCACTTAGTTTTCTGTTATAGTATACCTAAAGCGAGACTCCTTTTTTTTCTTGTACTAATTTAAAATGTTCTAGAATCGTCGTTTTTATCTTTATAATGATTCTAGAACATTTTAAATTAATTTGACAGTTCTCACACATTCGTATGCTATAGAGGATAGTTCGTACATCGATAGTTCAAATTTCTAACACGTTGACCTGCGTCTGCGCAGCCACACGCATTGTTCACAGATAAACATCTTGTTCGTCAATCACTTCCACGACCTACCCTCATAAATGTATGAAAAAAATAAATAAAACACATTCAACCATAATGAACTTGAAAATAAAGTATATATTTGAATACGACTCTAAATTAATTTATGGCTGCCAATGAAAAAAATAGAGCATTTAGTGGCAAAGTTCTTGAAAGTTTTACATAATTTGTGATCTTTGGGGCGTTGGGTCGATTTGGTATAGTAATCAACAACAGCGCCTGCTGAGAAAGATCAGCGTGATTTGCCGACATGGTTGTTAATAATATGCTTAATAAATGGTAACACTGCATAGAGTGCACAGTGGTTAAGATACTGACCTACCAGTGTTATGTGTTCGAATCCCACGCTGGATCACACTTTGTACGATACTTGTGACCGCGATGTGCGTAATTTGTGTCAGTTGATTATTTGTTTGTAAAGTCCCTCGCAACCAAGGATTGTTTCCTCAGTACAAGGTGTGATCTTTAAAGAGAAAAACGAATATTTCTTGACCTTTCATGACCTGTCAGAAACGCAATCTCTGAGCGGCCGGACTATAGTTAGAGCATTTGTTTTGATTATATTTGTGTGACGGAGTAAGAATACAATTCACCATCCCCTATCTTTTTTTTTTGGGGTGGGTTACGGTCGGTGCGATTCCTCGCTTCACTCCGTCCGGGGCGAAAGAGGGGCGTAAACACGCACACCCGTAACCCACTCGCGACACGTCGCCTTCGTCGTTGGGCCGACCACTGGAGCAGGGTGACTTGACGTCAGTGGTCGGTCCGACTGCATACCCCCTGAGGAGTACCCTCGCCTCGACCGACGTCCCACCCTCGGGGAGGACGTCGGTCTTTCCTCACGCGGTCGGCCTTTCGGCGGGTGACGGACTAATTCCCCGGTCCGGTCACCCGCGGCGTCGGCTAGGGCGGCATCAGGCGCAGGTATTCGCGCCTATAGGAGACTATATTTCTTATACTTAAAAGGACATAGAGCTCTGTCGGAATATACGGATGGGTTGCTTGACGTGCAACTACAGAGCTGGTCCGAAATTCTCCAAAACACGATTTATAAAATTCATTCAATTCAGTTCCCCATTATCTCTCGTCAGTATGTCCAATAGTGGATATGCATAAACTAAATGGTTATTCGGTGTCTGTGTTAGGTATAAGGTTCTAAAAAGACTCGAGCTCACTGAAAACTGTCCTTCCTTATGATTAATTTTTTTCTTATTTAACAATCTTATTAAAATTCCAGATTAGCAACGCTTTCATTTGTAAAAGTGTAAGTTATAATTTCGTGTGGTAGGAATACAATTCACCACCCCCCTCTCTTGTACGTGAATGTCGGTAAAGACGACTAAGGCATTAAATATGCACACAAAATCTGTGATGCACACGTCTGCGATCAGTGCGGTATAGTGGGTTAATTTATCTGAAGGAAGCCCAATCCCAACAGTGGGCCTTATGTGGACCGAGATGACGATTAATCAGTTGGAATATTGTCAATCGCTAGCCTTGTTAAAAATTGTAGTATTTATGATCACCCTGTTCATGTTAAAATTGAGTAGAATATTTCTTTGTCTCTTGTAAATTTCTGACATCGAAATATCCGCATTACAATAGAATTTATTCCCTGACACAACCAGACCAGATATCAAGGACAAGAAGCGTTAACGAGTGGTCAAAACAAATCAGAAATCAGTCCAAAGAGATCACAAACACCGCTCTTAAAACAGTCACCCAAAATTAGACCTTGTGTTGTAAGAGAAACGAATAAATTCGTCAAACAACAGCTGAATTATCTTTGTTCAGAATAAAATGTTGATTTATACAGGTTGTCTACATTTTACGAAATATTTAATTTCTTGTTCTCTGTATACTAGTTGTTGTCCGCGATTTTGTCTTCGTCGAATTTATGTGTTATGTTCCTGTTAAATATAATTTGCCTTATTTGTATTGCAAAATGAATATAATGTTAAAGCAAAATTTAACCCTTAACGAGGAATTTATTTTCTGAGCGGGTGATAGCAGAATATTCATTTTGAGTGAGTCTCTGCATCACAAACGGAGGTACCTTATATGTGTAAATTTTTAATTTAATAAGAAATCAAGCAAAATTTTACTACAGGATTTAAACCCCTATTTCATACTCTAAGAGGATAAAAATCACAAATGTTAATTAATTTTATTGATGAGATATATAGAGGGTGTAATTTTGCTACCTTATCGTCTTATGTAATACTAGCAACCCGCCCTCGCTTCGCTTCGGTTATAGTCGTTTTACCCGCGTAGTTCCCGTTCCCGTGGGAATACCGGGATAAAATATAGCCTAGTTTACGCCCTGATATTATAGCTTTCCATTGGTGAAAGAATTTTTGAAATCGGTCCAGCCGTTTTGAAGATTACCCGGAACAAACAGACAGACAGACAAAAATTTTTTAATTGCTAGTTTAGGCATAGGTGTCGTGCAAATAACCGTGTGAACATGAAAAAAGCCTATTATTTTGACATTACAAACAGACACTCCAATTTTATTTATTGGTATAAATATGTAAAAAAAAGTAGCAGTGCAGTAAATATGATCTAAAAGCGCTTTTCACGCGTTTTGCATATTCTACTAAAATTCTCAGAGAAACTTTGTATTGATTGGTAAGCAACGGTGCGACTTACTGACAATGTAGCCAGCTTATGCCAAGCACTCGTAATCATGCTAAAAATCTTTAAAAAAAAGTAAACAAAAGAAGGAAAACCGCGCCGTTTAGTGACGTCCGAAGTCAGAGGTTATGGAACAACTGGTCAAATGAGAGTTAGGTAGGCAATGGTAGTAGGAATCAATAAAAAAATTTTAAGTAAAATATCGATTCGTTAATGAATTAGAGACGTAGTTTACAATTATGTCATCGCTTTTTCATCTAAATCTGATTGAAATGTATAAAGTCAGTGATACTTAAACTGCAACATATTCGTACTTTGTTAAAAGATCATTAGAATTTGAATAAGTTAATGATAACGTTCGCATAAGTAAGACAAGAGAGAGTGCCCGATTCCCGAACTTCCGTATAGAAGCTTCGTTTCAAAATGGAGGACCTTGAATTTGAAGTTACTTAAAAATCACTCTGTATAGATGTGTTCGGCTGAGTTGGTGTCTAATAAATCTCAATCAAGATTTCAGATACGATATGATTGGTAGGCCGACTGTCGGCGCCCTCGCCGCTAGTCACATCGGCTATCAGGGATGTTACAATAACTAGATTTGCGCTCGTAATGAACCTGTTCTTTTATTTTATACTTAGATATTGATACTTATTTTATTAAGGTACTTCTCGGTTGGTGAAAGAAAGAAAATATTTATTCTGCTATTGTTAAAAGCTAATAGAAAAACAAACATCCTTATTACTATTATAAATACGAATGTAACTTTGTTTGTTACGCTTTCACGCTTAAACCACCCAACCGATTTCAAAAATTCTTTCACCAATGGAAAGCTATAATATCAGGGAGTAACATAGGATATATTTTATCCCGGTATTCCCACGGGTGACGGACGGTTTTCCGCGTGGTCACGGAGTACGAATACTATTCACCGCTCCCTATCTTGCCCGTGGATGTCGTAAGAGACGACTAATGGATATAATATGCACCTAACATCTGTGCAAGAGAAGGAAAACTCGAAACAAAACCCTATACCAACATGTCTGACCAGCATTGTATAGTAGGTCAAATTACCTCCCATTATGGAGGAGGCCCGAGCCCAACAGTGGGACGTATGTGGGCGGCGATGATGATGATGATGATGATTCCCACGGGAAGAGGCACTACGCGGGTAAGGCAACTGAAACCGAAGCGAAGCCAGAGCGGGTTGCTAGTAAGTAATAAAATAACTAACGACTAAGAATAATATAATTTTAACAAGAAACAAAATAAGCTATTGGTTCAGCTTATGCTATTTCGCTCTGATGACTTATGAAATTCTGCCAACACCTGGTAAATAGGCCACCAATTTTAACATATGTACGTTTGAAAATGCATATTAAAATTGGTCTTTTTTTTGGGGAGGTGGGTTGCGGTCGGCGCGCTCCTCGCACCACTCCGTCCGGGGCGACAGAGGGGCGTAAGCACGCACACCCGCAACCCACCCACGATGCACGTCGCCTTCGTCATTGGGCCGATCACCGGAGCAGGGTGACTTGACGTCAGTGATCGGCCCGACGGAATACCCCCTATTTGGGGTACCCTCCCATCGACCGACGTCCCCCCCCCCCCCTCGGGGGGGACGTCGGTCTTTTCTCACGCGGTCGGCCTCTCGGCGGGTGACAATATTAAAATTGGTCTTGCCAGTTTTCACAATTTTTAATTAGTATTATTTTTTTGCTCCGTGTGTTGACGGAGTAAGAATACAATTCGTCCCCCATCTTCCCCGTGGATGCCGTAAAAGACGTCTATGAGATATAATATGCACATAACATCCGTGCAAGAGAAGGAAAACTCGAAATGGAACTCTATACCAACATGTCTGACCAGCATGGTATAGTAGATCATATTCCCTTCGTTTGTGGAGGAGGCCCGAGCCCAACAGTGGGACGTATGTGGGCTGCGATGATGATGATGAATATTTTTCCCCGTATGGTGACGGAGTAAGAATACAATTCACCACCCACTCCTGCCCGTGATTGTCGTAAAGAACGACTAAGGGATTAAATATGCTTATAACATCTATGCAAGAAAAGAAATACTCAGAAAAAAAACCCTATAGCAAAATGGCTTACCAACTTGTTAGGTCAATTTTCCTTCTATTGCGAAGAAGGCTCACCAGAATAATAATATTTATTCACAAATGCTACCACTATCGCCGCATTTATGATTAATTCTATGGAGATTAAATCACGTTTATGTCAAACGAAATCATTTTAGCATGAAACATTCGCAGACAATGTCGGCGCTTTATTGCACGGATTATCTTCAGAGATCGTGGATATGCCGACGTATTTAGTAATTAACTGTGTTTAAACATGATGGGTTTTGATATGTCGGGTGTTTAGTCAAAGGGATTTGTTAGGGGCCAATTTATATATGTATTGTTTTGTCTTATACGTAATTAATTTCAATTCATTTGATATTTATTGATTATCTTCGAATGGTGACGGAGTAAGAATACATTTCACTGCCCCCTTTCTTGGTCGTTATAAAATACGACTAAGGGATATAATATGCATATAACATCTATGCAAAAGAAGAAAATCTCGAAATAACCAGCGTGTTATAGTTGGTAAATTTTTCTCCCATTGTGGAGGTGGCTCGAGCCCAACAGTGGGACGCTGATTTGATGTTTAAGCTTACATATGGCGTAATAGTTAAGACAATATTTTTGCAATGCAAGGGTCTTTTTTGAACCGACAACTGCTGGGGAAGAAAGGTTCTCGAGTGGCGACCACGTATCGGACGACGCAGTGTAGGGCGCCCCCCAAATAGGTAGACCGATGACCTAGTGAAAGTTGCTGGGCGTCGTTGGATGCAGGCGGCACAGGACCGCACATTGTGGCGTAACATGAGGGAGGGCTACGTCCAGCAGTGGACGGCAATAGGCTGAAATGATGATGATGATGAAGGGTCTTTAAAAAAACAGAATCTTGTAGTATGAGTAGAGCCATCGATGGCAAGAATCGTTACCGGTGGTCCGCCCACGTGGCGATAGGGAGGCGTCCGTTCTGTCCCCTCGGACGGATTGAAAGCGGTGTAACCGCACCATAGTCTGCCACTCAAAAGTGGGTAGTTTAATTATTATATAATCATCTATTTTGCCGTTTATTTAGACGTGTGGTTACGTCGTAAGAATACAGTTCCCTTCCTCTCCTGCCCGTGGGTGTCGTACACGACGATGGTTATGATATGCAGATAACAAAACCCCTAAAAAAGCGCTATAACAACCCGTCCGACCAGCGTAGATCAGGTAGGTCCTTTAGTAGGCCAATTTCTCCTATTGTGAAACAGACTCGACTCTACCACTGGGTCGTATATGACCTGAGATGATGATGATTTAGGTTCCACGAATAGGTACTATGAATTGAAGATAAATGAGAGAGAGAGAAAGATGTGAAACACCTTAGTCCTCCAGTGACATAAAGCGTTGGAAACGACGAGAAATTAAAAATCAAATGACTGCACAGATAGGGGAGTGGTTAAAATACAGACGAACCGCGCCAGTGTCATGGGTTCGAATCCCACGCGGGACTACACTTTGTGCGAGCCACAAATTATTGTTCTGAATATGGATGTAGTGTCCGTTAATTATATGTTTGTAAGGTCCCCCGCAATACAAGAATTGTTTACTTAGTACAGGTATTGTTAAAAAAATAGCGTGAGTACTAAGTACGCCTGTCAGAAGTGAAACTTCTTTGGTTCCATGTGTTTTTTATCAGTATAAAAAAATAAAAAAGAAAAAAAAAACAATAAAATGAAAATGAAAAAATAATAAAAAATAAAAAAAGAAATTAAAAAATAAAAATAATAAAATCTCTCGATCTTTCTCACTCGCTTGCTCCCTACTCTCGCCCCATGGCTGTGCTTCGTGCTATGTTCGCCTTTTCTCACTCTCAATCGGTCTCAATCGCTCTCTCCCTCTTCTGCGACAAAAACGCTGCACATCTTCGTGACGCTATAATAAAAAATTACTCCCACGCGCGCAATGAAGTTTCACTTCAAAAAAAATAAACGCCATAAAATATCGATCTGTTATTCACCAGAGCGTACTACTTATTATTTTAAAACATTCATATCCTACTGAGATAAATACTATAAAAGGACAAAAAGCGTTTGACAATACAGCCCCAAAATGATGTATTAGCCGATAGGATCGTTACTTGAAGTATAAATCACTGTTTAAAGTGGTGTTGGTACGTATAGCTGTTATCAACTGGAACTGTGAATCATTTATTCTGAGGCGTCAATTGAAAGAGCAAGGATATAGACTAAAATGTAATGATAACAAAAAAGGACAAAGCTGTCATTAGGACTGCCGACAGAACTGAAAACTTCAAACTGAGGAACAAAAAATATATATTTGGATGTTCAAATTGTTTGATCTTAAATTAAGATTTTTACATTATGCAAATAAAACTACGGATTTTATCGCATTTGTATTCGATTTACGGAACCCTATATCAAATGATATCAAGTAATGAAAGGTTCTGTGCCATAGTTTAGGCCTAATTCTTGTTATCTGTCTACTTCATAGATTACATCATAGAGTTCTTCACATCACTAATTCTGCGCTATTTTAAGTTAATATGTATTTATAACTATGGTATTATTTCACAGCCAAATGGCTAAAATTAAAAGCTATTTAATTTTGGTGGAACCCTGATGGCTATTCTACGCAACCCCTAGGTTCCGCGGAACACACTTTGGGAATCGCTGGCCTAGACAGCTCATAATGAAACTATAAACAAAACTATATAGAGCACTATGATACAATTAACCCAAATTTTAACAGAATATTGCGATTTGCGTTATGTTCATCGTCGTCTCAGCCCAGCTCAGCCCTGTACGTTTCCAGCGATCATTTCTCCCACGTACGTGCAGGCTCTGGAATGAACTACCTGCAGCTGTTTCCCGAGCGCTATGACATGTCCTTCTTTAAACGAGGTTTAAGAAGAGCTTTTTCTTCACAGTAGGCAACGGTCTGGCTGTGCCCCTGGTATTGCAAAGGTCCATGTGCGGCAGCGTCACTTACCATCAGGTGTGCTGCTTGCTCGTTTGCCACCACCGGCAATAAAAAAAAATATCCGTACTGTTGGGCTCGGGTCTCCTCCACGGTAGGCGGGAATTGGACCTACTATACCACGCTGGTCAGACGTGTTGGCATAGGGTTTCATCACGAGTTTTTCTTCTCTTGCATCAATGTTATCTGAATATTAATCCCTTAGTCGTCTATTACGACACCCACGGTTAAGAGAAGGGGTGATGGATTGTATTCTTACTCCGTCACACGGAGCGTTATGTTACAGACTGTAAATTCTAATAAGACTCTTCTAAGTGATTCTGTTGGCTGTATGATCGATTTCCACAGTTGATCTGTATTATAATGAAGGTAATGCGTTTACTATGGTTGTCATAATCGACCATAGACTACGCTGTATTAAAGGCTAACTTAACCTGCCTTCGCTTTGCCGTTATCTGTACTGATTCATTGGAAACAACGAGAAGCGTGATTTGTTCATCAACTATTTTAACAGTACGAAGCCGCTGAAAGTTCTAGAATTAGTAAGAACTAGAAACCCGCCCTCGCTGCGCTTCGGTTTCAGTCGTCTTGCCTGCGTAGTTCCCGTTCCCGTGGGAATACCGGGATAAAATATAGCTTAGGTTATGCCCTGATATTATAGCTTTCCATTGGTGAAAGAATTTTTGAAATCGGTCCAGCCGTTTTGAAGATTATCCGGAACAAACAGACGGACAGACAAAAAAAATATGAAGTGTATTTTAGGCATATGTATAGTGCAAATAACCGTGTGAGCATGAAAAAAGCCTATTATTTTGACATTACAAACAGACACTCCAATTTTATTTATTGGTATAGATAGAGCGAGAACTTAAATTAACACTTGTCTATCGTTTTTGAAGTTGATACTTTTATAGTCAAATTGGGATGGAGAGTCCATCATCATCATAGCTCATATACATCCCACTGCTGGCCTCGAGCCTCCTCCACCAGAGAAGGGCAATTGACCTACTATACCACGCTGATCAGACGTGTTGGTATAGGATTTTATTCCGAGTTTTTCTTCTCTTGTATAGATGTTATATGCATATTATATCTCTTAGTCGTCTTTTAGGACACCCACGGGCAAGAAAGAGTATTGTATTCTATTCTTAATCCGGCATCACACGGATGGGGGAGTAAATTCATGTAAATCATCGACATTGTTACGTGACGTGTTAACGCTAACACTATAATCTGTAGATATGATGATGATGATGATGATGATGAGCTCTGTGCTGTTAGATGTCTAAACCAGATAAATGTAAAACGTTTTAATTTACAAATTTTAATTTCAAATCAATCAATCGGTTTGAATATCCATAAATAACAACTGTTTCTTCAAAGTTTTAAGTTTTCACTTCTTGTCCGTAGTCATCATGACTGTGTTCATTTATTTTCAAAAATACAACACTCGCACTGAGCATAAAATCCATGTATTGCTTGGGATATATAACTAGCAACCCGCCCTCGCTTCGCTTCAGTTATAGGTTATAGTCGTTTTACCCGCGTAGTTGCCGTTCCCGTAGGAATACTGGGATAAAATATATCCTAGTTTACGCCCTGATATTATAGCGTTCCATTGGTGAAAGAATTTTTGAAATCGGTCCAGCCGTTTTGAAGATTACCCGGAACAAACAGACAGACAGACAAAAAATTTTTATTGCTATTTTAGGCTATTTTTATATTATATTATATATATTATATTTATACTAGCCTATTATTTTGACACTCCAATTTTATTTATTGGTATAGTTATTGGAAACGGGACTCGGTTAATTGAGTGTTTTAAATAAAACTATTTTTACTGATTTGATCGCGTTTATATTTGATTTTTAATTTACCGAAGTTTCGAATACTTTTTAGTGTTCATGGTCACAGGAGGACTAAGATGTCCTACAAATCTAACCGTGTGGTAACGGAATGAGAATACAATTCATCACTCCCTGTCTAGTCCGTGGATGTCGTAAAAGACGACTAAGAGATTTAATACGCATATAACATCTCTATGCAAGAGAAGGATAACTCGAAATAAAATCCTATACCAAGCTGCCTGACTAGCATTGTATAGTAGGGTCAATCTGACTGCTGTGACCACACAGCAGAAAATTGACGTCCGAGTAGTAGCAATTTGTTACTGCGCTTCGTTCGATGAGCGAGAGAGCCGGAGGCCCAACTTTCTGAGGGTGTTTGCGTGTGGTGGGTTTTGGTGGTGCCCTTGGTATCACAGAACCTCATTTCATGCAGTCACAGTCCTTTCACTTTCTTAACGGTAGGCAGCGGCCTAGGAAATGTCTCCTTAACTTAACAGCAGTAAAAAAATACACCTTGACCTTAAGGATTCACAGCGCCAATGAACTTGGCCAAGTGAACGAGTTAAATTGTTAGACCGGTCATAGTGCCCTGATTATGTTCGACCTAGCCGAGCACGTTCCGTCACGATTTATTCGTGACTTGAATAGAAACAACAAAGACAATATGGCTATGTTACCTGCTACCTTTGATAAATAGTTAATACAAAAATAAATTACATTACTAAAAGGCTTTTTATCCTTGTGGTGACGGAATAAGAATACAATTCACTAGGAAAAGCCCGTGGGTGTCGTAAAAGATGACTAAGGGATGTAATATGCATATAACATCTATGCAAGAGATGGAAAACTCGAAGTAAAACCTTATAACGACCCGTCTGGTCGTATAGTAGGTCAATTTCCCTTCCATTGTGGAGGAGGCCCGAGTCCAACAGTGGGACTTATATGGGCTAAGATGATGATGATGAATGCTTTAGCCCCGCATTTAAAATCTGCAATATCTCCTAAGATATGATCTCGGGTTCGAGTTCCGGACAGTACAAAATTTCATAGGGTTTTTCTGATAGGTATAAAGCCTAGTTACTATAATACTATAATATTATTAAAACTAGTCCAGCTGTTTTGAAGATTACCCGGAGCAAACAGATAGACAGACAAAACATTTTTATAGCCGTTTTAGGAATAGGTATCATGTAAATAACCATATGATAACGAAAAAAAAATCTATAGTTTTGACATTACAAAGAGACTTCAATTTTATTTATTTGGGGGCGTTCATAAAATACGTGAGATGTTTAAGGGGGGGGAGGGGGTCAAGTCAAATCTCATCTAATCTTACGTTGGGGAGAGGGGGGGTCTCGGCAAATATCACGCAATTTTCTGATTGAAACGAAAAAAAATGTTAAATTTTTATTACACTTCTAATTAAACTCTCAGCAATATTGATTACTAGTCTTAACTAGTCGTAAATAAAAGCACGAAGCAATTTTATTTTTCTTTTTATAATACAATCCAACGCGTCTACGTAAGAAACCCACATTTTGAAAAATCTCACGTGAGATTGGGGGTGGGGGAGGGGGTTGAATAATATCTCACGACATCTCACCAGGGGCGGCGGGAGTCACAGAAAATTAAAAAAAAACACCTCACGTAATTTATGGACGCCCCCTTTGTTATATCAAAAGGCTTTTAATGGATTTTGTCACAGGACAACTTGCACGGTATCTGTAGTCCTTTTTTTTTGGATGGGCTATGGTCAGCGCACCAGCCGCCCGGCTTCGTCCGGGGCGACAGAGGGGTGGCGTGCGGCCCCATAACCCACCATAGCACGTCGCCTTCGTCATTGGGCCGACCACCGGTACCGAGTTCCTTGTCCTCCATGGTCGGCCCGACGGAATACCTTGAGGGGGGATACTCACTCCTTTCGACGTCCCTTTCCCGGGATGACGGTCGGCGTCGTGCGGTCAGCCACTCTACGGGTAACGAACTAAAATACCCGGTCCGGTCATCCGAGGAGTATCTGTCGTCCTGCAGATCGTCGTTATTCTGAGTTATTATCGAGCGACTAAATCATAAACATCTCAGCTCATTCATATCCCACTATTGGGCTCGAGTCTTCTACACAATGAGAGGGAAATTAACATACTAAAACACTGGTTAGACGGGTTGGTATTTGGTTTCTTTTTGAGTTTTTCTTCTCTTGCTCTATTTGCTCTATGCAAGTGTTATCTGCATATCCTCTTAGTTGTCTTCTACTACCACCACGGGCAAGGTGGGAATGGTGAATTGTATTCTTACTCCGTCGCCACGCAGAAATCCAATGAATAATAATATGTCATCATCATTCAGCATTTTGCCTTCCAGTGCTGGATGTAGGCCTACATCATATTTCGCCACAGAACGCGATCCTACGCCGCCTGCATCCAATGATACCCCGCAACTTTTACTAAGTTGTCGGTCCGGACGCCCTACACTTTGTAGTCCAATACCTGGTCTAATCGAGAACCTTTTTTCCCCAGCGGTTGTTCAATTCTCGATTTCGGACGTCGACCTTGGTAATGAGCAACATGTAAATGTTTCTTATTATTAAAATAATAATTCGGTCCTAATACAATGTGGCATGACAGTTTTCTAGAATCGACTCCCGACATACCTGTAGTCTGGCATCTTTACGTTCACAAGTTTCTACAGCAAAGCAAGTTGCTGGTGCATGACCCTGGCTACTCGGTTGTGTCTGTGCAACTCACCGTTAGCAAGACGTGAACAGCCGTAAATGCGCGAGGGACTCGCCAGGTAAATGACAAACCCGAAATATCAGCCGTGTCATTCCTCAAGATATATTTTCGGTATTTATTCGTCTTGAGAAATTACCAGCAATGACACAGACAAAACCCAAAAAGATTGCCGAATCGTAGTTAGGCCACTGAAGCTAATAGATTTTTATTCGGGTTATGAAATGCCTTGTAGAACCTGCAATGCAGCTCCTTGCTTTGCCATAAATGTTGGCGGTCACCGGTGTTTACTGCTTAAGGATTATGCCAGTTCTTTTAGCCAACCCCGCTTGGGTTGGCTAGAGAGGATTAATATAATTATTTAGAAATCGATGTTTATTCGATTAGTGTCAATATTCAATCTGTAATTATGGGTTAACACTAATTAGTAGAGCAAATATACAGTCGTTAATTAATAAGAATGTAAAACATTGATTACATTGTATTTTTAAAAATAAATTGCAACAAGCTTATTGACAGATCCACCGAGCGCCATGCAGAGAGAGTGATATTTTTTTCCATATATTTATAATCTTTGTTAGTCGTATACATGTTTGGTCAACATCAGCGTCATATTAAATCGTAGCGCGCATGTAGTCTACCTGTGTCCATCTTCAGTGGGGCTGCCAACTTTTAATAGTTTTGGGTAGTTCATGAACGACCTAAGTGCAAAGAGCGCTTCTTAGGTGAACTATACGAACTAGTTCATCGATGATCTCGCTCTTACAATTAGTTATTTTTTATATATTTTTGGCATTCGTTTGACTAAGCAGTGGCGCTACGTGACAAAGCGATACTAAACAACTCCACATTCATCATAATTTAGCATTTCATCATAATTTAAATAAAAATAAACAGAACCTTTATTATAAATATTTTTTTCCTTTATTATTTTACTAAATTATTAAACAAAAAGAATTAATAAACTAAAAGAGCGAACTAGTTCGCCATTGGATTGTGAACTAAATTGAACGCTCTCATCTTTGACCGACTAGGCCCAAGACTGACATTTAAACATTCAACGCTATCTGTATTTCATTAAAAAGGAACGCTCCGTCTTACCTTTGCTAATCAAATAAAAAATGGAATTATAATAATAAAAAATGGAATTATAATAATAATAATATTATGTAAATTGTATTAGGAGATTTACTTTCATGGTGCGGTTGGCAACCCCGTTCGAAAGTGAAACAATGCGCCGGCGCACCGGACGAGTCACGCGCACATCTGTCATGTCGACCCTCGAAGAGGACCCCCGTGCGAGACCTTTTCAATATAGAATGTAGATATTTTAATTTGTTTCCATTAAAGAATTGAAGTGAGCACAGTACCTATCTCTACATATTAATTCTGATAGGAATTTTTCGTGTTTACGTCTTGCGGTTTCAGAATACTGCATTAACATTATTATATGACACATAATTTCGAAGATTATTTAACCTTCTAATGACGGATAATATATAAATATACTACTACAAGTTTGTATTTAATATATCATAATATTATTGTCAAAAACAATAATAGGAAATTAGATCTTATATTTTAATACGCTATCTGATGTTAGTTTATTAAAATACTAGCTGACTCAACAGACGGTGTTCTGTTCAATTAGAATAAAATAAATTCTCCTTGTAATCGATAGCAGCACCATCTATCGGGTCCAATTGTAGATCTAAACCATTCTCGAATTCCTTTGATAATTCACAAAAAAAAATCATAAAAATCGGTCATACACGAGAACACAGGTACACAAGAAATATATATGTTAAGTAAAAAATGTTTTTGGAAATAATTAAAAAAACGCCATCTGTTGGTATATCCTAAAAATGAACATAATAACAGTAGTTAAAAGTGGCAGTGTAGCTACAAGAATGTACGTAGGTATAATATGTAGTATATGTTAGTAATTATGTAATTTATAAAGACTGAAATTTTAAACTAATGACAAGTAAAGAGAGATTGGTCTAACTCTGATCTATGAAGTGAGATCTTCTAAAATTAAATAGTCTTTTCTTCTCTTCTGGATGCCGGCCGTCCGTTCCGTCAGGGGTGACGAAAGAGCAGCCCGTGGCCTCATAACCCACCCCCCATATCGTACTCAGCTCACATAAGTACCCCTTTTAAGCTCGAGCCTCCTCCACAATGGGACAGAAGTTGACCTATACTATACAGCGCTGATCAGACGCAAGGACGTCGCCAGCTTGGGGGGCAATGGGGCAATATTATGGAGGATAAAAAATATGAACGCCTGGTACTTTGCACGCTTACACTTTGGTCGCTTTGCGGCTAGCTACATTTGATCTCTCAACTGTGCTCCCCTGGCCAAACCCCTTGGCGACGCTCTTAATCAGACGTGTTGGCATAGGGTTTTATGTCGAATTTTACTTCTCTAACATAGATGGCATATGGATATTATATCCCTCTTTCGTCGTTTTTTACGACACCTACGGGCAAGAGAGGCAGTGGCGATTTGTATTCTTACTCCGTCACCGCACGAGAAAAACCTCACAGTGCGGTAAAGTGAATTTCTCTTCCACTGCGAAAGAGGGTCGAACTCAATAATATGACGTTATGAGCTGAAAGAAAGAGAAGTGCGGGGTTAGATGGCGGAAAGAATTGTTATGAATAATTAGGGCGTTCCAAAAAAAAAATTTTTGTTTTTTTTCTCTCGGAACCAGGCTCAAAAGTTTCGTTTAGATGCCAAAATAGACCTTTGAAAATATGGGTTCTTAATATTAATGTTAAGTATGTCCGCATCGCACTTTTCGATTTTCCATACGAATTACATAGGAAAATTTTTAATTTTTTGTTCTGATTTTTGTAACTAATGAACCATACATTGCTCTGCAATTCCCATTACATATATTTGTAGAGAATTAAACGTTCTACAAAAAAAGTCTAATATCATTTTTCGATGAATCCACTCATTCAAAAGTTATTCAAGGTCAAAGTTAAATACCTTCTTTAGTATTAAATTTAGTACAAAATGATCTATTGAGTTGAATGTCTATTTTCAGTATTTGATTTGTTATACAGCTTCGAAGTTCAAATTTTTGATTTTTTGCATTTTTTTGCTAAACTGTATAAATATGTATGTGTTAATTCGTATGGAAGATCGAAAAGTGCGATGCGGACATACTTAACATTAATATTAAGAGCCCATATTTTCAGAGCCCTATTTTGGCATCTAAGCGAAACTTTTCAGCCTGGTTCCAAATGAAAAAAAAAAATTTTTTTTTTTTGAAACGCCCTAATATGCATATAATCGAATATTATCATCATCACAGCTCATATACGTGCCAATACTGGGTTCGAGTCTCCTCCACAATAGAAGGGAAACTAGCCTACTAAACTATACTACGCTAGTCAGACGGGTTGGTTCAGGTTTTAATTTCAAGATTGCCCTCTCTCGCGTAGATGTTATATATATATGTATATCGTAATCCCTTGGACGTCTGTCACGACACTCACGAGCAAGAGAAGGGGGGGGGGGGGGTGGCAAACATGGAATTATATATATAACCGAATGTAATACAGTGTGGTGATGAAGTAAGAATACATTCACCACTACCTATCCTGACTGTAAAAGACGACTAAGGGATATAATACTTATATACTCGTAACATCTATACAAGAAAAGGTAAACTCGAAATAAACCCTATACTAACCTGTCTGACCAGCACGGTATTGTAAGGTAAATTTCCCTCCTATTGTGAAGGAGACTCGAGCTCAACAGTGAGACGTATATGAGCTGAAATGATGATATCATACGACATCAAAACAAAAGTCACAATAAACAATATTAAGACAATCACAATGTTCTCACGCTTAAAAATCAGTGAACCTACAAAGGTGACATTAATGGCGGACGAACGGGTACGATAAAAACGACACCTTTTTAATAACCACTCAGCCATTGTTACATATGTCATCACAAATCATGACAAAACTGCGCGCGACAATTTGGAAATTGACAGTGTTAATAAACGGATCGAGCCTTTAATGTGAAATGCTAATTGTAATATGTAAAAAGTATTTGTTTGTATTTTCCATGTGGTGACGAAGTAAGAATACAATTCACCACCCTCTCACTTACCCGGGGATGTAGTAAAAACGACTAAGGTATTAAATAGGCATATAACATATGTGCAAGAAAGTTACACTTAAAATGAAATCCTTTATAAACCCGTCTGACCAACAACCAAAAAGTTGCTTAACAATATTCCGGGATGGTCATGGACGTCAAGGAAACTCGGTACCAGTGGCCTACTCAATGGCGAAGGGGAAGGAATACGGCGGGTTATGCGACCGCGCGCTGCCTTTTCGTTACCATGAATGGAAGGGCCAGCGTATATCCAGACCAGAGCCCATCCAAGAGCCAGCATGGTTTCTGACCATAGGCCCCCAAAACAAAACCTTATCGATATTGCTATTATCCACCGAGTTTGAATGCTCCCATGCCCATCGACGCTAAAAAGTGTTCGAAACGTCAAGTAATATGACAATCAAATACGAACGCAATAAAATGAGTAAAAATTGTTTTATTTCAAATCTAAACATCAGAAATCATTATAAGTTTGAGTCTTTACGCATTCTGTATAAACATCGAAAGGATTTTGTTAAAAAACTAAAAATTAATATTCAATGAACATGCTCGTTTTAAACTACACAAAAACATAATTTCACTAATTGTTGAGAGTGAAACTAACAAAGGCAGCGGAATGCATCGGGCCCGGGAACACGAATTTTGACAGGTTGTATACGCGCCAATTTTGGCAGATGCATTCGTTCATGGGAACCGCTCTGTCCTCCTCAATCATTCGTCCGTGACAGACGTTTTTGATCGATCGTCCGTACCACTGCCGTCTACACAAAACCCATGTTTTGCCATGTTCGATGGTTACCTTTTAAGACTAAAGAATTAAATGAACTCCATAAAATAAGGGGTCTCTGATTGTGACGTTTTGTCCACAATAGTCGTAGTCAATTATAATCCATCATTTATTTGGTTTTCGGTTGTTTTGAGTATAAATTCGATCAATTTTCCTTTTAAATTTTAATGTTAATTTATTGGCTTCTAACATTTGTTGATGGAATAAGAGTACAAAAACGGGTGTAACCGACGAAGCACGAAGAATAAGCGCGCTGAAGTAGCAATAGGAAGGACACATCGCCCGACGAACTGACAACCGCTGGGCAAGAAAAGTTCTTAAATGGCGACCACGCATCGGACGACAAAGTGTAGGATGCAGCCAGCAGTGGATGGCGATAGGCTGAATGATAATGAAATATGTAAAGTTATATAATAAAAAGCTTTTCTTTCTCTATGCCGTCCACTCATCATCGCTTGCATATTTATAACTAGCAACCCGCCCTCGCTTCGCTTCGGTTTCAGTTGCCGTGTAGTGCCCGTTCCCGTGGAAATACCGGGATAAAATATAGCCTAAGTTACTCCTTATATAGACAGCTACCTGGTAGTAAAATTTTATCAAAATCTGTCTTGCCATTTTAAAGATTACCTAAAACAAACAGACTGACAGACATAAAGTTGTTAAACCAGTTTTCAGGCATAGGTAACGTGCAAATAACCGTATCAGCATAAAAAAGCCATTTTGACACTTCAATTTTATTTATTTGTATGGTATCTATACTTGCGTTTATCAGAATACGTCATATTCACCACAGCTTATTACATCTTGTAATGAAGGCCAAAATAGGGGTCTAATAATATTACCCTTGCACTTATGTATCCCAGTATTGATTATGAATCGTTTTAAGTTTGGTTTTGTTTTTAATCACCTTCATTATTCGCCTGCAACATTGTATTGTGCCTCATAAATTATTTAAATGTCAACACTCTTACATGCCCTCGTTAAAATCTGCCTTTAGATTATTTATATTATATCTCTAACATCGATTGCAATCGATGTTAGAGATATAATATAAATTTAATACTTTAAAAATCATCACTCGATTTTGATCACAGATGGCGTAGTGCTTAATATGCCCACTTATCGTGCCAAGGATCGTGCGTTCAATCGCACACAGGACAAACTGAATGCGATCCGTAAATTGTTGTTATGAGTCAGGATGCAATTTTTGTGTGTGCTTAATTGTATATTTGTGAAATGCCTCACAATACAAGGATTATTGCCTTAGTGCAGGGTGTGTTTCCAAAAATTCGTTTGTATTGTCTTTTAAATTTCACATTTTTATCCTCCTTCATCATTTCAGCTCATATATGTCCCACTTTTGAGCACGAGCCTCATCCACAATAAGAGAGAAATTAACCTTACTATATCATGCTGGTTAGACAGATTGGTATAGGGTTTTGTTTCGAGTTCCTTCCTTGTCTTGCATCTATGTTATATGCGTATTAGGGGGCGTTCATAAAATACGTGAGATGTTTAAGGGGGGGAGGGGGTCGAGTCAAATCTCATCTAATCTTACGTTGGAGAGAGGGAGGTCTCGGCAAATATCACGCAATTTTTTTTCTGATTGAAACAAAAAAAAAATTATACTATTTTGGTCCATTTAATCCAGATTGTACATGCTTAAGATTTAATCTTAAGTGTAATCGTAATACGATTAAGATCATTCACTTATAATTAAACTTTCAGTAATATTGATTACTAGTCTTAAGTAGTCGTAAATAAAAGCACGAAGCAATTTTTTTTTCTTTTTACAATAATAATCCTACGCGTTTACGTAAGAAACCCACATTTTGAAAATCTCACGTGAGATTGGGGGATGGGGGAGGGCGTTGAATAAAATCTCACGACATCTTACCAGGGGGGAGGGAGAGACAGAAAATTTAAAAAACACCTCACGTAATTTATGGACGCCCCCTTATGTCCCTTAATCGTCTTTTACGACATCCATGGGCAAAATTGGGATTGGTGAATTGTATTCTTACTCCGTCACCACACGGAAATCCTTTTTATATTATTATCCTTCTTATTGATCGCTATAAACGAAATGGCGGTGATCTATGTAACGAAAACGGCTACCCAGTTGTGGTGATGGATAAAAAATACGATGTATCACCATTCATTACTTTCCCCTGGGAGTAGTAAAAACCGAGGGAACTTTAACAGTATAGGCAGCGCAGTAATATTCACCTGACAAACTTGTAACATCCCAGGCTGTATTTCCCGAGCGCTATGACATGTCCTTCTTTAAACCAGGTTTAAGAAGAGCGTTTTCTTCATGATAGGCTAGCTGTGCCCCTGGTATTGCAAAGGTCCATGTGCGGCAGTATCACTTATCATCTGGTGTGCTGCTTGCTCATTTGCCACCGTCGGCAATAAAAAAAAAGAAAAATAAGGCAACGGCCTGGCTGTGCCTCTGGTATCGCAAAGATCCATGTGCGACAGTATCACTTACCATCTGGTGTGCTGCTTGCTCGTTTGCCACCATTGGCAATAAAAAAAAATCTGTTGTTGCCTGCCAAGCGATACAGTTATCGGATACACTCCTGACGAGGCCTATGCCAGCAATGGTCGTCAGTAAGCTGATCGATCGATGGATAAATGAAAATGTAGTTATGTTCCAGCTCTACCTACAGTTTTGAAGATAAAGGCTTTATCTATACAAATAAATAAACTTGAACTGTCTGTCTGTGTTTTTATAATGTCAGAATAATATGTTTGTTCATGTTCACACGGTTATTTGCACGATACCTATACCAAAAACCCAGTTTAAACCAGTTTAAAATTTTATTGTCCGTCTGTCTCTCTGTTTGTTCCGTGTAATCTTCAAAACGGTTAGGCTGATTTTAATAATATTTTACTACCAGGTAGCTGTCTATATAAGGAGTAACTTGGCTATTTTTCTTCTTAGCAAAATCCTATGAAATTTCCCCCGGTCTGGCACTCAAACCCGAGGCCATATATTAGGATCTATTGCAGATTTAAGACAGAGGCAAAGCGGCTGGAAGCTAAGCGAAGAGAGGGTAGTTCGCTAGTATATTATAAATTCTGAAATAGTTCGATTTATGTGGGCGTATGTACGCTTAGGGAATTCTTTTCATATCAAATAGCTTTCACTTTATTAATGTATGTATGCAAATGAACTGGTTAAGATATTTGTTGACTAACTAAGTGCATGTTTAAATCCATTCCAAATTAAACAGATAATAGATTTGACCACCGTCAGAAGCAAATGACAAGCGTATATTTTGAAAGATTACGTATTAAAATGTCCGCTACTGAGAGAAATGGGTAATATGTATGTACTTGATATTGGTTTTGGTAGATGATGCTACAATCGATTTCAAGGAATTTAAATTTATATATAGTTCGGTATCTCTATTTTTAGAAAATTGTGTTTTTTGGAAAATGTATTTAAATGTTAAAACATAATTGATGAAGTAATGAAAATAATAATAAAAATTAATAAAACCGGCTAAGTGCGAGTCAGAGTCGCGCACGAAGGGTTCCGTACTCATTATCTATAAAAAAATCAAGTTTGTTGTATGGGAGCCCCCCTTAAATATTTATTTTATTTTCAGTATTTGTTGTTATAGCGGCAATAGAAATATATCATCTGTGAAAATTTCAACTGTCTAGCTATCACCGTTCTTGAGATACAGCTTGTTAACAGACGGACGGACAGCGAAGTCTCAGTATAGGGTCCCGTTATTACCCTTTGGGTACGGAACCCTAAAAAAGGGGAAAATAATAAAAAATCGATAACCAATCGATAATCAAGGATGAACCGAGGCTGTCGGCAAAATTTACCTTTACATTCCAATTATTTTTTATTGCCTGAAAACACTGACAAAACTATATTTTCTATAGATAAAGCCTAGTTAGATCGTCGAACCTAAAATGTCCTGCATACTTAATTTCGTGGAAATCTTCGTAGCAGTTTCTGAGATTGTGAAGATATAATATAAACAAGAATTGCTTGCTTAAAGATATTAGACTTTTCTTTCAGCCAGTAAAAAATAATTACCGCGTGAGAAAAGACCGACGTCCTCCCTGAGGGGGCGACGTCGGTCGATGGGAGGGTGTATTCCGGGTATTAATAAGGGGTATTCCGTAGGGCCGACCACTGACGTCAAGTCACCCTGCTCCGATGGTCGGCCCAACGACGAAGGCGACGTGCATCGCGGGTGGGTTGCGGGAGTGCGTGCTTACGCCCCTCTGTCGCCCCGGATGGAGTGGTGCGAGGAGTGCGCCGACCGCAACCCACCCTCCAAAAAAAAGTAAAATAATAAACAACTGCCTTTTCTTATATCGAAAGCCCTTTTAGATACGTATAATTTTTAAATATATTTCCTAGATCAGGATAGTCTTTTGAGCGAATCACAATAGGGATCATTGGAATGTCATAACTTGTTCTTTTGTATGCTCGTTCAAAACATGGCGACTTCCAACGCTATCGAATCATATAGCAATTTATATATCAAACAAATTTACAATGCGGCTACAACAAAAGACATGTAGCAACATTTCGGCAATCATATTGTTATGACCCTCTTTGAATTTGATATGTCAATTTTCTCAGGTCAATATCGTATTTAAAGGTCAACAAAATAATATCTGGTGAGCATTCGTCCTTTCCCTGTGGTGACGGAGTAAGAATGCTGTTCACCATCCTCTATCTTGCTTATGGGAGTCGTAAAAGACGATCTATGCAAGAGAAGGTAAACTCAAAATAAAACCCTATATCAACCCGTCTGACCAGCGTGGTATAATATGCAGGTGCTTACCGGACATGGGGTCTTCGGTAAGTACCTGCACAAAATTGGAAGAGAAGAGGCTCCAGGATGCCATGAGTGTGGCGCGCTAATCGACGATGCGCGCCACACACTAGAAGTATGCCCTGCCTGGGGGCCTCAGCGCCACGTCCTGTCAACGGACATGGGAACAGCGGACCTGTCGTTGTCGACCATCATCTCGAAGATGCTCGGCAGCGACAGCTGTTGGTCATCGATGGCCTCCTTCTGTGAGGCTGTCATTACAAGGAAGGAGGCCGCGGAGCGGGCACGCGAGGCACTTGCGTCCGCAGACTCGCTCCGCCGGCGGCGACCAGGGAGGAGGAGACGCCGTTATGCGCTCCTCCTCCCACCGCCCTGAATGATGACAGGACGTGGCCAGACGGTCAAGCGTTGGGGTGTCGGGGATAGAATGTCATCAGACGATCTCTCCGGCACCTCGTAAAAGCGCGGAAGGGGCCGCTGTGGTTTTAGTGGGTATTTCGGTCACTTCTGTGGCCGGCGAGTCCCACACACACTCCCCTGTCTGTAACCGGCGGGGGATAGTGCGTAAATGCATTTCCACAGCGAGAAAAAAAAAAAAAAAAAGCGTGGTATAATAAGTCAATTTTACTTATATCCAGGAGAAGGCTCAAGCCCAGCAGTGGGACATATATGGGCTGAAATGAATTAATGAGGGATTCTCCTGTATCCTGAGAATTATCATCCATCCATTTATTCGTCAGTCTTTCGGCTTCTGCTGTTTATGAATAACCTGCGCATTAAAAGATACAGGCACCTAGTAGGAAAATTGTTACAGCACGTGAATTTGCGATCCAGTTGTTAGTTAGTGGTTGGACCACACTGTTGACAATTGTCCGTCTACAGGCGCGGGCTGGTCCGTCCGGGGTAGTACCACACTCTTGCAGAAAATTGACGTTCGAGTAGTAGCAATATGTTACTGTGCTTCGTTCGGTGAGCGAGAGAGCCGGCAGCCCAACTTTCTGAGGGTGTTTGCGTGTGGTGGGTTTTAGTGATGTCTTTAGTATCACCGAATCTCATTCCATGTATTCACACTTCCTTCACATGCATCGCGGTAGGCAGCGGCCTAGCAAAGGTCCATGAGCGACAGCAATTATCAAATTATAAACTTATAGACGAAATATTAAAGAACCTGATAAGTCAAAACTTTGTAGATATCTTGGACAAACAGTCCAGTTTGGTAGATCCAATGGAAATAGGTTAGCCGATGAATCTAACCCGACAGTTTCAGGTAGATAATAAATAAGCTGAAAAATGAAACTTATTTCCTCATCAATTAAAATATACGTCGCTAAAAAGGTGCCGAAATCAGCATAATTACAGCCTATATACGTCCGACTGTTGGACTTTGGCCTCCTTTAAAATAAGAGCGAAATAGACCTATGTTTAGGGTTTTATATCGAGTTTTCCTTCTCTTGCTCTCTTGTTATTTGCATATCATATACTTCTGAAGTAGTATACTATACGGATCTTGTAGCAATTCGAGAAAATTGCTATCCGTTTAAGTCTTTTTACCATATCTACTATTCCAACCAATCCTAAAGCTATCTATAAGCTCCTTAAGCTTTGCTAAATCCGTGGTGCTGCACTGCTGCGCTTCACGTAGTAGTATCCTCTTGTCTTTGCGTTTCCAGCTTTGCACAGGAGGGAAGTGGAACCTTTCCAACTGCTCCTGTTTTTCTATTCTAATTAAATTTATTGCGGATCCCAAAACATTTATAAGCGTTTCCCGGGATTTCCTAAGACTATTGTGGATCCTGGCTTACAGGAGTTACAGTTCGACTTTTACGACGCCCTCATTCAAGTTAGGTGGGTGGTGAATTGTATTCTTACTCCGCCTCCGTCACCACACGCAAAGTTGCCGAAATGCATTTCTTAAAAATAAATATAAGTATTTCAGCTAAGAATATATGTAGTTAAATTAGTATTTATACTTTTATTTTGATGTACGAATATAGGTTAATAGCTTTTGAAAGTATTAAAATTTATTTAGAAACATATTTAAGGCATACAAATATATATAAACATCTATTCATTGCACTAATAGCTTCTTAATTATGAGACCAGCTGCTTATTTATATGTGGATGTCATTGTTTCACAATTTTTTAAAGCTGGTAACATATTTATTTAGAATGGATGAGTGACTACGCAGATGGCGCACGGGCCTAAGTATCGATTTTCCATTCGGAGTGCAGTGGATTCGATCCCCATGCATGATAATTCTTTGTGGTGTAATTGGTCTTAGTCTATATGTGTCCCACTGTCGGGCTCAGGCCCCATCCGCAATTTTCAATTGAACTACTATTCCACGCTGGTCAGGTGTGTTGGAATAGGATTTTATTTCAAGTTTTCCCATCTTGCATAGATATTATATGCTTATTATAATCCCTTAGTCGTCTTTTACGACATCGACGGGCTATATACGGTGTGGTGAATTGTATTCCTATTTCGTCACCGCACGGAAATGTAAGGTGTAATTAGTGTCCGTTAATAAAAAAAAACGATGAGGATTTCCAAGTGTTGGCTTTCAATAAATTAGAACTGGCGAATAGACGAATAGGAGATAAATTGACTTATGCCGAGGTCTCTGGTTAAAACGCTATGGCACATCGCGTGATCATCCTTTGGTGGAGCTATTGCTATAATCATTACCCTTGGTAAGCGATTGACGATCGCGTAAAGTGTATATTTGCCAGAAGAGCGGTGCCCGTTCTTTTAGTGAATCCTCTGCTGATTTTTACGATTCTCATTGATAATATTGCAAAATTTGCAAATATATTCTCATCCCGTCACCTCACGGGCAGATTTTTACTTGCAGTTATGCTTACAACCTTTAAGCTATTGCGGGCTATAAGCAAACAATACCAAAGGGGAAGAAAATAGTGTTGAATATTGTTTTACTCACTACAAATACCTAAGATTATACAATTATTGATCGAAATAAAATGTCTGAATTGATTTTAAGGACAAGCCAGACAACCCAGCACTAAGGAATAAATCCGTGTGTTCCGGGAGATTTTACAAACATGTAATTGACGTACACGAATTACGTCCAGATTTATTTGTGGATCACAATAGATTTTACGCAGGGATCTAAGCCACGATATTCGGCACGAGAATTGAGTATAAAAAAGAGTGATCTAATACCACTATTTTTTTGGTAGTCTATGGTCTGGACACACATCGTCCAATCTGTCCGGGGCCATGAATGAGCGCCCCATAACCTACCGTATTCCCTCCACATCGGCATTGGGCCGATCACTGGCACCGATTCCTTGACTTCCGTGGCCGACACGGCGGGTTACCCTTTCGCATATCGTCCCTTTCGACACCCCGGCAACAAGACAGTGTTGCCGGTAGGGATGTGACCTGGAGGGAAAATAATCGATTTTTTGTTCGTTAAAATAAATCGATTATAAAATAAACGGTTATTGAAAAAAAATCGATTTTAAAATAATCGATTTTTTTCTGCCAACAGGATTGTGATGACCTTTTTTTTGCGAAATGTAAGCATTATTTTCTAATATAGTATGAAAACGATTCTGATGACCTTTTTTTAGGAAATGTGAGCTTTATTTTGTAATAAGTATAGTATGAAAACACATCTGAAACAATCCTGATGACCTCTTTTTTTTTTAGGAAATCTGGCCATGAATAATCGCTTAATTTCGAATAGTAAAAAATCGATTAATAATCATTTTTTTTCGTTTTCATAATCGATTATAAAAATCGATTATTACAAAAAAATAATCGATTAATAATCGATTTTTATAAAAATCGATTGTTTTTTCACATCTCTAGTTGCCGGTGCGTCGCCCTCACGCGGTCGTCCTCTCTGCGGGTGGCGAATTAACCCCCGATTCATCCACTCACGACCTCGGCTAGGCCGGCATCAGGCGCAAATAATTTAGATGTGCAGCCAAATAGGCGAACTCTCCGTTGCGACAGTCCTTCTCGAACTTTTGTTTCGAAGCTAAACATGCATTGGAATCGTTCCAAATAATCCTTTGAATGTATATTGTATCGTCCTGTGTGCTTTAATAATAACTAATAGTATCAAATTACTAACTACGTAAGTGTAGAATTTAGAGAGGAATTGACCTATTATACCCCCTCTATTGCCCGTGGGTGTCGTAAAAGACGACTATAATTTAAATACGCATATAACATTTATTCAAGAGAAGTAAAACTCGAAACAAAACCCTATACCTACCTGTCTGACCAGCATGGTACAATAACACACACACACACCACGCTGATCAGACGTGTTGATATAGGGTTTAATTTGAAAGAGAAAGAAAGAAAGAAATTTCGAGTTTTTATTCTCTTGTATAGTTGTTATCTGCATATTATAATCCTTTAATAATATTTTACGACACCCACGGACGAGATAGAGGGTGGTGAATTGTATTCTTACTCCGTCACCACACGGAATAAGGTAGTCATCATCATCATCATCACGGCTTATATACGTCCCACTGTTGGGCTCGAGTCAGCTACTATACCACGCTGGTCAGTGGTGTTGATATATGGTTTTATTTCGAGTTTTCCTTCTCTTGCATAGATGTTGTATGCTTATTGTAATCCCTTAGTCGTTTTTTACGACACTCGCGGGCAAGATAGATGATGGTGAATTGTATTCTTACTCCGTCACCACACGGATAGGTCAATAAGGTTGTAAGTAATAAATACTTCGCCCGTATAACACTACCTGTTATCCACTATTTAGTCCAAGTTTTTTACTGTGTCTTTATTATTTATATTGGATTGAAATAAGTGAGCGGGCGTTGTTTGGTGTAGCTACGAATACTACCAGCACTTACACTGCTCGTAGGTGTCATAAAATATAACAATAAGAGCGGCAAGAAAATTAGCAGGTTTATCTGTTTTTTATTTAATTAGTATTTTCTTTTTTATAAAAATATATAGAACATGCCTACTAAGAACTCTAGTGTGATGCCATTCGAACCATGATATACAATTATGAAATATAATTCAAAAGATTATAGCGAGACCAGATCCTGCAAGCGGCACCCGAATGACTAACACGCCATCTTTAGCCATAATTATTAAGTTGGACGAGTAATACTAGATTATTTGAATCTCTAGCATGCGTCAATATCAAATCTTACACAGTTAAAATCGTATCGCCAACAATAAACGCATCGCATTGCCGAAATGAATTAGTAAACGGACTTGAACATTCCAAATGCGTCCGTCGCACAAATAAAAAGAGCTACAATGTCTAATTTATTTATGAGAATCTGTAGGCCCCTCACAATGGCAGTTAGAAAAGATCTCTTAAGATCCTTCAAATGTACAAACAAAGATAGCGTCACTGTTTCAAGTTTCGAAAACGATTTTAATTAATAAAGCGAGGGTAGACAATGAAATGTTGGGAGGCCCTAAAATTGGCCGCTTGAATTATAGATGGTTTTGTATATAGAAAGTGTTTATTGTTTCTGAACGGTTGATAGCTCTAGCCCCTACGTACTTTGATTTGGAGTCCGGCGATAAGTCGATTGTATTTTTCGATATGATCCTTTTTGTTTTAAATTATTTTCGTTTGAACGGAGGGTAACTGTACTTTTAAGATAAAATATACAATAGGATACGGTTTTTTATTGACTATATATTTTAATCAAGACTTTTGAATATATCATTTTTCTTGTATATACCTGATTACAAATTTTTTTAAGTTATTCTTTTTGGTGAATTAGGGTAAATTCATGAGAGTACATTATAACAATGCGCGCGCTCACTGTCCCAAATGTCAACTAGATACTACGTTATAATACGCATATTAAATATCTTTTTTTTCTATTATTATATTATTAGTGTCGTTGTTTCTACAAATTTAGGATTTTTTTTTATTGCAAGTAGTGGCAAACGAGCAAACAGTACACCTGATGGTAAGTGGGTAAGGTACATGAGCGGCAGCAACCGCTCATGTACCTTTACAAGGCCGCTGCCTACCGCGAAGAAAGTGAAGGGAGTGTGAATGCGTGCATTGAGGCTCGGTGATACCAAAGGCACCACGAAAACCCTCCACACGCAAACACCCTCAGAAAGTTGGGCTGCCGGCTCTTTCGCTCACCGAACGAAGCGCAGTAACAAATTGCTACTACTCAGACGTCGACTTTCTGCTCTCTGTGGTACTACTCCGGACGGACTGGCCCGCGGCTGTAGACAGACAACTATAAACAGTGTGATCCTACAATCATTATTCCAAGAGTGGTTTATATCGAGTTTTCAATCTCTTGCATAGATATTATTTACGTATTATAATTCTTTAGTAATCTTTTACGATATCCACGGGTAACAGAGGGGTGGTTAATTGTTTTCTTACTCCGTAACCACACGGATACACACAACATTTATAAATGCACAAATCCCTTAAGCAATTAAAATATTTAATACTGAGAACAAGCGTAAATCATTATCTTCTAATAACACTACAATCCAATAACACAAATAAATAACGCCATATTATATATTCAAATCGTATTTTTTTTCCAGTTTCACATGTGTTATAATTGTAGTTCTTGCCTTATACTTCTTAATCCCAGCTCATTATAAAAGTCAATTATCAGTCGGCATTCCTTGCGTCTCCACATGTTTCCTGTCAAAATTATTAATCTATACTATTTCTCTTATCTCGTAAGCTTTGTCTCTGATGTCTTATAATATTTCCCACAATGACGCAACTATGATCAGCTATGTCAAGTTCTTTTTATATACGCAATTTAATATCAAGTGTAATCGACAATTCATTAATTGATTCACCTATCAATCATAGTATTAGAAATATTAATATGTTGGTCAACATAGCAATAAATCTTTCATTTGTCCTGATGTCAATTGACGTCCACAATCGTCGTTCTTTTTCTTCTCTTGCAATACTATTTTCTGCATATCGTATCCCTTTGTCGTCTTTTACGACACCTATAGGCAAGATATTATGAAGGTAAGGTAAATTGTATTCTTATTTCAGCACGTTTCTTAGAGAAAGGTGAAATAAAACAAGTGCGAGTCGGACTCGCGCACGATGAGTTCCTTACCATTGACTGGGTAAACAACAGCACGTAGGTACACAAATTCCATATTATAAACTTTTTTTAGTTTATCGGCAAAAAAATCGCGTTTGTTGTATGGGAGCTCATCTTAAATATTTATTTTATTTTGTTTTTAGTATTTGTTGTTATAACGGCAACAGAAATACATAAAATTTGTAAAAAATTCAACTGTTTAGCTATCGCGGTTCTTGAGATACATCCTGGTGACAGACAGAAGGGTATACAGACAGCGAAGTCTTAGTAATAGGGTTCCATTTTTACCCTTTGGGTACGGAAATCGCCTCTTTTATAAAAAAAAGTTTTTTTCTAATAAGAGACACTAAATAATTAATTCTTCTCAACATCCTAACCTACAGAATTATATCTCATATTAATTAAATGTCAGACGCATAAAACTCCAACTAATATATTTTCGCTAAACCACCCACTCATTATCATATGTTAATAATTTAATTGCATCCATTTATTTATCTTTAGAAACGAATCGTAATAATAGGTCATTATAATTTCATGAGCTTGATATTTACAGTGTCTGTCTTCACCTAAGTGGATGTAGATTTAAATTGATATTTTATGTCCTTAAAGGTTTGGTCGCATTTCAACTGTGCGTTTCTAATACCCCTTTCGGTCGTAGTAATTGGATTTATGGATCTAAGTATTCAAATTCGCGCGCACTCGCGTAGAATTGGGACATTTGCCCTTGTTTATGCGTAACGGTTAAGCGTAGCTATGCTTAAGTTAAAAGCTTAACACTATACATAAGAAATAAAACAATTTTTACGGTTATCATCTTTCAGCTCATATACGTTCCATTATTTGGGTCGAGCCTCCTCCACAATAGAAGGGAAATTGGTCTTACTGCTAACCTATACCAATCTATCTGACCATGCTGGTCAGATAGATTGGTATAGGTTTTTATTTCGAGTTTTCCTTCTTTTGTATAGATGTTATATGCGTATTATATCCCTTAGTCGTCTTTTACGACATCCACGGGCAAGATAAGAAGTAGTGGATTGTATTCTATCCGTGTGGTAACGGACTAAGAATATAAATATTTTTATTTATTATAATAAAACTTTTTTACTTTTTTTCTATAATTCACCACCTCCTCTCATATCCGTGGGTGTCGTAAAAAACGATTAAGGGATATGATATACTGAAAATATCTATGCAAGAGAAAGCAAACTCGATATAAGGTTTTATGCTATGCTAGCACACATGACTAGCGCGGTGTAGTAGTTCCAGTACCCTTCCCATTCTAGAGGAGCTCGAGTCCAACAGTGGGACTTGTATGGGGCTGAGATGATGATGAAAACTATTATTACGACTAATATAGAATTTTAATTGCTGCGTGATTTAGGCAACGAATATTAACCACCCTTACATTGCTCTTGGGTGTGGTAAAAGACTACAACAAGCTTTAAATCGATCTGACATCTGTTGAACAATCATATTCCTAATGAGGGTTAACGTCAGGCAGTCATAAAGTTATTGCCCAAACTTTTGCAATAAGTACGATGGAAATGAGTACGTATGCCATCCATCTATCTATCAGCCTACAGATGTCCACTGCTGGACATAGGCCTCCCCACGAGAATGTCGAGACTTGAGAATGTCGTCAGTCCACCTATTGGGGGGTCGTCCTACGCAGCGTTCGGAACCGTACGATAATTATCGTACACATACGATAATTTTGTGCCTACGTACGATAGCATATTATTATCGTACGCAGATTGTACGATAATTTCTATCATGATGCAAAATTTGAGAATTTATATTATTTCACTCATGCGCTGATAGTCTAAATCGCAGTAGTTTGATTTTATTTTGTCCAATAAAATCTTGGGAAAATACCGGGAAATACAAGTTCTCTATTCCTATTGGTTCTTACGATCCGCTCTGCTAAGTTTTACCACTGCCGATACTGTAACTTTATCCAGCGCCTGCTGTACACGCTTTCTTAATGGTTAGTATAGCATCTACCAATGCGAACAAGAGAATATAAGTTCGATATTTCTTTATAAATACAAAATTTTGGCGTGTTTCATACCCAACTTGCATGGGAACAAATTTTGTCTGAGTGAATTTTAAACTTGGCGCGTTTATTGAACTTAAAGTGGAAAGGGAATCAGTTCAGGTCTGTACCGGGTGTAAAACATTTGGGTTTCAGTGTTCTGTTGATTTGACAGCGGTGGTTTAAAAAAGATAAACTATAGAGTACTTGCATGCATATCAATATTACAATTTATATGATTTATTTATCTATAATAGACATTATCCTAAAAAATACGATAATTTCGATCCATGTACGATAATTTTACGCCCCTGGTACGATAGTCAGTTCACTTCAAGTTGCTAACGCTGGTCCTACGCTGCGTTCGACGAGCGATGTAGCTTGCCCATTGCCATTTCGGCGTGCTAATTCTGCGAGCTATGTCGCCTACACCCGTTCTTATACGGATTTCTGTGTTCTAGATTTTATCACGTAGAGAAATACCGAGCATAGCCCTCTACATAGCACGTTGAGCGACTTTGAGCTTTTTTATGAAGCCGACATTTAGAGACATATTACCCCAAGTCAATTAATTGGGATCGACATAATATGTACTAGAATAAGAGCGGGATGATGGTGCAGTTCTAATTATTTTACTATTAACATTAGCATTCTTTTTCGTATCTCTTAATGGATTTTGCCGGTATGTAGAAATAAAAAGATAGTGACTTGTATTCATTACTCATCAAATAAATTAGTTCCTCCAGGTTTTTGTAAAGACAAGACTCCGCATTTAGAAATAATCAAGGGACCCAAATTACACCCAAACTCAGAACAATCACTTGCGGTTTGCAGATCTAATTGGCCTACGTGAGAATCGAATCCATGGCTCACGACACTTGGCACTGGTGATACTTAGACCACTATACCATCTGAGATAACTAAATGCGTAATATCAGGGTCATTATCTTGTTCCCTCTGTATTTTTAACATTCTATTTAATTCAATCTTAATAAAGCAAAAGAAACAGACTATGATCGTCGTTAGCGAGATTCACTTCACCAAATTCCTTGTTTGTCAAAACTCTCCGCCTCTACTAATATTTAGAATTCAGCAAAAACTAAAATTTTCGGCGAAATTAAATCGCATGGATAAACCTAATGGTCGAACTGAGATATTATGATAATCATGCCATTAAGTCTATAGGCTTCTACAGAAATTATCTGTGGTTCTAGTATATTATTATCGTGGTTTTTTGTGAACGATTTCATTATCCGTTGTTTGTTTAAAAGCGGCTCTTTAACATAATTATTGCTGCGACGATGTGTTCAAACTTGTATTTTAGGCAATTTGATGACTTTATTAAACTAAATTGATAGTTTGTATCTCGTTTCTAAAGTTTTTGTGTGGTCTCATAAAATTTCGTTGTTACAAATTACCATGATTTTAGTCAATCTATGGCATCAGGCATAAAGTTTCTATTATTATTGTCCAATCATTAGCTACTGTTTACGGTCCACAAATTTTTATTTCGACAGCAAGTCCATAGGTATTTATTTGAAGTTTTTTTTATAAATAGAACTCGATGAATTAATTTGAATTCGTTAGTCTATGCTCTATATTTAACTTTATTGCTTTATTTCTCCTATGTGATAACTAATTAAGAAAACAATCGGCAGAGGGATTGCGAGGAAAAGGCTAGCAGTATTCTCCTAGAAAACCTTATTTCACAAACTAGTTTCGCTCGCTCATCGAACGTTACCTACCGAAAAAAAAAAACTTTGGTATTCAGTATATTGTATATCGACTTATATACTGGTCGTCGGTCCTGAATGTTTTCTGTTCGATTCCCACTCAGGAACTTGTTTCGTGCTATCCATTTGAACTGTTACTGTGAGTCTGTTTGTAGTTTGTGTCCGTTGTATATTTGTGAAATGCCCTAATGTATCTACTAGCATTTATTCCTTAGCTCGAGGTTAAATACTTTAATTTGACCATCCAGCCATCTTGTGTGTCTACCTTATCTTTGTATGATGATGATAGGTTAAGAATACTAACTCTTTATTTTAACGTGGTAAGCGTAAAAATCGGTTTAAAGTACATTAGAAAAGTGAGCAGCTGCAATCTTCACAGTGCAATCGCCAATCCGACTGTTAGGTGTAGCGATTATGTCAATATTCCCACCCTCGTGGGTCCAACAGTGGACGTCGTTAGGTTGATTGATGTATGTTATTAACTATATTACGTCGTGTCAGCGCAGTACATATACACCCCGTGGGGTCGGGCCTCCACTCTAAAAGGGAAAATAACCTACTATACCATGCTGGTTTGACGTGTTGGCATAAGATATTTTGTCGAGTTTTCCTTCTCTTTAATTAATGTTATCTGCATCTTTCTTAGTCTTATTTAACTCATTTGCGGGCTCAGTGATGGTAAATGGCATTCTTACTTCGTCAACACAGAATAAGTACAATATATTAAATTTGGCAATTAAAATATTTTTTTCAAATTTACCCAAGAGTGTGTTTATGATTTAGTAATGAAATAACGAATTGGTTTGATATATTAAATTTAGCCGAGGGCGATAAAAGCGATAATAATTCACCATGTTTTAACATGACTCGTCGTTAAATCAATTAGTTCCAATAATTTTGTTGTAGCATTTAAACCAGTTTGAAATGTGTAAGCATTTGTTTTTTTCTTAAATAAAAAAATCTTTATCATCATGTCCTTATCCCAATTGCTTGGGCATGGCGCAGTATGCATTTTTTTTATCGTAGATATGTCAAAATTTAGGCAATAGTTTTATGATTGGTCGCCAGCCTGATGTCAACCCTCCGTGGGAATCGAATTGTTAACCAGAAGGTATTAGATGGAATGCCCAGGTCGATGTAAAGTTCGTGGAATCGATAGCGTATCTGGTCCAATTGCTGATGTTGTCTGATCAGCAACCTCGTCAGGCAGGCAGCCGGTCATAAAATATTGTTAAAACCTTAGCAATATATGTACAATAGTAGAAATGTAGCTACATATTGCGTCAATCCCAAATAAATAGGATAAGAGCAAGATAATGATGACATATACCCTAGACTGGGCCAAAAAATATCAACATTTTTTTTTTTCAAGTAGGTATATCGAAAGTATTATTTGGGATGACAAAAAAAAATGTTGTGAGAATTTGAGCCCTTAATATTTATATTAAGAGGTCTATCATCGCAACTTTTGATTTTTTTTCCGGAGCGGGTTTTTGTCTCATAACTCCTAAACCGTCGAGGTAAATGATATTGACTAAGAGACATTTTTTGAAGAGAATTTAATTGTCTACAAAAAAAGACTGATTGCAATTTTTTGTCAGATGAACCGTTTTCTCATAACCACGCCTTGAAAATTGGTAGGATTTCAGAATTTGATTTTTAACTTTAGGCTTTTGTCATTCACTTAAAAATTAGTATCCGGAAAAAATTCAATAGAGATTTTTGAAGGGAATTTAATTTCCTACAAAAAACGTCTCTTAACATTTTTAGCTAAATTCACTCCTTTGAAAGTTAAAAATGAAAACTAATGTGCGAGAAAAACAAGAATTTCATTTTGACTTCAACTTTAACGTTGAATAACTTTCGGAAAAAAAAAAGTTGCGATGATAGACCTCTTAATATAAATATTAAGGGCTCAAATTTTCACAACATTTTTTTTGTCTACCCAAATAATATTTTCGATATACAATTATATTTATTACAATTATATTATTATTTCGATATACAATCCGATGTACTTAAAAAAAAAATTGTTAATTTTTTTGGCCCAGTCTAATATACCCCCGTGTCCTCGACTATACGCCTTTCACCCCTTTGGGGTTGAATTGCCAAAAAATGTTTCTTAGTGCTCGCTTACCCTAAAAAAGGATTGGTGTACAAAATTTCACATTCCTAGGCTCAGTGATTTCAGCTATACGCTTTTCACCCCCTTAGGGGTTGAGATTCTAAAAAATTTTTTATTAAAAGACTACGTTGTACAAAATTTCACCTTTCTTGACTCGGTGGTTTCGACTGTACGTAAATATTTATGCATTTATTTATTTCTTAAGTGCTTCAATACAAAGTTTGGTTCTATCTTTAACAATGACGAATTACCATACAAAATGTCATCCCATAGTTCCACTCCTTTTAGCCTTTTTTTCGCGACAAAAAGCATACCCATGTCCTTTCTCAATCTTTGGTCTATCTCAGTACCAAATTTCCTCAAAATCGATACAACGATTTCAACGTGAAAGCGTAACAAACGGACAGACAGACAGAGTCGCATTTATAATATTAGTAAGGATTTGATGTATGTATCCTTTAACTAATGCCTTTAATATATGTTATCTCGCATTGCGTATGAAACTCCTTAATTATTCTATTTAAATGACAACACAAGCTTATTACGTGGTAGTTGATGATGCCATTATTACAATAGTCGACGTATAAGCAATATTGATGGGTACATTGCACCCTGTGTCATAATTTGCATTGAAGATATTAAGTAACCTATACTATATAATTGAAATTTACAACGTGCCAAAATTTTTATTGATCAATGAATGGTGCTTCAAGGTTGGATCAATGGTTGCGTGCGGTAATGATAATGATAAGGTTACGCGATGTCTATTGTTTGAATTTTACGTACGTGAGTTTAATTTGGATTTGATATGATATCTAGTTTTGGATACTGTACTCGTTTTGTTTTCTTTTAAAGTTATACATACCTGTTTTAGCGCGTTAAATGTTGAGAGTAAATTTTGATGTAAAACCGACGCACTGAAGTTAGCTCAACATTTTTTTAGGGATGTGACTTGGAGGGAAAAATTGATTAATAAATAATCGATTTTTCTTTCTTTAAAATAAATCGATTAATTATTTTTAATTATTTGATTATTTTTATTATCGATTTTTTTTTACTATTCGTAGTTTTCTACATTTTTCACCCATCCGTATTATGTAACCTTTTTGTTAGGAAATGTGAGATTTATTTTCTCATATAGTATGAAACACTGACCATTCGATCGAGCATTTTTCCTGGCAGAATCGTGTTGACCTTTTTTTTTAGGAAATCTGCTGAAAATTGAATATCACATTTATTTTCTATATAACAGAAAACTTTAAATTTAAAATAAAAGCAAATACTACAATAATCGATTAATTTTAATATAAAAAAATCGATTCCTTTTAAATCGATTATTACAAAAAAATAATCGATTAATATAAAAATCGATTATTTTTTACATTTTTTACGATGTCCACTAGATAATGCGTTATAATAAAACTTTCAGTGTATTCACTATAATGAGCTGAAATTATTATTTATAATTATTACTTACTTCGTTACTATACGGAAACGCCAACAATCTAATTTTATAATGCCTTTGATGGTTTTTTCCATGTCATAGCTTAAGCGAATAAATCAATTCTAGGAACCGTCATTGCATCGTTCGAAGCAAATTTCGAATACCGTTAAATTGAAATTCGTAGTGTTTAATAAAGTTGAATGAAATATGTATGTACTATCATATAAATAATGGCAGTAGTTTATCGAATTTTCAATATGCAATTCAATTTCTTACATCGATATCTCTGATATCTGATCTGATCCCTGAGCGTTGTCTTTAATTATATTCACAAGGAGGGTTCACGTCAAGTCAGTAGTCGGCTGGTAATATAACTATTATAATATGTACTAACTCATTAAAGACATCAATATCGATGAATAAATGACATAATTGTCAAGAAACCAACCTACCTTGCCAGTGTAGTTTTGGTTCGATTGCTACGTAGGACAATAATTTTAACTACTGCTCTGAGTCTGTCTGTTCAAAAAACACGCTTATGATGATAACCGAATTAAAAAGTGCGATGGATATAAAAAAAAATCGCTAATCCGGTAAGGATAATGGGACGAACTATTAAATTACAATATAATCATTGGTCCTTGATAAGTGTGCGAAGTTACAACCCGACGCGACGTTTAGAAGCGGGTGTAAAACACATTCAAATATTTCGTTACATACAAACCAAATTAATTAATTTATTTTTTTATTATTTTCAAAGAAACGTACGTAGTATTATGAGCTAATTTATATGGAAAATAAAATTATTAACGCTGTACACCGATCAAGTTTCTAATATGCATTATGAAATTAATAAATAGTGAGTTAATATTGAAGTTAGATTTCTTATGGCGCGTTAGGGAAATATTGTGAGAGTATTTTTTAATGATGCGCGCGCACGCAGTCACGAAAAATTGACACTCTGAAGCTAGCAACATTTTACACGATACTCGGGGTACACCGTCACAAACGTCAACTAGATAATGCGTTATAATAAAACTTTCTAGGTATTAAATGTCTTTTATTCTATTATTAGTGTCGTTTTTTTTCTACGATCATAGTTTAAAATTTTAGAAAGAAATATAAAATTTTAGAAAGTATTTTTTCTTGTTAAGCGTAAGAAGTATAACTTCTTACGCGGCTATATAGGTACACACACAGACATACACACTTTTTTTTTTGATTATATAAAATTCAATAATAGAAAAGAAATTCCGTCCGTGTGACCATCCGTGTGGTGACGGAGTAAGAATACAATTCACCACTCCTTGCACGTGGATGTCGTAAAAGACGACTATGGGATATAATATGCACCTAACATTTGTGCAAGAGAAGGAAAACTCGAAACGAAACCCTATACCAACATGTCTGACCAGCATGGTACAGTAGGTCAAATTCCCTCCCATTGCGGAGGAGGCCTGAACTCAACAGTAGGACGTATGTGGGCTGCGCAGAATATTAAAAAAATACATAAAAGTACAAGTTATGACGTTATTTGAAAAGTTTTGATCTGAAAGTATCAATACTGTTAATATTTTAACGAAACTTATTACTTTCACTTAAGTCCACATTCTACTATTACTACTTGCAATAAATAACATCATTGTAAATCGATCTAGACTCTATATTTACTTAAATCAATAGCAAAATCTATCTTGTTGAGACCATCAACGTATTGTGACATTAATTGATTCAATATAGCAGCCATTTTGGCAATAGTTCTATTATATTTAAATTGATGAATCGACATATATAATTGATGATTTGTAATACAATTTATTAAGGGTCATATTTGTCACGTGTCAGTACGGTGTCTATACAAATTAATTGAAGTGTCTGTTTGTGATGTCAGTAATAATAGATTTTTTTTATTGCTATCGATGGCAATTGAGCAAACAGTAAGTGTTGCTGCCGCTCATGGACCTTTGTAAGGACGGTGCCGACTGCGAAGAAAGTGAAAGGAGTGTGAATGCGTGTATGAGCTTCGATGATACTAAAGGCATCTCTAAAATCCATCACACGCTAACAGCCTCAGAAAGTTGGGCTTCCGGCTCTCTCGCTCACCGAACGAGGCGCAGTAACAAATTGCTACTACTCGGACGTCGAATTTTTGCGAGAGTATGGTACTATCCCGGACGGACCGGCCCGCGGCTGTAGACAAATAACTGTCGACAGTGTGGTCCTACCACATCTTTTTTCACGCTCACTCGCTTATTTACATGATACTTATGCTTAATAACCGGTTTAAACTTTTTGTCTGTCTCTCTGTTTGTTATGGGTAATCTTAAAAACGTCTGGACCGATTTTGATAATGTTTTACCAACAGGTATATACGGATAGCCATGGCAGCGGGCAGGGATTAACCCCAGATTAACCCTATCTGGACCCCTAGGCATTGCAATTCTGAGGGCCGCTTTTCATTAACTTTTTCATTATTACCGGTACCAGTATCGAATCGTTTTTAAAGTATCGAGTGTTTTTCTGAGCCTATCAAATACGAGATATATTCGTGCCGGGATTGTGATGAGCTTTTATTTTAGGAAATCTCAGTAAAGAAACTCTGGCTGGCATTAAATTAATGATAATTTAACATTTACTACTACAAAATAGCTAAAGAAAATGCTCATCACGTTAAACCCGGCAATGAAACTGAGCTCTCCGCCGCAATACTTGCCAATCTTGATGTATGCTTGGGGCTCCTAGTCGATGCAGGGCCCCTAGGCAGTTGTCTAATCCGCCTTATGGATAAGCCGGTCCTGGCAGCGGGTGACTGGACCGGGGAATGGTCTAGTCGCCCGCGAAGATACCGAACGCGCGAGGGTGACGCCTCAATGGCGCAGTGGCGCCGCCGTTAACGATGGATTGCGGCGTGAATTTTAGTAATTTTATTATGTCCGCGTAGGTAACGGCCTGTTTGACGAAATAGACCCCCGGTCAAAATATACTTAGTCTTGTTTAGTGATTAGGTTACTCCGGCTACTGAAGACAAGGACTTAGAACCGATAGTCAGCCAAGATGGCCCGACAATAAAAAAGCCTTTTACCTCGTTGTGACCCTTAGTAATTGAGATAAGAACAGGAGGCTGATGACTCTATTATATATCCCTCACTAATTGGGACTGAATTATTACCTTTTACACGACTCAATTCCTATCTTTTAAACATAATGTTTGAGATTAACTAGACAGATAAATCTAATAGTGCTTTTCAGAACACAAAGGGTAACAGAATCCTCATAATTATCGTCATCATCATAACTCATATATCACTGCTTGGCTCTAGCCTCTCCATAATGGAAAAAAAATTACCAACTATGGTAGGCAATTGAGGTGGGTTATTTTATTTCGAGTTCTTGCTTAGACGCTATCTGCATATTATTATCCCTTAGTCGCCTGTTACGACACCCACGGGCAAAAAAGGGAGTGGTGAATTATATTCTTACTCCGTCACAATCACATAAAAGCAAAATTATATTAAACCAACGAAGATCTTTACATATATAAATCTTCTGCTTATATGTTTGTAATTGAACTCCTTCTAAACGCCTGGACCGATTTTGATGATTTTTGTGGCTGTCCCGATGGATATGAGAATGGTTTAGATTAATAATTGGAACCGGTAGATGACACTGCGATCGATTTCAAAGAGAATTCTTTTTACATTTTTTTTCGATTTGAACAGAACGTTTGTTGGGTCAGCAAGTATATCTATATTTACAAAATGATTCCAGCCATATCAACCCTAATACAATAATTATACCTCTGTTGACCTAACTAATAATCTAGGCGGACCCTAGACCTCACATTGAGTCATCAGAGCGGTCCACCCACGCGTCATGTCAGCCAGTGATAATTCACAGTCAGACAACCGAAGGCTTTATTTTCTGTTCGCGTGCGCAGTTAATTAGCCAAAATGGATGTTGTATCCATTTATAATTATGTTTTATTTGGTAAGTTTTTTATTTGGCATAGGCAAATTATAGTTATGAGTTCAATTAACCTTTTATGTTTTTTTTAACTATGGTCCGATTACAAGGTTTGGGTGACGGAGGGCGGAATAATTATAGTAGTAAATATACCGTTAGTTATAATGTTAAATTTCCGTATGGTGACGGATTAAGAATACAATTCACCTCCCACTTTCTTCCCCGTTCGTGTCGTAAAAGTCATGCATATATCTATAAAAAGGAAAACTCGAAATAAAACCCTATACCAATATGTGTGATCGGTGTGGTATAGTAGGTTAATTTCCCTTCCATAGTGGAGGAGGCCCGAGCCCTTACTTCTGCCATGACACACCCCAACCAACTAGTGGTTGGGGCGGCTTCCTATAGACCCTCCAAAATCTCCTCCATCCGACGTCCTCGTCACGTCCTCGACGAAGAGGACGACAATATCACACTCGCTCAACAAAGAGCCTACACGGCCCGCGAGGCCTTAACAAATAAATATCCGCGGTTCCGCCCTCGCCGTCGAGGTGCGAAACCGCGCCGCGCAAAAGTCACTACTAAAAACGTGGGCACGCCCACTTTGCCTCCAGCGACGCCCCAAGCCGAGGTCCGTTCCCCACAGGGGGAGCCCTTGGGCGATGTCGCTTAGCATACTTTTCTCCGGGTTGAGAGCCCTCAGCGCTCACCCATAGTCCGCGTCAAGCTGTCAAGGCCATCTGCGGCCAACAGCTGTACACACAAAAAAAAAAAAAAAAGGCCCGAGCCCTACAGTGGAACATATTTGGGCTAAGATGATGATGATGAAATAATATTATATATGTTGTTAATCATCATTATTCATTGGGCAAGTATATGACGTCTCCATAAATCTGGACAATTGTGAATTATCCCAGGACTAATAATAGTAGTCCTAGTAAAATTGTATTCACCGAATTTTCAATATATTTCTTCCCTTAAAATCAATCCATTTTCAACCTGAAACATTTCCATTCAAACTATTCGCATTCATAAAATTTGTTTTTTTTATAATTTCGAATAAATATACATCATTATACATATTATTTATATATTAAAACATTTTGTCGAATTTTGATAAAATATTATAATTTCCCGTGCGGTGACGGAGTAAGAATACAATTCACCACTCCTTATCTTGCCCGTGGATGTCGTAAAAGACTACTAAAGGATATAATATGCACATAAAATCTAAGAGAAGGAAAACTCGAAATGTAATTCAATACCAATATATCTGACCAGCATGATATAGTTGGTCAAATTCCCTCCCATTGTAGAAGAAGCCTGTGCCTAACAGTAGGACGTACGTGGGTTGCGATGATGAAGATGACGTGTGGTGATGGAGTAAGAATACAATTCAACATCCTCTCCCTTGTCCGTAGATGACCTAAAAGACTAAGGGAAGAATGACTAAGGGATTAAATATGCATATAACATCTTTACAGGATAGAAAATCTCGAAATAAATCCCTTTACCAACACGTCTTAGCAACTTGGTATAGTAGGTGAATTTCCTTCTTATTGTAGAGGAGGGTCGTGCCTGGCAATGAGACTTACATGAGCTGAGAGAAAATGAATTAATGATAAAAATATTGATCAAAAATAATAATTCTATCAAATATTGTTAGAGAATAAAAGAATATTCGTTTTCTTTCTTGTTCAACATGGATGTATCTATCAACTCTTAATAGTTTTTATGTTTTTTAGGGTTCTGTACCCATAGGGTAAAAACGGGACCCTATTACTAAGATTTCGCTGTCTGTCCGTCCGTCTGTCTTGTCTGTCATCAGGCTATATATCTCAAGAACCGCGATAGCTAGACAGTTGACATTTTCACAAATTATGTATTTAAATTATCGTGAGATTGTATGTCCGATTCTCATCATCAGGGCGAGTGCGCAGCGGCGTCTGCGAGGCCCTCTATGCTCAAAACCCGGATCGACGTAATCGATCTCAGTACGTGAGTGTTTTGCCATTATAGATATTATAATATTATGTATTTCTATTGCCGCCATAACAACAAATACTAAAAATAAAATAAATATTTAAGGAAGGCTCCCATACAATAAACGCGATTTTTTTTTGCACTTTTTATAGATAATGGTACGGAACCTTTGTGCGCGACTTTGACTCGCACTTAGCCGGTTTTTTTAATACCACACTGAGCACTAAGGAACTAACCCTTGTATTGATAGGGACTTTACAAATATACAAGTAATGGAGACAAATTACATCCAAACTCGCAATAAGAATTTCTAGAGTACAAAGTAATCTCTTGCATGGCTCTCGAACCCGTGATAAAGTAGCACAGCAGATGTCTCTCCCTCTTGTCGGTATCTTCATCATTACACCATCTATCCAGTTAATAGATAAATCTTGCATATTTGACGATGTCCGACTGCTGGGCTCGAGCCCTCTCCACATTAGGAGGGAAATTGACTTACTGTCAACTTATCACACTGGTCAGGGGGGTTGACATAGGGTTTTATTTCGAGTTTGCCTTCTCTTGGATAGATGTTATCTGCATATTGTAGTACTTTAGCTGCCTTTTACGACGTCCACGGGCAAGATAGGGAATTGTATTCTTACTCCGTCACCACACAAAATGGGCGAGTAAGTAGTTAAGTACCAACTTTAAATACTAAAACACTAATACGATATTTAACACTAAGTGACTTCACAAGATTTAAACTCTCACAAGCACTGCTTACCCTATAAGGCACAAACGTGACCGATATCTCAATATTGTCCGCTGGCTACTAATAAATATTTAACTTCCGACTTGTACCCACGGAGTACATGTTAAATTTTATTGTACCTATAAAACTATATTAATTTTAAATGTTTAATAAATAAAATTATTTTCACGGATAAACGTTCGTCGGGCAATCAAAACAAAACTACCGTGCCAGCGTCATGACTACGGTTCCTATGTGGGAAAATACTTTGTGCGATCCACAAAGTATTGTTCCGAGTCTGACTGTAATTTGTGTCCGTTAAATTATATGCTTGTAAAGTCCCCCGCAAAATAAGAATTATTTTCTCAGCGCCAGGAGAGAGGTTAAGGAAATAAATGCCATAGGCTGCGTGTTCAGGCCACAGCACGCTTGTCTTGAGAGTTAGGATACTTTTAGTATTGAAATTATCGTAAGACTGATCCATATTATAATATCTAAAACGGCAAAAACACTCACGTGCTGAGATCGATTACGTCGACCCGGGTTTCGAGCATGTCCGATGCTCATCATCAGGGCGAGTGCGCAGCGGCGTCTGCGAGGCCCCAGCGCGCACTGCGCGATGCATATCGAGCAGCGCGCCTCGACACAGTCATGAGGGGTGCGGGGGAGGTGTTCGCCTCTTGATCGTCCTCGGCGGAAACGTCGGACGAAACTTCACACCCGGAGTTAAGCGGCGTTGTTGGTAGGTCACTCCGTGTGTCGTCACCATCACATACCACGCTGGTCACGTCACTCTCCACGCACACCATCACCTTACGACTCACGGCAGTATTAAGAGCTGGTAACCATGCTGACGACAGCTTCCATCCACCGTCTCTGTTGAAGGTCCGATGTCGGTTTATCTCTATGCCTCCGTATTAGCCACAGAGAGACGTTACAGACCGCGGAAAATACGGACCGGACCGGGTGTGAAGTTTCGTCCGACGTTTCCGCCGAGGACGATCAAGAGGCGAACACCTCCCCCGCATCCCTCATGACTGTGTCGAAGCGCGCTGCTCGATATGCATCGCGCAGTGCGCGCCGGGGCCTCGCAGACGCCTCTGCGCACTCGCCCTAATGATGAGCATCGGACATGCTCGAAACCCGGGTCGACGTAATCGATCTCAGCACGTGAGTGTTTTTGCCGTTTTAGATATTATAGTTAGGATACTTACTATAATTTCGAATAGACCATAAATAAATTAACAAAAGTATAACCTTATTAGCCGTTTAGAGTGGAAATGGAAGATCGTTGGGTCCCGAATTCTCATAGCCTTTGCAAAGAGATCGCTAAACACTAATTAATGCTTCACCTGATCAGAAGAATGACCTGTATTTTGCATAAAAGATTAGCATTGTCTTTCAACGTGTTAATCTGGCCAGCCTTCTGGGCACGTTACCGGTAGACCGTGAAGCGGAGGAATTTTTAGGATGCCTCCTTTATTATTTCCTATTTTGTAATTATTTTTATTGATAATTCTATTGTTATTATTTTACAAATATTATTTGACATAAAAAAATACAATTTAATACTGACTTGTAGTCAAAATGATCTAAAATCGCGTTAACAATTAAAGATAGCTCAAAAACTGCCGGTCAAATCTTGATGAAATTTATGTAGTAGGTATTGTAGGTACTCTGAAGTATGATCTACCAACCAAAAAAATAATTACGATTCTTAATTGTAATATACATAGGTACTTACAAAAAAAAAAATTGAACACTTTCTTTTTTGGCGTCGGTTGAAAATATTATACTTATCTGTTTTCAAATTCCTTAACTTTGTAAGTATTTCAAATTTAAACGGGTATAGTCAATTCAATTCCCGCTGAGTAATAGGACCGGAGATATTGTTAGGGGTTCACACCTAACCATTATTATTTGAATTATAACCTCAGAATTGTTCCACAATGTTTGTATTACGATACATTTTGTTGAAATTATGGTAAATTGTTTATTTTGAATGTCTTTATACTTTTTATCATATGGAGAAACCAATGAAATGCCTAAAGAAACGGCATTTAATTTTTTTCCAACCAATCTCTCTCGCTCTCAAACCCCTCTCTGTGTAATGAGGGCGAAGAAAAATATCAAATAATGTACCCTTCTTTTTGACGTGACAACGTCTTATAATTCGATGGAGCCGGCTGCACACACGCAAAAAAACATGACGCATGCGGCGTTACCTCGCTCTGAGGCGTTCCATTTAAGGCTTGATCCATACAAAATATCTATCAAACAAATAAAATTAAAATTTTCTTTTGAAAAATTAAACTATTCCATCAGTATTTTCTTATGACGTTGTCACGTTCAACTATCGTCAGTAAGCCGACTATACAGACAACCGAGTTTTTTTTTTGGAGGTGGGTTACGGTCGACGCACTCCTCGCACCACTTCGTCCGGGGCGACAGAGGGGCGTAAGCACGCACACTCGTAACCCACCCGCGACACGTCGCCTTCGTTATTGGGTCGACTACCGGAGCAGGGTGACTAAACATCAGTGGTACCTGTGTACCCTGTAGGTATTTGTTTCGATTCAAACTCAGATTCCATGAATATCTGTTGCATGCTTATACCTCTGGATCAATGATGTAATCCACTGTACATCTTTGACACTCATAATAAAGTCGCAGAGAACCGTTGAGTCCAAGTGGCACAAGACCGTTCCGAGTGGCATTCTCGTGGGGAAGTCTATGGTCAGTGGACGTCTGTAGGCTGATGGATGGATAGAATAAGTTCTGATGTTTACGCGAGTATTATAAACAAAGCTATTTTTACAGATCTTGTTGCGTTTGTATTTGATTTTTGATTTCAAGACTTTTGAACACTTTTCAGTGTTCATGATTACGGGCGGACTAAGATGTCTCACGTCCAACAAGTCATCGTTATTATAGGGATATATATTTACCCGCTACATAAATATTTATTAATTTAAATAATTATAAATATATAATTCAGCATCATCATCACAGTTCATATACGTACCACTGCTGGGCTCGAGCCTCCTCCACAGCGAGAAAGCAATTGACCTACTTATACCACGCTGGCCAAACGCGTTGGTACGGGTTTATATTTCGAGTTTTCCTTCCTCGTCCCTTAGTCGCCTTTTACGACTCCCGCGGGCAAGAAAGAGGGTGGTGCATTATATTCTTACTCCGTCACCGCAGGGAAATCGTCAATCGGAATCGTTTTATTTATAGCATCTTTGACTCTCGTTAAAGTTTTCGACCCTGCAAAACCGCTTAATTGCTATTAAAAGGAGCCAACCAAATAGATTGTCGTGATGACCTCCAATTGAATCTGTTAAAGCAATAAATAATTTCAGCACATATGTGTATGTTCGGCAAGTTTCTTAACAGGTTAACAGTCCGTGCTCCGGAATGGATATGTCCCGTAGGTACGTCTGGTAGAGTTTCTATTAAAAGTCACAAACACCAAACCGTATTGCTTGCAATGCTTTCAAAAAAAAACATTTGTAATTAATCTTATCAATATATATATTATTTTCTTATTATTGCCTTTTTTTTGTACTAATGTAATCTCTAAAATAATGCATATGGAATGCATTATTATGCTAAAATATATTAAACGATAAAATCCCGATATATGTAAAAAAAAAAATATCGAGTATTTTCCTGTCCCAGCACTTTTTATAATCCTTATGGTGTGTCTAAGTCCACATAAAATATAAGAAATTATTCTTACGTCCATAGCTCCAGATGGCTTAGAATTTGTATGGGTGAGCAGACCACATATGGTCTGTGGACTGGTACGCAAGTCTGTCCACAGACCATATATAGTCTGTCCACAGACCATATATGGTCTGTGGACAGTTAACCTGTTAAAGAACTAACAACCTCTAAATCCATATTATCATTACTTTTACTCATTTTTATTATTACTCTTATAAATAATTCATCTCAATTCATACACGTCCCACTGCTGGGCTCGAGCCTCTTCTACAATAGCAAGGAAATTTTACCTACTATACCACGTTAGTCAGACGTGTTGACATATGGTTTTATATCGAGTTTACCTACTCTTGAATATCTGCTTATAAAAATTCTTTAGTTGTCCTTTGCGACACGATCCAGTTATTGGGTGGTAAATTCTATTCTTAGTCTGTCACCACACCAAATTTATAAATAACTAGCAAATTCCAGCGGTTCACCCGCGTAGTTCGCGTTTCCGTGGGAATACCGGGATAAAATATAACCTAAGTTACTCTTTACAAAGACAGCTGCGTGCCAATGAAACAATATCAAAATCACTCACTTTTCAATTTTATTTATTTGTATAGATATCAAAAAGAACTTGATTCGTGGTAAATCATTATTTTAAACACATATCAAAATTTAAATCATACATTATTTACAGCTGACTCGCTGGTCGGAACACCGAAGCAAAAAACAAAAATTTACCTATGACCCGTTGCATACATGACCTTTCATCACCTATATATACTCCGAGTGTAGACTCTAATCTATAGCCATAGCTCGTCCATAGAAAAATAAGGCAAAGAAACCTTATCGCGCGAAATTTTTTACTGGGACATTATCAAACTCAAAATAATCATTTGAGCTCCGCGCGATGGTCTAATTTTATACCACTGCTTCGTTTGTGCTGTCAAATTAAAATCATATCATATTCTTTATTTTACAAAACGATTAAATAAAAATCCTATTGCCGTTTACCGAGGTAATTACATACTTCTTTTTTTACTATTTTTCTTTCAAAAAGAAACGCGAAGTTTTTTACTACGAGCGATTAAAAGAGTTGCCCTTCCAGTGAGGCATATCACCCTACAACGTTAAAATATTGGTGGTCCTTCCGTCAACGTATCGTCAGGAACTATGTTTACGTTTATCCACCATTTTTGGGGCAGGCTATATTATGCACGCCGTCCGTTCCATCCGGGGTGACGAAAGAGCGGCGCGCGGCTCCACTGTGTTCTCTCCCTTTCACCCTTGGGCCAGCGACTGGTACCGAATTCGGCTTACTTTTGGCCCGACAATAATTTTTTTCATTGCATACGGTGGCAAACGAGCAAACAGTACACCTGATGGTAAGTCTTGCCGACACTCATGGACCTAGGCCACTGCCTACCGCGAAGAAAGTGAAGGGAGTGTCAATGCGTGCATTGAGGTTCGGTGATACTAAAAACATCACTATAACCACTACACATGCAAACACCCTCAGAAAGTCAGGCTTCCGGCTCTCTCGCTCACTAAACGAAGCACAGTAACAAATTGCTAATACTCGGATGTCGATTTTCTGCGAGAGTACTAGCGCGAATGGACCAGCCCGCGGCTGTAGACAAACATCTGCCAACAGCGTGGTCCTACTACTATTAAGCTATCACTTAGTTGAGTAGCACAACAATTTTTGCATAACACAAGATTTTCATCCAGGGTCTCATGATTGGCCATCGTATACTTAGTCCGTTGTATTAACGAGTCTTCCAGTAATACCACCAAATAGTATGCCCATTTAAATTCATTCATAACTTTACGCCCGGGGCGTCTATTACACCGACACGTCACCCGTCAACAATTTACATTTTAATAAAGCTATCATATAAAAATATTATATGCCGTTATGGCGCTCATCCCCATCGAATCTAAGCGTGACGGTGTTATAGCTATTGTTTTTTTTTTTATCATTGTTATGTTTACATTTGGAATGTTTTATTCAAATTAAGGCGCACGGCCGTACGTACCAAGTCATGGGAACATATACTCGATTTCGTATTGTGCTCACGTTGGACTGAAGTAATTAAAAGTTTAAACTGTGTTAACTTTAATTTGATTTCAATTGAGTATTGAATGTTTACTTGCTTCGAGAGTTATAATCTATTTAAATAAATAATAGTAATGTTTAAAATCTTTATATATGTAAATCTTCTGTTTGTGTGTTTGTAATTGAACTCCTTCTAAGCAGGTGGACGGATTTTGTTAATTTTTTCATGGCTGTTCCTATGGATATGAGAATAGTATAGATTAATAATTGGAACTTATTGGAATTAATAATTGGATTAAAAACACACCGGTCGTTGACTTTTCTTTGTAACAATACTGACAATAATTGACAGTGAAGTCCCTTCCATATAATTGTTTCAAACAGATGCTCATATCAACAGAATAACATCAAATATGGCATCGATCGTTAAATCTTACACAACAATGTCGGCAGCTTTGCTCTTCATAAGATTCGCCCGCGACACTATTAAGATAACAAAGAAATATGTAGACGTTACTTCCTTATTGTCTGTTTTTATATGGTTTATTTGTTTGGGTTAAAGTAATTTTATGGCATTTTATGCATCTACTATATATTAGTGGTCGACAAATAGTCGAGATTCAACTATAATTCATTTAAATTTATTTTTCTGCTAGACAATTTTCTTTTTAATCTATACTAATACATATATAATGCTGAAGAGTTTGAACGCGCTAATCTCAGGAACTATTTGACTGATTTGAAAAATTCCTTCAGTGTTAGATAACCCATTTATTGAGGAAGGCTATATATCATCACGCTAAGACCGATAGGAGCGGAGCATCGATGAAGAATGTTTCAAAATCGTTTTTTCGTTCAAAAGCGGAGGTTAAAGTTAGCGTTAACTATTCCACGCGGACGATGTCGCGGGAAGAAACTAGTTATGTATAAGTAAAATGAAAATTATGTATAGTATATACATAATTTTCAGACAGGCGGCTGATCATAAAATTATTAACAAAACTTTTGCAATATTTTCCGTGTGCTGACGGAGTAAGAATACAATTTAACCACCATATCTTACCTATGGGTGTCGTAAAAGACGACTACAATATATATGCAGGTAACATAGATGCAAGAGAAAGAAAACTATATAAACCCCTAATCCAATACGTCTGACCAGCATGGACTAGTAGGTCAAATTACCCTCCCATTGCGGGGAAGGCCAACAGTGGGACTTATACAAGCTGAGATAATGGTGAAGATGGCAGAGGAGTAGGTACATGTTACATCAACCGCAAGTAACTGGTTAACAGCAAGAAGATGATGTTACTTTAGCTGTAGACTTTCTATGAGGATAATGGATGCAAGCTTAGCAGGCTTTACGGCCACAGTTGCTCGCTGTTTTTCCACAATCGCCAAAACTACAACCGCTTTAGATAGATATTCACTGTACTCTTTTTTTTTTTCTTGGGTGGTGGTTTACGGTCGGCGCGCTCCTCGCACCACTCCGTCCGGGGCGACAGAGGGGCGTAAGCACGCACACCCGCAACCCACCCACGATGCACGTCGCCTTCATCGTTGGGCCGACCACCGGAGTAGGGTTACTTGTCATCAGTGGTCGGCCCGACGGAATACCCCCTATTTGGGGTACCCTCCCATCGACCGACGTCTATTCACTGTACTGCACTTATTCATTCATTCCATCATCTCGACTCACATACGTCCCACTGCTGGGCGTGAACCTCCTCCACAATAGGAGAGAAATTGGCCTCATTATTCCATACCTGTCAGATTTGTTGGTTTTTGCTTCGAGTTTTCCTTTTCATGTAGAGGTGTTATATGCACAAGATGCCTAAGCCTAAGCCTAAGCCTTTCACGATACTAACGGGCAAGAGAGGGTGTGGTGAATTGTATTCTTACTCCGTCACCACACGGAATCGGACGTTATATATTGATTTATCATAACTTATTTTTATTGTTTCAGGTAAAAATAAAAACATCAGCTACCATCAATTTCTTCATAATTTGACAGCATGTGATGATTTAAGTGATCTGGAATCAGGCATGTGCCGATTTTTAAGCAGAAACTTTGTCTACTATGAAAGGTAATTAGCCTAATATCGTACGATATGGCCTAGTGGCCACGTATCAGCTTATGAATCTTGCACAAATTTTATCTGATCACGTACATTATTCTTCTCTTATGATATTTTGTGACAGGTGATAATCATCACAGCTCAAATACGTCCCACTGTTAGGCTCGAGCCTCCTTCACTATAGAAGGGAAATTGATCTATTATAGCTCGCTGGTCAGACGTGCTGGTATAGGGTTTCATTAGAAGTTTTCCTTCTCTTGCATAGAATTCAAATCATTTATTATGCATAGACTAGTGTTGCCCAAATGCAAGACGAAGACGAGACTTGGACCAGTCTTGGTCTTGGTCTTGCAACAGCACACCTGGTCTCGTCTTGGTCTTGGTATTGCACACTCGAGTCTTGGTCTTGGTATTGCAGCAAGAGTCTCGCAAGGTCTTGCAAGTCTTGTAGTTGGAATAACGTAACAGTCATTTATCATGGCAATGAAAAATCCAACTAAATTAATCAAATATCATCCTATCCTATCTATCCATCTGCTAGCCTATAGTACACTATTGAATATAACCCTTACCACCGGGGAAAATTACTCTCCTATTCCCCTGGTGTTACATTAGACAGAGTTACTACTCATATGACAAAGGAAGGAATTTCGACCCTGTTTTCTTAAGACGTCACCACACAGGGCAGTTGATACAATAAATTATATGTCATTTAACATTCCCCCTTTCCAACAAAAAAAATTTTTCAATTTGATTGGCAAGCGACGGCGTTATTTGACCACTGACGACAAGTCACCCTGCTCTGGTGGTAGGCCCAACAACGAGGCGACGTGGATACGGGTGGATTATGGGCCCGCGCGCCGTCCTTTCATCGCCCCGGACGGAATGGACCGCGCGTGTGCTTATCATAGCCCACCCATAAAAAAAAATAATAATGGCTTCCTAACACCATTGCCTAGGTCCGATTTGATACGACATCCACGGGTAAGAGAGTGGTGAATTGTATTCGTACTCTGTCCCTACACGGACATTTATGTAGATTACTTGTAGGCATATTTCTATGTCCAACAGTGAACGTCGTTGGGCTAATGAAGAAACGGATATTTAAATATGTATAATGGGCAAGAGCACTCTCGTGATTACGGTATTTTTGTCCTTAAGCCTTTCCGAAGAGTAATTCTGAAAAGCCAACACCAACATTGGGAATCGATTGGCCATTAGATGGATATCTCAAGACTGATTTGACTTGCCGTGTAGTGACGGAGTAAGAATACAATTCATCACCCCCCTATTTTACCCGCGAGTGCGAACTCAGGACTAAGGGCTATAATATATAACATCGGTGCAAGAGAAGGAAATCTTGACATGCAACCCTGTAACAACACGGCCGATCACCGTGGCGATTCCTCTCCGGCCACGGCCGATTTCCCTCCTATTATGTAGAAGACACGAGCTCCACCGTATATAAGCTGGAATGGTGATTTGAATTAAATGCAAGACCGCAAGACTCTTGCAGGCTCAGTCTTGGTCTTGCTCAAGTCTTGCAGAGCCAGTCTTGGTCTTGGTCTTGCAAAAATTAAGCGGTCTTGGTCTTGGTCTCGCATTTCTCGCAAGACTAAGACCAAGACCGCAAGACCAAGACTTTTTTGGGCAACACTAGCATAGACCCCAAGAGGGCACTTACATATTGTCAATTTTACAAAATAAAATTAAATTATCGAATAAAAATAAACTACCACCGGATCGGAACGCGACCGCTACTGAGAAGATCCAGCAAGAAACTCGGCGGGCTTGTCTATTATTTTAATTTTCTTTTTCTTCTTACTAGATATAAATTTGAGTACATGTTTTGTAAGACCTAGCTCCAGTGCGATGCCCTTCGAACTGCAAGATACTTAATATAATTCAAATGATTATGGCTGGATCAGATCCCACAAGCGGCACCCGATCACGAGTTAACTACTAGAGCAGCCATCACTCCCTTAGATGTTATATGTATATTCGCTTTGCGCTTCATTCGGTGAGCGAGAGAGCCGGCAGCCCATTTTTCTAAGGATGTTTGCGTGTGGTGGGTTTTAGTGATGCCTTTAGTATCGCCGAACCTCAATGCACGCATTCACACTCCCTTCACTTTCTTCGCGGTAGGCAGCGACCCTGTAAAGATCCATGAGCGGCAGAATAACTTACCATCAGGTTTATTATTATTATTTTTTTATTGTTGCTACTATAATTGTAAAGTGTAGCGTGTTTTGCCAAACGATTTTTTTTATTGGATCTGTGTTTTATGTTTGTGGCAAATGGTATTGGTCATGCTCACTGAAGGGTCTGCTAGCGGTAGCTATGAGGAGCTGGTCACTCCCTTCCCTCCATTATGGTTGAGGGGAGTGATGGCTGCTCTAGTAGTTAACTCGTGATCGGGTGCCGCTTGCGGGATCTGGTCCAACCATAATTTTTTCATTACATTTGTGATTATTATTATATTTGTGAAGTATATTATATAATATTTCGAATGGCATTACACTGGAACTATTAATAAGCATGTTGTAAGATGTAATTTTATTTAAAAGAAATTAAAAAAAAATAATAAAAAATAGACAATCCCGCTGAGTTTCTTGCCGGATCTTCTCAGTGCGGTCGCGTTCCGATCCGGCGGTAATTATAACTTTAAGAAAATTGTAAAAAAAATGACAATATGTAAGTGCCCCCGCGGGGTTTATACATAATAAATGATTTGAATTTGAATTTGGTGTACTGTTTGCTCGTTTGCCTACGGTAGGCAAAAAACAAAAACGTGAATGGTGGTCGCATGAGTTCAGTGCTTTTCCCCATCTCCAAAGTACCCAACGTGCCTATTATTCCTTTGTAAAACCAAATAAAAACTCGAATAACTACCGATTGAACCAAGGAATCCGGATTAGATGCTCCATAGTGAGAATTACTTGCTCATTCCTATTCAGGAGGTCGCAATATAAATCATTACGCTATCTAACACAATCGTTACACCTGATCGCGTCCTGTGGTCACAACTCGTTCATCATATGCACACCGTGATAACAAACTTAACGGCCGTGTCTGCTCGACTAATCGAAACGCTTTTCCGCGCTACGGGATCAATTCATCACTGCGAATGCTGTAGAGTTGAATTGAGTCGATAATCTTTTTATAAAATATCAAACTATCGAAGTCAAATGTTGAATATGTGTATCCCCGAGACGGATATAGGCTTGTTGAAGAAGTATCGATATATCGATAAAAAATATCCAATATCGAGAGTTGTATCAAAAGCGATATATTTTTTTATTTATGTAAATTAAGTCGCTAGAATCCAAAATCTTTAAAGATAGGAGCGAAAGGAAAAACATAACTATATTGCCTGTGACTAGTATATTTTGGATTGCGTTTATGTCTGTCAGTTTTAGCAAGCGAATTGTCCGACTTTTTATAAATTTCTAATCTTCCATAGATGTTATATTATGCATATTATATCTTTTAGTTATTGATTACGATATCTACAGTCCAAATAGTGAGTATTAAATTGTATTCTTACTCCGTCATCGCACGGAAAACTGGCTGTCTAATAAAATGTATGATGTTTATACACGAACCACTTTTTTTTTTTTTAAATACACGTCCCACTGCTGAGCTCGAGCCTCCGCCACAATGGGAGGGAAAATAACCTATTATACCACGCTGATTGGACGGGTTGGTACAGGATTTTATTTCTAGTTTTCCTTATTTCGAGTTGTATGCATATTATATTCTCATGGTTATCCTTTATGACACCCAGGAGCAAGAAAAGGGGGTGATGAATTGTATTCTTATTTTGTCACCACACGGAATAATGTATCATCATCATCGCACGGCTCGGGCCTCCTCCACAATGGGAGGGAATTTGACCTACTATACCATGCTGGTCAGACATGTTGGTATAGGGTTTCATTTCCAGTTTTCCTTCTCTTGCATAGATCTTATGTGAATGTTATATCCCTTAGTCGTCTTGTACACCACCCACGGGCAAGGTAGGGAGTGATGAATTGTATTCTTACTCCATCACCACACGGAAGTGTATAAATAAAATAAATTAGTAACAATCGACTCTATTGAATTCTTGTGCTAACACATTACTTTCACTGTTATTGTTCCTGTTACATTAACACGGCGTCAGTGTCACCTCGCTCTCGAGATCATAATCATACTAACACTTCCAGCGGGACCTTGAACCATTGAATTCAATACCAGCGACCAAGAAGAGAAACTCTTGTAAAAATATACCGTTATGAGTCAAATTTTTATCCATTCCCACACAAGATAATAGATTTGTGAGATTAACAAATTGTCGTGCGTCTCGATGAAATTTGTTTTCGTTAATTATGTTTGCCTTGTAGGGCTGCCTGGTTTTACCAGGCTAGACTATTTCTTGTCTATGTTAAGCATGAAGTGTACAAAATAAGATTTTTTCATTTTATTTTTGACATCGGCGACAAACGGCGTCGGATCGAATCTCGGTGTTATTATTATTCTCTTTTTGTAATTTTTTATATAATTTTCATTATTTATTTTTTTATTTTTTATTAATATATATCTGAATAAATGCTACAAAAATACTCCGAGCGAAGCTCGGTCAACCTGATATTTGAACTCATACAAATATCCTTTCATAATGACGTCTGCATTACAAACATCGATAATACCTAAGACGAAAATTATCTTTAAATAACACCCAACCGAACGAAATATAGTTAAGGCCACCTCGAACTTATTAATACCCTTTCATGATGACGAGACGTCTGAACTGCAAACATCGATAGTGCCTAACACGAAAATTGTCTTTAAATAACACCTAACCGAACAAAATATCCTTTCTAATATTATACGAGTAAATGCGAAAGTAAGCCTGTTTGTTATGCTTTCACGCTTAAACCACCAAACAGATTTCGAAAATTCCTTCACCAATGGAAAGCTATAATATCAGGGAGTAACATAGGCTATATTTTCTCCTGGTATTCCCACGGGAACGGGAACTACGTGGGTAAGGCGGCTGAAACCGAAGCGAAACGAGGGCGGGTCGCTAGTAGTTAATAAGGCCATATCGAATTTATAAAAATACCCTTTTATAATGATAAGCCGTCTGTATTGCAAACACCGCTAATGCCTAAGACGAAAATTGTATTTAAATAACGCCCAACCGAACATAACATAGTTAACAAAGCCATGTTGAGTGTATACAAACATCAAGATGTTACAAAACTGTCTGTATGATGTATTATTATTATTATATCTCGATTTGTTGATAAATTTGAACAATACAAACGACCTAAATGGAACCAACGAAGTGCTCAGTAGTTAGGGGTCCGGTCCGCGTGCCTGCTGACAGCTGGTGGGCGAACTTAGGTCAGTTAGGACAAGAGAACATTAATAATTCTACTGATAGTTACATTTCTAGCCCACTGTAGTTAGATTTAAAATTGATTTGATAATAGCGTTCTATTTTTTTTTTGGTGGTGGCCGATCCGTCCGGGGCAGTACCACGCTCTCGCAGAAAATCGACGTCTGAGTAGTAGCAATTTGTTACTGCGCTTCGTTCGGTGAGCGAGAGAGCCGGAAGCCCAACTTTTTGAGGGTGTTTGCGTGCGGAGGGTTTTGGTGGTGCCTTTGGTATCACCGAGCCTAAATGCACGGCATTCACACTCCCTTCACTTTGCGGCCTTGTAAAAGTCCATGAGCGGCAGCAACACTTACCATCAGGTGTACTGTTTGCTCGTTTGCCAAGGCTTGCAATGAAAAAAAAAAAAGCCCATCTTTCTAAGGGTGTTTGCGTGTGGAGGGTTTTGATGGTGCCTTTAGTATCACCGAGCCTCAATGCACGCATTCACACTCACTTCACTTTCTTCGCTGTAGGCAGCGGCCTTGTAAAGGTCCATGAGCGGCAGCAACACTTATGCTTGCAGCAAAAAAAAAAATAAAAAATTCGCAGGCACAAACACATTTAATATTAAACACATACTAATATAAACACGTAGAACGCTCGGATAGATATACTGACTATCCCGCTACACAGGATTATACATATGGACAATGCTCAGTAGACGATAGTGGGGACGCTATGCGAATGTGTTCTATGTCATTGAGTTTGAAATCACAACGATTCTAAAGAAGTTTCACTTCAAAAGAAAAGTATAGTCTATGGTCTAGTCATATGTCTGAATCGTTGTGTGGGTGTGATTTAGGGGCTGCGTGCGGCCATTAACCCGCTTGTATTACCTGCCCATCACTCATTGGGCACCAATTCCTTTCCATCAACACTCTGAGCATAGCTTGAAGTAGAAGTAGAAATGCCGTTGTACACACTAAAGTACCTTTTCTTAAATGATATTAAATCTCAAATTTAAATGAATTTATATCATTATAGCGGTTAGCTTTAAAATGAGGAGTAAAACATGAAATTTGACCTAAAGGAAAACAGACTTAAGAAATAAGATTAAAGGAAAAAAAGGGGAAAACAATTAAATTCAGGCATTTTATCGGAGTATTTGGATTCATATATGACAATCATCAATCAGTTGTTCAATATAATCAATTCTTTTTATTCAGTGTGGCAACGTATGTCGCATTAGTTTAATATTATCAGCACCCACTTTGTAGTTGGGATGCAGCCCACAAATCTGTTATATTACCTCAATCATCTTGTCATTTAATCCCACAATAAGATGCATCGCAGTTTTATCTAAAGAAAAAAATCATATCTTTATCGTTCCCACAGCGCACAGAGACCACTATTAATCACGAAAGAAACTAGAACAAACCGTATAATATGCACATACAGGCGGCTCTTAAATCCTTGTAAATTAATTGCTTGCTCTATTTTTTTTAAACTTGGTTCATGAGGTAATAGAAATTTAAATGTCCCCGTCAAAATTCGTATTGGTTCGAGTATGACACAGAAGCGGGAAGCTATCTGAAACGTCGGATCCCCGCAACTGCATACAGGGACTCGATTTGGGTAGAATCAGGCGTCGGCATTCTTGTAAATTAATTGCTTGATCTATTCTTTCTATAAAATATGAATCATAACACAATATAACCTTGTCTAAATTCGCAATGGTGCGAATGTGACACAGAAGCGACCTACCCAGTTATCTGAGGCCTGAGTGTGAGTTTTGTCGTTAATATTACGCGTTCTACTGTGAGCGCGTAAACTGTCATTTGTATGAAGAAAAGTACAGCGCCACTAGCAGTGCGTATTTGAAACAATGTTTTAAACCCTCCTCCTCTGCAACGACTCGGCTGGTAGGATCAGACGCAGGGACTTACGTTTTCGCTGCCTTACATACTGGTGACAGATTGTATCCTTCTCAATGCGATAGAATTTACATAGTATGTATATCGCTGGTAAAACGCTTGACAAAAATAAAAGCTCACGGAAAACAACTACGATTACCACTACTATGATTAAAAAGTTTAATATAATGTTTTTTCCGTGTGTCACTACAATTCACCAAAAAAATTCTCCAACATTCAGCATAGTATAGTACATCAATTTCTCATATTGTGGAGGAGGCTCGCGCTCAGTCGTGGAACGTGTACAAAAGGAGGAAAATTAACGTACCGTAAATGCTACCATCAGACGTGTTGGTATAGGGTTTCATTTCAAGTTTTCCTACACTTACATAAATGTTATATTCATAGATCCTTAAGTCTGCACAGATGGCGTAGTGGTTAATGCTAGTGACCTACAGCGCCAGTGTCGGGGGTTCGAATCCCACGCAGGACAACACTTTGTGCGATCCACAAATTGTTGTTCTGAGTCTGGATGTAATTTGTGTCCGTTAATTATATGTGTATGTATTTCTCGCGGAAACGCAGTGAGTTTCAAAAATTAAAAAAAAAAAAAAAAAATCTGTACGAATGGCGGCGATGTGGTTCGCGACACGTCACGTCTCGTTTCCGTCGGGGGCGAAAAGTGGCCCACAGAGAACCGCTCTGCTACGCTGAATATGTCAAAGATCGTAGCAGGTGGAGGGCAGTGGACTCTGCCTACCCCTATGGGAAAAAGGCGTGAATATATAAAAAAAAAAAAAAAAAAAAAAATATCCTTAAGTCGTCTTTGACGATATTCATAATCCACCATCACATAGGAAGTTACATTAAATATCAGCCTGTATATTTTTTATGTGTTTGAAATTGTACGCTCTGAGCGTCGATTAAACTCAACTCTATCGGGCATGGACAATTATCACGCGTTTATCGTGAAAACGTCTCAATTATCGCCCACTGTGCAAGTCTGTAGGGTCCTTTAAAGGCACCGTGCACAAATAACACGCTGCAACATATTGATTTATTGCACTTTTTCATTACGTTTTCCAACGATTATTTATCGTGACGTGTCAATATATCCTTACTAATATTACAAATGCGAAAGTATGTTTGTTTGTTACGCTGTCACGCTTAAACCACCGAACCGATTACAAAAATTCTTTCACCAATGGAAAGCTATAATGTCAGGTAGTAACATAGGCTATATTTTATCCCGGTATTCCCACGGGAACGGGAACTACGCGGGTAAAGCGACTGAAACGGAAGCAAAGCGAGGGTGGGTTACTAGTATAGGATAAATATCTTTGAATCGCTTTTGATGGATTTAGTTATATTTTGCACGTGTTTAAAGACGGTTTTATTGCGTCACAAAATCACAAGTCTATATCATAGATAGTCTCTGGTTCTAATTAAAAAATGAGAGTTCATTTGACGAGAAAAATAGCGCTAAAAGATTTCTTTTAAAACTTAAAAGGAGTTTTACTAACAAAAATAAATCGTCTGTAATTCTGTTACCGAAAGAAAGAACGCTCGAAAGCTTTCACACGAATTAGCGACCGATGAAAATTAGACCCATCCACAATTAAAGTTTTGTTTGTAATTAATCACCTTTGAGGGCTCGCCGACATGGACTTTTAATCGATTAAGCATTTCAAGTTCAAATCGTTTTATTCGATTCAATTATTCCGATTGTTTTGCTTGCGAATAATGCTGAAAGAGAATGTTACGCGAATAATAACGGTATTGTGGGCCTTAATTAGATCACTTTTAATACGTGGTTGTTTTACGGCCCATATGCGTCACAAATAAAAACCTAATATACCGCACCGGCAGATTGACATAGGATTTTATTTCAAGCTTTATTTTTCTTGCAATGATGAACTGTTTATGTTATTTGTTTTTTTTTTAATTGAACTAGAGGTATTAGCCTCGGACGGCTGTTACACCTTTACGCGGCCAAGTGGTGGGCTCCGAGAGGTCTCACAAAATATTTAACCAGGGTGTCATCATACTTCTAAGAATACAATTCACCACTCCAAATCTTACCCGTGGGTGTCGTAAAAGGCGACTAAGGGACATAACACGCATATAACATCTATGTAAAAGAAGTAAAATTCGAAACAAATCCCTATACCAAGCTGTCTGACCGGCGTGGTCAATTTCCTTCTTATTGTGAAGGAGGCTCGAGTGGGACGTATATCAGCTGTGATGATGATGATGATATAGTTTCGTGTGGTGGCCCAGCAGTGAGACATGTATGAACCGAGACCATATCTATATATAAATACGTGAAGCCAAAACTTTGCGCGCTTATACACTTGTTTATGGTTAAAATTTCTAGTTGAACTGAATTTCAAACAATCAAAAAACAAAATAATTATGATAACAATGTATAATAGACATTTGTACTTATATATTCGTCAGTAGTGAAATAGACCTTGCTCAATATACGTAAATAAAATTAAAAGAAAATTGTGTAGCAGAAAAATTAATTTAACTGAATTAGGACCGAATTTCGACTACTCGGCGACCAAGTATTAATAAATCATCAACGTCCATTCTTATATGTACTTTACATATAAGAAATATATATTTAAAATCTCGATGGAAATTGACCGACGATGCTATGCTGGCTAAACGGGTTAGCATAAGGTTTGTCAAGTTTTGCTTCTTTTCAATAGATTTTATATGCATATTTAATCCCTTAGTAGTTTTTTACAACATCTACAGACAAGAGAGAGGGTGTTGAATTGTATTCTTACTCCATTACCACAGGCAAAATTAAAATATTTCTATCAATATTTGACAAAAGGTTATATAAAAAATATGATGTTAATTTATTGGAAGTTGTAAAAGAAACAGTATTTTTTGTGAATACGAATGGTTTGAATTAATGGTGAATTGTATTCTTAATCAATCATCACGTTGTGATAACTAATACCATGATATCTTGATCACCTTACCTTGTTATTCTCCCAATCTTGTCACTTTTCATCCTCATTAACAAATACCTTTAAAATATCTTTATATTTTAAATTACCAAAGCATACCATCAAAGGAAATCTTAATATGGCGGTAAATCAACTTGTATCTCTAACACGCTATTATATTATGAAATAGTGTATAGATAGATACATTATCATTGGTTAAAGAAGCCGATACGACACATTATCCTGATTAAATCCAGAATTCTTCTTTTTTTTCTATTTACTATATAGAAAACAACGTCCTACATCATCGTCATCACAGCTCATATACGTCCCACTGTTGGGCTCGAGCCTCCTTCCCAATGGGAGGGAAATTGACTTGCTACGACCTACTATACCACGCTGGTCAGACATGTTGGTATAGGGTTTTATTTCGAGTTTGGCTTCTCTTACATATATGCTATATGCAAGTTATATCCCTTAGTCGTCTTTTAGGACACTCACAGGTAAAAAATGGGGTGGTGAATTGTTTTCATACGCCGTCACCACATGCAACGGACTTTACAAACATGTATCAATTTGACTGTATTTTTTTTATGTTTGTTACCTCAGAATTTTCGACACGATGAAACGATTTACATGATAATGATTTCTGATGTTTACGCGAGTATTAGATACACATTTTAAATAAAATTATTTTACGGATTTTATCGCTTTTGTATTTGATTTTTGATTACCCGACGTTTCGAACACTTTGCAGCGTTCATGGTCACGGGCGTACTAAGATGTCTCACGTCCAACAAGTTATCGTTACTGCAGAAAATTTATAATTATCTACCCGATACAGAAATTAGTTATTAAATATTGACCCACATTTTGATACAAATTTATTGCCAGTGTAAGAAGAAAATTATTCTATATGAAAAAATTATATTGTTTATGGCTAGTAATTATTTAACATTAAAATTAATAGTAATTATATTATAATATACATTTAAAAACCTAACAATCTAGTATATTACGACCGGGTCGGAACACGGCCACACTGAGAAAAATCCGGCATGAAAACTCAGGTGACATGATGCTAAATTAATTACATGATTCGTTTTTATTTGAACGCTGGTGCTTCTTGTGTGGTCCTATTTCAATTTGGTTCAGTTCTGACCATGGTATCCATGAGAAAACGATTGAAGTCAGGTTTTTTTGTTTAGACTTATTTTTATATACAACACCTTGGATTAAGGAAATGATTCGTGTGTTGCGGAGAGTTTTATAAACGTGATTTAATGGGCACAAATTACATCCAGACTCAATACAACAATTTGTGGATCGAACAAAGTGTTGTCCTACCTGGAATTCGAACCCACGATACTGGTACGGTAGTATCTTAACCACTACGCTATCTATGCAGTTGAGCCAACGGATTGATTTAACAAGTAATAAAATTCTAAAGCGATTCATCATTGTTGTAGTACACTAATCATTATTACGTAATATGGTATTAATATGTTTTGTTGACAACATTCGACGCCCACGCGACGATCGTGTCGATGGAATAACTTGTCTAAGTTATATGTTATGTGGTAACTTATCAGAATACCGAAATTAGTAAAATCTTTTTCATGAAAAGATGGATCTCATCGGGCACGTGCATCCTTTGTAGTGACAGAGGGAAAATTGACTAAATATTCCTCAATGTCCGTGTGGTGATCGAGTAAGAATACAATTCACCACTCCCTATCTTGCCCGTGGATGTTATAAAAGACGACTAAGGGATGTAATATGTACATAATATCTGTCCAAGAGAAGGAAAACTCGAAATGAAACCCAATACCAACATGTCTGACCAGCATGGTATAGTAGGGCAAATTCCCTCCCATTGTGGAGGAGCCCGAGCCCAACAATGGGACATATATGGGCTATCATATCTCACTGGTTAGACGGGTGTATGTATGTTTTTATTTCGAACTAGCAACCCGCCCTCGCTTCGCTTCGGTTATAGGTTATAGTCGTTTTACGCGCGTAGTTCCCGTTCCTGTGGGAATACCGGGATAAAATATAGCCTAGTTTACGCCCTGATATTATAACTTTCCATTGGTGAAAGAATTTTTGAAATCGGTCCAGCCGTTTTGAAGATTACCCGGAACAAACAGACAGACAAAAATTTTTTAATTGCTATTTTAGGCATCGTCGTGCAAATAACCGTGTGAGCATGAAATAAGCCTATTATTTTGACATTACAAACACACTCCAATTTTATTTATTGGTATAGATTTTCCTTTTCTTGTATTGATTTTCATCATCATTATCGCCGTCACTCCTAGACGATGGCCTCTTTCATGTTTCGTCACGAAGTTCAGTCCTGTGCCACCAGCATTAACGACGCCTAACAACTTTCACCACATCGCCGTTCCACCTAGTGGAGGGCGTACTACACTGCGTCGTCCAAAACGCGGTCGCCACTCAAAAACCTTCCTTCTCCGTTTCGTATAGCAAGGCATTATAGGCAAGTATCTCTTGAGTCATCTTTTACGACAGCCACGGGTAAGATAGAGAAATAATATGTATAACAACCGACTACCGAAAGTGTTTGTGAAAGTTTAATACACGATTTATTAATATTACTATAAGGTAAAATCTGGAAAAAAATACTCTTTGAAAGAAAATATGCTATTTCTAATTTACTTTTTTTCGTAAATAAAAATATTCCGTATGGCGAAAGAGTAAGAATACAATCGACCACTCCCTCTCGTGCCCGTGGGTATCGTTCAAGACAACTAAGGAAATAAATATGCTTTAACATGTATGTGACAGTAGGAAAACTCCAAAAAAAAAATCTTACACTGACATGTTACCAGCGCATTGCAGGTCAATTTCTATTGTAGAAGAGGCTCGAGCCCAACAGTGGGTATTAGGACCTAAAATGATGAAATGATAATGATGAAAAAAAGTTTTTGATAGGCTACCGCTACTCAACGATCATATTACTATAATTAAAAATATTCAAACGTAAATTAAAATATTCAAAACATTATTTAATCATTACAATAAATAAATACACGCGTACCATTTTAATATCACAACTCTACTTAATTAATTTTCAATTAATATAGACACAAACTTTATGATTCTGTTGCAATCCATACTATTCCGTATGGTGACGGAGTAAGAATACAAGTCACCACTCCGAATCTTGCCCGTGAGTGTCACAAAGGACGACTAAGGGGTATAATATACATCTATACCAATAAATAAAATTGGAGTGTCTGTTTGTAATGTCAAAATAATAGGCTTTTTTCATGCTCACACGGTTATTTGCACACCTATGCCTAAAATAGCGATTAAAAAAATTTTGTCTGTCTGTCTGTTTGTTCCGAGTAATCTTCAAAACGGCTGGACCGATTTCAAAAATTCTTTCACCAATGGAAAGCTATAATATCAGGGCGTAAACTAGGCTATATTTTATCCCGGTATTCCCACGGGAACGGGAACTACGCGGGTAAAACGACTATAACCAAAGCGAGGGCGGGTTGCTAGTCTATATATATAAAAGAGAAAGTGTGTGGGTATGTTTCATATAGGCTCCGAAACGGCTGGACCAATTTCAATGAAACTTTCAGGGAATCTCCAGATTGACCTGGCGAGTAATCCTGTAAAGTTTGGTGACGATCGGAGCACTCCTCTTTTTGAACTGTCAAATACAGCTTTTATTTAAAGTTAAATTAAATATTTAATGATGTAAGTTTATTCTTTAAATAAAATAAAGCAAAATCTAGCCCGGCAAAGCGGGGTGGGTACGCTAGTACTAGATAGATTAATTTTTTTGCCCTGCAAAACCTCTTGCATACTAAATTTCTTGAAAATCATTGGTGCCGTTGCCGAGACAGAGAGAGAGAAATTATTCATCCCCTTCCCGTGGGAATATCGGGATAAATTATAGCCTATGTGTTATTCGGATATGTAAGCTATCATCATCATCACCATTTCAGCTCATATACGTCCCACTGTTGGGCTCAAGCCTCCTCCACTAGGAGGGAAATTGACCTTACTACACCATGCTGGTCAGACAGGTTAGTATAGGGTTTTGTTTCAAATTTTCCTTCTCTTGCATAGATGTTTCATGCGTAATATATCCCTTAGTCGTGTTTTACGACATCCACGGGCAAGATAGGGTGATGAGAGAAGATGTAAGATATTGTGAAATTTCATCAAAAGCTATTCAGTAGTTTTTGCGTGGAAGAGCAACAAATATCCTCACACACAAACTTTCGCGTTTATAATATTAGTAGGATAGGATTGCTCGTTTAAAGATATAAGATAAATAAATTTGAACAGATTTTGTCTCATGAAAATTATTATACAGTCCAGACCAAGTACCAAGAGCTCATATCGGGTTATTAGACTGTCATATCGGCTTACTAGATAAACTATCTTGACGACATACCGTTGCAATGGCCGTACCATACCTTAAAGGGGGCAACAGATAACCTTACTCCCGATACTAGCTCCCATGAATGTAAATTTTCCACGCTTCCCTTAATGTGAAGTGCGTTCCATATGTAGGTGAACAAAATTTTAATAAATATTATGATTATCAAAGTTTCCGTATGGTAACGGAGTGAGGATACATTCCATCTACGAAGGGTAGGTTGTCTTAAAAGATGACGAAGGTAATAAAATACGCATTTCATATTTATGCTAAAGAAGGCAAACTCGAAATAAACTTCTACACCAACACGTCTTCCCAGCGTGGTATAGTTGTATTTCCCTCTTATTATGAAGTACGCTCAAGCCCAACAGTGGGACGTATATGAGCTGAAATGATAATGATAAATCTTATTCAAAATATTCTATCAATAATTTTCTTATATGTCATCAATTTTACATGATACTAACTGATCCAATAAACGCCCTTCTGTACAAATCTAAAAAAATTAAAACATTCCTACAAATCGATCGCAGTACCACCTAATGGCTCTAGTTGTTAGTCTAAACCATTAATCATACCACCTGAACCAAAAAAAAAACATCATCAAAATTGGTCTAGCCCTTTAGGAGTTCAGTTACATACACACGTGCCTACAGAAGAATTATATATAAATGGGCATGGAAGTACCCTACCAGTCTCCTAATCTTCAAATTTCAAGGTCCAACGCCAATGATTCTAAAATGAAACCACTACAGAGATATGTAGCAAAAATATGTCTTCAGTGCAATTGTAGCGCAATTTACATTATTGATCATTTAATGCGTCATTGATGATCATTAACTTATGGAACGAGAGTAAAGATTACCGTTTCATACTTGACAGCCATATTTCTACAGTAATGAGGCGTTTTAGGGTCGGTCATGAGCCCGACCCGCGTTAACACCTAGTAAAAGATAATGTGGGAGGGCACGCGATCAAACGGTCAGACGTTATGGCGATTGTTCCCGCACACGCGGTAAGGTTTCGCGCACATTGTACGATTATACGTGATAATTACTAGCGTACATTTTTATGTAAGGGAGAAATAAAGGGGAAATAAATTATTTTGTTAAAACCATTCTTTATTTAATCTTAGGCAATAATATAATAATATGGTATAAGAATACAATTCATTGCCCATGTGTTTCGTAAATGATGGGATAAAATATATGCAACATCTATAATCTATATGTTGCATATATTTTACAAGAGAAGGAAAAGGGATATAAACAAAGATAAAACAAAGACATCTTGACGTGGTATAGTAGGTCAATTTCCCCTCATATTTTGGAGGAGGCTTAAGCCTAACATTGGAACGTATGTGAGCTGAAATGATGATGAAGAATGAATGAATATTATATTATCTTAGTTTTTTTTCTGTGGTGACGGAGTAAGAATACAATTTAGTCCCTTTCCTCATCCGGTATGTTACAAGAGATCACTAAAATACAAAAGCATAATAGAAGCAAAATGAAAATTTGCATAAAACTCTCCATTTATCAATCTATATTTATTGTTGAACATGTTTTCTGTGTGGTGACGGAGTAAGAATTAGTGTTGCCCAAATGCAAGACCAAGACGAGACTTGGACCGGTCTTGGTCTTGGTCTTGCAACATCACACCTGGTCTCGTCTTGGTCTTGGTCTTGCGCACCCGAGTCTTGGTATTGCAGCAAGAGTCTCGCAAAGTTTTGCAGTTAGAATAACGTAACAGTAATTTATCATGGCAATGAAAAATCCAACTAAATTAATCAAATATCCTATCCTATCTATCCATCTGCTAGCCTATACTTCACTATTGAATACAATACTTACCACTGGAGAAAATTACTCTTCTATTCCCCTGGTGTTCCATTAGACAGCGTTACTACTCTTATGACAGGACTTTCGACCCTATTTTCTTAAGACGTCACCACACGAGGCAGTTGATACAATAAATTTTATGTCATTTTATAATCAATGCGATATTTTACAATTAATGCGATTGTTTATATTCCCCTTCAAGTTAAGTGGTATGTATCTTTTGTATTTCCAGTTTAGTTACTGATACTCTGGATACTTGAAAAAACCTGTTGCTCTATTGCCTATATAAATACTTTGGCCGCCGGATCCATGTAGCTCTTAATATACTATTTATTCAAGAACATATAAAACTGATTTAAAATTTTATGGTTTTAATACTTGTAAAATGTATGATATTCGTCGTCATCGTCACAGCTCATAAAAGTGCCACTGCTGGGCTTAAGCTTCCTTCCAGTAAGAGGAAAATTGATCTACTATACCACGCTGGTCAGACATGTTGGTACAGGGTTTTCTTTCTAGTTTCACTTCTCTTGCACACATGTTATATACACAGGGTGTATATAACATATGTGTCATAGTCATAGATCATAATTAGAATGTATATTACACAAAAACAATATAACGTTAAAGTTATAGTGATTACAAAAATGTGTGTCTAAGAGTTTATGCCTTAAATTTTATGCATTATGTAGGTATGTACAGACAGGATATATGTAAGCATGTAAAATTTCGACAGTATAAATAGGTATTAGATTTGCGCGAACCTTTCAATGGTTACGTAGGTACAAAGGCGACTCATCAACGGTCATCGGCCGATCAGCTGATTTATGTTAAAGCGAAGTTTGTCTTGCTTATGCAAACGTAATCATTGATTTATTCAAATTCTAATGAACATTTAACAAAATACGAATATGTTGTAGATTAAGTATCATTCCTTTATACATTTTAATCAATTTACACGAAAAAACGATGACAAAATTGAGAACTTACATGTCTCTTAATTCATTAACGAATCGATAATTTTATTTCAATTTTTTTTCATGGGTTCCTAACACCATTGCCCGATCCGATTTGATACGACATCCACGGGTAAGAGAGTGGTGAATTATATTTGTACTCTGTCTTTTTTTTTGTGTGTGTGTAGCTGTTGGTCGCAGATGACCTTGACAGCTTAACGCGGTCAATGGGTGAGCGCTGATGGCTCTCAACCCGGTAAGTAAGTTAAGCGAACATCGCCCGAGGGCTCCCCTCTGTGGGGAACGGACCTCGGCTCGGGGCGTCGCTGAGAGCAAAGTGGGCGTGGCCAAGTTTAGGTTAATGACTTTTACGCGGCGCGGTTTTCGACCTCGACGGCGAGGCCGATACCGCGGAGTTTTATCTGTTATCGCTGCGCGAGCTTTTTTTTTTTCCTTTCTTGGGCGATCATAATAGCGTCATCTTCTTCTTCAAGTAGATGACGAGGACGTCGGACCGCGGATATTTTTGAGGGGACGTAGTTTACCGCCCCAACCACTAGTGGATTGGGGTGAGTCGTGGCAGAGGCAAAATAGCGCTGGGAGCAACGCTTCATGTACTGCCTGATGGTGATCGTACTCTGTCCCTACATGGACATTTATATAGATTAATTGTAGGCATATTTCTATGTCCAACAGTGAACGTCGTTGGGCTAATGAATAAACGGATATATAAATATGTATAATGGGCAAGAGCACTCTCGTGATTACGGTATTTTTGTCCTTAAGCCTTTCCGAAGAGTAATTCTGAAAAGCCAACACCAACATTGGGAATCGATTGGCCAATAGATGGATATCTCAAGACTGATTTGACTTGCCGTGTAGTGACGGAGTAAGAATATAATTCATCACCCCCTATTTTACCCGTGACTGCGAACCCACGACTAAGGGCTATAATATATAACATCGGTGCAAGAGAAGGAAAACTTGACATGTATGACCTCTAACAACACGGCCGATCACCGTGGCGATTCCCCTCCGGCCACGGCCGATTCTCCTCCTGTTATGTAGAAGACACGAGCTCAACCGTATATAAGCTGAAATGGTGATTTGAATTAAATGCAAAACCGCGAGACTCTTGCAGGCCCAGTCTTGGTCTTGCTCAAGTCTTGCAGGGCCAGTCTTGGTCTTGGTCTTGCAAAAATTAAGCGGTCTTGGTCTTGGTCTCGGTCTCGCATTTCTCGCAAGACCAAGACCGCAAGACCAAGACTTTTTTGGGCAACACTAGTAAGAATACAATTCAACACCCCCTATCTCGTCCGTGGATGTCGTAATAGACGACTACGGGATATAATACGCATATAACATCTATGCAAAACTCGAGACAAAACCCTATTTCAACACGTCTGACCAGCGTGGCATAGTAGGTCAATTTTCCTCCCATAGTGGAGGAGGCCCGAGCCTAACAGTGGGACGTTTATGGGCTGAGATGATGATGATATGCTTCTAACGAGGTAATAATGTCATAATCGTCAACTAAGCGATCGACATTTGACTTTAAAATTTGCCCAAAAGACTGTTGCTGATCATTCTTCTAGGGAAGGCAGTTTTATTACTTGCAGAATTAATGTAGATACATTGTGTTCTCCCAGCACCGACTAATAGATCATCAGGAGAACATTCTACCGCCGTATCGTTACAATATTTTCCTCCCCTTGGGGCGATCTAAACCAGTGGATGTCGATAGACTGATTGATGGGTAGGTGTTAGAGCTATCTACGACTATCTTCTATTGTACGACACCCACAAACAATTTTAGGGCTTGTAATATCTTTGGCAGCCACTACCACCATTCTAGCAGCCACACGATTTTTTATATTAATGTTAAATTCCGACGACAAATAAGCCACAATCGCGCGCCAATTCTTAGTTTTACATCGAACTAGTAAAATGAAATTCAATATACAAAATGACTAACTATAATCTTACGGGCAGTTACCAATGTAGTTAAAATTCAATTACATTATTTCTATGAAATAATCAGTTACACTGGTGCGGTAGTCTAGCACTACCGCCATGTAGTCTGTAATATTTTATGTAACATGGTCAAAACGAATTATAACATTATATATTCTCTATTCTCTTCTTTCGTATGGTGACGCAGTAAGAATACAATTCACCACTCCCTATCATGCCCGTGGATGTCGTAAAATGCGACTACGCGAGTGAAACCGCAGGAACTTGCCGGTCTTTATATATATAAATGTACTGTTTGTGTGTTTGTAATTGAATTCCTAAACGTCTTTTTTTTGGTAACGGTAGGCGCACTCCTCGCACCACTCCGTCCGGGGCGACAGAGGAGCGTAAGCACGCACACTCGTAACCCACCCGCGCGACACGTCGCCTTCGTCGTTGGGCCGACCACCGGAGCAGGGTGACTTGACATCAGTGGTCGCTCTGATGGAATACCCCCCTTGAGGGGTACCCTCCAACTCTTAAATCATCATCATCTCAGCCCATATACGTCCCACTGTTGGGCTCGGGCCTCCCCCATAATGGAAGGGTAATTGACCTACTATACCACGCTGGTCAGACGTGTTGGTATAGGGTTTTATTTCGAGTTTTCCTTCTCTCGCATAGATGTTATATGCGTTTTATATCCCTTAGTCGTCTCGTACGATCACCCTCGGGTAAGATAGGGGGTGGTGAATTGTATTCTTACTCCGTCACCACACGGACTCCTCTTAAATACCTGGACTGAATTTGATGTTTTTTTTGTGGCTGTTTCGATGCATATAAGAACCGGTAGGTGACGCTGCGATCGATTTGAACAGTACAACGTCTGTTGCATTAGCTAGTAATATATAAAAAGCTGAAGATCGCTCACAAATTTGTCCTGCTTGGGAATCACACCAACTTAATACAGGATATCCACACAAACCACTATACCATCCATGCAGGCATATTCTAACGCTATAATTTTGAATGGCCATCGAAAATAGGGCAACACCTCGGCAGGATATGTACAAACTATATCAAAGGATCAAACGTTATCTTAATACCGAAATTTATAGGTATTGTTGGTACATGTATGTCATAAGTCGTGATCGTGTCGTTGTAGGTAAGTCCAGCGACGGTGCACTTCCACCCTGGTCGACGCCCACGCATCGACTGATGGTATCGTGCGAGTTACGAGCTCGAAGGAGTTGTAGACGTGTTAACGATCGTGTGTATGGGGATTCTATGGGTTTGGATGTGGTATTTATTTGCAATATTTATTCCTAGCTTCTATCCACAATTTTAAATCTGCTCAAAATGAAATTTTATCAAAATCTGTTCTGTTCTGCTTGATTAAGTAAAAAAAGTAAAGTTGAACTATTGTCCCAAGGCCTTACCGGGCGGATTACCGCGATTACAAGTGTCCAATGTGTTAATCCAGGAAATGGTGTATTTATGTGCCAATTTTCATCCAAATCGATAAACGATTATTAAGCGATAAGCCTGTGATTGAGTAACAAACATCCAAACATCTTTACCAACTTTCACCTTTATAATATTATTGGTAAATAGCCGCGATATCACTCGTATAGGTCTTGTTCTCATGAGAATCATCATCATAATCACAGCTCAAATACGTCCCACTACTGGGCTTAAGCTTCCTCCACAACGGGAGGCAACTGGTCAAACATTTGACCCGTAATAACTGGCTGAGAAATCATCAGGCCGTACTCCTGGTGATTTCTATAGCAGTCATACGCTTCCAAGAAACTTATAAAAAGAATTCAGATGACTGAAAATTGTTCGATACTTCGGAAAATTAAAAATCAATTACAAACGCAATAAAATCCGTAAAAATAATTTTATTTCAAATAAGTCGTAACATAAGAAATTACTTTAAATATATTTTTACACCGCATCCATTTAGCTTAGCTATGATATGTTTCATGATGTAATGGCTTGGGAATAGTTCTAATATCGAGAGTGTATCTCGATTTCGTTAAACGTAATCTTAGGAATTTTCACTTGCATCTAAGCCTTAGGCGAAATTCTTATAAGTTGAATACAAGAACATTTAAATGTGTCATCAACCCTTATATGCCCGTGAGAGTCGTAAAAAGTAGTTAAGGTATTAGGAGGAATAGGTAGGATTCTACTAGGAACCTTATAGCCGTTCTCTCTAATGTTCCTTAAATTATAGGTTACCAACTACAAGTTAACAACTAATTTTCAACGATATCTCCTAAATTTTAGGTTATACTTAAAGCAATATAAGTGGCAATATTGATGTTAATTAGCTAATTAAATTATACGTGATCTCTAAATGTAGGTATTAAAAAAGCTCAAAGCTCAAAATCGCTCTGCGTGCTATGGAAAGAACTGAAGTGGTAGGACCACACTGTCGACAGTTATCTGTCTACAGCCGCGGGCCGGTCCGTCCGGGGCAGTACCACACTCTCGCAGAAAATCGACGTCTGAGTAGTAGCGATTTGTTACTGCGCTTCGTTCGGTGAGCGAGAGAGCCGGAAGCCCAATTTACTGAGGGTGTTTGCGTGTGGAGAGTTTTGGTGGTGCCCTTGGTATCACCGAGCCTCAATGCACGCATTCATACTCCCTTCAATTTCTTCGCGGTAGACAGCGGCTTTGTAGTGGTCCATGAGCGGCAGCAACACTTACCATCAGGTGTACTGTTTGCTCGTTTGCCACCGTTTGCAATAAAAAAAAAAACTATGCTCGATACTACTCTAATTGATAAAATCCGGAATACTGATATCGGGTGTAGCCGACACAGCTCGAAGAATTAACACATTGAAATGGCAATGGGCAAGCCATAAAACCTTATACCAACCCATCAAACTAGCACAGTATAGTACCACAATTTCAGCGTCACCATCAATTCAGCTGATATACGTCCCAATGTTAGGCTAGAACCTCCTCCACGGTAAGAGGGAAAAGAGACAATGTATTTCCTTTCAAATAGAGCCTTTACGAGATATATTTAGTTATATGATTTTTTTTACAATATAGATATCATGAATGATTAATTAGGTTAATATTTTTAAGATTGATTTCAGCTCATTTACGTTCCACTATTGAGCTCGAGCCTCCTCCACATTAGAAGGGCAATTGATCTACTATTCCACGCTGGTCAGACGTGTCGGAACAGGGTTTTGTTTCAAGTTTCCCTTAAACACTGAACTTTTTAAGATTAACAGTTAATATTTATCATCATCTTAGCCCACTGAGCTTTAAGCTCAGGCCTCCACCATTGTGGAAGAGAAATTGACCTGTACGCTGTTCAATAATGTTGACGTATGGTTTCATTTCGAATTTTCCTTCCCTTTTTCCTCCTTCTCTAGCATCGATATCATATACACATTATATCCCTTAGTTGGCTTATACGACACCCACGGCCAAGAAAGGTTAAGAAAGTGAATTGTATTCACCACCCTCTTTCCCACTTCATTATCAAACGAAATTTTTTTTTTATATTTTATTACTTCTATATTGCCCTCCTATAACGGAGGAACCTCGAGTCCAATAGGTTGATTGGATAGATAAATATACTTGCTGAATTAATTAAGAATACATGAATATTGTAATAATATTTTATGATTGCGTGGGTGGGTTTATAAAATGGCAAACAATACTTTATTAAATGTACTTGTGTACCGGTTACTTTGCTTGCGTTAATGACTATTTAAGAACTATGTGGCCGCGTTCCAATTCGGTTGTATTATATTAGATTTGTTAGATTTAAATTAATAAATCGTCGTAATACAATAATTATTACAATTTTAATGATTATTGATTACTGACAAAAATCTTAATATATATAAATTACGTGTCACGTTGTTTGTCCGCGATGGACTCCTAAACTACTTAACCGATTTTAATCAAATTTGCACACCGTGTGCAGTTTGATCCAACTAGAAAGATAGGATAGCTTCTTACATCTTAATTTATAGTCGCAATATTATTCTATTGCAAATTATTTGTCTATTATTTGACATTCACAATTATCTGTTAACTCCAAACGATTTTAACAGATGGCGATATCTGTTGACTGGATTGAGTAAGCAATTTGTGTGCTCAAGGGGATTCGAGAATGGTTTAGATTCATAATTGGACCCGGTAGGTGGCGCTTTATTTGAACAGAACAATGTCTGTTGGGTCAGCTAGATATATTTTTCATATAGAATCATTTTCTTTTTGTACTGGCAATAAATTTGTATCAAAATGTGGGTCAAAATTTAATAACAAAATCTGTAGCGGGTAGATATAAATCTCTTTAATAACTATGATTTGTTGGACGTGGGATATCTTAGTCCGCCCGTGACCATGTACACTGAAAAGTGTTCGAAAAGTCGGGCAATCAAAAATTAATTACAAACGCGATAAAGTTCATAAAATTTGTTTTATTTATGTTTAAGAAGATCACTTTCTTCATGGTAAACCTAGCCGTCCCCTGGTATTCCAAAGGTCGATTGCTCGTTTACCACTACAGGATTAAAAGAAAAAACATCGCCTGTTGGAATTTTATTATATGTAAAGACTAGCAGCGCCCTGCGGTTTTACCCGCATAGTTCCCCTTCCCGTGGGCATATCGAGATAAATTATAGCCTATGTGTTATTCTGATATGTAAACTATATTATTGTGAAGTTTCATCAAAATCCATTCAGTAGTTTTTGCGTGAAAGAGCAACAAACATCCTTACATACAAACTTTCGTGTTTATAATATTAGTAGAATAAGTCTCTTTATATTCAGAAATATTACAATATTAATTGCTTATATTATAATATAGGTTTATTTATGACTGTTAAAGGCGCCATAGAGTCACCGTGAGTAGTCATGATAATTAATAGAGCCTTGATGACTTGATCTCTGGGTAACCATACGTTCCGTTTCCAACAAGACAATCTCGTTTTCTTTCTTTTTTTGTGGGTTGGACCATGCACCCGCTGCCCGTGTTCGTCCGAGGCGACAGAGGGGCGGCGCGCAGCCCCATGACCCACCCATAGCACGTCGCCTTCGTCGTTGGGCCGACCACCATTCCCAAATTCGTTGTCCTCAGTATTCGGTCCCAAATGAATATTGATCCCGTTATCTCCAGTCGTAACAAAAATGTCTTGTTTTAAATGATCATATGTTATACTGTATAGACCTGTGTGCTTACTCTTGAAATCAATTGTAATTTCGAATCCGATTCAATTCCAATCTCACACCAAACTTATATTTGGTACTCTTGAACAAAATCGAGAAAGAATTCTTCGCATTTGATGTTGTTATTTTCACCAAATGTGTCGTATTTTTTTACTTTAAATTAATAACGTTATCGAACTCGGTCACCACAAAGACGCTTTCGTGAAATTGTGCAACATTAATGATTTTAAACTACGTCAAAATCATGTCGGGAGTAGCAAATATTTGATTTAATCGACGAGAGTCGAATTCACTTAGTTCAAAAATATTCCACGGAATTTGATTCCAATTGTGCGCTAGTGTCGCTTTCGAATCGAGATTCAAGAGTAGGCATACTGTTCTGTTCACTATTCGCTTGTTCTTGTTTTCTTAGGTTTTAAATACATCATGCCGCCCTAGCCGAGGCCGCGGGTGACGTGACCGGGGATTAGTCCGTCACCCGCCGAGAGGCCGACCGCGTGAGGAAAGACTGACGTCCTCCCCGAGGGGGGGACGTCAGTCGATGGGAGGTTACCCCACGTAGGGGGTATTCTGTCGGGCCGACCACCGATGACAAGTAACCCTGCTCCGATGGTCGGCCCAACGACGAAGGCGACGTGGTTTTCGGGTGGGTTGCGGGTGTTGCGTGCTTACGCCTCTCTGTCGCCCCGGACGGAGTGGTGCGAGGAGCGCGCCGACCGCAGCCCACCCGAAAAATAAAAAAAATAAAAAGTTTTAAATACATCTTAATTTTCGTCTCGGCTCATATACGTGCCACTACTGGGCTCTTGCCACCTTCATAATAGGAGGGCAAATGAACCTATCATATCACGCTGATCAGACTGGTTAGTATAAGTTTTATTTCGAGTTTGCCTTCTTATTGCACAGATGTTATATGCATATTACAACACTTATTAGTCTTTTACGACACCCACGATCAAGAAATAGAATGGGGAAAATTGTATTACATTTTAATTCATATTTTTATCAATTTCTACAAGTGTCCCGTTCTTACACGAAAAATAATCGTCACGATATGCAAGTATCGCGGTTCGACTTAAAAATACTAGCCTACTTACTATATCAAATGTCGCCGGTTCGATTCCTACACAAAACAATATCTTGTGAGATCTATAAATTCTGAGTCTAAGTATAATTTAAGTAATTGTATGCTTCTAAAATCCTAATACAAGGATTGGTTCTTTAGAGTCATCATTGCCAACGTCTGATATGAGCGTACGTCCCACTGCTGGGCTTGAGCCTTCTCAATAATATTTATTAAATTGACCTACTATACTACCACGCTGGTCAAACGGTTTGGTATAGGATTTTATTTCGAGTTTTACGTTTCTTGCATAGATGTTATATGCATACTCAATCTCTTAGTCGTCTTCTACGACACCCACGGGCAAGAAAGGGGGTGATGAATTGTATTCTTACTATGTCACATAGATTCTATACCAATAAATAAAATTGGAGTGTCTGTTTGTAATGTCAAAATAATAGGCCTTTTTCATGCTCACACGGTTATTTGCACTATACATATGCCTAAAAATCACTTTATATTTTTTTTGTCTGTCTGTCTGTTTGTTCCGGGTAATCTTCAAATCGGCTGGACCGATTTAAAAAATTCTTTCACCAATGGAAAGCTATCCGTGTGGTGACGGAGTAAGAGTACAATTCACCACTCCCTATCTTGCCCGTGGATGTCGTACAAGACGACTATGGGATATAATAGGCACATAACATCTGTGCAAGAGAAGGAAAACTCGAAATGAAACCCTATACCAACATATCTGACCAGCATGGTATAGTAGGTCAAATTCCCTCCCATTGTGGAGGAGACCCGAGCCCAACAGTGGGACGTATGTGGGCTGCGATGATGATGATGACGATGATGAATGGAAAGCTATACTATCAGGGAGTAAACTAGACTTTATCCCAGTATTCCCACGAGAACGGGAACTACGGAGATAAGGCGACAGAAACCGAAGCGAAGCGAGGGCGGGTCCCTAGTCTATACTAATATTATAAACAGTTGTTTGTTTATATTGAATAGGCTCCGAAACTACTAGACTGACTTCAAAAATTCTTTCACCAATGAAAAGCTATAATATCAAGGAGTAACATAGGCTATATATTATCTCGGTATTCACACGGGCACGGTTCAGAGGGTGTCACTATCAGTTGACTGTCCGTTAACTGGTTAGTGTCGCTACGGGCACGCGATCCCGGACTGCTCCAGCCGCTCCTGTCATATTCTTATCCTATATCTCATGGCAGTAGTGTCCCCTAACCCAGTTCCTACCACATCCTCCATATTCCCATCCCCTTTCCCATTAACGAAAATTCCTGAGGAGGGTTGACGTCAGGCAGGCGGCCGGTCATAAAACAAATAGCCGGAACTATAGACAACATGGACGTAAGAGCAAATGGAATGTGTGAAAATGTTAGGGCGTTCCCCGTAAGCGACGCGCAGGCGCAGCACCCGGTGCCTGCGGCAAATGGACAAGGGTTGTCGCATCAGGGACGGGTGCGACGTAAGACGCGAGTCCGTGAAGTAAGAATGAGGATGATAAGCTGGAATGTAGGAACGATGACTGGAAGAGGAAGTGAGCTTGCGGATGTCCTAGAAAGAAGAAGAGTGAATGTAGCCTGTGTGCAAGAGACAAGATGGAAGGGTACGAGAGCTAGAGAGATCGGAATGGGTTACAAATTTTTCTATTTTGGAAGTGATGGTAAGAGAAATGGAGTGGGTGTGGTGTTGGATAAGGATCTGAAAAAATGTGTGACGGATGTAAAAAGAGTGAATGATAGAATTATAGTAGTGAAAATGGTGTGGGAAAAATTAATATTGAACATTATAAGTGTGTATGCGCCACAGGTTGGATGCGATGATGTAGTGAAAGGTAAGTTTTGGGAGGATTTTGACTCAATATTAATGAATATCCCACAATGTGAGAATGTGTACATAGGGGGTGATTTTAATGGTCATGTGGGAAGAATGAAAGGAGATTATGAGAGGGTGCATGGGGGTTGGGGCTTAGGCAGGAGGAATTCAGAGGGTGTAACACTGCTGCAGGCTGCATCAGCGTTCGATTTGGCTATTGTTAATACCTTTTTCCAAAAGCGAGATGAACATTTGATAACATATCAAAGTGGGAACCACCGAACCCAAATTGACTACTTCCTCCTTCGAAGAACGAACATACGCGCAGTTGTAGACTGCAAAGTAATCCCAGGTGAGCCTCTAACTTCCCAGCATCGCCTATTGTTACTGGAGATTAAAATCACAGGACCGATAGCTGGGTTTAAACCTAAGCCCCCACCAAAAATTAAGTGGTTTATGATTGAGAAAGAGGATTGTGCGCATGAATTCCGGAAGAGAGTGGTTGATAAAATGAGTGAGATGGAAAATAGAATGAAGGATAACTCGGTAAATGAATGCTGGAACGAGATGGCCTCATGTGTGAGGAAAGTGGCGAAGGATGTGCTGGGTGAGACGAAAGGGAAAGGAGTGATTGCTAAAGATACGTGGTGGTGGGATGAGTGTGTCCAAAAGGTTTTGAAAGAAAAGAAGAATGCATTCAAAGAATGGAAAGGCGTAAATGACGATAACCCGGTATTGAAAGAGCAGAAAAGATTAGCCTATATTGAATGCAAGAAGCAGGGTAAGAAAGGTGTAGCGATCGCTAGAGCTAAGGCCCAAGACAGATTATACCGAAGTCTTGAGAGCTCCAAGGGACAAAAGGAACTGTATCGCCTGGCGAAAGCAAGAGAAAAGAATGCTAGAGATATCGTGCACGTTAAATGTATAAAAGATGATAATGGAAGAGTTCTGACCAGCGATGAAGAAATAAAAGGCCGGTGGAAGAGTTATTTTCAAACATTAATGAATGAAGAGAACGTCTGGAGTGGAAAGGTAGTCGACCTACCGACCAATCTGGGTTTGGTAGAAGAAGTAAGCTTAGACGAAGTAAGAATGGCTGCCCAGAGTATGAAAAGAGGTAAAGCGGTTGGCCCAGACAATATACCTGTAGAAGTATGGAAGGTTTTACAAGCGGATGGATGGAAGTGGCTGACTTTATTCTTTAATAAGTTGTTACATGAAGAGTCGATCCCGAACGAATGGCGTACCAGTTCACTGGTGCCTATCTTTAAAAATAAGGGTGACGTACAAGAATGTAACAACTACCGAGGAATAAAACTCATGTCACATAGCATGAAGATTTGGGAGAAAGTGATAGAGAAAAGAATGAGAGAGGAAAGTGAAATAACCCAGAACCAGTTTGGCTTTAGGCCAGGACTGGGAACCACGGATGCAATTTTTGCTTTACGCCAACTCATGGAGAAATACCAAAGTGCGCGTAAAAACCTGCACATGGTATTTATTGACCTAGAGAAGGCGTACGATCGAGTTCCCAGGGAAGTTCTGTGGTGGGCTTTGAAAGAACGAAGAGTGCCGGGGAAGTATGTGAGATTAGTGAAAGCTATGTATGCAGAAGCACGTACGAATGTCCGGTCCGAAGCCGGTGTCACTGATGAGTTCAGTGTCACTGTAGGCTTGCACCAGGGTTCGGCCATAAGCCCTTATTTGTTCCTCCTGGTGATGGATGCTCTGACATCAGACCTACAGGAGGAAGCACCGTGGTGTATGCTGTTTGCAGATGACATTGTCCTCGTTGGAGAGGAGGCAGCTGGAGTACAGAGTAGACTGGAGAAATGGCGAGAGAGGTTGGAGAGAGTAGGCCTTAGGATCAGCCGCACCAAGACTGAACATCTGTTCTGCAGCTTTGGTGACTCTTCCCAATTCTTTCACATTGGCCTAGATGGGATACCCCTACCGGTTTGCTCCGACTTTAAGTACTTAGGCTCCCTTCTCCAAGACGACGGCAACATCGACCGGGAGGTAAATCGTAGAATGAATGCAGGATGGATGAAGTGGCGACAGGTCTCGGGAACAATTTGCGATGCACGGATGCCCCTTAAACTTAAGGGGAAAATATACAAGAGTGTCATCAGACCTGTTGCTATGTATGGATCTGAATGTTGGGCATTGAAAAAGACGGATGAGAGAAGATTACATGCCACAGAGATGCGTATGCTAAGATGGATGTGTGGGGTCACAAGGTTAGATAAGATAAGAAATGAGTATATTAGGGGAAGCCTGAAAGTAGCACCAGTGATAGAGAAGATTAGGAGCGCGAGGTTGTCTTGGTATGGACATGTGATGAGGAGGGATGAAAGCCATGTGATAAGGCGGGTTATCGATATGAATGTGGATGGACGAAAGAAGCGTGGGCGACCCAAAAAGAGATGGATAGACTGTGTGAATGAGGACATGCGTATGAAAAGGGTGAGTACAGATATGACGGCCGATAGGAGGTTATGGAAGGTAAGTACATGTTGTGCCGACCCCACTTAGCGTGGGATAAGGGCAGGCAAATGATGATTCACACGGGCACGGGAACTACATATACATACTATACTAGCAACCCGCCTTTGAAGTTGGTTCAGTGGTTTAAGCGTGAAAGCGTAACAAACAAACTTATTTCCGCATTTATAATATTAGTAAGAAAACATATATGTATATTGTGATTAAGTCTAGTGAAGTGGGTCACTGGCGCCTTCAGACAACGCCGATCAACATTAACGAGCCTCCAACATGGCTCTAACACGCGTTCGCACTTGACTAAATTAACAACAACATCGATGTAAGGAGTATAAAACAAATACTAAATTGACGCCGTTGCACTCGCTTAGTTCCCGTTCCTATGGGAACTTGCTGATAATGTAGCTTTCCATTGGTGAAATTCAGTGTAGTGGTTTAGGCGTAAAATCGTAACAATCAAACAAAATCACATTCATATAAAGATTTCGTATATTTACGAGAATATCACACAATATCATAGCCATGTTTTGACGGTATCTTCTATACTCTGCTGCCTGGACATCGCTGACGATCGTTGCAGGACGCTGCAGAATAACAGCGTTGTGGTATTCATTTTACCGAGTGAATACCTCAACAGTATGCTGAGCAGCGATCCTTTTCCTCTTTTGCGAAGGGGACTCTAATCTTGTTATTTTCACTGTGTATTCTCTTTTATTATCTATTGTTTTTTATGTTATTGTATTTTTTTTTTATTCTATGCTATTGTACGTGTTCCTCCCGTAAAGGAGAAATAAATTATTTTTCTTTCTTTCTTCTTTTTCACATAAATAAAACTTTTTTACGGAATTTTTCGCGTTTGTATATCATCTTTGATTGCCCGACGTTTCGAACACTTTATAGCGTTCATGGTCACGGGCGGACTAAGATGTCTCACGTCCAATAAGTGATCTTATCTGTGTAATAACGCCGGTCCGTCCGGGGTAGTACTAGCGATGAGCGATCTTTCTGAAAAAGATCGATTCTTGAATCGATTCGAATTGTCCACCAAAGAACGATTCCCGATTAATCGATCTCTCAATCTTTTCTTTTGGACGGGCTTGTGATGATTTTTTTTGACATGAAAAACTTTAATGGCAATTCTCTGGGGTAATATATTGATTCACCGAATCGATTCAGTGCTTCGTATCGATTTATAAAATCGATTTTTTGGACATGAAAAATCGATTCTTCGATTAATCGCTCTCAAATCGCCATCCCTAGGTAGTACCACACTCTCGCAGAAAATCAACGTCTAAGTAGTAGCAGTCTGTTACTGCATTTCGTTTGATGATTTCTACATTCCTCCATTTCTATCCCTGTCAGGCTTCATACATCGTCATATACCAGGCATCCATCCAGCTTTTCTTTGGTCTTCAAGCCTGTTAATTCATTTACATACTAAGTAAGCTAATACAATCTTTTAATTAAATTGGAATTATAATCATCACCTATTTTATAAGTGCTATAGATAAATACGGATTTATTTGCTTTCCTTGATTTACACTTCGTAGAAAATGCTAAGCCGTAATTTCCTGCTTAGTTGCACACATTTCTGAATCAAAAAGTTTTGCTAAGATGCTTATTTTCTGCTTTATCCTTATTTCTCATGTGCTTAAGGGTTATATTCACTCGATCGTATATACATATTAAAGCTTGACGTTATTCTGTTTGTTCATTTATGATGTGGTGCAGAAACAACTTGATAAAGATTTTTTTCTTTCCCTATATTTATTCCGTCTATCAAAGCTGCACTATTAATAATAACAAAACAGCTTGCCCAATAATGAGATAATCACCATACCTGGCAGAATTAGTGATTAACATATTAAGAGTACAATCATGATCGCCAAAATAAAAGAGAGTAGACCTACCTTGAACGATTTTTCCATGTCTTGTACAGATGTTATGCATATTATATTTCTTAGCAGTTTTTTACGATGCCCACAGGCATGACAGAGAGTGGTGAATTGTAATTACTTAATCTTATCACTATAAAAGATTTTGTTACATGGTATAATGGTGATTGGACCGTTGCGGGTGACTGGACCGGGGAGTTAGTCCGTCACCCGCCGAGAGGCCGACCGCTCGATAAAGATCGACGTCCTACCCGAGGGGGGTACTTCGGTCGAGGAGAGGGTACTCCTCAAGGGGTATTCCGTCAGGCCGACCACTGACAACAAGTCACCCTGCACGGGTGGTCGACCCAACGACGAAGACGACGTGTCACGGGTGGGTTACGGGACTGTGCGCGCCGCCCCTTTGTCGCCCCGGCCGGAGCCGGGCGACGGGTGCGCTGATCATAGCCTACCCACCCAAAAAAAAAAAGAAAAAGCAAGGTACAGTAGAACCCGTTTAATACGATCACGTTTAATACGATTTCACGTATAATACGCCATTTTTCGTCAGTCTCAGCAACTTGAGACATGTTTTCGTTCATTTCTTAACGCATAATACGATCGTCATCCCGTTTAATACGCCAACACGTGCCACTCAAATACACATATTACCACTTTTTTTTTGGGGTGTGGGTTGCGGTCGCCGCGCTCCTCGCACCACTCCGTCCGGGGCGACAGAGGGGCGTAAGGACGCACACCCGCAACCCACCCACGATGCATGTCGCCTTCGTCGTTGGGCCGACCACCGGAGCAGGGTTACTTGTCATCAGTGGTCGGCCCGACGGAATACCCTCTACTTGGGGTACCCTCCCATCGATCAATGTCCCCCCCTCGGGGAGGACGTCGGTCTTTCCTCACGCGGTCGGCCTCTCGGCGGGTGACGGACTAATTCCCCGGTCACGTCACCCGCGGCCTCGGCTAGGGCGGCATGAGGCGCAGGTATTCGCGCCGACGCTGCCCCAGTCGCCGGCAGCGAATCGCCTCATCGAGGCTGCGCTCCTTGCGCAGGCGATCCGCCGCCTCCTTCTGCGAGATCACTGCCTCACAGAAGGCTGCGACCGCATCCCAATGCCCGACGCCGTCGACCATCGCCCTAGCGATAGTCGGCAGAAAATAATTATATAAATCTACACAAAGACGCTTTTATAACTATTTATAATGTAATAAGCAAATAGTAGATTAGATCGTACACCTAAGATAGCCTGGAAAATGGAAGGATAATGATATTTTTCGTATTTAATGTGCCAATAAACTGTGTAATTAACTAAGATAATTATCGACACCATATGTAATATACTAAGCGTTTACTTTATTTGTTAGACGTTAATAAAGATAAAAGTAACATGTTATTTAAAAAAAAAAAACACGTTAACTAGATTTTAATACGTTATTTTCTAAACTTATTTTTGCTTTTATATGACAGAGTTAGAATACAAATCACCACTCCCTATCTTGCCCGTGTATGTCGTGAAAGACGACTAAGGGATATAATACGCATACAACATCTATGCAAGAGAAGGAAAACCTGAAATAAAACCCTATGCCAACCTATCTGACCAGCATGGTATAGTAAGGTCAGCCCAACAGTGGGATGTATATGAGCTGAAAAGAATTGATGAATGACTTTTATTTGCAACTGAACACCACCAGATTCTGATGATAGTTTTAGTCTATTTCGATGGTTCTCTTAATTTTTTTCATTTTCATTAGGAAGCATTCAATGGACGTCAATAGATTGGGACATGGATGTGTTTTTGGAATGAAAAATACAATATTTTTATTTCGATAGGTCAATAAAACGTTCCGTGAGGTGACGGAGTAAGAAGGCATTTCGCCACCACTTAGCTTGCCTGTCGACAGCGAAAAGACAGCTTTTTTTTGGGGTGGGTTACGGTCGACACACTCCTCGCACAACTCCGTCCGGGGCGACAGAGGGACGTAAGCACGCACACCCGCAACCCACCGAAACACCACGTCGCCTTTGTCGTTGGACCGACCACCGGAGCAGGGTTACTTGTCATTAGTGGTCGGCCTGATGGAATACCCGCTAGTGGGGTACCCTAAATGTAGGCCTCATATCAAGACTCAAAGTCGCTCAGCGTGCTATGGAACGGGCTATGCTCGGGATTTCTCTGCGAAATAGAATCCGGAATACGGAAATCCGCAGAAGAACGGGTGTAACCGACATAGCACGAAGAATTAGCACGCTGAAGTGGCAATGGGCAGGCCACATCGCTCGACGAACTGACAACCGCTGGGGAAGAAAGGTTCTCGAGTGGCGACCACGCATCGGACGACGCAGTGTAAGACGCCCCCCCACTAGGTGGACCGACGACCTAGTGAAAGTTGCTGGGTGTCGTTGGATGCAGGCGGCACAGGATCGCACATTGTGGCGCAACATGAGGGAGGCCTACGCCCAGCAGTGGACGGCAATAGGCTGAAATGATGATGATGATGGGGTACCTTCCCATTGACCGACGTGCCCCCCTCGGGGAAGACGTTGGTCTTTCCTCACACGGTCGAACGGACTAGTTCTCCGGTCACGAGCGAAAAGACAGCCAAGGAATACAATATACATATAATATGAGGCAAGAGGTGTCATACTCGAAATGAAGCCCTATACCAACATAATGCAAGAGATTTCCAACCCAAAATGAAGCCCTATACCAACATAATGCAAGAGATTTCCAACCCAAAATGAAGCCCTATACCAACATAATGCAAGAGATTTCCAACCCAAAATGAAGCCCTATACCAACATAATGCAAGAGATTTCCAACCCAAAATGAAGCCCTATACCAACATAATGCAAGAGATTTCCAACCCAAAATGAAGCCCTATACCAACATAATGCAAGAGATTTCCAACCCAAAATGAAGCCCTATACCAACATAATGCAAGAGATTTCCAACCCAAAATGAAGCCCTATACCAACATAATGCAAGAGATTTCCAACCCAAAATGAAGCCCTATACCAACATAATGCAAGAGATTTCCAACCCAAAATGAAGCCCAATAGCAACATGTCTGACCTGCATAGTAGGTTAATTTCACTCGTATTGTGGATAAGGCTCGAGCCCAGCAGTGGAACGTATAGGAGCTGTGATGATGAAACTTAATATAAGTCAAGAAATTGACGTCTCAGTAGTTGCAATTTATTACTGCACTTCGTTCGGTCAGCGAGGTAGCCGGAAGCCAAATTTTCTGAGGATGATTCTTTCAGTATCTCCGAACCTCGTTGCACTCATTCACACTCCCTCCACATTCTTCACGATAGACAGCGACCTAGCAAAAGTCCATGAGTGGCAATATCACTTACCATCAGGCGTAAACTGCTCGTTTATGTATTTTTTTGTATAACTGTACTATAATACTTAAATGACTGATTCTGCTACCGGTAGAAACTTGATTTATTTCGTTATGCCTATCTATACCAATAAATAAAATTGGAGTGTCTGTTTGTAATGTCAAAATAATAGGCTTTTTTCATGCTCACACGGTTATTTGCACGACACCTATGCCTAAAATAGCAATTAAAAAATTTTTGTCTGTCTGTCTGTTTGTTCCGGGTAATCTTCAAAACGGCTGGACCGATTTCAAAAATTCTTTCACCAATAGTAAGCTATAATATCAGGGCGTAAACTAGGCTATATTTTATCCCGGTATTCCCACGGGAACGGGAACTACGCGGGTAAAACGACTATAACCTATAACCAAAGCGAAGCGAGGGCGGATTGCTAGTAATTTATAAAATTGACACTACATTATTACTTAAAGAAAATTAAAAAGCACATGAAACATATCTATGTGAAGCAATACTGGGAATTTCAAATAATCTAACATCTATGAACGTATATAACAGCAATAAAAAATATATATTTCAGTCTTTAGATTGTCTAGAACAACCGTCATAGTTTGTCAATGGTGGTCTCCCGGCTACATTTAATAAAGAAAATCATTTAATTGCAGATTCTTAGATAAAAGATAAGCGATTCAGACGACAACAGTGAGATAATTCTTTATAGATTTTATTGAGATACATTTATTGTAACTTTTCTTGGAATTGCTAATTAATTTTGGCGGGAATCGAAATGGCGTCGCTTTTTCATCTAAATATAGAAGGAACGTGTGAACGTGAAAATAAATTGTGTTATATTTACGAGTTAACATCGTATCGACATTTTTTCTGTGGCAATAATATTGTTTCCTTAGTCTTTTGACTTCAACACCAGATGTTTTAAGATGTTATCTACACAAAAATACTCGTAACAACAATTTTTTCATTGGAGAAACCAATAACTCCTTTATGGCTGCCCGACCATTCATTTTAAAATAATATATAATTTAAGGTGTGCCAAAAAAAACTTTTAATTTTTTTTCTTAGCTACTACGATAATATCGTCCAAGATGACGAAAATAAAATCCTGGTAAAGTTTCAGCCCTTAATATTAATATTAATATTAAGAGGTCGCTCATTGTGATTTTTGATTTCCCATTTAAATAACATAGGAATTTTTTTTTTTATTGTTTGGATTTTTGATGCACTCGAACGAATTAATATCTCGTAAAAATCAATACATATTCTTGTAGGAAATTTAACGATCTACAAAAAAAGTCTGAAATGATTTTTTGCTAAATTGACTCGTTTAAAAGTTATTCGAGGTTAAAGTCCAACCTCAAATAGTTGAGGATAACTTTTACAATTTCTTATACTCTATCACCAAATAATGACTCAAAAACATGAAATATCTTAGTTTTCATTAAAATTTTTTTCAATACAATTTCAATATGTGGTGACAGAGTAAGAATACAGATCACCCCCTGTTTTGCCTGTAATGTAGTAAAATATGATTAAAGGATATACAGATGACATCTTTGAAGCAGTTCAAAATAAAGTCCCATATTATCGCGTCTGACCAGTGTGGTATTGTACGTCAATTTCTCTCCCATTGTGGAGACTCAAGCCCAGCAATGAGACATACATGAGTTGAGACTATTTATGATGTTGATGACGATGCGGATTGGTGAGAGAATTTTATAAAAACTAAAAAGCACCTCTCACTAGCAATCCGTGGATAAAAAAATCGTCTACTGATTCTGTTTGTGTTAGAAAAATGGACCAACTACATGGCTTGATGCATACAATATTACATTGAATGACTACAGATAGGCTTAGTAGTTTCAGTGTCCAATTCCTATGCCAATTGGCATAGGTTTGATCCCTAATCAATACAGTTATTTGTGCAATGCTTAAAAGATTTAAAAAAGGACATGAATAGTGCTCTAGATATAGATGAAAATGTAAAAAAAAAGAAGCTAAAAAATTGAACAAGAACACGGGAAATACTTCACCACACTTTTATGCGTATTTATGTCACCCCTTTATTTTGGATATATTCTCCTTTCATGTTGGTATAATGTTTTATTTTAAGTTTTCCTTCCCTTACGCAGATGTTATATGCATATACCCTTAATCGTCTTTTACGAGATCACAGGCAAGATAGGGGGTGGTGAATTGTATTCTTATTCCGTCACCACACGGAAATATTTTCCTTTCAAATACCTGATAGTTTTGATTACGTAGCTCCAAAAAATCTCCAATTAATTTTATCCTTAATCTATAAACCTAAAGCGATATCATCGCTAGATAAAATGATCATTTTAAGTTTCCTACAATTAACTATAAGTTGGTATTACCTCACAGTCAGTAGCAGGGAAGTGATTAAACGACAAACAGCCGTGGTGTGGGCGGTTTGATATCAGGAATTTTGATTGAGTTAGCGCCGTTGGCTGAACTATCAACACCGCACACGATTTGATGGCGATCAATGGTTTTGTGACGTAAATCTAATGGTGCATGGAATCGTCGTGATGTAAGCCATATTTGTAATTTAATAAAAATGTGGGTGGTTTCATATTTTATTATGTTTTGAATATTAATGACCTTATTATTTTATTATTATTAGTATAGATATATACATTTAACTGCACAGGTGACGTAGTGGTTATAATACCGACCTACCGTGCCAGTGTCGGGGTTCGAATTTCACGTAGGGCAACACTTTGTGTGGTTCGCAAATTGTTATTCTGAGTCTGGGTGTAATTTGTACATACATACATTCACGCCTCTTTCCCATAAGGGTAGATAGATACCACTTTCCTCCACTTGGTACGATCTTAACATACGTTTTCCGCCTCCTCCATATTAATTAATCTCCTCAGGCATGTTCTTCGGTTTAGGGTACTTTTAATCTGTAATTTATATCTGTTAATTATATGTTTGTAAAGTCGCCCGCAATATAAAGATTATTTCCTTAATGCAGGGTGTTGTCTTTAAAAAAATCGGCCAAGTGCGAGTCGGACTCGCGCACGAAGGGTGCCGCACCATTGACAAAAACTATTTTTGTTGTATAGGAGCTCCTCTTACATATTTATTTTATTTTTAATATTTGTTGTTATAGCGACAACAGAAATACATAATTTGTGAAAATTTCAACTGTTTAGCTATCGCGGTTCTTGAGATGCAGCCTGGTGACATACAGACTGACGGACAGACAGCGAAGTCTTAGTAATAGGGTCCCGTTTTTACCTTTTGGGTACGGAACTCTAAAAAAGATATTTAATGGCGGCTACGAGCACTGCCAATACATTACTAGTTACTACCGTATTGTTTAGTAAAAAAAACTATGTACTTTATATCTTAATAATATCTGAGGTTTACGCGAGCACTACACATTGTAAATAAAACTACTTTTACGGATTATATTGCGTTTGTATTTGATTTATGATTGCCCGACGTTTCGAACACTTTGCAGCATTCATGGTCACGGGCGGACTAAGGTATCTCACGTCCAACAAGTAATCGTTATTACAGACATTAATACATACATGTCATAACAGACATAAATGTCTTTACAATACTTTATATCTTTCTTTTTTTCGCGTGGGAAAATGAAATCTTTATGCTTGCCCACCTCTGTCAGAAGAGATGAGGTATGCCGAACTCAGCGTCGATCATGTGTCAAAGCTACTACCAGCTAAAAACCGCACGCTGTTCCTTTCTTTTGGGTGGGTTATGGTCAGCGCACTTGCCACCCAGCTCTGTCCAGGCGAGAGAGGGACGGCGCGCGGCTCCATAATCCACCGTAGCTCGTCGCCTTCGTCGTTGGGCCGACCGAGTTCCTTGTCCACCGTGGTCGGCCCGACGGAATACTCTGAGGGGCAGCCTCGGTCGCTGTCGCGCAGTCAACCTCTCCTCGGGTCCGGTCACCCGCGGCCTCGGCTAGGGCGGTATCAAGCGCAGGTACTCGCGCCTGCGCTGCCTGACTGCACAGTTCCTGCCGGAAACTTGAACTACATCGCTATAACAATCTGTCCGACCAGTATGGTATAGTAGATTCAATTCCCTCTTACTGTGGAGGATAGTTGAAGCCAAAAGTTGGACGTATATGAGCAGAGATAAAATAGAGATTATCGAATCCATCGTCATCCGAATTTCACAGTGGAACCTCAAAATTTGATTCCAGGTTTGTAACGACTTATACTAAATCGTCAAGTCAGCAATAAATATATCAATGTTAAAATAATTATTAATAAGATAATACACTGTCCCATTTGTTAGAAGCGGACGTGGCGACACACAGACGGACGGTTCAGCGGGTAGAATCACGTTCTCTATATCCTCGCGCACGACGTTGATTGATTTAGAACGAATACGTATAACATTTGTCCAAGTCTAGTAATTACATATCACAACAATATGATCTTGTATGCAAATTTAGAACAGATTTGTCCACCGTAATTCATTTTGTAGTTAACTGATTAATAAACACTTTCCGTGTGGTGATGAGTTTTTTTTTGTGATAAGCTCACGTCACACCCCGCCCAATCTGCCCGAGGTCGTGTGCCGCCGGCGTGCGTACCGTATTTCCTGCTAATCGCAGGTAGGCCGATCACTGGGACCGATTCTTGCCCATAAGTATTGTATAATACTTAGGGATTGTAATATGCAGATAACTTGTGTTAATGAAAAAAGTTACATTCTCTACTTCCATAAGAATACCTGCTTGTATTCTTTAAAACCCAAGAATTGTAGAAAAATATGGGTCATCATCATTTACCTGCCCTCATCCCACGCTAAGTGGGGTCGGCACAACTTGTACTTACCTTCTATAATTTCCTCTCAGCCGTCATATCTGCACTCATTCTTTTCATACGCATATCCTCATTTATACTGTCTCTTTTTGGGTCTCCCACGCTTCTTACATCCATCCACATTCATATCGATAACCCGCCTTGTGACAGGCCTTTCATCCCTCCTGAGCAACTAATTTTCTCAACTAAATTTCTTCAACAACTCATGAGCAACTAATTTTTTAACGTGTTCAGAATAAATCTCAACCGCGTGATTTTTGAAACTCGTGAAAAAGCAGATAGCAGCTATAATTACAACTTAATGCTAAATGTAAACAGTTTTAATTTAAAATCAACAGGTTATTCATAGTTTTAAGTTTTCACTTCTGTTGGCAGTCCTCATGACTGCTTTGTGTATGTGTGTGTGTTTTTTTTTTTCAAGTCAACATCCCGCATCGAGAAATCCATGTGTCACAGGAACCTTTATAAAGATGCAATATTTGCAGATCCTACGAAGTATTGTCCTATGTAGGGATCGAATCCGGGTTCTCGGTGCGAAGTCAGTACATAAACCACTCAGCCATCTACCTAGTCATTTATTACAAGTTTGTTACAAACCAAAAACGAATGTTGCGTCACAAATATGCCACTGTTTACATTCTACACAGATCACTTCTTTTAAAATATGTCGTAAAGATTTATTAGCGACAGAATACACTTTTTTACTTGCGGGGCGTCCATAAATTACGTGAGGTGTTTTTTTAAATTTTCTGTAACTACGGATTTTGTCACGTTTATACTTGATTTTTGATTGCCCGACGTTTCGAACACTTTGAGAAAAAGTCCGCTCGTTTACTGTGTTTAATACTCGCGTAAAAAACAAATATAATTAAATATTATCTTATTCAGCTGTTATATGCCGCTAGAAAGCTAGTATTCCTTGATCCAGTTATATTTAATCATTATATTTTCGTCAATGTTCTTCTTGATATGTAAATCGCAAATTTCCATTACCCTCCCAGTGGGGTGCTTACTTTAAAATAAAATAACATTATATTCAAGATTTTATATATCTTTCTTATTTAAGATAGCTTATTATGTTCTAAATTCAAATTTGACAGTTTACGGCGACAGGTTATTTCGTGTGTCAATGGTTAATTTGTTTATGGTTGTAACTGCAACTGTTTGTAGTTTATGCTCCGATTAGTTATTACTCTCTACTATGTTATAATTCCAAAGCCAGGGAGAATTGGCGGGAATGTCAAAATGTCATGTGGCTCTTATATTTTATCCATTATTTTAGTGCTTTACAATGTTATATTGCATAATTTTGCTTGTATTTATGTAATATAATACTGAGAAAGATATGGATGTGATATAATGATAAATTCCGAGCATTTTCGTGTTCTTCCAAATTTCCCAATGAAATTATAATTTGGTTGGCAGCGCCCAACCTATGGTACCGACTTGACTTATGATGCACTATTTTTGTGAAATGTTAAAAATTGTTGTATAAAAACTTTTCAATACGAGCGTAAAATTGAACATAGTATTCACAGTTTTCTAGCAAGATCACCACCTAATATTAAAAATTGTGGTTTCAAATCATAATCATAAATTCCTATAGATTTTTTAACATTGTCAAAAGTTTATGATCATCATCATTTCAGCTCATATACGTCCTACTGTGGGGCTCGAGCCTCCTCCACAATAGGAGGAAAAATTACTACACTAGTCAGACATGTTGGCATAGATGTTATATGCATATTATATCTCTTAGTCGTCTTTTACGATACAGGTAAAAGTGGATATTTATATTTTAAATACCTTCAAAACCTTACATTGATAGTGGGTGTCATAAAAGACGACTAAGAGCTTAATATCGACCTGGTCCAACTTTAATTGGTGTCGCCTGGTCAACATTTAAATCCCTAAGGAGGATTGACCGCAGGTGACCAGTCATAAAACTATTACCAAAAGTTTTGCAATATGTAGGTACTAAGAAAAAGTGCAAATTCAGACGACCCCGAATAATTGTTTCCCTTTCGGGTACCGTCCTTTTTAACGCTTCGGCAACATTACAGTGTTGCCAGACAAGACGTCACTCTCACGTGGTCGGCCTCTCTGCGGGTGGCGGACCAATCCTCTTTCCGTCCACTCGGATATTTTCACCCTAAAATACTAATTACAAAATTCATATTTAACAGAAACGTTACACGTGATTTCTACACGGACGAATTCGCGTGCAAAGCTAGTAATATGATAAAAGTCTGTAGATAGCGGCTATACGGCCAACCATACCGCATTAATGGCAGATATCGGCGCCTGCGCACCGCCTTGTAATTTAAACTATAAATAACACGGTCCACTCTCGTTTTCCCACAATTTCTTCGACATTTCTGCAATTTGAACGGTAATGGTGTTAAGTTTATGGACGTTTAAGTGTTCGCTTCTTAACTTAAAGGATTTTGAATTAGCTTTACGAATATATAAGTGCTTTTCGATGATATGAGAGGCAATTCCTTGGATGCAAAATGCTGATAATGAAATTTTCTCATCAATATTTACACATATTTTCTTAATCATGCCATTATGGCTCCACGTTCGGTTCGGTCTTGTGTTAAAGGGTTTTTAAATCACCATTAACTACTGTTCTTCGTCTTTATTAGTTGCTTTTTGTATTTTTGATGTTTTTGTTGTTTGAAGAAAGTAAAGCAAAATAGCGTTACTTTCTTCGTGCGATAGAAAAAGCATTTATAAATTCCAATCCATTGAGTGGTCATTGCAAATTACCAACAAGTTGCTGACTAATAATGGAATAACCACTCGAAACTAACGGCAGCCCCACATCATCACGGATTGGCAGGATTCGGTACCAGTGGCTATACAATAGGGAAAGAGAGGGAATAATGTGGGTTATGGGACCATGCGCCGTCCTTTCGTCACCCCAGAAGGAATGGACGGCGTACTGACTATAATCCGTCCAAAAAAAAAGCTCCACATTGTTGCTATGATGGGGTGCCTTAAAAATTCCTATTCCTAACATACGATGCCGAAGCCCGATCTGCTAGTTTATTAGCCTGTCCTTCTAATTTACCTATATCTAAATAAGACTGCAAACTCCTAAGCAGTAATTACTTGCTGTATAAAGAAAAAAAAGCAATTACTTGTTAGAGTTTTGGCTAGGATTTATCACCGCCTGCCTGTCATCTACTCTCCTTGCCAGCATAAACATTGATCAGCACTAGATACAATGAATACAATGATGGATACAGGTTGGTGCAAAGCTTTCAATATATTTACAAAATATCAATCTATTCAAATTTTGGTACAATTCCTGTCCACCATCAAAATATTAAAAGTCTACAATTCCAGCAATTTCTTTTCGTCGTCTCAGTTCATACATGTCCCACTGCTGGGCTCGAACCTCCTCGCCAACAGGAGGCAAATTGATCTACTATACCATTTTTTTTTTGGGGTAGGTTGCGGTCGACTCACTCCTCGCACCACTCCGTCCGGGGCGACAGAGGGGCGTCAGCACGCACACCCGCAACCCACCCACGATGCACGTCGCCTTCGTCGTTGGGCCGACCACCGGAGCAGGGTGACTTGACGTCAGTGGTCGGCCCGACGGTTGTACCCTCCCATCGACTGACGACCCCCCCTCTGGGAGGACGTCGGTCTTTCCTCACGATCTACTATACCATGCTGGTCTGACATATTGGTATAGGGTTTTATATAGAGTTTTCATTATCTTGCATAGATATTATTTGCATATTTTCCGTGTGGTGATGGAGTAAGAATACAATGCACCACTCCCGTGGAAGTCGTAAAAGACAACTAAATAATACAATATGCATATAAAATTTTTTTTTCAGAGAATTATAATAACTCAAGTAGATCGGAGAACCAACCAACGTGTTTATGTCTTAACAGGGAAATTCAATGCTGTTTAAAGGTGTTCACTAAATTTAAGACGTCCCCGTTTACCACAAATTGATTATTGCCATTTGACCGTAGCCACTTAACGGGATGAAGGTTAAATAGTCTGTTGGCTACAAATTTGCAACTTAGAAGGTCAATAGTCTCCAATTTCTAACATAGACCGCATTTTCATTGAATTTAAATGGTAAGCGCCTGTAATATTTCACGATACGCAAGTAGTTCGAACATCTATCTAATATTATAAATGTCAAACTACGTTTGTTTGTTTGATACGACTTTTCGCCTAAACCAACGAACTTATTTTAAAAATACTTTTACTAATGGAAAGCTACGTTATCAGCGCGTAACACATAGTATAATATTTTATTCCCGTATTGTCACGGGAACGTGGGTGATACCGTGGCAATTTGCTAGATCATAAAATATTTAAACTTTATTTATTCTTTCACTCTTCTTCCCTTGTCACCATCTTCCACTGTTCGATATACGCCTCCCAAGGGAGGCAGTACTTATGTTTTTTTTTTATACAAGGTCCCGCAACAAAAAATATATTCTTGTGACGTGGAAACAAAAATGGCGCTCAGATCTAGAACAATTATTTATAGTTCGCGCAAAGAATTAAACACTAGAATTAAAATTCACTTAATTACACGGCAATATATATCAAAGATCTATTATCTAGGATTGTCCAATTAACCCAGTTTGCGAACCCACCATTGCGTTAACCATAGGTTTAGAAATGATCTATACTATTTCCGGTTCTAGCTCATCTATTTTCCGTATGGTGACGGAGTAAGAATATAATTCACCATTCTTGGCCATGGAATAGGTACCCACTAAAAAAACTGTTAAGTGAAAGTAAAGAAAAGAAACTTGAAATAAAATCCTGTTTCAACCCGTCTGACCGGCGTGTTATCATTATCATTTCAGCTCTTATACGTTCCACTGTTGGGCTTGGGCCTCCTCCACAATAGGATGGAAATTGACCTTACTATACCATGCTGGTCCGACAGGTTGGTATAGGGTTTTATTTCGAGTTTTCCTTCTCTTGCAAAGATATTATATCCTCCTGAGACCTCGTGGTCGTATTTTGGAACAAAATATAAAATGTAGAGTCCAAACTTTCTTTAAACCCGACTTTCAATAGAGGACGGATGGCCCAAAAAACGAACAATTTTTTTTTTCACTTATAACTTTAAAACATGATGTTTAATCCTTCCTTTCCTTACTAATATTATAAATTCGAAAGTTTGTGAGGATGTGAAGATGTTTGTTGCTCTTTCGCGCAAAACTACTGAATGGATTTTGACGAAACTTCAGAATAATATAGCTTACGTATCAGAATAACAATAGGCTATAATTTATCCCAATATTCCCCCGGGAAGGAGAACTGCAGGTTAAACCGCAGGTCGCTGCTAGTACTCATATATTTTGTTTGAAATTAAACGTAATATGCATATTATAACATTTAGTCATCTTTTACAACATCCACGGGCAAGATAGGGAGTGGTGAATTGTATTCTTACTCCATCCACGGATAGCCTGGTATAGTAGATCAATTTTTCTCCCAGTATGGAGTAGGATCCAGTCCAGCAGTAGCACATATGTAGGTATATGAGTTGTTATAATGATTATGATGATGAGCGTCACTAAGTCGAAGTATGGAAGTTATGTCTTTAAGAAGCATTGGCCTTTAAGAATATGAGGTTTGTACTTATATGATCGGATCATCATCGTCATCATCATCGCAGCCCATGTACGTCCCACTGTTGGGCTCGGGCCTCCGCCACAATAGGAGGGAAATTGACCTTATTATACCATGCTGGTCGGACATGTTAGTATAGGGTTTCATTTCGAGATTTTCACATCACAGCTCACATACGTCCTGGGCCGCTGGCCGCTGGGCTCGAGCCTCCTTCACAATGGAAGATAAATTGACCTTCTACTACTACCACGCTGATCAAACCGGTTGGTACAAGTTTTTATTCCGAGTTCTTCTCTTGCATAGATGTTATATGCATATTATATCCCTTAGTCTTCTTTTACCACACCCACGGGAAGAAAGGGGGTGATGAATTCTTACCCTGTCACCACTGGAGTGATTAACTTTTGCCACTTAAAACAACATTATATATTTTAGTTTGTCATTATAGTTATTAAAGTTTATATATTTGTGAGATATATGGAGTCAAATCGCCTCGCTCATTGATGTCAATGGCGTTTATCCATCATATGTAACTAGGCGTTACAATCAATCTCCGCATTCAGTTATACGCCTTTGACTAGAACATATTATTACTGAAACTACCACTGGTTCAAGAAGCAAACTCACTTGTGAGAACACTTTATTACCACACCAAAGACGGCTTGGCTTGTCTTTACTAACATGCCCAAAGGTCTGTACGGGACAGTCCCTTCTCCAGGTTGTCTGCTCCTTTGTCCCTATCCATACAAGATTAGCCCGTTTTTTCAAACGGCATAAATGGTCATTTGTTATAGAGACGTAATTTCCCTTTTTTTATTTAGTCCATAATCTATGACTCCAAGACTTTTCACGTGTCCTTGTTTATGTGACGTAAAAAATATGGTCACATTAACTATGCCAATGCCAGCTCCATTTCCGATCATCGTTCAGTCTTTCGTCGTCAACGGCTGAACGTGGGCCTCACGGCCTTACTCATGTTTTACTAAAAAGAGCGGTTCTGTGCCGCTCGTATCAAACGACACCCAGCAACGTTCACAAAGTCGACGTTCCACCTGATAAGGACATCCTACATTACGTCGCCTAAGGCATAGTCAACACCCAAAAACGTTTCTTCCCCAGTGGTTGTTGGTTTGCCGTAAATCTGTATATCTTTATATCTCTCTTTGAAAAAAATGTATTGTTTTAGAGCCGTAAGTAACCTTGTGTTGAAATATCGAAACAAATCTCGGACGGCTCGGTTCGGACTTCCTCCACAATGGGAGGGTAATGGAGCTACTACTCCACGCTGGTCAGAAGGGTTGGAATATGGTTTTATTTCAAGTTTCCTTCTCTTGCATCGATATTATCTGCATATATGTCTTAGTCGTTATTTACGACATCCACCGGCAAGATAGGGGATGGTGCGCTTGATGCCGCCCTAGCCGAGGCCGGGAGTAAATGGACCGGGGAATTAGTCCGTCTCCCGCCGAGAGGCCGACCACGTAAGGAAAGACCGACGTCCTCCCTGAGGGGGGACGTCGGTCGATGGGAGGGTACTCCTCAAGGAGTATTCACCCTGCTCCGGTGGTCGGTCCAACGACGAAGGCGACGTGTCGCGGGTATCCACCCGCGTGCGTACGGGTGTGCGGGCTTACGCCCCTTTGTCACCCCGGACGGAGTGGTGCGAGGAGCCGACCGTAATCCACCCCCAAAAAAAAAAGATAGGGGACGGTGAATTGTATTCTTGCTCCGTCACACAAATATAATCAAAACAAACGCTCTAACTAATTATCTTCGGTGAGTTTATATAGTAAGGGGTGTCAATATAGCATGTTATAATCATCATTGACTTGAATGTTGTCGTTAGTATATTATATCGGTCATCGAGATGCAAGGTTTAACAGTTTAACTAGCTAGTGACTTATGAGAGAACGTGCATACATTAGTTCACGTCCGTACTCTGAGTGTTCAGCTATCCATCAGGCAATCAATATCTGCAGCTGAACATTGAACTTCCTACAAGAATTTTTAATTATGCCGGACTGCCTTTTAGTCATCTTTTAGTATAGCCAGAACGCTTTAAGATATGATTTTTATAGTCTCAATAGACGCTGTTCTGTATGAATCTAAAAAATATAAAAATTATTTTTAATTGATTGCAACGACACCTGCTATGATGATGGCCGTCATCAACATCATTATCCTGCTCTTATCTCAACTACTTAGGGTCGACGCAATATGGGACACGGTCGCCGCCTTCTGCAGAACAACTGCCTCGGAGGCGGCGGAGCGGGTGCGACAGGATTCATCTCTCAGAACAACAATTTGTGGATAGCCCAAGTATTGTTTTGCATGGAATTCGAACCCGTGACACTGGCTCGGTAGTTCGGTATCTTAACCACTACGTCATCTGGGCAGTCGGTATTCCAAAGCCTATTAGATTACACGGTAAGCTTGATATATAACTTTTTAAGCTATTGTATAGCTTTTATCGCGGGCTTTTAGCGCGGCGACCGAATCAAGAAATGCCGTAACGAAAGTAAAACCTAACACCCGCCTAACATGTAGCTCGGCCGAGCGTTCGGTGTGACGATCGTCGACATTCTGCGTTCGTCCGTCTCGGTGCGCACACGTGCCACCGCTTTGCGTAGCTTACGTTAAAAAGTGTTTTCGCGCGTTTTCTAACGGTCCCAACGATCTTCAGCGGACGACAGTGGTAATCCAAACCGCCTTAAAAGTATCCACAGACGATCGAACTTGGTTCGGAACGGACCACGAACATGGTGTGCTTTCAACCAAATTCGATTATGTGGCGCACGGTCCGCCGGACATTATCTATACCAATAAATAAAATTAGAGTGTCTGTTTATAATGTCAAAATAAGGGGCTTTTTTCATGCTCACACGGTTATTTGCATTATACATATGCCTAAAATACACTTTATATTTTTTTGTCTGTCTGTCTGTCTGTTTGTTCCGGGTAATCTTCAAAACGGCTGGACCGATTTCAAAAATTCTTTCATCAATAGAAAGCTATAAATAATATCAGGGAGTAAACTAGGTTATATTTTATCCCGGTATTCCCACGGGAACGGGAACTACGCAGGCAAGACGACTGGAAGCGAAGCGAGGGCGTGTTGCTAGTTATTATTAATATCGGTATGGCTGGTTCGGAGCGCTTGCACATCGAACGCGGTGCGTTCCGAACCGAATCGATCATGTGGACGGCGCACCGAACCATATGTCGGTCTAGTCACTATTATGCCACCGTACGCGCAACATGTCGCAGCGTGTTCACAGACATGGATTCGAGTTAAAGAAGGACTTTCCATGTTTGTGAAACCGCCATGGCTGCTATTTTATTAAAGATGCACGCAATCAAGCATTTCAAATACTTTTAGAAAAATGTAAGTCATATCACCCTTTATACCACCCTACCACCCTATATCCTTTTTCCCACTCTTTTCTTCTTTTTCGTTGGTTATGTAATGGCGATGTAGTAACGATAGTTGTCGCAACTAATGCAATTTTGGCCTGTTTTGATAGAGTAGGCGACATGTCGAGGAGACGTATTCACGCAATGCTAGCACAATACGACTGGACGATTCGGAGTCTAGTGCGCTTGTCTGTTGTGTAGACTGCACCGTACAGTTCGTGGTCCGTTCCGAACCAAGTTCGATCGTCTGTGAATACTTTTATTGTTATACATATAGTACATTTGTTTTCTTATCGGTCACCACGCTCAAAAAGTGTAACTTGAATTAATATCAAAGAAAAAAATACTGCATAAATAAAAAATAAATAAATAATTGTAATTGCATAAGTTGATAAAAAATGCTATACAATAGCTTTACCGCAGCAGTGCAGTAAAAACGTGTGGCAGTCCCCCGACTGCCTGTTTTTTTTTTTTCTGAAAATATAATGCAAGGAAATACGGATAGACCAGATTCCATAATTTTTCCGTGTGGTGACTGAGTAAGACCGTCTCATCATCGATATATTTTTATTTTATTATTTTATTTTATTAGGAAGATCAACGGCTAATAAGAACATTATAAGTTGAACAAATAAAAACTTAAAGCTAATAATAGATCTTCACGCTTATGCAGCAATACAAAAACAAGAGACCTGAATACAAAGGATAATAAGCATACAAAAGTTAATAAAAAATAAATAAAATGAGAAAGCAACATCCATACTAATATTATAAATGCGAAAGTAAGGATGTTTGTTTGTTTGTAACGCTTTCACGCTTAAACCACCGAACCAATTTCAAAAATTCTTTCACCAATGAAAAGCTATAATATCAGGGAGTAACATAGGCTATATTTTATCCCGTTATTCCCACAGGAACGGGAATTACGCCGCGGGTAAAGCTACTGAAACCGAAGCGATGCGAGGGCGGGTTGCTAGTTAAAAATATTTTGGAAAAAACAATCGGTTCCACCTTGTTACAAATACGTCAAAATTTAATGTTTTTGTTTGATTATTCAAATAGACTGCTCGCTCGCCACGGAAATGCGTTTTGACGATAGTTGGTGGGCGCTAGTGGAAGATATCCAGATAATGTCAAGGAGGAGAAAAAGAGGAAGAGGAGAAGGAAAACTCGAGATAAAACCCTATACCAACACGTCTGACCAGCATGGTATCTCTCTTATTGTGGAGGAAGCCTGAGCTCTACAATGGGACTTATATGGACTGAGATGAGATGATATTCCATAAGCGGATAGAACTAGCATTGAATGCATAAGAGCAAACCTTCCGCCAACGCGAATTAGGCTAATGATTATTCACACATACACATCGACCGCCCACATATTACAATATACGCGAAAGTGTTTGTGAAGTGGCTATTTATAACTACGTTTCCTGGCCCTTGAAGTACAATTATTATAATACTTTAGTTTATTATAGGGCTGTCACCTTCAGAAACTAGGGAGTGGAACAGGTGAGGAATGATTCGTGAGACGGTGAACTGCCGGGCTGGCCACTGTTTGGCCTCATCTCCAATTGAACGAAAATTGACATGTTGATATTGGATTTAATTTTTTTTCCTTCTCTTGTCTAGATGCTACTTAATTGCGAATTATATCCCTTAGTCGTCTCTTACGATATTCACGGACAAGATACGAAATGATAAATTGTATTCTTACTCTGTCACCACACGGAAAAACAACAAATACAATACAGATAAAATATTTATCATATATATGTATATATCATTATCATAGTCCACATAAGTCCCACTGTTGGTCCTCCTCCACAATGGAAGGGAAATCGATCTTCTACTTCTATACCACGCTGGTTAATCGTTTTGGCGTAGGGTTTTATTTCTAGATTTCTTTCTCTTGCATAGATGTTATTCGCATATCGTACTTCTTAGTCGTTTTTACGACAACCACGGGTAAGATAGGGGGTGTTGTATTGTATTCGTAGTCTGTAACCATACGAATACTACAAAAAAGTATTTTTTGTGGCATTATTGACTCCTTAACAATCTACCCGTTATGTATCTGTGAAACAATTTGAAACTAAGTGTTGTACTATATTGAGAGTAAAATTACACGAATGGTAGTGTATGGTTACTTCTCTGCCTATACGCTTTGAGACAAAAATAATTGACGCCCTAACAATACAGAAATTTCAAGAATTTGATATTGATTTCACAAGTGTGGCAACCCCAATATTTATCTAAACAGTAGCGTGGTGCATTAGACTTTCTCGCTAACTTGAAAGTGTTTTACTTCTAATACATTGGTTGTAACCGCGATAACAACGCGAAGCACCAGTAACTTTATACATACGTTATGCTTATTTGGCTTAGTCGGCAGATATTGGATGTTGATAGTATAAGGCAAGAAGAAATGGTCGATATTGGAGGCCAACCCGCTATCAATGAGTTTCTTATAAGGATAAACAAAAATAAACTTAAATTTATTAATACTAAAAACTTGTATAACTAACCAGAGGTAAGTTAGCAGCTTCGCTTGTGTGGATTACTTGTGTTGGTTCCGTGTGGAGACGGAATAAGAAATCAATTCACCACTCCCTATCTTGCCCGTGAATATCGTAAAAGATGACTAAAGGACATAATAAACATATAACATCTGTGCTAGAGAAGAACTCGAACTCGAAACAAAACCCTATGCCAACATGGCTGACCAACGTGGAATAGTAGGTCAATTCCCCTCCCATTATGGAATAGGCCTGAGCCCAACAGTCTGTCTGTACATTTCTTCATACTATGTAACATTTAAGGCAGACTGATTGACACACATTTTTGAAATCACTGTAACTATTATGTTATATTGTTTTTTGTGTAATATACATTCTAATTACGATCTATGACCAATAAACTACAACCTACTCGAACAGTTGTTCCATAAGGTGAGACACTGTATAAATGCTATAGCTTTTAACCGTCTATTACGACTAGCGTTGCCAGGCGTTCGGATAAAGCCTAGAGCATAGGTAGCAGTGGTCTCGAAAGTCAAAACGCAAAATCGGTAGAGCTGCCCTCAAAAATCGGTATATTTGTAACTAAAATCGGTAAATAAAAATAACAATGTAGAATCAAATTCGTCTATTTATTTTTACCTTAGGTTTAGCGATAATATCGATCAAAGAAAATTCTCCGGACAAAGTTTGATGAGTTTTTTTTTTAGGACATATGTCGCGATGTATTATTAAAATACAGCGGGACTTACGACGGCGTAACATCCTCCGGACAAATTTTGATGAGCTTCTTTTTTTTAGGACATAGGTATGTCAGGATGAATTATTAAGATACGGGGGGACTTACGACGAAATTAAATCCCTTTTGCCAGTTTAAAAGTATTAAATCGCCATTCGGTGGAAAATCGGGCGATTTTCCGTGTATTCTCGGAAATCGTTGAAAATCGTTGCATTTCGGTAGAACGCGGCCCATATCGGTAGAAATACCGACAAATCGGTAGGTTCGAGAACACTGATAGGTAGGCTTTTTAATTGCATGTCCGGTCAAAATAATCGTTGTCCGGCTTTTATTAGGCTTTTTACATTTCGCAAACGAGCTAGCGCCGAGCGTGGCCGAGCGCAGGCGAGTCCACTGTTGTCATAATAATCCAAAAAGCTTAATTTTACATACATTTATTGTCGTACCTAATAATACTAAAACACAAAATACTCAATAATGTAGGGTGTCCGGCCTTTCTCCCCAAATGTCCGGCCAAACTGGCTGGTTTGTCCGGCTATTAGGTTTGACGACCTGGGAACCCTAATTATGACACCTACGGACATGATAAAGGGTAGTGAATTGAACTCTTACTCTGTCACTACCCGGTATAACATTTTTGTTATTTTAGTATAAACTTATTACTAACTAGCAACCCGCCCTCGCTTCGCTTCGGTTTTAGTGGTTTTACCCGCGTAGTTCCCGTTCCCGTGGGAATACCGGGATAAAATATAGCCTAGGTTACTCCCTGATATTATAGCTTTCCATTGGTGAAAGAATTTTTGAAATCGGTCCAGCCGTTTTGAAGATTACCCGGAACAAACAGACAGACAGGAAAAAAATTTTTAATCTGTATTTTAGGCATAGGTGTCGTGCAAATAACCGTGTGAGCATGAAAAAAGTCCATTATTTTGACATTACAAACAGACACTCCAATTTTATTTATTGGTATAGATATCATAGAATCTATAAACTCATGTTATTATATGTCTCCACTACAATAGATTATTTCTCTAATAATACAACGTCTTAAAATGCACAATAAGTTCGCCGTAAAGATATATCTGTTTTACCCTTTGGGAATAAAGACTATAAAAACCGACATCAAATCCACCATTTCTAAATATTTTCTAACATCGTATAGATATTCAAAGTTTATCGTAAGCAAGTTTTTGTTTGACACATGACGGTATGCAATTAAGGATCCGCCCCTGGGGAGTCCCCCGGGTATAACACTTTCAATATATAAATAAATAGCAGTTGACAAGCCGACAGTGGGGGCTTTTACCCTAATTGTCGCGTTCGTTAATCTTGACACCTCAACCCCCTTTTTACTTGTGGGATTATTTCGGTAATTATAATACTTTGAAGTGATTCAAGCTTGAATTTTGACAACAAATGTTTTTTTGAGGGTTATATTGTAATATGAATAACTGGATTAAACAACGACTTACGGTTTACATTCTTTTTATTTGATAAAATTTTGCCCTGCACTAAGGAGATAATTGTTGTGTTGCGGGGGCCTTTACAAACATATAATAAATGGACACAAATTACGTCCAGACTCAGAACAATAATTTGTGGATTACAGACAGTGTTGTCCTGCGTGGAATTTGAACCCGTGACTCTGGCATTGTAGGTCGGTATATTAACCACTACGCCATCTATACAGTCACTTTAATTGATATAGAAATTTGAATCCATAGACATTTAGAATTGGTCCACCAAATAAAAAGAGTGGGCATCGCTGGTCCACTCAAATGGCCTCAGGATATGCGGTTGTAGGCCCTCTTTTCGCTCATCTTGGATGGCTTGGCCAAGGTAGGGGGTATCCCTTAGTCGTCTCTTACGACCTTACGACATCCACGAGCAAGATAGGGGGTGAATTGTATTCTTATTCCGTCACTATACATAATAATATAAACGATAAAATCCTTAAAAAATACCTTTAATTCACACCAGACTTATCCACATGTACATAAATAGGTGCCATACCCTTTTAACTCCAATTAGCATATGATCAGCCGAAGTAGTCAAGCAAATATGTCTTAGAAATAACACAACAGGCTATTGTTTTGAAAGGGTACAAGGTTTTATAAATACTAACATTGTTTTCGTATAGGTACCAAAGACTTTTCATTTATAAACTGCCTAATTTATTAACTTCGTATTGGCTTGCGCTTTACTTATTTCCCTATCTTGCCCGTGGATGTCGTTAAAGGTAACTAAGGGATATAATACGCATTTAGCATCTGTGCAACAAATGCGCCTTAAGGGCACTTACATTTTGTCAAATTTACACATACAATAATCTACCACAGGATCGGAACATTTGTGGACGACAAAAGGGGACGTAAAGCTGAGATGATTATGATGATATTATCATCGTTTTCATTGCCTGATGGCAAACTAACAAGCAAACTAATGGTAAGTGGTTAATGCCGATCATGGGACTCGGCAATACCAAGAACACAGTCAAATTTCTGACATCTTTTGTTTAAAGCTGAACACAATCTGTCCGGAACAATGGTTGACCAGGGTGCGGCTCTATACCATATTCCCACCTCATTGCCATTGGGCCAACCACTGGTACCAATTACTTGACATCTATGGCCGGCTCTGCAGATTAATCTTTCAGATACCGTGCCTTTGGACGCCCGGCACCAATACAGTGTTGCCGGATTGTCGCCCTCACTGCGGATGGCGAACTAATCCTAGACTAGGACGGCATCAGGTGCAAGTACTGCATCACTCTAGCGGCAGAGTTAGACCTCTGCCTGCCGTAAAATTGGGTTTGCGGCTCCGACTTCTCGTTCACAGAATGAATCGCAGGAATAAATTGTCACAACTCAAACGTTGATTTTTTGCATGAATGTGATACTATCCTGGAAGAGACGGTCGGTTTATGGCTGCAGATAGGCAATGCTGTGTGAAACATCTTTATATAAATATTTCTTGTGTAGGTACGTGTGTATGCCACTGAACGCTTCCTAAACGGCTGAACCGATATTGATGATTTTTTTATGTGTGTGTATTCGAGAATGGTTTAGATTCACAATGGGATCCGGTAGGTGGCGCTGCGATCGATTTCAAGGTGGATTCCTTTAATTTTATTTGAACAGAACAACGTCTATTGGGCTAGCTAGTTTATTATTATGTATAAAATAAATTATGTAAAACTATATTACTAACAACTGTAGATTAAGTATTACTAACAATAATAATTAATAAGTCTTGGTTACTTAAATAAATGAAGATTATTATTACATTAATAAAGAATCGGTAATGACTATGTAGTAGGTATATTTACTTATACTTGAATGAAAATTGAAGATTGATTTGTTTATAAAGAAATTCTTTTGAATACACTTTATGTGATAAGAAATTTACCCAATCACGTAGTCTTAAAATAGAAATAACTCATTACTTGTGAGGTGCAAACGCGTAACGATAGACAAACGATAATTTAAGCCACTTCATCTGTACAATCTAATTGAATCCCACTTGGTAATAAATAATTATGTGTACGGAAGAAAATCAGCTTGTCACCGAGTCAATTGAGCGAAACCGAGTTACTTGTACCGGATTTAGTAAATAACTATTAAAGCAACAGATTTAACTATTGTGCCTTTACGCACGAGTTGTACCCGGAATTAATGCAATACCATAAAGAGAATACCGTAATTTCCATGTGGTTACACTCCATCATTTCGGCTCATATACGTCCCACTGTTGGGCACCTGTCTCCTGCACTGTGGGTGCTAAATTGTCCTACTACACCAGGTGTGTAGTATACGTGTAGGATTTTATCTTTTCTTCTCTTGCATAGAAGGTATATGTATATTTAATCCCTTAGTCGTCTTTTACGACACCCACGGGCAAGAATGGGGGTGGTGGATTGTATTCTTACTCCGTCACTACACGGAAAATGGTTATACAATAAAATAGAATTTTAATAAAAAAAGACAAACTTCAAAATGGGCCAAATTGAAATGTCACTACACTGTAAGCCTTCAAATAAAAAAGGATCGTCAAAATCGGTTCATCCAGTCGAAAGCTCGGCGGTAACAAACGTAAAAAAAAATCAAATAAAAAAACCATACAGTCGAATTGAGAACATTCTCCTTTTTTTGAAGTCGATTAAAATACAATTAACTACCCTCTCGTGCCCGTATGTGTCTTAAAAGGGATATATGGAGGTAACGTCGATGAAAAAATATAAAACCTTATTTCAACACGTCTGACCAGCATGAAATAGCAGGTCAATTGCCATTGTGGAGGAGGCTCGAACCTAACAGTAAGAATTATATGATAATGTGTTCTTCTTTTACCGTGGGTATCGTCAAATTGGTTCAGAAATATCAGCAGTTAATATCGTAGTAGTAGTAGTAGTAAATAACAATTCCTTCCACCAAGTGTTAAGTTTTACAAGGGATTTCGATTCGTCAAATCGATTAAGCGATATGAATAAAGATATATCTACTTTTCTTAATCAGCCATTTTTATTCTAGAAAGCAGTGAATAAATTTAACTTCATATTCTAATTATATTTATTCATTTCCTGAAATACTTATAAAAAGAGATTTTTCATAAATAACACTTAGATTCTTGGGCTCTGATATCTCCTGCATATTAAATTTCATGGAAATATGTTTGGAGCGATTTCTGAAATTCTAAATATATATTTTTAACACTGAATCCAAATCTAATAGTGGCAGGACCACACTGTTGACAGTTATCCGTCTACAGCCGCGGGCCGGCCGTCCACGGTAGTACCACACTCTCGCAGAAAATTGACGTCCGAGTAGTAGCAATTTGTTACTGCGCTTCTTTCGGTGAGCGAGAGAGCCGGAAACCTTTTTTTTTTTTAACGCTGTGGAAATGCAATTTACGCACTGCCCCCCGCCGATAACAGACGAGGGGGGTGTGTGGGACTCGCCGGTCACTTATGCAACCGGAATACCCACTAAAACCAACAGCGGTCTCTGCCGCGCTTTTGCGGAGTACCGGAGAGATCGTCTAGTGACATTCGATCCCCGGCACTCCTACGCAAGGCCGTCGGGCCACGTCCTGTCGTGAGAGAGCCGGCAACCTAATTTTCTAAAAATGTTTGCGTGTGGTGGGTTTTACTGATGCCTTTAATATCACCGAACCTCATTGTAGGCATTCACACTCCCTTCACTTTCTTCGCGGTAGGCAGCGGCCTTGCAAAGGTCCATGAGCGGCAGCAATACTTACCATCAGGTGTACTGTTAGCTCGTTTGCCACCGTTTGCAATAAAATAATCCAATCGCTAACCTGCCTAGAAAACATTGCTGCGTATCCTCGTTGGGTAGGCATATGTCCAATAGTAAAAATAGACCGTTGCCAAAATCGATGAAAGATGTTTTTGTATTAAATGGATGAAAATAGGCATATAGATAGACTATTCCCTGGATTAACAAATAGAATACTTTTTATCCCGGTACACATTACCGTTTGAATAATTAAACTTTACTTTCTTATTCAGTGAAGTCCATCCAATTCCGTCCATGAAAGGAATTTGTATAAATTTTAACTTTGAAAAGTAACTTTTAAAATAAAATCACCCGTAATCATTATCACAGCTTAAAAGAACCATATGTATGCAGAAAATAAGATGATTGATATAAAAATATATGGGACTGTCTGTCAAATGGTTGTGAAAAATGTAATGTCACATCGAATCTACAAGCCCAGACGTTTTACTGTGTACTAATGGCATGTGTTTGGGAATTGATGCGACCATCTCATATGCACTGTATTGAATTAATGTGTGAATATACATACGTTATCTGTAGTCGATTACAGTTTATGTTCTAACTTTATAGCCGGTATCGAGAACACTGATTGATGTGAACGTGTATGGAATGATTTTTTAGAGCATTCGATTTAATGATGTGACTTTTGACGAGAATTTGAAAGCGTCGTGTATTATATTCAATATCTCGGCGTTTAAACATATTACATTACATAAAATGGCATATGTGTTACGGAAGAAGTGCAAGGGTATGGCGAATATCATATAGAAGTGCTTTACAAATGTTTTCGTTACTCACCAAAATTTCCAGAAGAAACCATATCCCTGTTGAAGGTGACGATCTGACTTACTGACGAACAATGACTATTATGAAGAACTTACGATCTACTACTAGTACTTAGTACGAGTAGTAAGTTATTTTACCTTGTAATTTTATTCAAATTTCGGCAGCATAAATAAACCAATAAAAAAGTGAACGAATTCAGAAACTTTTATCCTGATTCAAAAAGCATTGAATCTATAATTGCATCTTCAATATTGCCTCAATAAAAGATATGACAAAAAAAAAACAGAAAACGCAAATGAAATGGATTTCTAAAAGACATCAGTTGAAGCCACGCGTATAGTTGTAGTTTTCCATATGGTGGTAATAAAAATACAATTCACCACTGTCCGTGGATATCTTAAAAGACGACTAAGACAGCGTTTCTCATTAACCCAGTCGCGATCCGGTACCGGGCCATTAAAATAAAATACCGGATCGCAACATTCCCGCCTTGTTTTAAAAATAATAGGATACGACTTATAACACCTTAGGATAAAACTTGCATCAATTGCCGCGAACTTGGATTCTTTGGTGAAAAATAAGGAGGAGCTCCATAATTCTTTGAACTAAAATTTAGTGATTAAATAGACGATAACAAAATATGTAAAAAAAAATATCTAAAACCTTTTTACTATTAATAAATATGTATTATATTACATCACAACAGTGTGTTTTACCAGGGATGACTTACGGCACGAAAACGTGGTCCCTAAATGTAGGCCTCATAACCAAGCTCAAAGTCGTTTAGCGTGCTATGGAGCGGGCAATGCTCGGAATTTCTCTGCGAGATAAAATCCGAAATACGGAAATCCGCAGCAGAACGGGTGTAACCGACATAGCACGAAGAATTAGCAAGCTGAAGTGGTACTGGGCAGGCCACATCGCTCGACGAACCAACAACCGCTGGTGAAGAAAGGTTCTCAAGTGGCGACCACGTATCGGACGATGCAGTGTAGGACGCCGACTAGGTGGACCGATGACCTGGTGAAAGTTTTTGGGCGTCCTGGAATGCAGGCGGCACAGGACCGTACTTTGCGGCGTAACATGAGGGAGGCCTAAGTACAGCAGTGGACGGCGATAGGCTAAAATAATGATGATGATTATATTACATTATGGAACCAGATTAGGTTTAAAAGTATTAAGTGGGTCAGGAAGGGACAGTATGAAAATACCTATGGCAGAACAGTGTTTGATAAACACTGAGCGAGAAAAAGAACATCCTTATCCTTACTAACATTATAAATGCGAAAGTATGTTTGTTTATTACGCCTTCACGCTTAAACCACCGAAAAGATTTCAAAAATTATTTCACCAATGGGTAGCTATAATGTCAGGGAATAACATAGGCTATATTTAATCATAATATTCCCACGAGAACGGGAACGCGGGTACGGCGACCAAACCACGGTAGGCAATGGCCTAGCTGTGCCCCTGGTATAGCAAAGGTCCATGTGCGGCATCTCACTTACCATCAGGTGTGCTGCTTGCTTGTTTGCCACCATTGGCAATGAAAAAAAAAAGAAAGCGTGCGTGCAAAGTACGCATGTCAGAAGTGAAACTTCTTTATCCTTCATCCTTTAATCCGTCAATCATAGACGGATTTAAAAATAATATAAAATATTATATATATTTCTGTCTCGTTCTTTCGTCGTTTTTTTCGGTTTGAAATCACAACGATTCTAAAGAAGTTTCACTTCAAAAACAGAAGTGAAGTACGGGCCGGTTGCTAGTCCGGAATAAAACAATATACCAACCTGTCATAAAGTCAAGTCATAGAGAAATTGTAACACTGTTACTGTAACTTGTAACAAGTCGAACTGCAACATAACAGATAATTCATATTGCATTAGTTGACATGTAAACAACGCGGTAGTAAACGAAAGTGTTTAGATCTAGTTATAAATATATTATTGGACCTGATTACACCACATACCACCACATATAAGTGTAGATCTACAATTTAGTCCATTGAAATTTTACATTTTTTGGGCTTTTTTTATGGGTGGGCTATGGTAAACGCACACGCCGTCCATTCCGTCCGGGGCGACGAAAGGACAGCGCGCGGGCCCACAACCCACCCATATCCTCGTCCCCTTCGTCGTTGGGCCGACCACCAGTGCCGAGTTCCTTGTCCTCAGTGATCGGCAAAAATTTGAATGCAACGCACACTGTGTAATCATGCTTCGCTCTAAATATTTTTTTTAATAGCCGAACACGTGCTATTTCTAATGTGAAACATCTATAGGCAGGGTGAACCTGATCGTTGACGGGACGTTAACGCCGCGCTTGGATATGTACATTTGTGTAACGAAACCATAACCTGTTTTAGAAATTTGTATAACGCCATCTAGTGAGCTCGAAATAAATTATTAACCTAAACACATTCCTATAGTATACACTATAATAATGATAATACTAATAAAAATAAATGTTTATTGAATAAAAATCATCATTTTGTGGAAAAAAAATAGTAATCTGTTCTTTTATGCATGTATACTTGTGTAAAATAATTTCGATGTTTCACATCTGCCACGCGTCCTGAGCGACGGCACCCTTTTGTTTTTTTAAAAGACAAACTACACTAAAGAAATAATCGTTGTATTGCAGGCGAGAACTCATCCATCCATCAGCCCGTATCCAGACAAATTATTAAAAATTAAACCGATGCACGTCTTAGAGAATAGGGAATGAATTCATACAATATCCATTCCATGCGCTTGCCTATCCCAAAATAATTAGATACTTATAGGAACTTGAATACCTAAGTTTAAATAAATAAAAGCTAATAATATTGTGCAACGAGTTCGCTAAGCTCCCTTGTACTTGGCTGACATTTATACAAAATTAATGTCCTGGCCGAGTATGTTTGCTGATTTTTGCCACGGAGTTTCGCAATCCGTTCCAGTTTCGGCTGGTTCCTTGTTGATGACATATTGTGAATTCTTTATTGTCACACATGGCGTGTATAATTCATCATGATCATCATCATTTCAGCTCACATGGAATTAAGCTATTTATTTATTTATTTGCATATAATGTGATAAGTACAGAGATGTTACATAATTATTACAAAGAAATATAAGACACATTATGCCAATTCTAATAGCATGCAAATGTTTAACAAATATGTCGCGAGAACTCAATAATTATCAATTATATTACATACTAGCAACCCGCCCTCGCTTCGCTTCGGTTATAGGTTATATTTGTTTTACCCGCGTAGTTCCCGTTCCCGTGGGAATACCGGGATAAAATATAGCCTAGTTTACGCCCTGATATTATAGCTTTCCATTGATGAAAGAATTTTTGAAATCGGTCCAGTCGTTTTGAAGATTACCCGCAACAAACAGACAGACAGACAAAAAATTTTTAATTGCTATTTTAGGCATAGGTGTCGTGCAAATAACCGTGTGAGCATGAAAAAAGCCTATTATTTTGACATTACAAACAGACACTCCAATTTTATTTATTGGTATAGATTTAAAATTCATTCTAGCCTAAATCGATGTAAGGCCCTTGATCGTCTCTTATGAAACTTACGAACATTGTAAAGATTGACAGTATTCGTAGATGGGTGATTTTCAAATTAGATCACCGTTACGAAATCGGAATGCAATTTTTTTAGTATTGATTTTATATTTTTTTTTTTTTATATTTTTGGATAGCTTATTAAATAAGTTTTTTGAAAATACCAAATGTTTTATATTTGCAAAAGCAATTATGCCAAAATCTTAGTTTTTCTAGACCACTCAGGGTGAAGTTGTTCCATTTAGCAACACTTTAATATGTCTCGTTAAATAAAATCCAAGTATTTTGTGTATATTTGTTATTTAATTTCTAATTAATCAAATATGTAACAGTCATAATAAATGCAAACAAGAACAACTTTAAGCATTATTTTCATAAATATTAATGAATTTACCTCCGATTAGTAACATTTGTTTCACATTGTTCTCAAATTATAGTCTGTTATGAAAAAGGTGCTAGATATAAAACTAAATCTCTTAGCAATTCAGGTAAAGCATATCAAAATAAACAATTTTAAGTCCTTACATAATCATCTTCTTATAAATTAACAAAAAAAAATAACATTTTCTAAATTAAGTCTCACTTTAACAAATTACTAATTGGAAATCTTAGTTACTATCAGGAACATAAAGTTGAGTACACAGTACCAACTTTTAATTAACAATTTTAATAATATAATCAGTCTTATCTCATGGTATTATCATAATGTTATGGAGCGCTGGTGGTGTAGCTTGACTATTGATCTAAATCATTAAGTTTTTCCTAAGCCTTCCAACAATTTCTCTTTGTTTGTGTTTATATTTTTCATATCTTTCAGGATCCTCCTTTAACTTTTCTCTAAATCTCCTCGCTCATTCAGCTCCGGTAAGTATCATTTTTGTTTTTGTAAAATATAGGTGGTAGCTATTTTATTTGTTACTCGCAATATTCACACTCGTCGTCTGGATAGTGGTCATAAATAGTAAATAATGAACAGGTTTGACACCAGAAAAAGTTATGATACAAAAGACAAAATATTTGTTTGCTACTAAAAATAACAAGATGAGGAGGTATTCCGGCGTTCGTATCAGTGTAAGTCTTGCAGTTATGACATTTTTTTACTAGTATAAAGTGTGTTCTTCTCCATGGCCACTTAGTTTTTTTAAGTAGGCTTAAATCATTACGAGTCAAAAATTTGTCAATGTCTAAAAATACTACCATATTTTCTAACCAGAAGATGAAAATATAAAGTATTTATCTGCGTATGTTATGTGAAAGACCTGCAATGCAACTCAAATGATTTTATTTTCGAATATAAAACTATAAAAATATTTTCAGTTTGAATGTTTTTACAGCACATACCTACTTGCTAAAGAAAAATAAAATATAGTAATTCAAGAAAAAAACCTAGCTTTTATTTTATTTTATGAGTACTCGGCCTTATAATTCCAGTTAGTAACAAAATCTATTCCGGCTATATGTAACGTTACTCACCTGACGTTACGAAAGTACGTTTTAAGACCTCACATCACAATATTTCCTATAAAATACACTAAAACTTGTGATTTTAATAAAGTACATTTATTGTTAGATACTTAGTGCACAACTTATAACGATTTTCGTGTTTAAAAAAACAATATCATTTATCAAAACTCACCTTACTAATCGGAACTCGTTTTTTGTCACGCCTTCTACGAACACAAAGTAACGGCTTGAAAATCATCTCTAGGCCCGAAAAGGAAAAGAAAATGATGGTTAACTGTCATAAAAGGGTTAATAAATCCAAAAAAATTACTTTAGTTGGTAAGTTAATTTTCGAAGATGACAAAAATCGTCGTTACTAACTGGGAATTCCGGTAAGTATATATGAAATTATAGGACAAAATAAAATTTGATTTATTTATTTATTTTTATATAAAAACCGTTGAAAAGAAAACATAGAAATTTAATTTGTTATTATTTTACCACAAACCAAGTGATTTGGTATAAGTTTGATGAGGAGTTTTAAAGATATAAAACATCAAAGCTGAGAAGGTATGCATGGGACATCGTAAAATAAGGGGGCATTATCGTCATATTTATCTATTTTTTAAAACTAGGACTTCATTTTAAATATTTTTCTATTTAAATTTACTTTTGTTGATATTTATTGCCATATTAAACATGAATCGCTCAAGTAATTATTGTATAATATAATTGTAAAGTCAGTGGACATGCATTTTTGGCAATGATCAAAGAATTTGAAAAACACCCAGATATCGACACAGCATTAAAGGAACAACGAATAAGTATATGCCGAAAAGAATAATAATAAAATAAACTATTCGTTTAAGAATTTAATTCACCACCCCCTTTCTAGTAACGAACGTTACTCGGGTTGCGCTTTCGTAGTAAGCGAAGTACGGGTGGCAGAGAATTACTAATGTCAGCACCTCGAATTTGCCGTAACTCATAAATCCACACAAAATATGTCATCAATGTAGATATTCCATTATTTATTTTTTTAAGGCTAGTATTCTTGCCTATTCCGTGTGGTGACGGAGTAAGAATACAATTCACCACTCCATATCTTGCCCGTGGATGTCGTAAAAGACGACTAAGGGATATAATACGCATATAACATCTATGTAAGAGAAGAAAAACTCGAAATAAAACCCTATACCAACCTGTCTGACCAGCATGGTATAATAAGGTCAGTTTCGCTCCTATTTTGGAGGAGACTCGAGCCCAACAGTGGGACGTATGTGAGCTGAAGTGAATTAATGAACTCCCTTTCCTACCCGTGGGTGTCCTTAAAAACGACGAAGCGATTATTGCGATCTGTGCAAGAGAAGGAAAATTCGAAATAAAACACTATACCAACACGTCTGACCAGCGCTGTGTAGTATAGGTCGATCTCCCGATTCAGGAGGAGACCCTATAAAATAATCGATTTTTTCTCCCAACAGGGTTATAATGACCTTTTTTTTTTAGGTAATGTGAGCTTTATTTTCTAATATAGTATGAAACAATCGTGATGACTTTTTTTTTTTAGGAAATATGGCAGTGAATAATCGATTTTTATTATGATAATCGATTGTAAAAATCGATTATTAATCGATTAATTTTTTGTAATAATCGATTATTATAAAAATCGATTATTTTTCACATCCCTACAGTGGAACATATATGAGCTTAATGAAATGTTAACTAGGTTATTCCTATACTCCGTAACCACTCATGTTGAACAGATTACTAACTTTTCCGATATCCTTATTTTTTCTACTAGCCTCCCCTCTAATAAAGTCCTTATCCTGAATAATTTATGGCTGTCGATACAGAACTGATAGAACAAATTCACTTTCTTATCCAAACTAATAATATTATTGGACAAGTTTGTTTGTTGTTGTTTCAATGCAAACTTGCCAAGTTCAGCACGTTGAGCCGGTAAACTATACAAACATTAATCGAACAAGTTATAAAACGACCCTCTGATGACATAGGACATTTTTCTAACTCTCTTCCCCAAGAAAAATCTGATTGGATATCTTTACTACATACTAGCGACCCGCCGTCGCTTCGCTTCGTTTTCAACAACGAATAATATTTTATAGGATTTTTCAGATAGGAAAACTTAAGTTACTCCTTTTATAGATAGTTACCTGGTAGTAAACTATTATCGAAATCGGCCCTGCCGTTTAGATTACCCGAAACAAACAGATAGATAGAGAAAAAATATTGAAACTGGTTTTTTGGCGTAGATATCGTGCAATATCGTGTGAGCATGAAATTTAAATGAAATTTTTCGTTTGGTCACGGAGTAAGAATACAATTGACCACTCCCTATCTTGCCCATGGATGTCATATAAGATGACTATGGGATATAATACGCACGTGACATCCGTGCAAGAGAAAACAAACTCGAAATGAAACCCTATACCAACATGTCAGTTACATCTGCTCCGGTGGTCGGCGCAACAACGAGGTGACGTGGGTACGGGTGGGTTATGGGCCCGCGCGCCGTCCTTTCATCGCCCCGGACGGACTGGACCGCGCGTGCGCTTACCATAGCCCACCCATAAAAATAAAAAACAATAAAAAACCATCATGTCTGACCAGCATCATATAGTAGGTGAAATTTTCTCCCTTTGTGGAGGAGGCCCGGGCCCAACAGTCGGACGTGTGTGGGCTGTGATGATGATGATGAAATTTAAACAATTTTGACATTACAGACAGACACTTAAATTTTATATATTTGTAAATTCTCGTGATTTCATCCGCGTAATTTCCGTTTCCGTGGGAATATCGGGATCATATATAGCCTAAGTTATTTCTTATATAGGCAGCTACCTGGTAGTGAAATATTAATAATATCGGTTCAGCCGTATGTTGGGAACGAAACATCATTAACCGGACTAAACAGACAGACAAAAAAAATTAAACTTGTTTTTAAGCATAGGTGTCGTGCAAATAACCGCGTGAGCATTAAAAAAGTCATTACAAATAGACGTACCTAATAATGATGATATATTTTTATCATGTATGCTATTTAATAGAACCGCCATAGTTCCAAACTTAAAACAGGTAAGGCGCTTATAAAAAACTAGCAATCTACCCTCGCTTCACTTCGCTTTCAGTCACCTTACTCGCCTTGTTCCTTTTCTCGTGGGAATACTCGTGGGATAAAATATAGCCTATGTTACTCCCTGATATAATAGCTTTCCATTGGTCAAAGAATTTTTGAAATCGGTTCAGTGGTTTAAACGTGAAAGCGTAATAAACAAATAAACTTACTTTCGCATTTATAATATTAGTAATGATATAAAAAATAACCATAATTAGTTCCATTACTGGGCTCAAGCCTCCTCCACATCGGAAGGGAAATTAACCTAATATACCACGCTGATCGGACATGTTGGTATAGGGTTTTATGTCGAGTTTTCCTTCTCGTGCAATGCGGTTTTCTGCATATCTTATCCCTTAGTAGTCTTTTACGACATCCACGAGTAAGAGAGGGAGTGTCTAATTTTATTCTTACTCCATCACCACACGGAAAAAGCCACGAAGAAATCACAGTTATGTATATAAAAGTAGTCCTTTTTAAACTATAGATCGCGTGGCTAACTAAGATAAAAGATGGTAACTGTTCCTATATATTATAATAAAATTGTTTTCATTTACATAAACATGATGTGTTGCTCGTTGCACAACGTAATAGGGGCATTCTCACTGACCTGCGCAGGCGCCGATAAAATTTAAAAAGATGGATCTATGGGAACCTTAGATATTACAGGGACAAACTCGGATAGTATTATTATAATTAACGAAATTTATTTAACATAATCTATACTAATAAATAAAATTGGAGTGTCTGTTTGTAATGTCAAAATAATAGGCTTTTTTCATGCTCACACGGTTATTTGCACGAAACCTATGCATAAAATAGCAATTAAAAAATTTTTGTCTGTCTGTCTGTCTGTTTGTTCCGGGTAATCTTCAAAACGGCTGGACCGATTTCAAAAATTCTTTCACCAATGGAAAGCTATAATATCAGGGCGTAAACTAGGCTATATTTTATCCCGGTATTCCCACGGGAACGGAAACTACGCGGGTAAAACGACTATAACCTATAACCGAAGCGAAGCGAAGGCGGGTTGCTAGTATTTAAATATAATTAGTAAGGAAAAAAATTAATTAAAGTGGAAATATGGGAGATAAAGAAATAACTAACTAAATTGAAAAAAATAATTAACACTACGTCGTACATGTACATTTTTTCGTATCGATATATTCAAATACTTCCAGTACAGTTTTCGTAATAGTCTCAGTACTGTAATTTTCCTCCCCGAGGGGGGGACGTCGATCGATGGGAGGGTACCCCCATAGGGGATATTCCGTCGGGCCGACCACTGACGACAAGTTAACGCTGCTCCAGTGGTCGGCCCAACGACGAAGGCGACGTGGTTTTTCGGTGGGTCGCGGGAGTTGCGTGCTTAAGCCCCTCTGTCGCCCCGGACGGAGTGGTGCGGAGGCGCGCCGACCGCGACCCACCCACAAAAAAAAAAAAAAAAAAGTACTGTAATATTAAATTTGGAAAACTTAATATAATATATAGTAAACGTATAATATAATATATAATAAACGGGTAGTGATGGAGTAAAAATACAATTCACCAACCCCTCTCTCGTCTGTGACTATCGTAAAAGACGACTAAAAGGGATTGTGGAGGAGGCTCGAGCCCAACAGTGGGACGTATATGAGCTGAAACGATGATGATGATGATGATGAATAATGATTTAGAACACTAAGGAAGTGATAATGATGAGAGATATATTGACCTACCAGCGTCATTTATATTAACCAAAGTCAAAGTTCATCATCCCGTATCTTGGCCGTAAGAGTCGAAAAAACGACTATGCCTTAACTATTCAAACGATCGTGTTGAAATTTTGTGTACACGTTGTTAGGGATATATTTAAACACTATAGAAGCTTACATTCAGAAAAAACACTGTTCACGAGTTACGTAAAATTGATTGAAAAATTACATTAAGGCGAACGATACCACGGACGTAGCCACTTAATTATAAATCTTGTTGTAAAAATGTGCTTAAAATTCACTGAAGAAAAATTTCAATATTATATATTTTCGGATTCAACCCTGCCTGGTAGACTCATAAATTGTCGAGCGACAGTTTTAAACAGTCTATTGTACAAACATTTGTTTCGTATTAGCCGAACATGTCAGGCCCAACTTAACGGCGCGAATGATTTACTATTCGTGCGTCGACTAACTTTGACATTCGATATAGTTAGAGGTCAATGTTAGGGTTGTCAAAATCAAATAATGTCATTATTATTAGAAATCGAAATATATCGTTATAGAGACCAATATGTTTGAGATTTGGAACAGCGCTTCTATCGGACGATAACGTTACGTTGGTCTCGATAGCGTTACGTATACTTTAACGCAAATAATCGTGCTAAGATCACTGAGGGTACATACATATTGTCAACCAGATATGAAATACCCACCTGCTGCTACTTCAGTACTTCCGTGAAAATGATACTTGCAACAGTGCAGTGATATCGGACTCTCGGCAGTAATAACACTCTGAAGTAATAAAATACATGATATAAATCCCGTTAACTCTGATCCGGCAAGAAACTAAGCCCATCGAGTTTATTATTTTTTATTGACTTTTTTGACATAGAATTATATACAACACGTTCCGTATGTATTAGCTTCCATGTCATGCCCTGCAAATCACAATATAATTAAATTAACAAATAATAAAAAATCCCACAAACTGCACCCGATTACGAGTTAATTATTAGAACAGTCATCGGACTGACTGAGCCCAACCACATTGGAGGGAAGAGAGAGATTTCATTTTTTGAAATATAATACAGAAACAAAAAAGAAAGGAGAAAAAAAACATATGACTAGACCAGATCACACAAGCGGCACCTCCTCGCGCAGTCCGGCTCTCTTCGGGTGACGAAGTCAGGGTCAGATTACCCGTTGTTTCAGTCAGGGCGGCATCATGCTTGCATGCATGCTTGGTAACGCTCTTTTACTTAGGTGGGCTTTGGTTAGCGCACACGCCGGCTGTTCAGTCTGGGGCGACGAAAGGGCGGCGCTCGATCCCGTAACCCACCGTATTCCCTCCCCTTCGCTATTGGATCGATCGAGTTCCTTGATGTCCGTGGTCAGCCCGGCGGGACACCCTGTGGGGTACCCTCCCCTTCCAACGTCGATCACCTTCTCGCGATCAGCCTCTCTACAGGTGACGAACTAATCCCTGGTCCAGTCATCCGCGGCCTCGGCGCCGCGTGGAAGAGTTCCTTTCGCGCACGCCCCGCCGCCTCCCTCCGTGAGAAGACTGCCTCACTGAAGGCGGCGACCGCGTCCCATGCTTGGTAACCCTAACATTTACTTACGTCTGTTTAAGTTACGTAATTGCATATAGCGTCATTTAGTTAAATTTATTGTTATAACGTTTTATTATGAGTATATTTTTTAATAGAGGCTTATTATAATAGTGTTAAAATGTCATTTCGTAATATTTGTTTTAGCGATGTCTTTTCATTCTCCTTCTGTCTTACATTGCTTGTGAGGGTCATAAAAGAATGAGAGCTTAAAGCGGGTTTCAGACTACGCTATAATATAATAGCATATAGCTCATAGCACAACAATATCGCGCACCATACATAAAATATAGTACAGTACAGTGTGAACGTGTCCTTAACTGTATGGTGCGCGATATTGTTGTGCTATGAGCTATGTATATACTATATGCTATTATATTATAGCGTAGTCTGAAACCCGCTTTACATCGAGCTGGTTCAACTCCATCTGATGCTGTCTGAACAACAATTACACTTTAATAATAATAATCTTTATTAAAAACCATATACATTTGACACTTACATACCTGTGTCTCAAGAGACAGTTCCTTCCCCAAAATACATAAACATAATCGTAGAATTATTTTACAATGACAGAATTATAAGGTACTATTAATATACTAAGGTTATAAAAATTAATAAAAGAAATATAAAGGTTTAATAACAACTTTAGGAATTTTACTAACGAACATTCCCTAGAAAATTTGACGTCAGATAGGTAGCCGGTCATATAACTATTGCCAATAACTTTCCCAAACCTCGCAATACTAAATTGGGCAAACGGCATTGAATTAAATCTTGAATGACTCTACATAAACAATATTGCAGCTGGATCTTAAGACTATCTAGATAGAGACTAGCTAGATCTTTGATACTTTACAATACCAGGGACAGAGCCAGGCGGTTGCCTACCGTGAAGAAAATACTTTTCTTAAACCTCGTTTAAAGAAGGACATGTCATAGCGCTCGGGAAACACAGCACAGGTAGTTCATTCCAAAGCTTCCACGTACGTGGGAGAAATGATCGCTGGAAACGTATCTGGTCAATGTTTATATATAAATTTTATTGTCCGCCTGGCTGTTGTCAAGGATTAACTAAAATTGCGAAGAATCCTTTCATTCACTATTACGATGATACAGAATTACAATTCGGTCACTGTTTAAACTTTCTCTGTGTGGTCACGGAAAAATACAATTCACCACTTCCCTATTTTGCCCATGGGTATCGTAAAAGACGACTAAGGGATATAATATGCATAAAACAACAAGAAAAAGGAAACTTGAAATAAAACCCTATGTGACATCGGACCTGCTTGGTATAGTAGGTCAATTTCCCTCCTATTATGAAGGAAGCTTGAACCCAACAGCAAGCCCCTATGAGCTGAAATACAACCTATTGTCATCACTACTCACCCTTCCGATGTTTACGAAATGTAGGCGTCCATGTTAGATGTAGGCGTCCCCAGAAAAGAAGGGATAGTACCGCGGAAAGTGCCGTAACCGCCATGTTTAGTTGGGTTGACGATCGCAGTGAGATTTTATTTCCCAAGATAGCCCTGCTGTCTATCCCTTAGTTGGTCTTTTCCGACACCCATGGGAAAGAAATGGGCTAGTTATTCTTATTCTTAATTTGTCACTAGACGGAATCTGTCACCACACATGGGTTAACCTGTCATAAATTACCTAAATAACCGTTCGTGAAACTTGAAATCATCGTGTGCTAAGACTTTAAAAAATTTCCTGAATGGGACTTTAAAATGGCAACGTTTTGTAAAATTTCAAATATTCCCATTGTAACCGCCAATTAATTACCCTTGTTAGCCATTATTATTTAAACCTAAATTGGTAATGAAACTAAAGTATACAAAATATTTTAGTGAAACTGGCTAGATTTAAAAGTGGCCATTTAAATCGGGCATAGCAAACGAAGCGTCCATAGCTTTAGTGTTTCTGGTTATTAATTACGTTATAGATTCTTAACTTGAAGTAAAATTAAAAATCATGAAGTAAAATTTAAAAATAAATTAAAGTACCATGATTTTAAACATCATCATTCCAACTTATGGTGCTCGATCCAGCTCCACAATAAGAAGAACATTGACCTACTATACCACGCTGGTGAGACATGTTGCTATTAGGTTTTATTTCGAGCTCTCCTTCTCTTACATATATGTTATATGCATATTGAATTTCTCAGTCGTCTTTTACGACACCCACGAGTTTGCTGCGTCACCCACGTACATTATACTTCCTAGTTCCTAGCGTCAGTTATCAGTTAATATAAAAAAAATTACGTCAATGTCATGTAACCTTTTATTTAAGGTGCTTGGTAAAATTTAGGGATCATTGGGGCAAATATATATATTTACATATTTGCCCCAATGATACCTAAACTTGATTTCAATAACTTAAAGCAAGTTACATTGGAAGTGACCTAATGGAATAACTTTATGCTTTTGCCAATAAATAAATACATAATCATGGATGAAATTGTAGGTTAGTATGTCGAAGCAAAACCTCACAAACCCCTCCGTATCATCTTACATCGATAGCTAATCTAATCGAAAATTTAAACTAAGATAGGTTTACATGCTTACGCTATACGTTAAATAAGTTCCATCATCATCATCAGCTCATATAAGTCCCACTACTGGGCTCGAGCTTCCTCCATATGTGGAGGCAAATTGGTGAATTTCCCGCCACATATAGATATCTGTTTTATATCACAATAAGGTAGGATAGATATAGACATAAATTATACTACTAAAAATAACGCGAAGTTAGGTTTAGTTGCCTGATAACACTTTAACCGCAAGCCCGCCAAAAGTAAGTAAAGATTTACTAACTGAAAAAGGGATTATTATTTTTAAAAGCGAAACTTTCAAATTTAGTATCAACTTTTTTCATAGCCAGACTCTTTATTAAGTGCTAGTAACAAGGTTAGGCTATTAAAACCTCTTTTAAACTAAATTATTACCAAAAATGTGGAAAAATAAAAACCGCCCGTTTTTTTTTTTTGGAAAGGTTTTATGCCCCGAACATACATCCGAAGTTAAAATATATCAAAAATCATGATCACGGTGATTTTAAACTGACTGATTGCATAGATGGCGTAATGGTTAAGATACCTACAGTGTTATTGTCAAGGGTTCGAATTCGACGCGGGACAACACTTTGCGATCCACAAATTGTTGTTCCGAGTCTGGATGTAATTTGTGTCCGTTAGTTTTATGTTTGTAAAGTTCCCCGCAATACAAAGATTATTTCCTTAGTGCAAGCTATCATCATCATCATCATTTCAGCTTATACACGTCCCACTGTTGGGCTCGAGCCTCCTCCACAATAGAAGGTAAATTATCCTTATTATACCATGCTGGTCAGACAGATTAGTATAGGGTTTTATTTCGAGTTTGCCTTTTCTTGCATAGATGTTATATGCATATTATATTCCTTAGTCGTCTTTTACGATACCAACAGGCAAGATAAGGAGTGATGATTTGTATTCCTACTCCGTCACCACACGGAAGAGTGCAGGCTATGTCTTAAAAAAAAGATGTTCGAACATGGAACCTGTATCTACCAATGCAAGATACAACCAACAAGCTACTTGAATAATATCGAGGTAATGGAACAATCGTAGGTGATCAGGTCATCAGATAAGAACTATAAACATGTCACCCGACTGTGTCCACGATTATCGCCTTTCAACCTGTTAGTGAATGTCCTGCCGTGTGGTGTATGGATATGACCTTATGTTCTTATGTCAAATTAATTATATATATACATGTTAGTTATACGATCTGTTTGTACAAATGGCCAAGGATAATAAACACGTAATAATCTTGTCTCTCATTATTTCAGCTCATAGACGTTCCACTGTTGAGCTCAAACAAAACAATTGGCAGAAACTGACTTACCACGCTGGTCAGACGTGTTGATATAGTGTTTTATTTCGAGTTTTACTTCTCTTGTATGGCTGTTATATGCATATTTAATATCTTAGTCGATTTTTAAGACACCGACGGTCCAGAGAGAGAGAGCGGTGAATTGTATTCTTACTCCATCACCACACGGAAAACTCATAGGGAACAAATATTATTGTCTCTCATATAATCATTATCATATTCTATATATTGTAAATAAAACTACTTAACGGTTTTATCGCGTTTGTATTTGATTTTTAAATGCCTGACGTTTCGAACACTTTGCAGCGTTCATGGTCAGCCTCGACGAAGCCACCCGCCGCCGGCGACTGGGGCGGCGTAGGCGCGACTACCTGCGCCTCATGGCGCCTTAGCCGAGGCCGCGGGTGACGTGACCGGGGAATTAGTCCGTCACCCGCTGAGAGGCCGACCGCGTAAGGAAAGACCGACGTCCTCCCTGAAGGGGGGACGTCGGTCGTTGGGAGAGTACCCCACTAGGAGATATTCCGTTGGGCCGACCACTGATGACAAGTAACCCTGATCCGGTGGTCGGTCCAACCACGAAGGTGACGTGGTGTTCGGGTGGGTTGCGGGTGTGCGTGCTTACGCCCTCTGTCGCCCCGGACGGAGTGGTGCGAGGAGTGCGCCGACCGCAACCCACCCCAAAAAAAAAAGCGTTCATGGTCACGGGCGGTTTACAATGTGTAATACTCGCGTAAAAATCAGAAATCATTATATTTTATTTAAGTATAACCCCTACTAAGTGGTCCGGCGACATGTTGAAAGTTGCAGGGAACCGTTGGATGCAAGCGGCACAGGACCGTTCCGAGTGGCATTCTCATCGGGAAGCCTTTGTCCAACAGTAGATCTCTACGGGCTGATGAATGAACATAAATATTATCTTTCATAGGGAACAAGTATTTGATTTAAAGCGAAAGAGTCCTGTTAGGATTGTGGCTTTTTGAAAATCTAATAAAAAGCCGGCCCTAATACAATATTACTAATATTATAAATGTAAAAGATTGTGAAAATGTTTCATCATCTCAGCCCACATAAATCTCACTGTTAAACTCGGGCCTTCTCCACAATGGGAGGGATATTGTCCTACTGTACAGACATGGTTCAGGCTGGTCAGACATGGTTCGCACATGGTTTATGTCGAGTTTTCCTTCTTTTCTCTTGCCTAAATGTTATCTACATGTCATATTTCTTGTCAACTTTTACGACAGCCACAAGCTGGATATAGGGTGGTGGTATTCTTACTCCGTCACTACACAGTGAGTCTTTTGTTGTCTGTTGCTTTATTATCTGTGCAAATAAAATTAATACAAGTACATTAAATACATCGTATTTAAATACTTCAATAATACATCGCACGTCGATAACAACAACGAACAACGTCGGGCAACAAGTGTAGCTTACATTAGGGTTAACGAAAAATAATTTGCTTTTTTATTGATTATTATATTTTTATGTCACGTCACTAGTGATGCAATGGAAGTGTCGCAACGGCACTGGATTTATAAAATAAAATTTTGCTGAAAACATTTAAAAGCGGAAGTGTCAATGACAAAGTACAATGAAAAAATATTTTTAATACTTTTTTAATGAAATCACTATTTTAAATTTTAAAGTGTGAACTTACAGTTGTACCGACTTCATAAAAATGTGGAGGTTCTCAATTCATCTGATTTTTTCTTATTTGTGTAATCTCAGTATTTTATGCGTGAATTAATTTGGATGATTCTTTTATACCGGAAAGCTGCTGCTTCCGATGGAATGGGACCAGCATTTAAATTTGATCAAAATCTATTTTACGGATTTTATCGTGGGAGGGAATATTGTGGGTTATAAGGCCGTTAGTCGCGTTTACGTAACTGCGGATGAAATGGGCGGCATGGGTGCAAACCGTAGCCCGCCCAAAGAAAAGTGTACAACCGGCCAAATTACTTTTTATGTATAATACAATCTTTAATAAAAAATTACTTCAAAAAGATGTAGTGGCGTTATTAACGAAAAGTCAAAAATTACTGATCACATAATGATTTCTGAAGTTTACGCGAGTATGCACATTGTAAATAAAACTATTTTACGGCTTTTATCACGTTTGTATTTGATTTATAATTGCTCGACGTTTGACCGCCCGTGACCATGAACTAAGTAAAATGTTCGAAATGTCGGGCAATAAAAAATCAAATACAAACGCGATAATATCCGTAAAATAGTTTTATTTACAAGGGTAGGGAAATTCACCTATTACCTATACCCCACTGATCATATGTATTGACATTGAGTTTGTCGAGTTTTCCTTCTCTTGCATAGATATTATCTGCATATCATATCCCTTCGTCTTCATTTACGACATCCACGAACAAGAAAATGGATGAATTTTATTCTTATTCTGTCACCATAGCGATTTATTTAAACTCATCCAATACAATAAATTTTGAAAAAGTAACTAAATATTTCTTAGTACCGCCTATTGTCCATGTAGTTACGAAGAATATAATTCACCATTCCCAATCTTGCCTATGGGTGTCGTAAAAGACGACTAAGAGATATAATATATATATAACATCTATGCAGGAGATGGGAAACTCGAAATTAAATCCTCAAAACGTCTGAACAACGTCGTGCAGTAGATTAACTTTACCCCTATTATGGAGTAGGTTCAAGCCTAGCAGTAGAACGTATATGAGTCATGATGATGATCTGCTGTTGTATTCATCGTCCTCATCTCAGCCCATATATGTCCCACTGTTGGGCTCGAGTCTCCTATTTTGTGAGAGGGAATTTGACCTACTATACCACGCTGATCAAACGTGTTGGCACAGGATTTTATTTCGAGTCTTCCTTCTCTTGCCTGTTATCTATTTACATCCCTTAGTTGTCTCTTCATCCACGGGCAAGAGACCGGGTGGTGAATTGTATTCTTACTCCGTCATCACACGGCTGTTGTATTAAAATGTTAAAAATATATTAATTTGAATCTTTCAACCCTGGTATATATGTATGTACAAGATTCATTTGAGTCGACAACGCATAATATGCATCTAAATTGTCCATAATGGCCACCAGTTTGAATTAATATCGTATCTGATACAAGGAGTTTGTGATTTAATATCGAAGACGCAGGAAACATTTAACATTTATATAGAAAGTTGTTATTTACCAAGCGGATATTTTACGCCTAGAAGAAAAGCTGTTGAGAATCATAATGGCTGTGAAAATTTTATATCGACCAAAGAAAACAAACTGAATTAAAATGTGCAGTTTAACTTAAAAACAGGCTTTTATAAATCACTCATCATTATTTTAATTTCGGCTCATATACGTCCCACTGCTGCGCTCGAGCCTCGTCCACAATGGGAGGGAAATTGACAACAATAATGACACCTAAATGTTAGGTAATACTTAAGACAATATCTTATCTTTATATATAAATTTCTTGTACGTGTGTGCCACTGAACACCTCCTAAACAGGTGGACCGATGTTGATGAAATTTTGTGTGTGTTCAAGGGGATTCAAGAATGGTTTAGATTCACAATTGGACCCGGTAGGTGGCGCTGCAGTCAATTTCAAGGAGAATTCCTTATATTTTATTTAAACATAACAACGTCTGTTAGGTCAGCTAGTACATATATTTAATATCAATATTGTATGCTATGTAAAGGCAGTTCCACAATATTAAATACAATTTTTTTTTTTATTTAATGGCTCGGTTACTAGAGCCATTAAGATACAATAAAATTTCGTATTCTTAGATTTTTTTCAGGTTCGTTTGTCTATTAGGACAGGCAAAGGGAACAAATCCCATACAGCCAAGTCGTATAGATTTTTTTTTCACATGTTATTTAACAAAACTTACTTTTTCAGTTTTTTCACATTAGATAGCTTGTTTTAAGTTGCATTCATAGAGAATAAACTTTGTCACATTGTTTTTTAATTCTATGAACGGATTCATAATGATTATACTTATTGCCAATTGCCACAATAAAAAATAATAAACAGTATGGTCATTCTCAATAATCTCCCCCTATGAATGAAACACCATCAAAACTTAGTCCCTAATATTTGTTCTTGACTATAAAGGCCCGTCCTTACAACCTTTTAAAAATACGCCATCTATTTATAAAAATAAAAAAATAACAAACACATCTCTTATCACACCTATAAATTAGGGTTGTTATAAAATCACAGCATGCCCCTACTTATTTAATAGTAGTTTTGTCACGAATACAGTCATAAATTATTTGTGCCACCCCTAAAAGGAGTTATAAATCTATTCAGATGAGGTAAATGTTTTGGATGTGGGCAATTTATATCTTAAGGGTAGTTTTTTTTATTAGTATTTTTCGAAACTTTCACTCATTTTATTAACACGCCTTTATTTCTTTATTTATTAGTTTGACCTGTACAATTAAATTCACTCACTATCTTTATATATATGCATATAAATTTCCTGTGTACGTGTGTATGCCACCGAACATCTCCTAAACGTCTGGAGCGATATTGATTAAATTTTTGTGTGTGTCCAAAGGGATTCGAGAATGGTTTAGATTCACAATTGGACTCGGTAGGTGGCGCTTATTTAAGCAGAACAACGTCTGTTGGGTCAGCTAGTAATTTATATAAACATCAAGACATTTACTTTAAAGTCGGCTGATACGTGTCAATTGACAAAACAATAATTCGGACCAGAAGAAACTAGACAAGATATTTCATAAAATTAAACGATAGATGTCAAACTTTTTGAATTACAAGAAAATATATTAATTATTTATCAATCACTAAATTGTACTTATGAATCATATTTTTACATAAAATTATGAAGGCGAGGAGAGCATTTTTCTCACTCTACTCGAATTCCCAAGAAAAAAAGCTTGAGCGACTGCCATGTCGCGTACTTATGCTTATTCATGACAAACACACTTTTCACACTTCACACAAAAAGATTGCAGATCAAAATTTGAAGACCCCTTCAAAAAATAAATATTTTCAATTATAACTTTTCGTGTGATGACGGAGCAAGAATACAATTCACCACTCCCTATCTTGCCCGTGGATGTCTTAATCTTAAGTAACGACTAAGGGATTTAATACGCATAAAACATATCGTTGTTTTGCGAGAGAAGGAAAACTTGAGACAGAACCCTATATCAACCTGTCTGACCAGCATGGTATAGTAAGGTCAATTTCATTTTTATTGTGGAGGAGGCTCGAGCCCAGCAGTAGGACGAATATGAGCTGAAATGATGATGATGATAATTTTACTAACAAATTAAATAAAGCAAATTTATTTAGCAACCCTAATAATTTTAAACAAAATATTATTTTAAGAGTTAGAACGTAGAAAATGGCCTAGTTCCGGGTATCTCGTTACTTCCACATTAGCTATTTTAAGGAGAGTTAGTGATGAATGTTTTTGACATTAATGTTAGAATGTTTTCAATATCATTCGTATCAGTTACTAGAGGTGCAATATAGGATATTAAAGACTAATATTTTTGTTTTGGGACTAATCCCACCACACATTCCCACCATTGTAACTCCTGTAAGCCAGGATCCACAATGGTCTCCATAAATGACACCGAGGTTTGACCCTCAGGCAGTCCCGGGATATGATTTTAATTGTCTTGGGACCCGCAACAAATTTAATTAGAAAAGATTAAAGAGGAGGAGTTGGAAAGAGAGATTCTACTTCTTAAAGACTAATATATAAAGCTGAAGAGATTGTTTGTTTGGACGCGCTAATCTTTTTTTTTCTTTATTGCAAGCAGTGGCAAACGAGCAAACATTACACCTGATGGTAAGTGTTGCTGCCGCTCATGGACCTTTACAAGGCCGCTGCCTACCGTGAAGAAAGTGAAGGGAGTGTGAATGCGTGCATTTAGGCTCGGTAATACCAAAGGCACCACCAAAACCCTCCACATGCAAACACCCTCAGAAAGTTGGGCTTGCGGCTCTCTCGCCCACCGAACGAAGCGCAGTAACAAATTGCTACTACTCAGACGTCGATTTTGTGCTTAGTGTGGTACTACCCCGGACGGACCGGCCCACGGCTGTAGACAGACAACTGTCAACAGTGTGGTCCAACCACTAACATTTAGTATTATATATACTATATATCTTTAGCATCATATATGCCTATATCCTTTATCCTTTAGTATCCTATATAGGAGATATCTTTAGCTGCAAAAAAAAATAGACAAAGCCGCCGAATTTCTTGTCAAAGCTTCTCAGTGTATTCGCGTTCCGATCCGGTGGTAGTTATTTAATAGAATATAATAGAGGAGAAGGAGTGATGCATCATATTATGAGCCAAAATATAACTAAAACAAGTTACTATACAGTCGAAGTCTAATTTGTTTTAGTTATCTGTGTAGATAACGTCTTTATTTTCAAGATAATTATTCTTAGTTGTGATGTAATTTTGTCATTTAATTGTACACTTGTAATATCCCCCGCAACATAGAAACATATTCCATATTCTTTAGCAATGAGTCTCTTTCGTGTGCGACGGAGTAAGAATACAATTCACTACTCCCTATCTTACCCGTGGATGTGGTATAAGACGACTAAGGGATATAATACGCATATAAAATCTATGCAAGAGTAGGAAAACTCGAAACGAAACCCTATACCGACCTGTCTAACCAGCATAGTAAGGTCAACTTCCCTCCTATTGTGGAGGAAGCTCGAGCCCAACAGTCGGATGTATATGACCTGAAATGATGATGAATAATAAGTCTCATCATCATTTCGTTTCGGCTCACGTAAGTCCCACTGTTAGTCTCGGACCTCTTCCACAATGAGAGGGAAATTTACTGCGCTGGTCAGACGTGTTGGCATAGGACTTTATGTCAAATTTTCCTTCTCTTGTATAGATGTTAAAATAGATCCCTTCGTCTTCTTTTATGACACCCGCGAGTAAGTTAGGATGGCTCTTACTCCAACACTACATGAAAAACCAGTTTAAGAATATATGCTAATATTTCTTATTTGTCCGAGTTGTAAAATCCAGTTGTATATTTATCAGTTATTGAATCTTCATATCATAATGATATCTGATGTTTACGCGAGCACTACACATTGTAAATAAAACTACTTTTACGGATTATATCGCGTTTGTATTTGATTTATGATTGCCCGACGTTTCGAATACTTTACAGCATTCATGGTCACGGGCGTACTAAGATGTCTGACGTCCAAACAAGTCAACGTTATTACAGATTTTTATAATTATCTACCCGCTATAGAAAATTAGTTATTAAGTTTTTACGCGTATATACGTGTATACACGTATACAAACACGATATAATCCGTAAAAGTAGTTTTATTTACAAACTAGCAACCCGCCCTCGCTTCGCTTCGGTTATAGGTTATAGTCGTTTTACCCGCGTAGTTCCTGTTCCCGTGGGAATACCGGGATAAAATATAGCCTAGTTTACGCCCTGATATTATAGCTTTCCATTGGTGAAAGAATTTTTGAAATCGGTCCAGCCGTTTTGAAGATTACCCGGAACAAACAGACAGACAGACAAAAAATTTTTAATTGCTATTTTAGGCATAGATGTCGTGCAAATAACCGTGTGAGCATGAAAAAAGCCCATTATTTTGACATTACAAACAGACACTCCAATTTTATTTATTGGTATAGATCTACATATCATATCACTTAGTCGTATTTTAAGACACCCACGGGTAAAAGGGGGGGTAGTGAATTATATTCTTACTACGTCACCTCACGAAGAAGTGCTGAGAGTTATGTGTTATCTTAAAAAAGAACTAATTATACTACATTTTTTCTCTGCCAAAAATGTATGGCTTAATTTATTAGCAGATGCGCAGTATATGTAATTAGATAATGATGGATATGAACAGCGCATGCTCAGAACTAATGCGGCGATACAAACTGTTCGTATATCTCTCTCAGCGTACATACGTTTGGCAAAACAAGGAACTTGGAATACGTAGTTAACATAACCATAACAATATGGCGAGCGTGAAAATACTTTCTGCCTGTTTAAATTTGTTTTGTTTGAAGACCTAGTTGATGTAATAGAAGATATTATTAGCCACGTTTCCGCTTATAGTAAAGTTTAAGACTCATCATTATCCCAACTCCTACCCCACACACCGCACCTCCCATTGCCGGACTCAAAACTCCTCCAAATGAGAAGGAAATTTACCCGCTATACCACACTGAGCAAACTTGTTAGCATAGGGTTTTAATGCGTATTTTCCAACATAGATTTTATAACAGATCCTTTAGATAAGGCGGTGAACTGCTGAAATCGATTTAAGAATGTATTATTAATTTAATATGTCACCATTTCTTACTTGTCCAAGTTATAAAATTTAGTTATCTCCGGGAAAATCAGCAACCATGGGAAACGCACCATTTTCCCTCGCGATTAATCAATATACTACTCATTTTAAGAAGAAATGAAAGACTACGGAATATTATCATGGTTGAATAAGATATAAAGAAACTTCTTACTGTTATGTGAGCATCCTCTAGAACTTGCTATTTTACGAATAAAATCGAGTCTGTCTTCCTTTCCTTATTCAAAATAGAAATACATAAGTGGATTGCCGCCATATATTGCCTAATTCTTAGTGGTAGGACCACACTGTTGACAGTTGTCTGTCTACCACCACGGGCTGGTCCGTCCGGGGTAGTACTACAATCTCTCAAGAAATTGACGTCTTAGTAGTAGCAATTTGTTACTGCACTTCTTTCGGGGAGCGAGAGAGCCGGAAGCCCAACTTGCTGAGGGTGTATGCGTGTGGTGTGTTTTGGTGATACCTTTATTATCACCAAGTTTCATTGCACGCACTCACACTCCTTTCAGGCAGCGGCCTAGCAAAGATCCATGAGCGGCAGCGGCATTTACCGTCGAGTGTACCTACTGTTTGTTCGATGGTACTGTTTACAATAAAAAAAAAACAATCAGTTACAGCCAAGTTCTGTGATAGCAGCTACAAATACTACATTGCTCGTGGGTGTCGTAAAATACGACTAAAGGCTTTACATATACCTGGGACCACTCGATTTGATGCCATCTGGTCGACAGTTGTATTCCCAGGAAGGGTTGATGGAAAAGGGGCGGTTCATAAAGTTATTGCTAATAACTTTTGCAATATGTACGTAGGAGGAAGAGTACATATTATATCACCCCCAAATAATTGGGATAAGGCCAGGATAATGATAATGATTTTTGTTACAGCCAGATGAGTTGGCGAAATCGGTGAAGTTGACATCCCGAGAGCGGCGGTTTATCAAATTCTCGAGCGTCGAATATGGAGGTCAACTGTACATGACACCACAAGACTTCCTAGAGTCTGTGGTGGAACAGGAGCCCAGACGTAAGTGGACCATACTTTTATTTGGAAGACAACCACCCTACACTAAGGAAATAATCCTTGTAATACGGGGATCTTTACAAACACATAATTAACAGACAAAAATTACATCCAGACTCAGAACAACAATTTGTGGTTCGCACAAAGAGTTGTCCTGCATGAGATTCGAACCTGCGACACTGACATGGTAGGTTAGTACGCCATCTGTGCAGTTTTTATAAGTTTTATACACATCCTGCTAACTTGTGGAAATCGCTGAATATCTTTTTTTTTAAGACAACATTGCGAAACGAAGTAAAAATCGCAACACCTCTCTTGCGACAAGTTATTTTTAAAGTATTGCAAAACTTAACTATTACGTTTCGTTCTAGCTCGATTGAAGCGACGAGTCCTGACCACGAAGGAGATCGAGCACCTCCGGGATCACACACCACAGCTCAAGAAGGGTTCCTCACAGATGTTCCGAAATATGAGAGACAAGGGTATAATCATTACTACTAATCACTAAATCTTCTTTTATTACGTAACCAGTATTGCCAACCCATTTTGGGGTGGGCTATGATCAGCGGAAGTGACGAAAGAGCAACGCGCGGCACCATAACCCACCGTATTCCCTCCCCTTCACCATTGGGTCGACCACCGGTAATGTTGCCAACCCTAAGAAACCAAAAATAAACGGCAACTCACCAATAGAAAAACAGGCGAAAACAGTAACCAGCCTTGGAACTTTTTATAATCACGAATTTATAAATGTTTATATTTCAGGTATCATCTCCTACACGGAATATCTCTTTCTACTCTCTATATTAACAAGTAAGTACTACATTATTATCCTTGTGGTGGCGGAGTAAGAATACAATTGAAGATCAATTGTATTCTTACTCCGCCATTGATGTCGCCATTGATTGATACGTCCGTGGATGTCGTAAATGACGACTATGGGACATAACACGCATATAATATATATGCAAAAGAAAGAAAACTTGAAATAAAACCCTATACCAACCCGTCTGACTAGCATGGTATAGTAGGGTCCCTAGCCGAGGCCGCGGGTGACCGGACCGGGGAATTTAGTCCGTTACCCGCAGAGGCTGACCGCGCGACGGCGACCGACGTCCCAGGACGGGGACGTCAAGAGGTGAGGGTACCCGAAAGGGTATTCCGTCGGGGCGACCACTGACGACAAGTCACCCTGCTCCGGTGGTCGGCCCAAAGACGAAGGTGACGTGGGTACGGGTGGGTTATGGACCCGCGGGTCGTCCTTTCGTCGGCCCGGACGGAATGGATCGCATGCGCGCTTACCATAGCCCACCCATAAAAAAAATGGTATAGTAGGGTCAATTTCCCTCTTATTGTGAAGGAGGCTCGAGCCCAACAGTGGGACGATATGAGCTAATAATGAGGACGTCATTATTGTTTTTTTAAAGGAGGAGTGAGGAATAAGTAAATGTATCGCGAGGCCTTCACGAACATATAATTAAAGATTGTTCTCAATCATATATACGTATCATACGTAACATATTCATACTTTGTTAAATGTTCATTAGAAATTGAATAAATCAATGATTACGTTCGCATAAGCAAGACAAACTTCGCTTTAAAACAGCTGATCGGCCGATGACCGTTGACGACTCGCCGTTGTTACCTACGCTCATTGAAGCGTTTGCGCAATTCTAGGTATGAATGAATGAAATTATACCGTCGAAGCTTTACATGCCTACATGTATTCTGTCTGTACATGCCTACATAATACGTAACATTTAAGGCATAGACTCTTAGACACATTTTTTTGAAATCACTATAACTTTTATGTTATATTGTTTTTTATGTAATCTATGACCGTTAAATTACAACATACTCGAACAGTTGTCCCATAACCTGATACACCCTGTAAATTAAAGCTCTCTCGACCGTGGGTGTTCTAAAAGATTTCTAAGTAGGGACACGATATCGAAACGAAAGTATCGATACTGTACTCATCAGTAGTATCGAAGAAAAAGTATCGTACTCAATAAAGTATCGAAACAAAAGTATCGAGCACTGAGTACTTTACCTAGAATCTAGGTCGTGATGAGATTATTTTCTTTTTTTAGGAAGTTGCCACTTTTTAGAAGGTTCATTACGTTTTTAACTAGATGGCGATACCATAAGCATGAGCCGTAAGGTCAAGTTTAACATGGATACTTTCTACAATTTGTTCGATACTTGTCTAAAAGTACTCATTGAGTAAAAGTATCGAGTACAAAAGTATCGGTATCGAAAGACAAGTACTCGATACCTAAAAGTATCGATACTTTTTTCGTGTCCCTACTTCTAAGGCATTAAATATGCATATAACATCTATGCAAGAGAGGGATAACTCGAAATAAAACCCTATATCGACATGTCTGAACAGCGTGCCGTAGTAGGTCAATTTTCCTCCTATTGAGGTGAGATGAGGTTCGAGTCCAGTATTGGGACGTATATGTTCCGAGATGATGATAACGGTTTACTTTCCCTTGCAAGTCGTAAAAACTAGCTAAGAGATTACTAGGAGAATAGATCTTAGGAACTGTGATATCCCTGGTCTGCAAAACGTGATGATTATCTCAGCATCCCCTCTCGTAGAGAGGCCTATATCCAACAATAGACAGATTGATGGATGGATGAATAAAGCAAGTTATGACGTCACAGGATATTGATGTGAAATCTCTAATAGCACAACGAATAAAGATCACTTTACATTTTTTGTTGATTTCGTTAAAATTAAATTATTTTTTATTTAATACAAACAATTTTAAAGCAATAATCGTGTGTTTCAGAGCCAGCATCTGGGTTCCGTATAGCTTTCAATATGTTTGATACGGATGGTAACCAGAGGGTTGATAAAAACGAGTTTCTAGTCGTGAGTACGCCTTCCTTACAATATATATACGGTGCAAGTGATAAGCGATAGCGATTTAGTAAATTTATTAAACTATAAAAGAGTATTAAGGAATACACTTGAATACATTTATATTGTTTTCCGATGTTTACACGAGTATTTAAAGTAATACTATTTTACGAACTTTATCGCGTTTGTATTTGATTTTTGATTACGCGACGTTTCGAACACTTTTCAGCGTTGATAGTCACGGGCGGACTAAGATATCTAATGCGAACAAGTCATCGTTATTACAAATATTTATATCTACTCGCTATAGAATGAGTTATTAAACGTCGGGTGATCAAAAATTAAATAAAATAGCGTTTGTAAACGCGAAAAAATCCTTAAGTTAGTTTTTTTTTAAATAAAACTACTTACTACTACGGATTTTATCGCGTGTATATTTAATTTTTGATTGCCCGACGTTTCAAACACTTTGTAAGACTTGGTCACGGGCGGACCATGTCCGCCAGACCATCAGAAATCATTGATTTTTGTCTCAAATTTCATTATGGACAAACATTTGTAAATTCTTTTCTCGTATTTCTCTTATCACTTGTACCATTAATCTTAGATTTGTATTTAAAAATTGATGCACCGACTATGGCACTAGTTGTGCACCATAGAAACAGCACGATTTGATAACAGTAGAGCCGATGTAGTATTAGAAATGTTTTATCGTGAAATTATAAAGATTGTAGTAATATTTATTATTCTACTTATATTAATATGAATTACATTATATATTTTTACGTCCAGCAGTGGATGGCGATAGCCTGAAGAATGATGATGATATTTTTTTTAATTTTATTTACTTTATTTGAAGGGACAAATTCGTAGAACTCCAAAAGGAAAATAAGGTTTTTGCTGTTTCCTCGAATTTCAAAGCTATATATTCTAGTGATTGGAAAGAACGACTCTCCAATCACTAGAATAGAAAAGTATCATTGGGGCTTTCTGCAACAATCCCAAATTTCAAGGAATTTCTCAGCAATATTATTGGCAGCAAACTCGGTTTTGGAAGCAGTGTACCATTCTCGGTAATAGGCTCTCCCACTATTTAATACACAAGATTAAGGATGGTGTGGTAAATATCGACATTATTTGATATGTATTGCATTATTGTGATACTTTCTATAAAAAAAATATTTGGGAATTGTTTGAGTACAATGAACTATATAATTTCACCATTTTGGCAGGAACGTGAATATCACGTCATCTAACTGATCATGTTCTACCAAAATTCCCAGGCATGAATTCAGTATGGTACCATCGTTTTACTAAAAACGATGAATTACGAAATACAAAATCTACAAAATTAACTGCAAAATAAATTTGACAAACAAACTCACTAGACACTGGCAACAATGTATCGAATTAATAGCTGCTTGCCAAACTAAAAAGAAATAGAATATTTAGAACACGACATACAAATAATTCTAGCAGTAACATTATTGCATGCCTCTATTGACAAGAAGCCAACTAGCTAGACTGTATTTATTTATTACATATATATTTATTTATCAACGACTTTATAAACAGTAGACTTAAATTTAGAAAAGGATTTAATTTGATTTTTTAATTACTTACATACCAAAATCGACTTTGAAAACGATCGATTTGAATGTCAAATTAGTTACTTTTAATTTGTTTTGTGATTGTTATTTCTTTTTTTTGAACGTATTTTCTTGCGATATATATTTAGATCCAGCGACTTCTGGGTGGTACTTTCAAGGAGCGTAAAAATTTGGATCCCAAGAGTCAGGAAGCAGTGAGTTACAACGCTTATGAACGGGATTCTTGCCTTCGCTATCTATAAAAAAAAATGTTTAAATTTTTGACTCGGCATTGGTTTTGTTTTTCGTCATTTTGCCTCCTTGTGTTTTTGTTTTTATTTGTGCCTTTTTTTTATTTTTGAGTCGAAACTTTAAACTAGATATACAATTTAATTCACTGTCGAAATATAAATCTAAGTCTATTTTGTGCTAATAGCTTATTTCTGACAACACATTGCGTTCCTTTTTGCATTTTGGGTGTAAAAATATAAATAAACTTGTCTTTTTTTCGTAAACGTTATATTCCAAATAAAATCTGTAACTAAAATCTTGCAATGTTTGAGTCCTTTTTTTATAATAATCATATAATATTCCAATTTAGAGTGATACAATAAATTAATGTACATTTTGCTTATTTTTCGTCTGTTTTCTTATTTTTTATGTATTTAATTAATGTATATGTAAATATTAATGGTGTATTTATGTGTGTATTATGTACCTACTCACCGCGTTTAGCTGCTTACGTTAGTATCAACAAGCGCTTCAAGAAACAGGACAAGTCATACGGAAGTGGTACCGAACCGTTCTACAGTAAGTCCTAAATGGGCATCATTGATGCCTGTACTATTGTCGTGGCGTCACATCCGCTCTGTGTATTCTTAATTTGAAATTTAAAATTTTCAGTCTTTTTAATTGTTCGTGCATAACATTCTCTTTTTGCTTTAAATTCGTTCAGGGTCAAAAGATTAATAAACTATTGTATGTCAATAAATAATATTTCGAATTATGCACGCGTAGATTCGTTAAATATTTTTGCAATTGTTTAAATATATTAATATTTGTTTTAATATAACATATTTTTATAACATAACTATTTTTAACACTCTACAATCTAAAAAGAAATCTCTGTATTGTCTCTATAGGTATATCTCTGTATAAACATTATTAATAATTATAATTATTGTCTATTTCTTTTTAACAGCGTGACCTATTATTAATGTAATATATGTTTAAGACATATACATATAAAATTATGCAAGGGAAGGAAAACTCGAAATAAAACCCTATGTTATATGCATATTTATTCCCTTAGTCGTCTTTTACGACATCCACATAATTCTTTATTATATGACGTTTAACCAAATTAGATATTATACTATGTAGCTATTACGTAGTTACTATAAATGTATATAAATTTATATAATAGATCACGTAATTAAATTGAAATACATTTAAACTAATCTTATTTATAATTAAAATACACAGATCACGCTAAATAATTCTCTAACATACACACACATTTTTCATCTTTATTACGGTACATCACTAAAATTTGTTCTCACATTATCTGTGGTAATGGTTTTTTTTTAATATTTCACTGGACATAATTTTTCTTCGTCGCTATTTGCTGAATTAGGAATGTATTTTGATGTATAAGGGCTGGTTTCAGATGGAGAAGATCTTTAGCTACGCATGGCGCGGCAAGAGGGGGATGTCCGAAGATGATAAAGATGGTGAAATACCTCATGAGAATTACGTCAATGATGAGCAGGGTTTGCAGAGAAGGCATAATGTTGATACTTTCTTACAGGTAAGGATTGTACAAAGTATATCGTTTAATCTTGGAATAATAACGTATTAGAATAAAAACGTAAAAGGATAGTACTTAAAGCGATCAAAAACATGAAGCCAAAAATACTACATGCGCGCAGGCGTTTACACACGTACACACGCACACCACTATACAAAAAAACCACATCGGTACATCCGTTAAGGAGCTACGATGCCACAGGTAGACACACATACAGACAGACAAATATCGACGTCAAACTTATAACACCTTTATACGTCGAGGTTAAAAATCGTTGAAACGAAAAATCGACACATGAGTGAATTAAACATATTTATTTACCTCTCATACGTTCCAGTAATAAGCGTGAACCTAGCTAGGCGTGTTGAAAGAAAGAAAGAAAACATTTATTCTGTTCTCGTTGAATCTAAATAAAAACACAAAAACTAAATATAATTATTTTTTGCAAAAAACCCCACCTTCCATAATGTAGACAATGTAGATAAATTTTTAGATTTTTGTCGATTTTCCAAAAATCACTTATCCGATTTCGATAAAATTTTCATGGCACCATTTAGGAAGTATAATAACCCTTTCCAACAAAAAAAGAATCATCAAAATCGGTTCATAAACGACGAAGTTATACGCGAACAAACGTAAAAAAAGCATATATACGGTCGAATTGGGAATCCTTCTCATTTTTTGAAGTCAGTTAAAAAGAGCTTCTTTCATAAAATAATTAAATTTTAACGAGGAACAAAAAAGGCTCTGGGCTCAGTTCGTTGCAGGTTGTTTCAACTTTCCTTCCCATGAAGTGTGTGCACTTAGTTCTCACGGCTACAAAGGGATGTTGACACGCTGTACTCTTAATCCAAATAAAAAAAATTACATTCTTCAAAAAAAAACACCCTTACACACAAAGTAGTCTGCAGGACTGCCGACAGATGTGAATACTTAAAACCAGGGATGTTATGGATATGATATTTCGGTTCCGGATACGGATACGGATATAGGAATATAATTATATCGGTTACGGTTACGGATATGTAATTATTTCGGATTATCCGTTAGTTTCGGATAGTTTCGGTTACGGATATTAGATTGAAGTAAAATATAAACATAATTACTATGCAATAATTTGGTTTTATTTAGTCTAACTAACAAATAATAAACAAACTACAAAATAGGGATGATTGATATACATTAGCTAAAAAAATATCGATGTTTAAACTCCGATAACATCGATAGGTACATCGACGAAAAAAGAAAAAAAACATTGAATAGTCAATAATTCTTTAGTGCGTCATTAGAAACACCTGTTGAAATTATTTTTTTTACAGAGTGTCCCTAAACGACACTAAGACTACTATTTCCTCCCTTATTTTTGTTTCAAACATTTTTATGAATAGAAACACATTTCATAAAAAAAATTAGACTTTCATTTGTTTGTTACCAAAAAGATTGATGTTTTCTCATGTAAAAATAAGTAAAACCACATTTCATAAATGATAAAAATTTTAGACACTTATATTTGTATGTTGTCAAAAACACTGATGTTTACTTTTATTTCAAAAAAAAAAACAAAAACTCATTTCATAAAAAAATTTGGTTTGTTTATTTATTTGCTACCAAAACATCGAACTTTTCTTTTGTTTCATATAAAAATAATTAAAACCACACTTCATAGAAAATTACACAGTTTTATTTTTTTGTTACCAATAATATCGATGTTTTTAATACATCGATGTTTTGCAATCGATATATGTCGTACATCGATGTTTTGATTTGATTCGATGTTGATATCGATATAAACATCGATGTTTTTCTAATATCGATCGTCCCTACTACAAGATTCACATGGAGTATAAGGGAGACGAAACAAAACCTGTCGAAACATCTTTTATTTAGACTCCACCCTTATTCGAAATTATCCGTAACTTTTGAATCGGTTACGGTTACGGATATATATTTATTTCGGATATCCGATAGTTTCGGTTACGGTTACGGAGCTCCATAACAACCCTGCTTAAAACTATGAACAAAGTTATTATTTTGCAATATCCAATCAATATTCTGCTCTCATCCCATGCTAAGTGGGGTCGGCGCAACATGACCTTCCATAGCCTTCTATCGGCCGTCATATTCTCACTCACTCTTTTAATACGCATATCCTCATTCACACAGTCATCCATCTCTTTTTGGCTCCCCCACGCTTCTTACGTCCATCCACATTCATATCGATTACCCGCCTCGTCACATGCCTTTCATCCCTCCTCATCACATGTCCATGCCAAGACAATCTCGCGCTCCTAATCTTCTCTATCACTGGTGCCACTTTCAGGCTTCTCCTAATATACTCATTTCTTAACTAACTTTGTGATACCACACATCCATCTTAGCATACGCATCTTTGTAGCATGCAATCTTCTCTCATTCGTCTTTTTCAATGCCCAACATTCAGATCCATACATAGCAACAGGTCTGGTGACACTCTTGTATATTTTCCCCTGAAATTTGTTTGATCTTAAATTTGTAATTACAACTATTTAGATTCATCTGGTTCAAACATATATCGGGTAGTTTTGGCGGGAACCTGGAATCTGGAAGTGATGTTCTTATATTATATTCGATATCTTAATGTTTTAACGTGTTATAATAAATAATTTTGATGGCATTTTATGTAATACTAGCAACCGCCCTCGCTTCGCTTCGGTTTTAGTCGTTTTACCCGCGTAGTTCCCGTCCGCGTGGAAATACCGGGATAAAATATAACCTAGTTTACGCCCTGATATTATAGCTTTCCATTGGTGAAAGAATTTTTGAAATCGGTCCAGCCGTTTTGAAGATTACCTGGAATAAACAGACAGACAAAAATTTTTTAAATGCTATTTTAGGCATAGGTGTCGTGCAAATAACCATGTGAGCATGAAAAAAGCCTATTATTTTGACATTACAAACAGACACTCCAATTTTATTTATTGGTATAGATATAGTGGCAGAACTGCTGAGGTGTAGTGAATATGATATAAAACTGCTATACATACTTTTTTGTTTCCACCAAAATTCTCAGAAGATACCCTTAATAGTGGCCATTACAATGTTGAAGGCGACACTTTGACTTACTGACGGACCATTACTGACATGAAGAAACTGATAACTTGAAAAGAAAAATTATAACTCGACACTGGCAAAAATGGCTCGCATTAGTAGCTGATTGCGAAGACAAAAAAAGGAAGAAGAAGAAACATATATCGGCATAGATATAGTGACATTTACATAGTTACAGTTATAGTGTATCTTTAACACGTCACGTAACCATGTCGACGACGACTTACATGAATTTCCGCCCCATCCAAATCTGACCATAAAATATTTCACATCAAAATACATTAATAAATTTCAAAATAAAACCTTACACCTGCCTAGGGATGCAAACGATACATCGATATTTCTGAAACATCGATGTTTCAATAAAAAAACATCGTTGCTTGCCATCGATTCGTTTTATACGATGTTTTGACATCGTTGTTTGGCCTGCATTATATAAAATGTGTGGTACTTTTAGCAGAGCCTGCGTAACAGCTTAGGCACTTTGTTTCCAAATAACTAAAAAGCTCATCACATCACGCAAATGTTGGTGTTTCATGTAAAAAATATGCTTGGTTTAGCTAAAAAACGGCTCATCACATAGATTTCTAAAAACATCGATGTTTTTGGTTTCGATATTTGCATCCCTACACCTAACCCTCTGACTAGCGTGATTGTTCAAGCGCCATGATAAAATAGAATATATATGTATTATCATAGTATATATATATATATATATATATATATACATATATTTTACTACACTATGGCAATAATCCTTGTATTCTGAGGGACTTTACAAACATATAATTAACGGACACAAATTACATCTAGACTCAGAACAACAATCTTTAGATCGCACAAAGTGTGGTCCTGCGCAGGTTTCGAGCCCCCCACGCAAGACCAGTAGGTCAGTATCTTAGCCGCTGATCATCTTAACAAATCTACACTGCTTTTACGCCAAAAGTTTTAGATAAAAGGGCTGTGATCCACTTTATTTGGCAAGCTGTGGTTTGAACCCACCTCGACAAACTCGTCCGGGGCGACGGAAGTATGACACATGGCCTCATAACCTGAACTGCAGTATTCCTTCCCCATCGCTTGCACTGACCATTGGTACCGATTCCTTATCCTTGATCACCAGCCCGACGGAGCTGATACGACTGTAGGTTGTATAAAAAATTCTAGCATCGAATCGTGCTACATTATCTTAGCTTATATACGTCCCACTCCTGGGCTGAAGCCTCCACCAGAACAAGAAGAGAACAGAAAAGCAATTAACTTACTACACCACGCTGGACGGATAGGTTGATATAGGGTTTTATTTGGAATATAATCTCTCTGGCATAGATGTTATATGCATATACCATATACCCTCAATCGCCTTTTACGACATCCATAGGCAAGATAGTGATGAATTCTTACTCCATCACCACACGGAGATGGGAAATGGGGAAATTGGGGCAAATTAACATTTTTTAAGTGATGACTTCGGTGTGCCTACTCTGAAAATCCATCCTAATTTCGAATCTGATTCAATTTCAATCTCACCAAACTTATATTTGGTACTCTTGAACAAAATCGAGAATGAATTCTTCGCGTTTGGCGTTGTTATTTTCACCAAATGTGTTGTATTTTCTTATTTTAAATTAATAACGTTATCGAACTCGATCACTACAAAGACGCTTTCTTGCAATTGTGCAACATTAACTATTTTAAACTACGTCAAAATCGCGTCGGAAGTAGCAAATATTTGATTTAATCGACGAGAGTCGAATTCATTTAGTTCAAAAATATTCCACCTAATTTGATTCCAATCGTGCGCTAGTGTCGCTTTCAAGAGTACCAAATTTACTCAAATTCGAGATGCGATTGAATTTAGGATTGGAATCGAGATTCAAGAGTAGGCCCACTGATCTTTATGCGAGTATCACACATTGTAAATAAAACGTCGTTGAATGCTGTAAAGTGTTCGAAACGTCGGGCAATCAAAAATCAAATACAAACGCGATAAAATCAGTAGAATAGTTTTATTTTTTAAGTAATTCGCAGCAGCCCACATAGGTCCTACTATTGAGCTCAGGCCTCCTCCACAATGGGAGGGAATTTGACCACGCTGGTCAGACGTGTTGGTATAGGATTTCATTTGGAATTTCACTTCTCTTGCACAGATGTTACGTGCATATTATATCCCTTAGTCGTCTTTTACGACCTCCACGGGCAAGATAGGGAGTGTTGAATTATATTCTTATCCTGTCACCACACGAAAAGTAACTAAATAAGTTTAAGTAACTAAATAAGTTTAAATAACTAAATTTATTTCATTTTCAGGTTCACTTCTTTGGTAAGAAGGGAACCAACGATCTGAAGTTTGAAGGTTTTAAACAGTTCATGGAGAATCTGCAGACGGAGGTGTTGGAGCTTGAATTCCACGAGTTCGCTAAAGGTGATCATAGATACAGTTACAAATAGTAACCATCATCTCGCTTTATCGGGTGACGTGACCGGGGATAGTCCGTCACCCGCCGATAGGCCGACCCCGTGAGGAAAAACCGACGTCCTCGCCGAGGGGGGGACGTCGGTCGATGGGAGGGTACCCCAAATAGGAGGTATTCCGTCGGGCCGACCACTGACGTCAAGTCACCCTGCTCCGGTGGTCGGCCCAACGACGAAGGCGACGTGCATCGTGTGTGGGTTGTGGGTGTGCGTGCTTACGCCTCTCTGTCACCCCGTATGGAGTGGTGCGAGGAACGTGCCGACCGCAAAACAAAAAAAAACAAAAAAACATCTTGCTTTATATACGGTCCACTACTGGGCTCGAGCCTTCTCCATAATAAGAGGGATATTGACCTTGCCATATGGTCATATACCACGATGGTCTGGCAGGTTAGATAGGGACAAATAGGGTTTTGTTTGTTTTTCTTATCTTTCACAGATGTTATGTATTATATCCCTTAGTCGTATTTTACGACATCTACGGACGAGACGTTTTACTGAAACAGTTTTCCGATTTTTAGGCCAAATTTTTGAGTTTAACTGTTTCGATCAACTGGTCACAAACATTTGGTCTCTGGAGATAATTTAATTCAGCATCATCATTGCAGCTCATATACGTCCCACTGTTGGATTCCAGCCTCCTTCACAATAGGAGAGAAGTTGAACTTGAAATGCTGGTCAGACAGGTTGGTATAGGGTTTTATTTCGAGTTTTCCTTCTCTCAATTGAGTTATATAAAACCAAAGCCAGACCTGGATGATCCAGGTCGACTTTTTGATCTTAGTCCACAAAAGTCTCACTGTTGGCTGGAGCCACAATGGAAGGCATATTGATCTAATATAGAACGCTGGCCTGACGGGTTATTATCGAGACTTATTTTGAGTTTGGCATCTTTTACGACACCCGTCGGCAAGAAAGCTATTGTATTCTTACTCCGTCGCCGCACAAAAACATACAAACAAAAAAAAATTGTAGAATATTTAATTATTATTAAATCTGGCCGTAATCCGTGGTGTTTTTTTCAAGGTCACGAAACCATCTCCGAGGTGGATTTCGCGAAGATTCTTCTCCGCTATACCTATCTGGACACAGACGAATATGACATGTATTTGGATAGACTGCTGGATAGAGTCAAAGACGAGGCGGGCATCAGCTTCGAGGAGTTCAAGACTTTCTGTCAGTTCCTCAACAACTTGGAGGACTTTTCAATTGCGATGAGGATGTACACGCTCGCTGATCATCCCATATCGAAGGGTAACTTTCTTTTTCAAGAGTATGTGGCAAACATACAATTTATTGACACAATAGCGAAGGGGGGTGGGGAATTCGCTGGGTTATGGGGCCTTTCTTCATCCAGGACAGAATGGACGGCGTCAGTCCAGAACATATCCCGCCCACAAATAGAAAAGAAAAAAAACAGCAGGTCATTTTCACCCCCATTGTGGAGGGGGTCCGTGCCATGATAGACTCTATATGCATAGATTAAATAGTAATAAACAAACGACCGACCCCCCCCCCCCCTTCTCTTCCTCTTAACTGTGGGTGTTGTAAAAGACGACTAAGGGATATATAGTCAACCCTCCTATAACGCGGTACTCTCAGTATAACGCGGAGCTGAAATTGCGACAGCCCTCCTATAACGCGGTACTCTTACAACGCGGTTTCCGTTCAGCAGCATCCCATAAGTTCTTTCCGCGCAGCCTTTGAATGACTCTAGTAACTAGATATGTTTATATAAACATGCCGGCTTATCTCATAGCCATCTACGACATTGGTTTCGACGGAAAACCAATGTGAAGATGAACCAAGTTAGGAAGACATTTTGGCCATTAAAAGAAGACGAGTTAGGCGACTCATATCTGACAACGAGGATGAGTGTTGAAAGATTACATAATTTTACAAAAGTTTTTCTTGTTTTTGTTGGAAAAAAGTTTTTAGTTTAGTTTTTGTTTCATTTTTTATATCATTTCCTTATATAAACTCTTCAATTCAATAAAAATAATTTATAATTTATCTTGTCTTTGGAATTTATTGGTCTCCATATAACGCGGTACGAATGATGTGATTTGTACTAATTCTGAGTTTCTTATAGCGCGGTTTCCATACAACGCGGTAGACGGTTTCCATAGAACGCGCTACGAATTAGCCTGGTTTGTACGGTTAAATCAGAGTTTCTTATAGCGCGGTTTCCATATAACGCGGTAGACGGTTTCCATAGAACGCGCTACGAATTAGCCTGGTTTGTACGGTTAAATCAGAGTTTCTTATAGCGCGGTTTCCATATAACGCGGTAGACGGTTTCCATAGAACGCGCTACGAATTAGCCTGGTTTGTACGGTTAAATCAGAGTTTCTTATAGCGCGGTTTCCATATAACGCGGTAGACGGTTTCCATAGAACGCGCTACGAATTAGCCTGGTTTGTACGGTTAAATCAGAGTTTCTTATAGCGCGGTTTCCATACAACGCGGTAGACGGTTTCCATAGAACGCGCTACGAATTAGCCTGGTTTGTACGGTTAAATCAGAGTTTCTTATAGCGCGGTTTCCATATAACGCGGTAGACGGTTTCCATAGAACGCGCTACGAATTAGCCTGGTTTGTACGGTTAAATCAGAGTTTCTTATAGCGCGGTTTCCATACAACGCGGTAGACGGTTTCCATAGAACGCGCTACGAATTAGCCTGGTTTGTACGGTTAAATCAGAGTTTCTTATAGCGCGGTTTCCATATAACGCGGTAGACGGTTTCCATAGAACGCGCTACGAATTAGCCTGGTTTGTACGGTTAAATCAGAGTTTCTTATAGCGCGGTTTCCATACAACGCGGTAGACGGTTTCCATAGAACGCGCTACGAATTAGCCTGGTTTGTACGGTTAAATCAGAGTTTCTTATAGCGCGGTTTCCATATAACGCGGTAGACGGTTTCCATAGAACGCGCTACGAATTAGCCTGGTTTGTACGGTTAAATCAGAGTTTCTTATAGCGCGGTTTCCATATAACGCGGTAGACGGTTTCCATAGAACGCGCTACGAATTAGCCTGGTTTGTACGGTTAAATCAGAGTTTCTTATAGCGCGGTTTCCATACAACGCGGTAGACGGTTTCCATAGAACGCGCTACGAATTAGCCTGGTTTGTACGGTTAAATCAGAGTTTCTTATAGCGCGGTTTCCATATAACGCGGTAGACGGTTTCCATAGAACGCGCTACGAATTAGCCTGGTTTGTACGGTTAAATCAGAGTTTCTTATAGCGCGGTTTCCATACAACGCGGTAGACGGTTTCCATAGAACGCGCTACGAATTAGCCTGGTTTGTACGGTTAAATCAGAGTTTCTTATAGCGCGGTTTCCATATAACGCGGTAGACGGTTTCCATAGAACGCGCTACGAATTAGCCTGGTTTGTACGGTTAAATCAGAGTTTCTTATAGCGCGGTTTCCATACAACGCGGTAGACGGTTTCCATAGAACGCGCTACGAATTAGCCTGGTTTGTACGGTTAAATCAGAGTTTCTTATAGCGCGGTTTCCATACAACGCGGTAGACGGTTTCCATAGAACGCGCTACGAATTAGCCTGGTTTGTACGGTTAAATCAGAGTTTCTTATAGCGCGGTTTCCATACAACGCGGTAGACGGTTTCCATAGAACGCGCTACGAATTAGCCTGGTTTGTACGGTTAAATCAGAGTTTTTTATAGCGCGGTTTCCATACAACGCGGTAGACGGTTTCCATAGAACGCGCTACGAATTAGCCTGGTTTGTACGGTTAAATCAGAGTTTCTTATAGCGCGGTTTCCATACAACGCGGTAGACGGTTTCCATAGAACGCGCTACGAATTAGCCTGATTTGTACGGTTAAATCAGAGTTTCTTATAGCGCGGTTTCCATACAACGCGGTAGACGGTTTCCATAGAACGCGCTACGAATTAGCCTGGTTTGTACGGTTAAATCAGAGTTTCTTATAGCGCGGTTTCCATACAACGCGGTAGACGGTTTCCATAGAACGCGCTACGAATTAGCCTGGTTTGTACGGTTAAATCAGAGTTTCTTATGGCGCGGTTTCCATACAACGCGGTAGACGGTTTCCATAGAACGCGCTACGAATTAGCCTGGTTTGTACGGTTAAATCAGAGTTTCTTATAGCGCGGTTTCCATATAACGCGGTAGACGGTTTCCATAGAATGCGCTACGAATTAGCCTGGTTTGTACGGTTAAATCAGAGTTTCTTATAGCGCGGTTTCCATACAACGCGGTAGACGGTTTCCATAGAACGCGCTACGAATTAGCCTGGTTTGTACGGTTAAATCAGAGTTTCTTATAGCGCGGTTTCCATACAACGCGGTAGACGGTTTCCATAGAACGCGCTACGAATTAGCCTGGTTTGTACGGTTAAATCAGAGTTTCTTATAGCGCGGTATCCATATAACGCGGTACGCACTCACCGCGTTATAGGAGGGTTGACTGTATTACATAAGAATACAATTCACCACCTCCTTTTTTACCCGCGGGTGTCATAAAATGCTAGAGATGGAAAACACGAAATAATGCCGACACGTCTGACCAGCGTGGTATAGTAAGTCAGTTTTCCCTCCTATGGGAGGAGGCTCGAGCCCAACAGTGGGGCATATGAGAGCTATGATGAAATACTACACAGTTTACTGTATATAGGGGCTACGAATACTATCAACTTTGCTCCTGCATGTCGTAAAAGACGACTAAGACCTTTTACATCGACGAACTTCTATGGTTTATGTCGAGTTTTCCTTCTTTTGCATGGATGTTATCCGAATATATACTTTAGTTGTCTGTTACAACATCCACGGACAAGAAAGGAGATGGTGAATTGATGAAATAAAACAATTTAGGCATAAAAAATTATGATGTTCAGATCATTAAAATTCCGAAAACATATCGTATAAAGTTTGTGCGATTTAGCTGTACTGTACAGCGCCATCTATTGGCGTGTATGGTAAAATATGGTATTCATGATTATTTTTATAGCTATAAACTGAGTATTTAATTTTAAAAAATTGTCAATCCTGACACACCAAATAGAATAAAAAGACATTTTCCACACTGGTAAAGGTTCAAAACGTCGAGCAATCAAAAATCAAATACAAACGCATATTAAAATAATTTCATTTTATCATCAGAAATCATTAGAATAAAGAGAGTTTGTCATCCTAATGATGTGTATATTTGTTGAAACAGATGAATTCCATCGTGCGGTGAAGATATGCACGGGTATATCTCAGTCGGAGCACTTGGTTTCCACGGTATTCGCCATATTCGACGCTGACGGTGATGGCCTACTCAGCTACAAGGAGTTCATAGCCATCATGAAGGATCGCCTGCACCGAGGTTTCAAGGTAAACATTCGTTATATTGTATACACATTGGCATTTAGCAAACAATACCGCGAATGTATCAAGCCACTCAAATTATAATTAAAATTGAATATTTGTATTTTTATCCTCTAATAAATGCATCATAATTTTTGCATGATTTGGATGAATTTTTATACAAATACTAAATTCTTACACGAGCGTGGAAGTTTATCAAGGAAAATGGTCTAAAAAATTCAATATCTGCTTTTTCTTGCCTTAGTGAACTGGCTTAGTCTGTTAGGGCTGCTTAATAATGTACTAAAAGTTAATTAATTTTAATATGCATTTAAAGAATTTAAATATACCCGTCACTTCGCGTTCGTCCATTCTGAACTAATATAACTAATGTTATGATAATATTTAAGATATTATATTTAATAAAAATATAGTAATTTTATTTTCCATCTTCATATAGAATTTTGTTACATAATTTATAACCTAAAAATACGTTTTAAAATAAAAGTTAAATTAATGTATATGTATACATAAAATACATCCATGCGTTTTAGTAAGCCTTATAATATTTCTTTTTCATTGTCTATCTTAAATATATATCAAATGCAAAAAGCCAAAAAGAATTATTGCGACCCTGCCAGGATTCGAACCTGGAATCTTCTGATCCGTAGTCAGACGCGTTATCCGTTGCGCCACAGGGCCGATGACAACTTGAATTAAATGTTTTATCATATGGTATTATCTAAATGTTTTATCATATGGTATAATAGGTACTTAACTATCTTGATTACAAGGTCAATGTTATTACAAATTAAAAAAAAATCAATGACAGTTCTGTAGCTCAAATTTGTTCGGTCGCTATTTATAAAATGTACCAGCAATAAACGTAGCCTCGCTCGCTCACCGTTCCCCTAATCAAGATTATTTATATATTTTTTTCATTTTCAGTCGGCGGCCAAGAACGAAGGATGGGAGGCGTTCAAATCTTGCGTCAAACAAGAAATGAAGAGCGCTGTTTAAAACTCATTACGCATATCTCATCATATTGCCATACTTATATAATTCAAATTTTGTAGATCTCCACTGTAATATTTATTTATAGGTCACATTAATAAGAAGTATGAAGTATTAATTAAGAAAGTGCCGTATGTTTCAAATTTTGGATCTCGATTCGACAATTATACTCCCAAGTTCGAATTATAAAACAATCATTTAAAATTTTCCATTTCTAAATTTGAATTATGTTAAATCAATATTTTTCACTTAAATGCATTATTTGAATTAAGAACGAAATTTGAAAATTCTAATTTTGAAAATACTTATAATAAATATCATCTGACTTAGAATTTGGTATAGAACCGAATTTCTATAAAAAAAAATTAAATACAATAATATCTTCGTGCTTTTTAAATGTTTATGTCACAAAGACAATGAAGATAAAATAAAACTATCGTATTACAGATAATTTATTATAAAATTATATTAGTTATAAAGTTACCTAAAAATATATCTAATTCATAGTTATTCGTCTCCCAAAGTATTTAACGGGTCAAATAAATTTAGCAAAATATAAATAATCTGTAACGATTTTTTCTAAACTTATTGCTGTAATAATGATGCTGAACTGTCGCAAAAATAAAATAAATTTTAACTTATTAATTATTTGTGAAATGTTATTTTTTTTTTTGTTAATGTTGACTGTCGTTGCTGATCAATTATTCACTGCTAATATAATATTGGTCCTTCGAGCCGGATGTTGACTTTATGGCAACCCTGGTTGTTGTTGCATTGTGTAAATAGTTCACAACAACCTACTATGGAGTTTAATTATTTATTGATAGGTAAAGCCGCGACTTTCTTAATGTTAATACACACGTCACGGAAGATTAGTTACGACGTATATATTTTTTTTGTGTGTATAGCTGTTAGCTACAGATGGCTTTCATAGCTTCTAGCCCAGATTGCGGGTGAGCGCTGAGGGTTAACAACCCAATTTTATATTAATGAGGTAATTGTACTTAGAGTCCACGTAAACTAGAGTCACTGTGTGAATAATACAAGCTCGTACAAGTTCCTTCCTATGGGAGATGGTGAGGTATGAGATAGAGCCATATTTAGAAGAACTATTATTAACTATTATTTTAGAACTTATTTAATAAATAAACTATAATAAATGTCAAGGCTCTAAAATCTATAAAATATTTCATTATTACAGAATGTTTATTTATTTTTAATTTACTTGTGTTCTCATAATTATGATTACGAATTAATTAGCACTAATTACGTTGTGTAAGGGCCTAAGTGTTCAAGGACTTGAGGTCAATACAAATTATATGTCAGTGTCTCGCTTATCATTACCTACTGTAAAGATTTTTTATATAACATATGATTTCAAATAATAATTACTTTTAATGATTCTTATAGATGTATCAGGCGGCAAATACTTACATACCTACAATATCAATATTTAAATACGTCATTGTGTAACTTATATCAATATTAGACATAATAATAGCTTACCTCTGAATTACTTTAAAAGTAATTCAAAATTAAAATTTGTTCTAACCGCCATTCATAAATTATCTATATTGAATGTAAGTGAGCGGTTAATATAGTGTGACAAACAGCAACTTCCTTTTTATTACATGTTGGTGTTGCCAATTTTAAAATAATTTTGAATTTATTTTAAATGCATATAATATTGTAATAACCACATTAAATGGTTGTATAACAGTGAGATTCGAGATTAATAATTTATTTAGTAATTAGTAAATTATTAATATTAATTTGTACTAAAAGAACTTTTTGTTTAATAAGAAATATTAATTATAAATAAGTTGTAGATGGTTTCTTTCCACTTTATTCACTAAAATAGTCAAAGAAGAGATTAAATTTGAGCATAAAATATGCCACAAAATATACGCACAAAAATATACATATTCGAAAAAAAATCATGTTTTCAATTCGATATACTTATGGTCTGTAATTTATATAATAAAAAGTTTTAGAATTGAAATAATCCTTGCGGTCACAATAAATTGTCGCAAAAATATTATCTTATTAAAATATCATCCAGCAAAAAATACTACACATCATTTACTAACCTATAATCTTAGAATAATAACGTATAGAAGGATAGTGTCGGTACTTCGAACGTTCGAAACATGAATCTAAAAATACTACATGCGTGCAGGCGAGCCTATAATTAAAATGTATTTACTTCAATAATAAAAAAACCTTAGAATAATAACATATAGAAGGTAAGTTCGCGCACAAAAAGTGAAGCATTTCAATTGGAGCCTAATGGAGCTTACACCGGAACCGTTCCGTAATGTACAAGTCAGTACAATGTCATTGTACTGCACGTACGTACGCAACTCTTAAAAAATAAATAGGTAATTATGACGGTTTGTGCATTCAAATGGGGTCATAACACATTTGTAAAACTTAAAAAGGTTTTTAACGTCACTTTTAAAAGTATTTCGACGATTTATGTTAATAAAAACAAAATTTGATTTCATAATTTGTATAGTGGTGTGCGTGTGTACGTGTGTAATCGTTTGCGCGCCATTAGTGTTATTAGATTCAAATTTCGAACCTTCGAAGTATTGACACTATTCTTCCATACGTTATTATTCTAAGAAAAAAACCAAAGAAAAGATTAATAAACTATGTATTAGTAAAAAGAAAATATACGATTATATAAATAATTAAATCAATTTTACCTTTTTCTCTTAATAGTAGATTTTCTATAGTTACGTATAACATTGTAATAATTAACACTTAAAATTAGTGATTTGATTTTTCGCGCCACAACTCCACATACGCCATCTTGTCTCTCATTTTTTAAAGCACGGGATTAATTTTTTCACGTCTAGATTATATGGGATCGGGTGCCCCAATATGAAATTCGAACGAATAATTTCTCTCAACTACAAGCTTTCGTATTCGAAGAGTAAATCGACATCTCTGATTTGAGTCCTGTAAGAAACAAAAGCGACAATCTATCAAATTTGTTAAAAATAAGATTTTTAAGCGCACTTAAGAAATTTAAAATAAGAGGACTGTAGTATACTGTCCTTAGTATCAAATATAGTATGTAATTTTGTGTCAAAAATCTAGTAGAAATAGCGGTGCGTGTTTCAAATTCGGCAATCATTTGTTACCAATGAGTTTATTTAATTGTCAAAATTCATTCAAAATTCACTGGTCTTAGCACGAATATTTGGGTTAAAGTATTCCAATCACGTCACCAATTTATATTTTACATTTATTTAATGTATGGGATTTGGAGCAGCGCCTCTATCGGACGATTCACTATTTCAAATCCATACAAATCGGTCTCAATAACGCTACAAATACTTTGACGCAAATATTCGTGCTAAGGCCAGTTTTTATTCTATACAACTCATTTGATACAGTACCCAAGTCATCGATTAGATTTGGAATGTTTAATTAAGCATGCGAGAAAAGCATTGTTAGTGAAATAATTTCATGATTTTTGTATAATGATCGTTAAATCTTTCTCTTGATACGAAACGTTCACTTTCGAATTTCGTAATAGTCTCAAATACGAGACAGTCCAATAGATTGACAATGTCTCGCGCTTTATATGCTAATGTAAGACAAACGAGTTATTTAGTTTACTCAATTCTGATGCTCGTTATTGTACTAGTCTAGCTTAAACAGGGAGATAGAGAAAGAGCTGTGAGCACCAGTCGATATAAATGATACTTAACTCTATTGTGAACACATTTGCTAGTCATTATGTGTACCTATGTGTACAAACATAGTTTGTTCCCATTTATAGTTACCATTTTAATTTGTAATAAGCTCTTATATTTATAAATTTGATCTGTTTGTGTAATAAAAATATATATCATGTGAGATTTTGTATTATTTAAACAATGTAATTTTTTACTCTATATGAACGCCAATTTTGGCAGTCTCCTCCACAATAATAGGCAAATTAATCTCCTAGAATATTCTAGTCAGACGTGTGGGTATATGCTTTTATTTAAAGTTTATCTGGTTGTGATTTTATCTCCAATAATTTGATAATTTTCGTGTGGTGACAGAATAAGAATGCAATTCACCACTCCCTATGTTCCCCGTGGATGTCGTAAAAGACGACTATGGGATATAATGTGCACATAACTTGCACAGATGTGCAAAAGAAGGAAAACCCGAAATGAAACCCTATTCCAACATGTTTGACTAGTATGGTATAGTAGGTCAAATTCCCTCCCATTGTGGAGGAGGCCTGAGCCCAACAGTGGGACGTATGTGGGCTGCGATGATGATGATGATGAAATCTAATAATCACATCCTTGTTCATATTTTTTGTTTACCCATGTAAAAGACAAATTGATAAATAGTATACATCCATAATAGTATACCTGCTTCGTCTCCACCCTAATCTATACAAATAAATGAAATTGAACCCGGGAAAAATGATCAGGCCTGATCAGACATGAAATAATACGTTTTGTTTTTATGCTTACGCGGTTTTATACACGATACCTATGCTTTTTTTGGGCGGGCTAGGGTCAGCATACACACCGTCCATTCCGTCCGGGGCGACAAGGCCGGCGCGCGTCTCCATAACCCACCGTATTCCTATCCCTTTGCCCTTGGGCGACCACGAGTAACGAATTTCTTGTCGTTAGTAGCCAGGCCAGCGGGATACCCTTTCGGGTGCTATCTCTCCCCGACGCCCTTCCTGGTGGCGTTACCCTCACACGGTCAGCCTCTCTGCGGGTGTCGGACAATTCCCCGGTCCAAACACCGACGGCCTAGGGCGACATCAGGCACAAGTACTCGGGCCTGCACCGCCCTAGTCACCGGCGGCAGATTGCGTCGCCGTATAGGAGTTCCTAGCGCACACGATCCGCCGCCTCCTTCTGTGACTACCTCAAAGAAGGCGGCAACCGCGCCCAGTTCCAGATGTATCGAGCATATCACTCTAGCGATGGTCGACAGCATCAGGAGCATGTGCTGCGCCGTGTCCTCATCGCAATCACAGTCGTGGCAGGTTGGTGTGCAGTGAGGAGGGGGACTCCTCACGACCTTGTGCAGGTACTTGGCGAAGCTACTTTGCCCCGTCAATACTTGCACCAGTCGGAAGAAAAGCATCTCACGCCGCCGACACATCCACTCCATCAGTATCAGCCGGACAGCCTCGACGGTCTGGCCACCGTACCGAGGCCTACTAATAGCCGACTAATCAACGTCGAGGCGGGCGATACCTATGTCCAAAAAGTAGTTTAAATTTTTTTGTCCGTTTGTTTCGATTTTAATATTTTACTACCAGGTACTTAAGAAACTAGCAGCGCCTGCGGTTTTACCCGCATGGTTTTGCCGTGGTAAATATCGAGATAAATTATAACCTATTATTCTGATATGTAAGCTATATTATTGTGAAGTTTCATCAAAATCCATTCGGTAGTTTTTGCATGAAAGAGCAACAAACATCTTCACATACAAACTTTCGCGTTTATAATACTAGTAGGATAACTTAGAAATAGCCTAAATTCCTTCTTTCCTGAAAGGAACCCCTTTAAAATTTTGCGTGGACTACAGTTGCATATCGTAAAATTTTAGAACATATTGAAGATTTAAAATACGGGGACAAGGAGATTGAAACCGAAGCGAAACGAGGGGTGGATTGCATAACATACAAACCTCATTTATGCGCGAAAAATAATGCTACACTTACAGACTGGAACCTTATTGGCAATATGTTTCAACTGCCTTACTAATTAAGCCAGTGTGGGTAAATAATAACCAAATTCTGACTCCTATACTCGTCTTCGCAAAAAAATAAAAATTAAGAGGGTAAATAAAAAAGAATTTATTAATCAAACACACATTTATTTTCCTTCAAACATCAAATATTTACAACAGTCACATTTACGTAGTTCAATTAACAAACACTTATAAACGAATTGTTGCAGATTCATGAATATAAATGTAATATTCTATTAATATTATAATATACTTAAAAATAATAATATTTATAATTTAATAAACATGGTGATGGGGTAAGAATACAATTCACCACTCCCTATCCTGCCCGTGGATGTCGTAATGCCTCCTCTACACTAGTCGTGAAGTTCCTCGGCGAAGTACTATGGAAACTTCGGCCGAAGTCCGAAGTGGGTCACTACACACTCGTTCAACTTCGCGATGATCTTATTCGCTCTATGATGCCGATAGCATGCGCACGTTTATGGACGTTCAAGCAGCAGCTGCCAGCTGCTGAGTACTGAACTAGGGATGGCGATCTGAGATCGATTAATCGAAGAATCGATTTTCCAGGCCCAAAAGATCGATTTTATAAATCGATACGAAGCACTGAATCGATACTTTACCATTTTTTTTAGGGATGGGCCATGGTCAGCGCACCGCAGCATGGTCAGCGGTAACTGGTAATTGTCGTTCGATTTTTTTTCTACCCACTCGATACTAAGTATATTTTATACTATATTATAAGACTAATAACACTTTCAATTTCCTAAAAAAAAAGGTCATCACAAGCAAGTCCAAAAGATTGCTAGATCGATTAGTCCGGAATCGATCCTTCAAACCTCAATTTTCTTGTGAATCGTTTCTTTGGACGACAATTCGAATCCCTATACTGAACTACTGAAGTCGGCCGAGTAGTGTAGAGAGGTACTTCGTGAACGCACTTCGTGCAACTTCGGGCCTTTTGACTCGGGCACAAAAACCTACAATAAATGGAAGTTGCCCGAGGCGAACTAAAGTTTGACAAGGTAAGCCAAAGTGCCTCCCTACACTATCGTATTCGTCTAACATCGTTCAACTTCGCGAGTAGTGTAGACGAGGCATAAAAGATACTTATGATATGCGCATAACATCTGTGCAAGAGAAGAAAACTCAAAATTAAACCCTATACCAACTCCATCCGACATCCTCGACGAAGAGGACGACAATATCACACTCGCTCAACACCACGCCGCGCAAAAATCTTTAATCAAAACGTGGGTAAAGCCTACTTTGCCTCCAGCGACGCCCCAAGCCCAGGTCCGTTCCCCATAGAGGGAGCCGGGTTGAGAGCTCTTAGCGCTCACCCATAGTCCACGTCAAACTATCAAGGCCATCTGCGGCCAACAGCTGTACACACACAAAAAAAACCCTATACCAACATGTCTGACCAGCATTGTATAGCAGGTCAATTTCCCTCCCATTGTGCCATTATGGAGGAAGCCCGAGCTCAACAGAGGGATGTATGTGGGCTGTAATGATGATGACGATAATGAATCATTGGTGTGTTGACAGATAAGAATATAATTCACCAGCCCGTCTCTTGCCCGTGGGTGTCGTAAAAAACGGCTAATGGATTTGATATGTAGATAACACATGCAAGAGAAGGCAAAATCTTTATATATTTCTTGTGTACTAAACTCCTCCTTCCGTGTGGTGACGGAGTAAGAATACAATTCACCAAACCCTATCTTACCCATTGGTGATCGTACGAGACGACTAAGGGATATAGAACGCATATAACATCTATGAGAGAGAAGGAAAACTCGAATTAAAAACCTACCCAACAGTGGGACGTATATGGGCTGAGATGATGATGATGAAACTCCTCCTAAACGGCTGGACCGATGTTGATGAATTTTTTTGTGTCTGTTCAAGGGGATCCGAGAATGGTTTAGATTTACAATTGGACCCGGTAGGTGGCGCTGCGATCGATTTCAATGAGAATTGCTATTATATTTTTTTAGATTTGAACAGAACATCTGTTGGGTCAGCTAGTATATAACCACTACCAACCCGTCTGACACATAGCAGGTCAATTTCCCTTCTATAATAGAAGTAGGAAGAGGAAGGAACATCATCATCAGCTCATATTCGTTCCACTATTGGGCACGAGCCTCAACCCCAATAGGAGAGAAATTGACCTTACTATACTATGTTGGTCAGACATGGATTTTATTTCCAATTTTCCTTCTCTTGCACAGATGTTTTATGTATATTATATCGCTTAGTCGTCTTTCACGACATCCACGTGCAAGATAGGGAGTGGTGAATTGTATTCTTACTCCGTCACCACATGGGCGAATAATAACAATCTTTATTGAAAATATTGTTCTAACTGATAGTCATTAACATTGTACTCTAAATGCTGCCATAGTCAATGATAGCAGACTTTACTCGAAGAAACGTTACATAGCCGAGCGTAACGACTCATTCAATACACAAACAAAATAACGTAAAACACGCCTAAACAAGTTGTCACATCAAAAGTTGCCTAATTTAAAGAAAATAAAACAGTCACGAGGACTGCCGACAGAGGTGAAAACTTAAAACTGTGAACAGTTGTTATTTTTGTTATAATTGTTTGATATTAAACTAAAATTTGTAAATTAAAACCTTTTAATTATATAGTTATATTCACATAGTTACAGATATAGTGTTAGCATCACGCGACCATGTCGACTTACATGAATATACTCCCCATTCAAACCTGAATACAGAAGTGTTCACTTATAAAAATATTAATAGTGTGGTGACATAGTCAGAATACAATTCAGGACCTCCTTTCTTGTCCGTGGATGTCTTTACGACATCGTCAGACGACTAAAGGATAGGGCTGTTGATAAAATATCGATATTATTATTTAAAAATATCGATACTTATTACTGATATATTTTTGGATGTCATATCGATAGTTCGATACTAAAGTGTAAATAAATATTGAGAGTCGATATTTATTTGAATAAATTTGTTGTTTCATCTTTTCTTGTAAAGTATTTATTCTACAAAATCACTGTAAACTTAATCTATTGTAAAAATGCTGACACGAAATTGATGATAAGTTATCACTTACTCCTAGAATTTAACTAAAAAAAAACTCATCACGGTAACCCCGCAATGAACGAAATATCGATATTTTTGACGTGACAACGTCTTATAATTCGATGGAGCCGGCTGCACACACGGAAAAACATATGGTATATGCGGCGTTACCTCGCTCTGAGGCGTTCCATTTAAGGCTTGATCCATACAAAATATCTATCAAACAAATAAAATTAAAATTTTCTTTTGGAAAATGAAACCATTCCATCAGTATTTTCTTATGATGTTGTCACGTTCAACTATCGTCAGTAAACCGACTTTACAGACAACCGATTTTTTTTTTCAATATATCGAACGCCGACATTGATATATTTAAAAATATCGATATATCGAAAAAAAGAGCGTGTGTATGCATGACAGAAGTGAAACTTTTTATCCTTTATCTCATTCTCTCGCCGGCTGAATCTTATACATTTACGTGTTTGTGTCTCCATGGGCTCGTTTTTTCGTTTCATCGAGTTTGAAATCACAACGATTCTAAAGAAGTTTCACTTCAAAAATATCAACAGCCCTACTAAAGGATATAAAATGCATACAATATATAGATCTGTGTTGCATAGGCAACAGAAATTTAAAACTTCTATAGATAATAGAAATTTTAATATGCATAAATATTAATATACAAGTGTATTATCAATATTATACTTTTAAATATCAACAATTATTTCTATAATATCTTAATTAGAGATCTTTTATACAGATAATAGAAATAAATAAACTTAAATAAATAAAAGCTATTTTATGTGACGGAGTTTTCAATTCACCACTCAGCTTTTTCTACCTGTGGGTATCGGAAAATACGACTAATCAATATATGCACAAGAGAAGGTAAACTTGCAATAAAACATTATACCAATCCATCTGACCAGCGTGGTATATTGGGTCAATTTGTCTCCTATTATGGAGGAGGCTTGAGCCCAGCAGTGGGACGTATATGAGCCGAGATGATGATGACTCCAAGAAGACTTTTTTTTTTCAATGTTGTTGCCTTGCTTCTTACAAACGAACCGAAAGTTATAAAATAATACTTAAGGCATAGACTTCGATTACGAAATTATCACCTTCCTTAAAAGTTAAAAATATATAGCGAAAAATATAATTCAATTGTTCCACATATCCTTAGTAGTAATTACCATAATATATTTAAAATATTGAGGAATCTTAAAATTAAGAACATATTAATTTAAAACTTAAATATTTTAATTTTCAATAAATTAGATGATTGTAAATTCTTTACAAAATTACCAGTACTATTTGTTCGCAATATTTATATTAAAAATAATAATTTAATATTTAAACTAAAATTGAATTGTAGGAATTAAAAAGTTAACATAAGCATATAAATTAATATTCATATTTTAAGTTAGTTGAAAAGCCTATCCACAAGTGTAAGTAAGGGACGATTCAGATTATGCGGATATATGCTCTATGAGTCTTACGACATATAAATCTTAAAAGTATTGTTTAAAAAAAATCTAATATTTAAATGCCCCAACGTCTTTAACATTTCGTTTTTTATAAATATTTCGCTTTTATTTTTAATTTTAAGACCTCAAGGCTTCACAGATAAATTGATGTGTGTATAGAAAAGGCAATTCATAACTTTTTCAAGGATAATCGATAAGAACACCTCAAAATAGAAATAAATATGATATGAAAAGAAATAGGATATTAAGAAAGCTTTTATTCCTGTGTAATGGGGCCATTAAAGTATGAATCAGCAATTTACCACAGATCTTCGAATATTAATTGGATTGGTTTTGCCTATAAACGAGGCATCTTCAGGACGAAGTAAGAATTTTTCTAATACCCTTCCATCTCGATACTATTCAGTCCGTTATATTGAGTTGTTATATAATCAGTCTAAAGAGTGCTTAAGCATATGCCGCATGATATGAATCGACCTTAATATTTTGTGCAGATGTTTATAAATGATACATGTTGAATTCTCCGGCGATGTCTCCATCTACAGGGACTGTCAAACGGTGTCGTAGTAAGAACGATGCTACAACACGTGCTACCTGCACACAAAAAGAATATCATCAAAATCGATCCATCCTTTTAGGAGGATTTCAGTCGCACACAAATAACTTTTATAGAAATTCGGTAGTCTTCATTCTAGATTTCCTGCTTGTTTTTTTTTCATACTAAAAAGGCTTAAACGCCAAATGATTCTATAAAACATAGCATAAGGATAATAAAATCTTGTTTGTACTGTTTTTTTTTTTTTTTGGAAATTTACACACTTGTATTTATTTATATTTCAATATAAGGTAGCGATTCAGTCGCGTAGACGTTATGTAATTTTTCATAGTATTACAAAACATAAGATAATTAGTTATTTACAAGCACATGACGTCACCACATGCATTTTGAATTAATTTCTTTCTTCAATGTTGAGCAATAAAATAAACTCATTTGCAAAAAAAACGGGCGGTTTTGATTTTCATTCATATTTAAAAAGATACAATACCAAAAAGGTTTCAATCGTTTGTACACGTTACTGGCCGGTTTTAAAAATGCTGTGGTATTTAAAAAAGTACGTTCTAAATTCAATTTTTCATTTGATGTTCATTTTTACAGAAAACCCCTTTTTATCCTACATTTTTGGCGCGAAGTTCCAGAAGTTAACATCGACTTTCATAACTTTTATTCAATTTTTATCGATTAATTTCATATCCTTGACTGTCAAAGCTTTATTTAATGCTGTTTGGCTGTATCAAAAATGGTAGATAAAGTGGTAAAAGCTACCAAAATTATCGCGCTGCTTGAAGAGGGTTGCAGCCAATGTTTCGTGGCTAGGAGGCTAAATGTTAGTCGCTCGACAGTCCAAAGGACCTGGCAGCGATATCAGGAGACTGGTTCCGTCGAGAGAAGGCCTGGTTCTGGAAGAAAACCATGTACCCAACCACGGGATGATCGTTTTCTTGTGAGTCGCGCATTGAGAAATCGCAAATCTTCGTATGTGGATCTTAAGAACAACCTCCAAGAAGTAAGAAATGTGCATATTAGTCTATGGACGGTCAGGAGGAGGCTTCTCGCTGCCAATATACGCAGTCACCGCCCGGCCCGCGGCCCCAAATTACTCCGTGAGCACAGAGTTCACAGGCTTAGGTTCGCTAGAAATTGTGAATCATGGACTCAAGACGATTGGAATAGGGTTTTGTTCTCTGATGAAGCCAGGATATCTCTGTTCGGTGAAGATCGACGTCGGCGAGTGCTAAGAAGACAAGGAGAACGCTTTGCAGAGGCATGTTTCGAAGAAATCACACCTTATGGTGGGGGCTCTGTTATGTTTTGGGCAGGAATAAATTCAATGGATCGTACAGAGTTAGTCTTCATTGAAAACGGCTCACTGACTGGGCATCGATACATAACGGAAGTTCTAATTTCTCATGCACAACCCGCATTGGCCGCTCTAGGTGAAGACTCGATTTTTATGGACGACAATGCTCGCGCCCACCGATCCCGCGATGTTAATGCGTATGTGCAAGAGGTCGGCATTCGTCGTTTGGATTGGCCAGCTCGAAGTCCCGACCTCAATCCCATAGAGCATGTCTGGGACGTTCTGAAACGGCGTGTGAGATCAGTACACCCGGCTCCGCAGACCATCAGAGAGCTGAAGAATGTGATTACTGCGGAGTGGGAACGTATTCCGCAAGCAAGTATCCGGGATATACTCGCTAGCATGCCCAGACGAATTCAAGCTGTGATTTTAGCTAGAGGGGGTCACACTCGATACTAAACATTTATCTGCTTTTACTTTATTAAAAGAAAAACAAACAAAAAAACTTTTTTTATTTTTACTTCATGAGCATATGCACTACTAGCGAATATACACTACTAGCGAGGTTTAGCATTATTTCCCATAAATTGTATCTAAATTTTATGAAATACTGATGAAAACGATTATTTTCTTATTAATTTAGCAAATTGTGTGGATAAAACTACCTATAATTATCAAACAAAGAAATATTAACATTTGAAATGGTTCATTGCTTAGGTGCCCGTTTTTTTTGCAAATGAGTGTATTTAAAACTGCTGAAACTACGAAAAGAAAACAGTTTTTTATTTTAATTTTAAATGTAAAGGGGGATGCCAGTATTAGGCCCAGAGAGCACACGAAATTGGTTACACTAAAAAAGTATTTTAATATTTATCCTTCTATTTATTATTGTGCAATAGTAGGCAATATTTTATCAAAATAATTAAACAAGTCAACAACTAAACTATTTATAAGAACTTGGAAATACGTACATTGTCGCCAATGATGCCATTACAAAAAATATGTTGAACGAGTAGATTAATTGAATTAATAATTTATTATCACTGTCTTATTTAAATCGTTCATCTTTAACAAATATTCATAATATATTATAATATAAATCTACTACGTCTAATAATAATTATTATTATTTTTATCTTTACAAGAATTGCATAAAGTGACATATAATATCGATGTATCGATTTTTTGTATTTATTATGGCAACACCATATAGAAATTCACAGATGCGGCAAATATGGTTTATATGACAGTAATATGGTATTTAGGATGGGCACGGCATCAAAGTAATATTTTCCACCAGCTCAAGCTGTAAAACTGAAATATATTCTATTTCATTCCTAATTGATTGTATTCATAAATAAATTAAATTAGTGTATAAATTGATATTGACAATTAACACATTTAATATTACTTATATTGATGAGATAGATGAGGATTCTGTCATAAGCTTGGTTGAGAGTGTGACGTTTTTAGGTTATCTTGTGTGTTTTGTGTGAATTGTTTTTTTTCTGTGGCTCTGAAATTATTTGTTTGTGTTGTTTGGTGGTGGACTAATCTACTAAGGTCAGTATTTAGCCCTTTTCGCTCTTCTCCATATGGAGATGAGCACAGAGGAACCCCCTGATGGGGGTGGAGGTTTACCGCCAGATAAACTATGTAGACCATTAAAGAGACCAGCTGATAATGATTTAATAAAAGACTCCGATGGTAAAAAAACCCGTTCTCCTGCTGAATCTATACAATCAGTTTATTGTAAACCAGGATACGAATCCGATTCTAAGTTTCATTATACAGACTCCGATAAAGGCCCCTACACAGTTTTTGTGTCCAGACAAGAACCGGATTCCACCTCTGGGTATTCATTTAAAATTTTGAAATTCGCTCATTTCCTCCATAGGAACAATATATCAGGCATTAAAGAGGGTGGGATTAAAAATTTGGGTCGCAATAAAATCAGCATAGATTTCACCACTGCTGAAAATGCCAATAACTTTTTAAAACTCAGTATTTTGGCAAATAATAAATATACTGCTTACATACCACGTTTCCAAATTGTGCGTATGGGCGTAGTAAGAGACATTCCTACGGACTGGTCTCTTGAGGAGTTCTTGGAGGGTATCCATACTCCCACTAACTGTGGAGAAGTAATTAGAGCTCGTCGTCTAAACGTGAAATCTAGGAAGGAGGACTCCATAGTGTGGATTCCATCAAACTCTGTCGTACTCACATTTTTGGGACAACACCTACCAGAGAAAGTTTATTGCTTCAATGCTGCCCTACCAGTATCTATATACCAGCTACCAACCATCCAATGCAGAAATTGCTGTCGCTTTGGCCATATAGCCAAACAATGCAGATCTCAACCCCGCTGCTATAAGTGTGCCAAGTCACATCCTGGAGACAATTGCTCCACTCCTGATGTGGAGGTGTCTTGCTTACTATGCCGTGGTAGTCATAAAGCCACAGATGTTAAGTGCCCTGAACATGACAGACAAAAATCTATAAAATTAGTTATGTCCCAGGAGAACATCAACTATTTGGAAGCTTCTGCCAGATTTCCTCAATCTAAACGCCTGTACTCAGAAGCCGTTACTCGCCTACAATCACCTCCTCTTTCCCAATCAACCACTGTAACTGCTTCCCCAACTTCTTATAAAAAAACAGTCTTCTTACCCCCTCGCCCTAAGCCAGTTTTAGGGAAATCCTATGATCTTCAAGCTCATTCATCTATCGTTAATGCTCCACCTTCCTCTCAACCTAACGGATGTGCACTTCTTGAATCTATAGAAACTACTCCTTTGGCTACTCCCAATGACAACTTAGTTGAACTCCTTCTTTGCTCCCTTATTAATATGCTTTCCAAATTCTCAGATTCCCTACCGAACAATGTCTCAGTTCTTGTAGAACAATTACTTACCGTCTTTGCTCGTAATAACACTTCCAATGGATCTCCAAATCCTCCAGTGGAACTGCAGAAGTATTAGACGCAACAAACACGACATTTCTTATTTAATCAATCAATACAAACCTGCTATCTTTGCTGTCTCGGAGACATGGCTCGCTCCGCATTCCCTCTTTAGGATCGCGGGCTTTTCATGCCTGCGGGATGACAGAGCAGATGGACGAGCGGGTTGTGCTCTGTTGATTAATAGGAATATACCCTTCTCTCAAATTCCCTTACCTCCCCATCAAACTAACCTTCATGTTGTGGCCGTAAGGGCCATCAATGTGTCTTTTGTTTCTGTTTATATCCCTCATCCTGACCCTAATATCATTTCTGATCTTGATTCTATTCTCTCTTCTGTCCCTTCCCCATTAATTGTGATGGGTGATTTTAATTGCCGTCACAGTTTATGGGGATCTATCTCTAACGACCTTTGCTCTTCCTCATTATTAGATCTCCTAGATAACATGAATCTCTGTGTGCTAAATAATGGTTCTGCTACCCGCCGTGTGTCTCCATCTCAAAATATTAGTGTTCCTGACCTTTCTCTCGCATCTCCTTCATTGTTCTCTCTTTTAGAATGGACAGTCTTGCCCAACTCTCTTGGGAGTGATCACTTCCCTATCCAAATTTCCTACTTACAGTCTATCTCCCCTATGACTCCTCTCCAACCTCTACTCAAATATCGTGTTTGCGAAGCTGACTGGGAAAAATACTCATCACAGTTAGATCTTTCAATATCTGCCTATCCTCTAGTTGATCCTTCTAACTTTCTTGAACTATACGATTCCCTTGTCTCTTCTATACTCATAGCTGCTAATGCCTCAATCCCACTTAAAAAATCTTCGTGCAAAATGAAGTCGTCTCCTCCCTGGTGGGACTCAGAATGTACTGAAAGTGTTAGAAGACGTCGGATCGCAGAGGACAAGTTTGCAGCATCCTTAGATATGACGGACTACCTTTCATACAAAAAAGTGGCTGCACAAACCACTAGGCTACTAGCCACAAAAAAAAAACAAGGGTGGCAACATTTTTGCGAATCCCTATCACCTCTCTCACCTATTTCTCTTGTTTGGAAGAAAATCAAGGCATATCGTGGAAGCCTTAGTGATAACAGCATAGTGACCAATAATGCCGACTCCTGGCTCCATCAATTCCTTTCTAAATTAGCCCCTCCTTTTGTCCCTAATTATGACTGCCTGACTCCTCCACTTTTACATCCCTCTATTCCACTCTCTGTGATGGATGATACCTTTTCACTCTCTGAGCTTGTTTGTGCCCTTGACCACCTTTATGACTCCACTCCTGGCATAGATGGTATCCCCTATTCCTTCATCTGTAAATCATCTAATGCATGTAAAACCTTTCTTCTCCATATCCTAAACTTCATTTTCACTACTGGTAAAGTGCCAGAGTCCTGGAAAACGCAAGTTATTATTCCTGTACTAAAACCTGGCAAAGACCCACATGACCCCTCTTCTTATAGACCCATTGCTCTCTCTTCGGTCTTATGTAAAATAATGGAGAACCTTATTAAGAACCGACTAGAGTGGATCCTTGAAAGTAGAGGACTATTACCCAACAACCAATTTGGCTTCAGACGAGGTAGAGGTACTTTAGACAGCCTTAGCATATTTACCTCTGAAGTTCGTGTAGCTTTTTCCAAAAGTGAGCATGTTATTGGGGTTTTCCTAGACATTACATCGGCCTATGACAATGTTTTACTTCCGCTACTCAGGCAAAAGATGCATCAGCTGAGTATTCCCGTGAGGTTAACAAATATCATTTTTAACATGTTTACAGAACGGTCCATAGTTGTCAGGTACCAGGGTACTCTGCTCCCTCCTCGTGTGGTCTGGATGGGCCTTCCTCAGGGATCCGTCTTAAGCCCTATCCTATATAATATCTACACTTACGATCTTGAACTCTCTACCAATTCTTTCTGCAAAATTCTTCAATATGCTGATGATGTTGCTCTTTATTCTGTCTCTGCTTCCTTCTCTGATGCTTCTTCCCGCTTAAATTCTGCTCTTTATTACTTGAACCAATGGCTCATCAATCACAACTTATCTATATCTGTTTCCAAATGTAATGCTGTTATCTTTTCTCGTAAGCGTATCATCCCTAGCATCAGCCTATCTATAGGTGTTGAACCAATCTCAGTTAAAGAGAAAGTGAAGTTCTTGGGTCTCATATTAGATAGTAAATTATCAGGTCTACTACATCTAAATTATATTATTAAAAAATGTGAGAAGGGTGTGAATATTATGCGGGCTCTTTCGGGAGTTCGCTGGGGTTCACATCCTTTCTGCCAGAAATTGGTATATAATGCAATAGTCCGTAGCCACTTTGATTATGGTTGCTTTCTTTTCCAGCCATGTAATAAATCTGCCCTTACTAAGTTGGACAAAATTCAAGCAAAGTGTATGCGCCTTATCACAGGTGCTATGAAATGCTCACCTATTAACGCCCTTCAAGTTGAGTGTATGGAGCCTCCCCTTCATCTCCGCCGGGAATATCTTTCTGATAGGTTCCTCTCTAAAACTATCCAAATCAGTTCTAATATCCTTCTTCCTATCCTTGAATCTCTATCTATTTCAGTTTCCACTTCCAGTTACTGGTCTCATAAGGATCCACCTCATTTGGCCATTTCATACAGTAAATTAAAAAGGCTGCCTGTTACTATATTTCAAGTCAATTCAAACCCACTCTTTCAGTTTGACTACCAGTCTTTGATTTTCCAACCAAAAATCATTCTTAATTTTGGTATCAGCAAAAATAGTTGTCATGCCAATCTAACACTCAATCAAATTTTGTCTGAAGACTGGAGTGATTGGCTTGCAATCTATACAGATGCCTCAAAATTATCTAACAATAGTTGTGTTGGGTCAGCTGTTTGGATACCTAAATTCAAAATTATATTAAATTTTAAGTCCCCGCCTTACCATTCTGTTTTTACCGGAGAAGCTATAGCCCTTTTAGAGGCACTAACTTTTGTTGAAACTCACAAAATTAATAAAGCCTTAATACTCTCTGACTCCTTAAGTTGCTTGTTGGATATCTTAAAGATACCTTTTCGCTCCAGGGATAATTTCTTTTTAACCCTTCAAATTAGACAAATCCTGTTTAGGTGTCACTCATCAGGGGTCGAGATTGCACTGGCCTGGATTCCTAGCCACTCAGGTATAGTAGGCAACGATATAGTGGATTCCTGTGCTAAGGGTGCAGCCCACCTGGGTCTAGAAAAATATAATTATTGTTTTTCACGTGATTTACACTCTTTAGCTAAACCATCTTTAATAAAGGCCTGGAACGACTTGTGGCAAGTGTCTAAACTATCTAAAGGTAAGTTTTATGGCTCAATCCAACCTTCTATCCCCTCTAAATCCTGGTTTTGCACTCGGAAGAAAATAAATAAACTGGCCACCTCGGTGATTACCCGTTTACGATTAGGATTTGTGTGTTCTCCTGTTTTCCTAGCTAAACTCCGTGTTAAAGATCATTCCATCTGTGAATGTGGTTTAGATGAAGGTACTCTGGAACATATATTCTTTTTCTGTCCCAAGATAGTGGTTCCACTGTATGATCTCCTACCTACATCTATTTCTCGCCCTGTCAACCTCCCTTACTTGATGACTCTAGCTCATACGCCATTTGTTAACGTTCTTTATAAATTTATTTCGCGAAACAAAATTAAATTATAGGTTGGTACTATATTCTTTCTAATAATAGGTATATATTTCCCTCCCTTTTTAAAGCTGATTTATCACGTTTAGTGTATTTATTAAATGTCTACTAACCTATAGATACTAACAATTTGTGACGTCTCTTTCAGCCCACTCAAGAGAAGCCATTGTTACAAGACTGATCAACTGTCACCATTATAATATTCGGTGTATTTTTTTTTAATTTATTTTTCTCTCTCCACCTTGACATTGGCAGAATCATCGGTCGTCGATGGAGCCATTCTTCTAAAAAAACTGAACTGAACTGAACTGATGAGATAGATATAAAAATATTTGATTACTTTAAAATGCCAAGTTTTTTGTAAGTCACTTCTTTTACTAATTAATTATTTCCATTGGCTACTATTATTATCACTAGCCCTTATAGGTATGCACTGTGGGTCCTAAATTACTAAAGCGACTTGGCATGTCCCTTTACACAACATTATGCATATTATTATTCTATTACGGAGTAAGAATACAGTAGTCACCATCAATAACAATCACTTTTTTTTCAATAGCTTTATTAAAAATCTCTTAAAACTCACTTCCTCTGGTGAATCCTCATGTACAGCGTGACCACATCGTGTTAGAACTTTCATTTGGAATTTACCTGAAAATAGAATTATTCATCAATGTGGGTTCACTGGGTATACACTAGGCACGCACAAGGTACACACCAGGTACGCACCAGGTACACACCAGGTACATACCAGGTACACACCAGATACACACCAAGTACAGATCAGGTACACATGACCATGAACGCAATAAACACGATAAAATCTGTAAGAGTAGATTCCGTGTGGTGGCGTATTTAAGAATACAATTCACCACCCCTCTCTTACCCGTGGGTGTCGTAAAAAACAACTAAGGGATATAATATACGTATAATATCTATGCAAGAGAAGGAAAACTCGAAACAAAACCCTATAGCAACACGTCTGACCAGCGTGTTATGGCAGATTAATTTCCCTCCCATAGTGGGGGAGGCCCGGGCCCAACGGTGGGACGTGTATGGGCTGAGATGATGGTGAGATGAGATTTATTTATGATATGTAAGATGGAAGAAAATTACATGAATTGATACAGGGCCCCTCGAAGGGACGCCACGCCACTGATAATACAGAAATATACAATACCCTGCATCTGTCCAACGGTAAGTTCCTTGTCAAGACCATCAATGGAGGCTAACAGAAGCAACCGCGGTGCGCGTACCGATAAGAAGGCGGCCGACAGACCTTGGAACCAGCCAGCCCAGTGTCGCTCTGTCTGCGACAGATCTATACGCCATTTGTATCTGAAAAACAACAGTTCAAATATTACTAAAATAAATATCATTTCATTCATTTAATCTCAGACCATATACATCCCACTGTTGGGCTTGGGCCTCTTCCATAAGGAGAGGCAATTTGACCTACTATTTCACGATGGTCAGACGTGTTGGAATAGGGAAATAAATATACAGTTACTTTATTTTTTTATCTTGAGTCAGAATTCATTGATTCAGTTTAGCTCGTATAAATCCCACTGCCGGGCTCTAGCCTGCTCCTCGATAAGAGTGAAATTTACCTACTATTCCTCGCTGGTCAGATGTGTTGGCATTTGACCTACATACTACGCTGGTTAGACGGGTTCGTCTAGTTTTATTTCGAGTTTGCCTTCTCTTGCATAGATATTATATGCGTGTTATATTCCTTAATCGTCTTTTACGACATCCACGGGCGAGATATGGGGAGGTGAATTGTATTGTTAAAGTCATCACTTATGTTAAAAAAAAAATTATATGATTGTCAATTATACCACTCTGTTGGCTAGTTAATTCCCCTTAATTTTTCTCACCAATGATAAAAATTTACTGAGAAACAAACAGTGTTGCCAATTTAGCGACTTTGTCGCTAGAAATGACGACTTTTGTTCAAGTGTTAGCGACAAAAAAAGTTTGTTTAGCGACAAATCTGGCGAATTTTGGAATCAGCTCGAAAGTCAAAAGTTGATACGGATATTAGAGTTCCGTGGTAGTATGCTAGTATGCTATTGGCACTTTTTGGAATCCTCGAACTATTTCCTAAAAAAAAAAAGCTCATCAAAATTTGTCGTCCATAGGATTTTATTTCGTCGTAAATAAGGTTACGCTGTGACCTACTATAATTTAGACATCCCGACATGTCCTAAAAAAAAAAGCTCATCAATATTTGACCGGACAATACCCGACGGGATTTTCTGTTTTAGCGACTTTCTAGCGACTTTTGAATTTCAGTCTAGCGACTCGAACTTCTAGGAGTTGGCAACACTGGAAACAAACAACCGTAGTAACCAACCCGCTTGCGTGGCGAGCAGGTGTGTCCAATAGTTGGCGTCGATGATTCTTAGATATAAAATATCTAATGCTTCTTCATCATCATCATCTAAACCCACCCACATAAGTCCCATTGTCGGGCTCGGATCCGCTTCACAATGGAAGGGACATTGACCTACCGCGCTGGTCTGACGTGTTGACATAGAATTTTATGACCAGTGTTCCATCTCTTGCATAGTCATCTTATATTGTATTGCATAGTCCTTAGTCATCTTTTACGACACCCACAGGCAAGAAAGCGGGTGGTGAATTGTGTTCTTACTATCACCACAAGAAGAATGTGTAACACTTACTTCATAGTATTTCCAGCGACCGGACAATCACCAACCGCAGCTGGCTGCACAAACTGATGCTCTTCAGCATCATCTGACTCCTCGGCAATACAATCAGCCCTGGGCTCATGACGGGTAGGTGTCAATGGTACTTCAGGACTCAACTGGTAATTCTCCACTTCATTTGTAGCTAACTCACCAGTCTCACAGCTGAAAGTTACAGTTATGTTTACATGCTGATTACTCCCTGTGTGGAGATGGGTTAATAATATCATCACCCATTTGGAGAGTGGTATAAATAACTGGTCTTATCCCAATTACTTGGGGGTCGCAGCGCATGGTTTTGAAAAAAAAAAATATATAGAAAAAAAAAATATATAGAAAGAAAATATATAGAAAAAAAATATATAGAAAAAAAACCCAAGTTTTGTATGGCGACTGCCATTCCTCTGATCTCTGAGCCAGATCTCAGAATCGTCATCATAATCATCTCACCCCATATAAATCTCAGGCTTTTATGTCTAGTTTTCCTTCTCTTGCATAGATGTTATCTGCTTAGGGGGGCGTTCATAAAATACGTGAGATGTTTAGGGGGACGAGGAGGTCGAGTCAAATCTCATCTAATCTCACGTTGGAGAGAGGGGGGTCTCGCAAATATCACGCAATTTTTTTTCTGATTGAAACAAAAAAAATTATACTATTTTGGTCCATTTAATCCACATGCTTAAGATTTAATCTTAAGCGTAATCGTAATACGATTAAGATCATTCACTAATTCGTTCGAAAGAAAATAATTTCATTCATACTTCGACGTTATACCATAGATAATTCACACACTAATACGCCACTGCCTACCGATTCAACCGCTGAATGCCTTCATCAGCACACCTTATGATCTCTATTGCCCAAGTGTACGTGATGATTTAGAGAAAAGATGCTGCAGTACATGCGGTATTTACTTTGCATCTAGCGCAAGAGCTGCAGAGCACAGGCGAGCAGAGCACAGGCGAGCAGCCCACATTGCACTAGCTAAGCAAGCGCGTATGTTCCGCAAAGTACGACCCTCACGGATTGTCACAAGACGAGCTAATGAGTTACTGTGCACAAGCGCCAACGGCTTAGAGTGGCTAGATCTGAACGAAGTTGAAGGAGCAGATGATTTTACTGGATATCATATGGACATGTTGGTTCCAATAGTATCTCTTGAGACCGCGCATGATTCTCCATGGACTGAATTAGAGTAGATATTCTTTTTTTAATCACAGTAGTTACGATTTAAGTATCCTATTGTTAAATTTTTATTACACTTATAATTAAACTCTCAGCAATATTGATTACTAGTCTTTAACTAGTCGTAAATAAAAGCACGAACCAATTTTTTTTCTTTTTACAATAACAATCCAACGTGTTTACATAAGAAACCCACATTTTGAAAAATCTCACGTGAGATTGGGGGATGGGGGATGGGGGAGGGGGTTGAATAAAATCTCACGACATCTCACCAGGGGGGGAGGGAGGTACAGAAAATTAAAAAAAACACCTCACGTAATTTATGGACGCCCCCTTAGTCACCTTTTACGACACCCATAAGGCAAGAGAGGGGGTGGTGAAAATCTAAATCTTGAAATAGAATTTTAGAATATTAAATAGAATATTAAAATTCATTCAGTACGGTTGAAATAGAAAAAAAAAATTAATATAAAAAAAATACATATTATCAATTCAATTTTAAACAAATTATATAAAAAGAATGAAAAATAAAATTTTAACGCACAAAAAGAGTTCTCTCCGGCGGGGAATCGAACCCCGGTCTCCCGCGTGACAGGCGGGGATACTTACCACTATACTACCGAAGACTTGAAAACTACAACGAAATTATGATTTACTTCAATAAATATGTTTAAATAGTAGAAAAATCATTTTTTAAGTTAACAATTTATTTACATACTGAATGTATCATTAAAAATTTCTCCGTATGGTGACAGAGTACTGATATAGTTAAGCTACAATTAATGCTAAGATATATAATCAGCAAGAGATTTATTAGCCGACTGCTATTGTCAACCCATGTTACAACTCTGATGATTATGAGATCATTACCTCCAATAGAGGATGTAAATGGCGAAACGAAAATTTGATATGTTTACTTAGAATATTACGAAGAATTAGCACATTGAAGTGGCAATGGGCAGACCACATTGCTCGACGAACCGACAACTGCTGGGTAAGAATGGTTCTCGGACGCCGTCCATTAGGTGAACCGATGACCTGGTGAAAGTTGGATGTTGATGTTGGATGCAGGCGGCACAGAACCACACATTGTGGCGTAACATGAAGGAGACCTACGTCCAGCAGTGGCCGTCCACTGCTGAAGGTAGGCTAATAGGCTGAAATGATGATGATGATGACTTAAAATATAAATATATTTAACTTCTATAATACATACAAATGATACATACTTAACTATTTGACTTGGCATAGAGACTTTCGCTGAATCAACGTTACGCACTTGACCGCTCCTTACACTGTAATGGTAAAATAACTTTTAATAATTTTATATAATACAAACCTAGACTTTACAGATTTTTCGGTCTAATTTTAATCGAGCTTTATGCCACTGCTGGACCGGGGTCAATATAATTTTTTTAAGCCACTTATATTAGCTTGGTTTGTTACACTGGAATAATTTGTAACTATGCACACTTAACTAGAACCAACGACAATGTAATAATTTAAATAGTTTGCCCCATTATCCTTACAGAATTAACAATCTTTTCTTATATCTCCTATATCTATCGCCTGAGATTTTAACGCGCCTCTATAGAAGACGCTTCCCTATTTTCTGCATCGCACTTTTTAGTTCAGTTCAGCTACAAGCGCATTTTTTAGTTTTTTTATACTTCCTACTTTTTTTATTATATTGGTACTTACCACCACTCTATCGCGTGTTCAATACTTCTGAAATGTGTTGGCCTGCTTCTTAAGAAACTTTGCATGCTGGCCAATGCCTCCATTGCTGTACCTGTAATGAAAATTTGAATATTTAACCATCTGTTCATTCGATTCAACACACCCCCAGCCCCAATCTTGCTAAGGGATATAAGACTTTGATACAAATGAAAAAAAGAACAGTACTTAAAACTTATGCCAACCCATTTGACCAGCGTGAATAGAAGTAGGTAATGTAATCCCATTGTAGAAAACGCCCGTGCCCATAAGGGCATATAATAACTAAGAAGAACCTTCATCTTCTACAACTAAGAAGAATCTTCATATATGGCCTGCTGCTCAGCATAAGGGTCTAAACATAAGAATCTACAAAGGTTTCAATACTTAAACTATGTGCTAAATTTCACATTCTTCCACTGTCTAATAGACGCGAAATCTCAGATGTTACTTATATTTTAAAAATCATCCGTAACAATGTTGAAAGTCCCAAGCTTCTCTCTAAAATAAATTTTAATACTCCAGTCAAATCAACACGGCATCATACTCCATTAAGTTTAACCGTAGTACCTACTAACTACAGACAAAATAGTTTTTTGTGGCGAGCAGGAAGGACACTTAACGCAAAATGCAAAGTGCACGACGTTGACGTATTTAACACAAGCGAAGTAACAGTGAGAAGATTGCTAAGCCAGGAATTTTTTAAAAACTATGTTTGTATGTAACCTACCTAATTGGATTACCTATTTATAGTGTCTACAGTCTGTTTGTTTAAAACTTATCATATTAGCGGAGACCTGTAATTAGCGGTCTGATGTATAACAAGTATTTTAATATTATTGTTGTGCTGTTGGTCTTCCAAAAATAAATAAATAAAAAAAAATAAATAAATAAACCAGTATGGCATTTGTACAACACTTATTTGCTATAGGTATTTCAAAGATATTTCCTTAAGTGATAAAATCTGGAATAAGGCAACACATAGAAGAACAGCTGTAACTGACATCGCCTGCAGAATTAGCATGTTGAAATTGGCGAGCCACATCTCTCGTCGAACTGACAACTGTTGGGAAGTCAGATTCTCGCGTGACGACCACGAATCGGACGACGCAGGGTAGGACGATGCAGGGTAGGACGATGCAGGGTAGGACGATGCAGGGTAGGACGATGCAGGGTAGGACGATGCAGGGTAGGACGATGCAGGGTAGGACGATGCAGGGTAGGACGATGCAGGGTAGGACGATGCAGGGTAGGACGATGCAGGGTAGGACGATGCAGGGTAGGACGATGCAGGGTAGGACGATGCAGGGTAGGACGATGCAGGGTAGGACGATGCAGGGTAGGACGATGCAGGGTAGGACGATGCAGGGTAGGACGATGCAGGGTAGGACGATGCAGGGTAGGACGATGCAGGGTAGGACGATGCAGGGTAGGACGATGCAGGGTAGGACGATGCAGGGTAGGACGATGCAGGGTAGGACGATCCAGGGTAGGACGATGCAGGGTAGGGCGACCCCTACTAGGTAGACTGACAACAACTTGAAAGATGCAGGGTAGGGCGACCCCTACTAGGTAGACTGACAACAACTTGAAAGTTGCAAGGAATCAATGAAAGTGGCACAGGAATGATGTGAAATTCTTGTGTGGAAGCCTATGTCCAACAGTGGATGCCTATTGTTTGATGAAAAAAACAAGAATACCTTCAACAACGTCAATAACAGCAATACCATGTATTGCTTGCTCTAATGATGGCTGGTGGGCTACTCGTACAGCAATGGCTCCTCCCATTGAATGTCCCACCAATATAAGTGGTGGCATTCCCAGTGTAAACAGCTTGTGTAAAACTTGTTCTATGTCACTGGAACATTTTAAATAAATATATATAGTTATAAATTAAAAATGTAATATTTCAGTAATCAATTACTTAGTGGAGGGCTTTTCAGAAAAAGCATGGCACAGTAGAATTAATATTAGGCATGCTGGTCATAATCGCCAGACTAGTTACCACGGTCAAGAAACTGATTCCTGTTACCGATAACAATGGTTAGTCTAATGGTGAAAGGGATTGGATACCATCTTAAAAGGCTGCAAACAGAATGGTCTGCCTACCGCAAAAAATGGCCAGACATAATTGTTTTTCCAAAACCCTATTCAGCATACCCTGTTCTGTTACTACCTATGTTAACACAAGACTATATTGTGTTGGCTTCATATAGGATAAGAATAGAAAGGGGAACCATATAAAAGTTTAGTTTTTTATAGAAATTAAACTTATAACAACATTTCAATGAAGGGTTGCTCTTAGTGCAAATATGGATAGAACATTATAAAAACTCACTTAACTAAAGTATCAATGTTAAGATCGTCAGGATTTGTGACTTTAGTCTCTCCATGACCTCTGACATCTATTGAGATGACCTGGCAATGTATCACCTTTGTTATTTCCTCCTGAAATAAAAAAAAGCTGCTCAGATGAGACGGTTATTTAAGTAACACATTTCAAGAAGAGTAAGTTTTATTCCAGAATATTTGTGGAGCTGAAAAAATAATAATAGACAAGCCCACTAAGTTTTTCGCTGGATCTTTTCAGTAGGGGTTCTGTCTGATCTTGTGGTAATTTTTGGATTAATTAAATTTAATAATATTAAAATTGACAATATGTAAGTAACCAATCAATCAAGTCAATTAAATTATACTTTCTACTGTTATAATTAATATAGACTAGCACCCTGCGGTTTTACCTGCATAATTTCCTTTCCCATGGGAATATCGGGATAAATTATAACCTATGTGTTATTCTGATATATAAGCTATATTGTTGCAAAGTTTTATCAAAATCCATTCAGTAGTTTTTGCGTGAAAGAGCAACAAACATCCTCACACTTTACTTTCATGTATATAATATTAGTTGGATTGAAACATCATCATCATCACACGTTATGTACATCCCACTGTTGGGCTCAAGCCTCTTCCACATTGGGAAGGCAATTCAACTGCTATAATGCACTGTTGTGTTAGTGTAAGGTTTTATTACCAAATTGCTTTTTTTTCATAGACGTTATCAGCATATTATAATCACTGTCTTTTATGACATCCACAGGCAAGAACGGGAGTTTTGAATAGGATTCATACTCCATCACCACACAGGAGACTATTAATAGACACATTCTGTGTGGAGATGTGAGTAAGAATACCATTTGCCACCCTCTGTCCTACCCGTGGGTGTCATAGAAGACAACTAAGGGATCAAATATGCATATAACATCTATGCGAGAGAAGTAGTAAAAGTAACTTATTTTTGATTTCAGGAAAATTCGAAATAAAACCAATACCTCTAACTAGTGTGGTATAGGTCAATTGCAATGGTAGGTCAATTTCCCTCATATTGAGGAGGAGGCTTGAGCCCAACAGTGGGACGTATATAAGTTATGATGATGAGGAATGGTACCATTTGGCAGCTCTCTGAAAATATTGTGATCCTCATTCTAATCATATCATGTGGTAAACTATATACAAACGAACTTTAAATGAAATAATTTCATAAATAGGAATATAACAAACTATTTCGGCAATGACTATATATACTCACACTGAACAAAGCCCAGCTCAAACCAGAGTATCCTCCGCCATGAAGAGTCACGATCCTCGGTCTAACCATTTGGTCGGGTACAGGTGAGAAGTATACTCTAAATGTTCCGTTGTCTGTCTCAACATCCGCACTAGCAGGAAAGTATTGCTTCCAAGACACGGGAGTGTAATCTTTGCGACGTCCAGCGCCGAATGGAGCCATCCTTAAGGTGCACGAAAAAGATAATTTAAATGTTATTTTGAAACATTTATTGCAAGAAAACAGTGAAACTTAGTTTTAAATTATTCATTTAAAATGCTACGCTAATAAAGTTTGTATCCATACTTGGAACCAGAAGTACGGGGAACTCTTGGCGGTAACTTATTTTTCATAATCGTTTTCTGTAACGCAGACATTGTGAAATACTGGTTTGTTAAACCAATTAAAACAATAAATATTTCCTTTTGTCTCTTGTTGTCATAAATAACAGCACTACGCACAATAACACTATTTTAATCCCCAAATATTAATTTCAGCATCACAATATCTGTAAATAGGGACACGAAAAAAATTTCGATACTTTTAGGTATCGAGTACTTTTATTTGGATACCGCTACTTTTGTACTCGATACTTTCCATTCGATACTTTTACTCAATGAGTACTTTTAGGCAGGTATTGTATCGAATAAATTGAAGAAAGTATCCATGTGAGACTTGGCCTTACGGCTCATGCAAAGAGTATAGTTTATTTTATTTTTATTTATTTTATTTTAGTTATATTAACTGAAACTGGTAAACTGGGCTCATGCTTATGGTAACGCCATCTAGTTAACGCGTAATGAACCTTCTAAAACGACATATTTTAATTTGAACACAGACAGGCAAATTCCTAAAAAAAAAGCTCATCCGACCTAGATTCTAGGAAAAGTACTCAGTACTCGATACTTTGGAGTATCGATACTTTCATTTCGGTATCGTATCCCTATCTGTAATTTTTTTTTTTGTTCTGTTCGTCCATCTGGACAGGCAAAGGGGTCAAAAGCCCATACAGTCAAGTCTTCATTTTATTTTTCTATTCTTCACGTTACATAGCTTGTACAAAGTCAAACTAAGTCTTTATATCATCTTCATCTTCAAACATAAATAGTACAATTTCACATAAAAGTAGTATTTCGTGTTCTTCATGTTTCATTTTCTTCATATATAGGTTCGCATGAAAGGCCGAAGCCAAGTCTTTTATTGATAATATCATTCTTGTTCCAATGAAGATCAAGCTTAGCCCGGGGTTTAATAATAAACTTTAATGATATAATACTAAAATATAAATCTCATATACGTTAAAAGAAATATATTATACATGAATTATAAATAATAATGATGAATATTATAAAGACCACTAAGATATTGAATAAAATACAAAACCACCACATAACACTCCACATTCCCGCCAAAAAACCCAAAAATAGATTTTAATGGATAAAATATCAAGAGATACCATTTAGAATGAATTTTAGTACAGTCATTTGTTTCTCTAATTTTGAGTTTGATTTTCATCTATACCAATAAATAAAATTGGAGTGTCTGTTTGTAATGTCAAAATAATAGGCTTTTTTCATGCTCACACGGTTATTTGCACGACACCTATGCCTAAAATAGCAATTAAAAAATTTTTGTCTGTCTGTCTGTTTGTTCCGGATAATCTTCAAAACGGCTGGGCCGATTTCAAAAATTCTTTCACCAATGGAAAGCTGAAATGGAATATCAGGGCGTAAACTAGGCTATATTTTATCCCGGTATGCTAGTATTCAATATAAAATATCTTTTTTTTTTTTTTGGGTTGGGCTGCGGTCGGCGCGCCTCCGCACCACTCCGTCCAGGGCGACAGAGGAGCTTAAGCACGCAACACCCGCAACTCACCCGAACACCACGTCGCATTTTATTAATATAAAATATCTTTGAGTATATTGTGTAATTTAATTAAAGAACTATTTAAGAAATAAATTATTCATGAATGTGCAAAACATAAAGTCCACTTTGTATTTCTATTACTCTTAAATTATAAGTACCTAAATAGTAGTTTGTTACAATTAGAACATTTTACTTAAATTGTTAATTAAAATGAATTCGAAAATTCAATGGAAAAACACAACACAAAAATAACTACAAAAAAGCTGCCAAGCTAAGTTTGTTTTTCATCAAAGCACATCCCACAACAAGAAGTAATTTCGTGAAATATGCTAGTATGTCCTGTTCGCCTTACCTGCTTGCTGGAAGAAGGCATATAAGCGCACACCTCTTTGAAGTTTAATACAAATATAATGACTTTTTTGTGGATATAGATATTTTTCAATTGAGTAAGAATAAATTAGAAAAACAGGTGATTCTTACACTAATTACGTGTATCTGCAAGAGAAACAATCAATAATACGATATGCTCTAACTGAAGAAATACAAATCTTATCATACATTTAATCGTTAACTAATAAGATATGAATAATAGTACCTACAGCCTTCTAGGAGTTTCATCTCGGAATGAGACATAAACTGTAAACCTTCAGTTTCGTGTCCTATGAGCTGTTTCATGTACCATTACATATTATTTTAATAGGGAAAAAATTAAAATACTTGATATTAATCAATAATTTCAGGCACCACAGAAAAGAAAAACCTTTCGGGAGCGTAATTTCAACAATAAAAACAAGAAAAAGAGAAATAGAACGAATAATTCTTCTTCTTCTTAAGTAACCCAGAAAATAAGGAAACGGAATGTCGAGAAGATATTGAGGTAGCTTTAATAAGCCTGTGCTTGTTAAAGGGCTGTCCCTAAATCAAGAAGCTGTGGACGTAACAGAAGACAACGATATACATGTTGTTCGGAAGAAGAATCAAGTAAAACAAGAAAAGGTACTATTGAAGAACCCGTAAGCAGCTTATCGTCATCAGCAATGTGTAACAATTTAGATTGTGGTGATGATCCCAGTTTGTGGCCTGTCAATATGACTAATGATCTTGTTAATATTTTGGTAAATTATGGTTATACAGGCCTCTAACTGCAACTTTCCTATGAATGGAAAAATGAAGAAAATTGCCAGACTATTAATCAACCTTAATGTAAAACAATAATTATCCTTTTTTTAACAAAACTCAGAGTAAGTAATCGTAAGGCGGCATAATCGATATTGCACGCGGGCAGTGAAACAGCTGGCGGTGAGCCTGACCCTATGCCAACGCGTCTCACCAGCGTGATATAGTAGGTTAATTTTTCTCCCTTAATGGAGGAGATTCGATGACTGTATTATTTAGCTCACACGGTAAATTATATGTTTATAGGGTGTCGGGCTTTAGAGTTACTAAATAACTAATCACTAATACTAAAGAATGTGGCATTTTAAATATTACAAGTTTTATTTATTTTTGAAAAATAATAAAATCCATGAAAATGATTTCTTTTTTTTTGTTTAAATCGCCTTTATGGGCAGGCTAAAGTCTTTTCGACTATACTGCCTTGTCTTACGTAGCTTACAAATAATTTTCTTCACATATTATTTACCATTTATTCATATTGTATACCTAGTTTATTAATAGTCATTGTTCGTCAGTAAGTCAAGTCGTTACCATTAATTAGGTGCTGAAAACCTAATTAAATGATTTCTCTGGGAATTTCGGAAGTAATAAGTACTACGTACAACGTACTTATTACTTCCATGGAAAATACACGAAAACCACTCTTATATCACATTCACCACACTTCAGCATCTTAACTGTTCTATATTACATAAAATATCAGCAAAATTATTCAATATACACACACTCAATATAATACTATAAAACACAAAAAAAATGAAAATGATAAAAAAAAGACATTTCCATATTCACCTGAAAATGATTTCTTTTAAAATCGACTAATCGCTAAACCTGATTTTGAAATCGAACCTTCGTTTTGCTTTTGACATAAGATTGTGATTGATGGTGTTTCGTTGATTTTACACAATTCATAGTTTTGTATCTAGATCTACGACGTAAAACGTAAATTACTAGCTATCTATTATTGACGAAAACATTAAATAATCCATAAAATGCACGAATGTAAAACGGCTGTTGTTATGTTTAATATAATTTTATAAAATATTGTATAAGTTTACTTTCTGTTCAACTTTAAATCATGGCATTAGACATAACAAAGATATGTCGAATATGTCTGGAACCAAACAAACAAACATTTGATATCTACACCAGCTATTGTGTGAAAAAGAACATTCTGTATTGTGACATGCTAACAAACTGTACTAAATTAAAGGTATTTATATCATGGCAATAGAAAATTTGGCATGTTTTCGTAAACAAACTCCAGTTTCATAAAATTGTATTTGTAGCCATGTGAAGAAGACGGTTTACCGCGTTTAATTTGCAAGGAATGTAGCCGGCAACTCAAACGAACGTATATCTTCAACATACAATGTGAAGAAAGCGATCAAAAGTTGAAATTTTTCTTAGATAATGCATCCGATGCCAAGAATGATATTGATGAATGTACTGACGGATTAGTTAAAGACGAGTTGCCATACGAGTATGAGGATGGAAAGGATAGAACTGGATTAAAAATAGATACTGAAATTCGATCCACATTAATTGAAGAAAATTCTAAAGGTGTAAATAAAGATGATATAAAGTTGGGTAAGTTGAATTTAAAATATTGATCATATTAATAGTCTATAATGATTTGTTAAGTGTCTGAATTAGAGATGAGATATACTTGCAAAATCCCATACCAGAGCTTCTAAGTACGAGTACATAAAAATACCAGGGTCGAAAACCAGGTTTTAAAATACTTGAAAGTATTAAACTATGTTAGTACCAAGGAGGGCTGCCAACTTCTATGCATACTAAACATACCTATACTTAAAATATTTAGTAAACATAGAAAACTTTGTTTGGTACGGATTCTAGTTTTTGTGCCGCAATTTTGAACGGTTTTTGTTTATGAAATGAAATCATTCCTTCCTACTTTTTATTGCACTGTACTTGTACTGAGCCCCGCACTGCTTGCGAACATGAGTATTTACGTGGCTGGATACTTTAAAGTGTCCAAGCGCAGCGGCGGGACGGCGTCCATATTTGAAAATACTTGCATAGGAATTTGACCCTTATTCCATGAGGTTGTAATACAAGTCGTGTCAAAATCGTATGAATAAAAAACTACTTTGAAGTTCAAAGTATTTTTCATTTACAAATTAGATTATGTTTCTTATTCGCATTGTTATATAGATTGTTTTCCTATGCAAGTATTTTTAGGTGTACTGTTTCAAGTTCGTAGCACATTCGACTTATAGCAAATACTTTAATACTTGCAAGTATTGTCCTCTCATACCAGGGCGCCGTACTTCGAAGGGAAACCCTGGTTTTAAAACCTGGTAACGTAAATATGTCTCATCTGTAGTCTGAATTGAAGACTTGAATTATTACATGATGGATGGTATGACAATACTTATCAGATGATTTTGGAATGAGTGGACAAAGCAGATACATTGATAACGGATGTAATGTATTCATCAATCCATTGTGTGTGGATATATTGAAGATAAAGTTAAAAAACAATGTATGTAAAATAAAAATACTCTTTCATTGATTTGATTGAAGGAATTCAGACTTCTTTATATTGATATTACTAAGTGTGACCGTATAAAATTATAATTAACCTAATTATAAGCAATTAATATGAAGTTATTAAATTTCCAGAACCATATTTAAATGAAGGAGACAGTGAGCATTGTTGGGATGCAGATGACAATGATATTTTAGGTATTATTAAAGTTAAGAAAATTGGTGAGTCTTATTATATTTATGTAAGGAAATTAATGGGTTTTTTTTTTGGGTTGGGTTACGATCGGCATACTCCTAGCATGTTGCCTGCGTCATTAGGCCGACCACCGGTGCAGAGTTCCTTGACTTCAGTGGTCGACCCGATAGAATACCCTGAGGGAGTACCCTCTCCCATCGACGTCGACGCCGATCGCCGTCGCGAGGCTAACCTCCCCGTGACTGGCCGGACTAATTCCCCGGTTCGGTCACCCATAGCCTCTGCTAGGGGAATTTAATGGGGTAATTTATCACTAAGGCAGATCCTCGCCTTTAACAGTGCCATAGCCACACTGTTAATGATATTTTCTGAGAATTTTAGTGGAAAATGAAACCATATGTAAAGCACTTATATAAGTTTATTCAGGTACCAAGATATACAAGGCTTTATTCTTAAAAATTATTATTCATCATCTTGCTCTCATCCCAATTACTTGGGGTCGACGCAATATGTCATCTGTTTTGACATATTGCAAAAAGTTTCGGCAATGACTTTTATGACCGGCCGCCTGCCTGACGTCAACCCTCCTTGGGAATGTAATCGTTGACCCGAATGGTACCAGATGGAGTTAGTCCGGGTCAATCTAGGGCTCTTAGTCGTCTTTTTTTACGACACCCACGAGCAAAGCAAGGGTTGGTAGTATTCGAAGCCGCTACCACACAGCGTGTATATTCTTAAATATTAATGTAATATTCGTGTATTAGTTGTATTAGTGTAGTATTGTATTAGTGTAATTAGTGTAATATTCTTAAAAATTATTATTACTGTCTATTTTAACAAAAGGAAGTTTGAGTTCGATAATATTAAGAAATGTAGTAACAATCTTCACAATGTCTAACAGAAATAGATTTGATCAATTAATAGAATGATATTATTATTGGTTTTACAAATATTTTTTCTCTGTGTGGAATGAAAGCATCATCATCTTGCTCTTATCCAATTACTTGGGGTCGACACAATATGTCTTCTTCCATACAGTTCTATTGGACATCATCTCTGCAGTCACTCCCAAGCTATCCATGTCAAGCCTCACACAGTCCATCCATCTTTTCCTTGGTCTTCCTTTACCCCTAAAGCCTTCAACATTAATACCCAAAACTTTTCTCACAACATTACTTTCATCCCGCCTCATCACATGTCCATACCAAGTCAGCCGTTCACTCTAACTTTTCCGTCACTGGCGCAACTTTCAAACTTTCTCTTATGTGTTGATTTCTCACTTTATCCATTCTTGTCACACCACACATCCATCTCAACATTCGCACATGCAGTGTGGAATAAAATTGGAGCGCCGGAGGCGCAACTACCTGCGCCTCATGCCGCCCTAGCCGAGGCCGCGGGTGACGTGACCGGGGATTAGTCCCTCACCCGCCGAGAGCCCGACCGCGTGAGGAAAGACCGATGACCTCCCCGATGGGGGGACGTCGGTCTATGGGAGGGTACCCCAATAGGGGGTATTCCGTCGGGCCGACCACTGATGTCAAGTAACCCTGCTCCGGTGGTCGGCCCAACGACGAAGGCGACGTGGTTTTCGGGTGGGTTGCGGTTGTTGCGTGCTTACGCCCCTCTATCGCCACGGACGGAGTGGTGCGAGGAGCGCGCCGACCGCAGCCCACCCCAAAAAAAAAGTATAAAAAATAAAGAATAAAATATCTGCTTACTTGTGAATGGCCTCCCAAAGTGTAAACAAGTTGACAATAGAAGAAAGCTGAAGGTTATCTACCATCACCCATATACATTCCACATTTGTGCTTGGGCCTCCTCCAATATGGCCAAATTAACCCACTATATGACACTAATCAGACATGTTGATATAGGGTTTTGTTTAGAGTATTGCTTTTCTTGTATAAATGTAATATGCATATTATATCCCTTAGTCGACATATATACCCATGGACAAGGAAGCCTGTGATGGTCCGGCACCGCACAGAAAAGCTATACCAATTATACCAATTTATTTACCCAGCATAATTTATGTAGCCATATAATAAATTAATTTTTGAAGTAAAACTTTTTATGGAAGGTTTTTACAATTTTGTTCTGCAATAATTTCCTCCATCATCATTGATTTACTATACTACACTGGTTAGATGGATTAGTCTAGGGCATGGATGCACAGACCGCGGCCCGCCGGTCGAATACTGGTGGCCCGCCGACAGCAAAAATAATACTCTCGTACATTCGAAAAATATTGAATTCTATTCCAGATTATCAATTCTTTATTGTCTTTAATTACTTATACTTCTGGCGACCCGCCATCGGTTCATGATTTGCCCGAGTGGCCCCTAGTCTTAATAAGTCTGTGCATCCCTGGTCTACCGTTTTATTTTGAGTTTTTCTTCTTTTGCACACATGTTATGTGCAATAATTCCATAGTTGTCGTTTACCCACAGGCAAATTGTATTCTTACTCCACTTTTTTTTTTGGTTAGACTTCAGTCAGCGCACTCGGTACCTGGCTCCGTCCGGGGTGATAGAGGGGCGGTGCACGACCCCGTAAGCCACCCATATAGCACATCGCCTCCGTCGTTGGGCTGACCACCAGTGCAGAATTTCTTGACTTCAGTGGATGACCCAACCGAATACCCTCTCCCATCGACGCCCCCCTAGGATGCTGATTGCCATCGCGAGGCTAACCTTTCCGCGGGTGCCAGACTAAATCCCCGATCCGGTCACCCGCAGCCTCTGTTAGGGCGGCATCAGGCGCAGGTACTCCCGCCTGCGCCGACCCAGTCGCTGGCGGAGGACCGATTCTTACTCCACATGCAATAAACCGTTTTGTATGATGAAAAGTTTGCATGAATAAGACTATAAGCAACTGCCATATATCATATTTATGTGTCAAACACTTTTAGACAAGCAAAAGTAATTAGTGTAATAATTAAAATGTTTACCTTTTTTTTTTGGGAGGGGTTGGGTTACGGTCGGCGCACTCCTCGCACCACTCCGTCCGGGGCGACAGAGGGGCCTGAGCACACACACCCGTAACCCACCCACGCGACACGTCGCCTTCATCGTGGGGCCGACCACCGAACAGGGTGACTTGACGTCAGTGGCCGGCTCGACGGAATACCCCTTGACGTCTCCCCTTCGGGGAGGACAACGGTCTTTCCTCACGCGGTCAGTGTCTCGGCGGGTGACGGACTAATTCCCCGGTCAAGTCAACGGGCCTCGACTAGGGCGCCATCAGGCGCAGGTATTCGCGCCTGCGCCGCCTCAGTCGCCGGCGGCGGGTCGCGTTGTCGAGAAGACGCTCCTAGCGCACGCGCTCCGCTGCCTCCTTCCACATTAATAGTTTACCTGCAATAAAGTTACACCTCCTTACGACACACCCTGTTGTTGTTGTATTTTTATATCTTTGTTTTTATTTCAGATTCAATAATTAATAATGATGATTGTTGGGATGCTGATGATGATATATTGTTAAACAGAATTAAAATAAAAAAAAATGGTAATATATCAAATATTTAGATAGAATTATGCTATTCGAATTTTCGTGTGCTGGTGGAGTAAGAATACCTCAAGTTTCTTGGTTCAAGTTTTACTTCTTTTGCATAAATGGTTTTTTTTATTGTGATTGGTGGCAAAGAATGAAACAGTACACCTGATGGTAAGTGTTGCTGCTGCTAATGGACCTTTGCAACGCTGCCTACTGCAAAGAAAGTGAAGGGAGTTTTGAGTTTGGTGATACTAAAGGAATAATACTAAGAGATATAATATTAATGTAACATCTGTGCAAGAGAAGGAACACTCAAAATAAAACCCTATACCAACCTGTTTCCCTAGCCGAGGCCGCGGGTGATCGGACCGGGGAATTGTCCGTCACCCGCAGAGAGGCTGACCGCGCGACGACGACCGACGTCCCAGGACTTCGAGAGGTGAGGTTACCCGAAAGGGTATTCCGTCGGGCCGATCACTGATGACGAAGTCACATCTGCTCCAGTGGTCGGCCCAAGAACGAGGTGACGTTTCCCGCGCGCCGTCCTTTCATCGCCCCGGACGGACTGGACCGCGCGTGCGCTTACCATAGCCCACCCATAAAAAAAAAAAATACCAACCTGTTTGATCAGCATGGTATAGTAAGGTCAATTTCCCTCCTATTGTGGAGGAGGCTCGAGCCCAACAGTGGGAAGTATATGAGCTGAGCTCCGGGCCGAGTTTATAAGCTGGAATGATGATGATATGTTTTTTTAAAGTAGAATTTATCAATAATTAGACACAATCTGAAACTCGCTGCTGGCAAGCTTTGTCATGTGAGTCTTGCCTTGACACTGACCAGGGTAATGATGGAGGTATTTTGTCAAGCATTAGCCTTTTGTGCTAAAACCATTTTAATTTATTCTCATTGCTACTTTCAGAGGCTAAACACGGTGTCGAAATCCCGAAGAAGAAAAGAGGCAGAAAGAAAAAAGGTTAGTTTTTTTTAATACATACACACAACCGTGTATATGTCATCATTTCTATGTTATGACATTAAAAATTGAATAAGTCATCATTCCTTCTAAACTAAAATATGGCTGGCCCAGATAACATATCTCTGGTTGGTGACAGAGTAAGAATACAATTCACCACCCCCTCTTATGCACGTGGGTGTTGCAAAAGGTCACTAAATGATTAAATATGCATGTAACGTTTATGCAAGAGACGAAAAACTTGAAATAAAACCCTTTACCAACACATCTCTGAGTGGCGTGGTCTAAGTCAATTTCTCTCCTATTGTGAAGGAGGCCCAAACCACAGTGGGTTTATGTGGACTAAAATGAGATACTATGAGTGGTACCCGATCACAAGTTAACTATTAGAGTAGCCATTACTTCGCTCAACTATATTGCAGGCAAGCGAGCTTTCTACTCCACATAGCTGCAGACGAGCGTTTACTATTTTTAATGTAATATTTTGTTTGTTGTATCAGTATGTGCTGCTGGTGAACTGCCCCAGTTACCAGAGAGTAAGCTTCCTCATCAATGTGATGTCTGTGGAAAGTTCTTGAGCACCAAAAGTAATCTGAAAGCCCACAAGCTGTGTCACACTGACCTTCGACCTTACAAGTGCACCGACTGCCCTGCTACTTTTAGGTAAGGTCGTTAATTGCTACCTTAGTTTAATAACATGTGGAAACCTATATCATTTAACAGATGTTGAAGATTATAATTTTCCGTGTAGTGACAGAGTAAGAACACAATTCTCTACCGCCCCTCTTTTTTTTTTTTTTATGTTTGGCCTATGGTAAGCGCACGCGCGGTCCCGTCCGTCCGGGGCGATGAAAGGACGGCGCGCGGGCCCATAACCCACCCATACCCACGTCACTTCGTTGTTGGGCCGACCACCGGAGCAGATGTGACTTGTCATCAATGGTCGGCCCGACGGAATATCCTATCGGGTAACCTCACCACCTCTCGACGTCCTGGAACGTCGGTCGCCATCGCGCGGTCAGTCTCTCTGGGGGTGACAGACAATTCCCCGGTCCGATCACCCGCGGCCTCGGCTAGGGCGCCTCTCCGCCTCTCTTGCTCGTGGGTGTCGTCAAAGACGACTAAGGGATGTAATATGCATATAATATCTGTGCAAGAAAAATAAATTCGATACAAAATCCTATACCGACCTGTCTGACCAGCATGGTATAGTCAGGTCAACTTCCTTCTTATTCTAGAGGAGGCTCCAGGCCAATAGTGGGTAATAGATGGGCCTAAAAGAGTATAAAAGGAATTTAAAAAATATGATCAATTTTAAAATATTTTCCTCTATCCATCTAGTATCCTTTTTTTATTGTAGGATATGATTTGGACACACCCCGTCCAATCCGTCTGGGGTGAAGGATAGGCGGCCCCACAACCTACCGTGAGCCCTCCCCATCGCAATTGGGCCGACCACTGTTACCGATTCCTTGACATCCGTGGCCGACCTGGCATCCATTAAGCCAATTGAGATTCTCAAAATATAAAGGGAAGCGGGATAGTACTTCATTAGACTAGCTACTCATAGAGTTGGAGTTATAAGTTTCACAGAAAAAATGCTCTTCTAGTGTTTCCAGAGCTGGTTTGTCTAATTCACCAGAGGAAGTAAAGCATTCATTATGATGATCATCTTAACTCATATACGTTCAAATGTTGGGCTCGAGCCTCCCCCAGAATAAAAGAGAAATTGACTTACTATAAAATGCTGGTCATACGGATTGGTATAAGGTTTTATTTCGAGTTTTTAGCCTGCACGGCGGTCCTTCTATCCCCCTGGACATTTCTCGTGCTGTGTGATCGGATCTCTATCAAAAAGCATGGTTAATATGCCATTATCACTCTTTGGGCAACCATGAGCATATGGAAATCCAATGGGTATGAAATAACGTGATTCTTTTTAATATTCCAGGGGTCACAGTGCATTATTTCAACACAAGAAAGTTCATACAGGCGAAACCCCATATCATTGTGAATACTGCCCTAAGCAGTTCAGTAGGAGAACTGGATTAGTCAACCATATACGAATGCATAAAGGTATGTTGTGTTATATATTAGCTGGAGTATCTGACTTCGTTCACAAGTTGATATGAAATTATGCTATTGTTGGAGCAACAAGATAAACCTTAAGCGTGATAGCACAATGTACTTGATTACACCGGAACTCGTTTTTGAGTTTCAGCAGTACATTGTGCATTAATAACGGTCTTGAATGGTCTACAATTTTCTAGAACATTCTACAACATTTGAAAGTTCTGGAATGTTCCACAAAGATCTAGGCTTTTTACCACCATTTCAGACAATGTTCAAACACTCAACAACATTGTAGAATATTCGAGTACGATCTAGAAAGTTGTAGAATGCTCTTGATAACTCAAATGGTCAGGAATCCATTTGGGGATTTCTAGAGGTTAATACTTTCATCTTTTAAAATAATTTGGGTAAAATCGGAAGTTTTAACATGGTTAGATTTTTGTTTGATAGATCATGGATAGATTAGAGGCCACCACGCCATATAACTTGTTTAATCGTATATCACTTGTTTCTGGGTTCTACTGACGCGCATATTGCATTTTCTTTTAGTGGGTGTCGTAGAAGACAACTAAGGGATTAAAATATGCATACAACATCTATGCAAGAGAAGGAAAACTCGAAATAACACTCTGTACCAACTCGTCATAGCATCATGGTGTAGTCGGTGAAACTGCCTCTCACTGTGTAGGAGGCTCAAGCCTGGCAGTTACACGTATAAGCTGGGATGATAATGGCCAATCAAAGTAGTGAATTATATTCTTCCTCTGTATCTGCACAGAGAGTGTTCGTCATCATCATTTGCCTGCCATTATCTAGTTAAGTGCAGTCAGCACACCACATTCTTAACTTCCTTCCTCATATACGTCCCACTGTGGGAGTGATATTGACCTACTATACCGCGCTGGACAGACGTATTGGTATAGGGCAGTGGTTCTCAAACTTTTTAAATGACAGAACCCTTTTGGGAAGCAAAATACTTGATGGAACCCTACAATAAAACAATTATTTTTATAAGTGTATTCTATATTAATCAGCATAATAAAAGTACAATGTATCAGTTACTAATTATTATTTACTTCACCACTTGGTAAGGACAATAATAGAAAACATTAAAAAAGAAAAAATCTAACTAGTGGGAGGTATGAAACTGTTTTTTATTTTTCATCAATTGCTTGATATCAGGTTTGATGGAAGAAAGTTGGAGTCTCATATCAGCTTCGGCGTCCAGTCTATTGCGATATTTTGTTTTCGTGGCTGCGTAGGTAGAGAATCCTGTTTCGCACAAATATGTAGTTGGGAACGGGAGAAGAATATCCAGAGCCATTTGGCCAAGCATTGCATATTCATCTTGGATTCTGCACCAAAAATCATTAAGAGGCGTCGTTTTGAACAATGACTCCATACTTGTGTCTGATGACATTTCTAAAAGAGATTCATATATCTCATTTGACATGTTTTCAGGCTTTTCCAAGTTGGGTAAAAAAGGATTATGAATCCAGGAGTTCACTTTAATTTTTGTATTGTGTTCTTCGGGAAAATACTTTTCAAAAGATGCGCGCATCGAACTGAGATATTGGACCAATTCTTCAAACACATTATCTTCAAACATTTCTGAGTCGTTTTCGCTAACAAACTCACTGAGTAACGTAAAACTTTCTATTTCTTTCTTACCAATGCAAATGATCCAAAAATCTAATTTTCTTTTAAAAGCAGTTATTTTATTATAGGCCTGAAACACTGTTGTCTGTTTACCTTGCAACGATAAATTTAATTCGTTAAGTTTTTGAAAGATATCCGCCATAAAAGACAATCGGAACAACCAAGTTTTATCATACAAACGGTCCTTCAAATTAAAAGAAGTATCTGCTGAAAGAAACATTTGTAACTCGGCTCTAAGTTCAAATAGCCTTGTTAAAGTTTTTCCCCGAGACAGCCATCGCACTTCTGTATGGAGCAGCAGTGTTTTATGTTTGCTGCCATAATCTTCACACAATAATGAGAACAATCGGGATTGTAGTGGTCGTGATTTGATAAAATTAATTATTTTTACCGCTTCATCCATAACTAATTTTAGATTAGACGGCATTTGCTTCATCGCAAGTGCTTGTCTATGCAGAATACAATGACTGGAACTACAATTAGGCGCTTTATTTTTCATTCGTGACACTGCTCCTGCTGTTTTACCTGTCATCGCCTTGGCCCCATCTGTACAAATGTCAATGCAATTGTTCCAACTGAGATTATGTTCTTCAAAAAATATATTTATTTTATTAAAAATTTCTTCCCCGGTAGTGTTTGTAAGCAGCGATGAACACATAAGCATGTCTTCTTCAAAAGAACTTTTATATGGATATCTCACAATAACCAGCAGGATAGCCAAACCAGCGACATCAGTCGACTCGTCCATTTGCAAAGCGAATCGTGTATTTTGTAGACGTGTAACTAGTTCTTGTTTGACGTAGCTTGCCAGATCATGGATTCGTCGTGAAACAGTATCGTTTGATAGCGGAACAGTAGAAAGATGCTTTGCAGATTTTTCATCAAGCATACATTTTGTTATGTCTAATACACATGGTTTTATTAATTTCTCAGCGATAGTGTGCGCTTCACCTGCTTGTGCAATGCGATAGCTAACTAAGTATGATGCCTCCGTGGCCTTTTCGTTGGTAGTTTGTGTTACATGCATCATATTTTTTTGACTTTCTAATAACTGATCTTTTTTGCGAACAAAAAATTCTTTATTCTTGTCTTTAGTCTCGGGGTGTACGGTTTCTAAATGTCGACGCAATTTGGCAGGTGCCATGGAACTATTAGGAAGCAGTTTACTACAAACAAATCCGAAACTGATATAAGATTCATCATACTTCCTTTTTTTTCGTCTTTGAAACCGTCGAGCTTGACGTCGTGGCACTCGTGGCATCATCTTCTGGATCGGTGATTGCTAAATTCTCCGCGCGCATTGCTTTTGAACATTCAGCGTCATTAGAAGATGTTGTTGGAACACGTTTAACACCTTTAAGCCAACGTTCCATTCTTCTTTATTTATAATGTTACAAGTCAGGATAGTGGGGTTTAAATAATGCACAATCGTTACTGCGTATAAGAGACTAAATTTAGAACCTACAGGGAAGAAATGTATAAAACTGAGACAACAGAATACAGCAGGCAGTAAAACAATGAACACTAGTTTCTCGCTAGCGAGCTTGTAAGTAGGTAGTAACTTATCGCTCCGAACGCTAATCATCAACTGACGACGCCAATTTTTTTTTTTTTTTTTTTGTGTGACTTAGTTGTTAGCCTCAGATGGCTGTGACAACTTTACCCGGACTGGTGGGTGAGCGCTGAGGGCTCTCAACCCGCATCACGACGCCAACGCGCGATCGCCGCTTTTATACTTAGTCCTAGACTCGATCTCAAATATTCTCGAAAATACTCGAGAATATTTGAGAATACCTTTGATAAACAAAAAGCAAAAATAAAAACAGAAATTTAAAAATAGCGTTGTAAACAATATCGACTTTATCCTTTGAAATTAGAGACGAAAGTCGCTAGTTGACAACTATAGCGTCTAATTCAGAGGCGGCTTTTATCAAAGAGACTGAGCGCTTACAAGTATACTACCCGCTCGTTTTAAGTTTGCCGCTGGCGATAGGTATGAGTGTATGACGTTCGAATTTTTTTATTTAATTGTAACAATAAAAATTGTGTACGTTAGATATTTGGGTAAAACTATGACACATTATAAGTTTTGTTGTCACGTGGGGGAGGGTACGCGCATTCCACAGACCGGCAAACTTAGAGCGAACGCGTTGTACAAGTATAAAATTGTTGAGACCAAACTTATGAGATATTGTACCAGCTAATGTAACACAAGCTTATACAAATACAAATAAATAAATAAATAACATTCATAGCGTTTTGTCTCCGCGCGGCCGCGGAGTCCGCACAGCCGCGGAGCGACCAGAGAGAGGTGTTTTGATTTTTTTATTTCTAAATTCTTGCGGAACCCCGACAGAGGTATCACGGAACCCTAGGGTTCCGCGGAACACACTTAGAGTATAGCTGGTATAGGGTTTTGTTTCGAGTTTTCCTTCACTTCATAGGTCTTTTACGACACCCACGAGCAAGAGAGGGGGTGGCGAATTGTATTTTTACACTAATCTGTTTGTTGTACAATGTTTTTTTTTATGCTTTATCATGCAATCAGTCCTTCCGACTATGAGCAGATGTGGTGAGGGATAGAATTCGGGCGGAAACATTCCTCATTAGGAATGTATTCCATGTCTAATATGGTGACTCAGTTCATATCCCCGAGCTCCAGGATTCTACGTCGCTTCAGTCGACTAATGCAGTCTGGTATTGTGAGCTGAACAGCTAGCTGGTTAGGATGGTCCTCCAGTCTAGATTTATATTTTTTTGAGGATGATTTTATTTCTTCCTTCATGGTTGGCATGCTTAGGTGTTCGTGTACTTCAGAGTTTCTTATGAACCAGGGAGTATTGCCGACCTGCTTTAAAATATAGTTCTGAGCTCTTTGAATTTTATTTATGTTGGAATTGCAGGTAGCCCCATAGTTGAATTCCGTAGGTCCAGACTGGTTTTATAATGGACTTGTAGATCAGTAGCTTGTTCTCCAGAGACAATTTTGAAGTTCTACCCAGATTTTTTTACTACCCAGATTGTTATACAATGTTAATATATATATTTCAGGTGAAAAGCTGTACAATTGTGAGATATGTTTCAAAACGTTTGTTCAGAGCGCTCAACTGTCTATACATATGAAGCGTCACAAAGGTGATAAGCCATACCTCTGTCAGATATGCGGTAAAGGTATGTTGCTTTTGTAAATATAGGATTGTAGCTCACTTATACGACTCCAATAGGGCTTCCAATCCCGCAGCCTGAATTCAATCTCGGTATTTGTGGGATTACGAATTTTCAATCCCGCGGGATCTCGGTATTTGCGGGATCCCGCATATTGATAATATCCACATTTATATAAACCAAATAAAACCATGAATTAATCAACTCCACATTTATTTACGTACATATTTCTATTAATATGAGATCAATCAAATTATATCGTTTATTTGTAACAAAAATTAATGAATTAATCAACTAACTGGACATTTATTAAAGTATTAGTATTAGATTAATGAAGGACAAATGAATCGTTTTTATATCACAAAAACCCTATGAATTATCAATAGGGAATATGCACGAAACTCCAAAATGAACAAATTAATTTTATTTGTAATCTTTATTGTTTAAAAAACGTACCTATACAATTATTTTTTAATTTTATCATTATTTAATAATTAAATTTAATTATCAAAAAGTGCCTTTTTTGAGATTCGCGCGCAAAATTTCTGAAGCGCACCGCATTGGTTGGAGTACTATGATGTCACGTTTTGAACACGTGACACCCGAATCTTCTAGTTAGTGCTGTCTATATTAAAAAAATATATTGTTTTTCGATATATCAATATTTTTAAATATATCAATATCGGAGTTCGATATAACGAAAAAAATATCGATAATTCGAATTTTCCCCATGACCACTCTTTAGCTTCGTTCATTGCGGGGTTGTCGTGCCGAGCTTTTTTTTATCAAATTCTAGGAGTAAATGATAACTGATCATCAGTTTCATGCCAGCGCTTCTACAATAGATTAAGTTTACGGTGATTTTGTAGAATAAATACTTTAGAAGAAAAGATAAAAAACCAAATTTATTCAAATAAATATCGACCCTCGATACGTATTTTTTATTATCGTCCAAAAAAAGTTCAGTATTAAGTATCGATATTTTTAAATAATAATATCTATACATATTTTGACATATCGATATTTTATCAACAGCCCACCTTGGATAAGAGGAGAACCTTGTGATATCAAGTTGCTGTTTGTGTTTCTAGTGATTATTTATAGGGATGTGAAAAATAATCGATTTTTATAAAATTGATTTTTACAAAAAATAATCTATTAATAATTGATTTTTACAATCGATTTCAAAATAATAAAAGTCGATTATTAATCGATTTTTTTTTTATTCGAAATTCGATCAAAATTCATCATACTGTGTTAGAAAATAAAGCTCACATTTCCTAAAAAAAGTCATAATAATCCTGTTGGGAGAAAAAAAACGATTATTTTAGAATTGATTTTTTAATTAATCGATTATTTTATAATCGATTTGTTTTAATTTATCGATTATTTTATAATCGATTTTTTTTTAATTAATCGATTATTTTATCATCGATTTATTTTAAAGAACAAAAAATCGATTATTTTAAAATCGTTTTTTTTAATTAATCGATTATTTTGTAATCGATTTTTTTTAAATTAATCGATTATTTTATAATCGATTTATTTTAAAGAACAAAAAATCGATAATTACAAAATCGATTTTTCCCTCTAAGTCACATCCCTAATTATTTTGTATTCTTACCCAGTTATTTCATAATAAGTTATTAGTTTTCTGTGTTCAAGTATTAATCTTGTGAATAGGTCTTATTACAATGACTGAAACCGGTTTCGTCAAAGTATAGTCAGATAATCTTCCTAAAATAGACGATTCAACATATTTCGCGTCTAATTCAGATTTAATGTCTGTTAAACTCGGCGGAATAAAAGCTGCAAGGTAAATAAGATATAATATATTTAATAATCGTAATAATAATAAAAAAATCAATATTTTTCCGATATAGCGAACCCCGATATTGATACATTGTAAAATATCGATATGTCGAAAAACGATATTTATAAAAATATCAACAGCCCTAGTTGGCAGCCCTAGCAACTTGTACGAGTGTCGAGTACTCTGACGTCACAGAATACGCGCGCCGAAGTAGTCGCGTTTACATCGCCCATAAATAATGGCAATTTTTAAATTTTTTTTTTAGCGTTATGGTTTATATTTTGGATGTGTTGTGATGGGTATTTATTTCTAGTAATGTAATAACTAGTAGAAACATTTAAAAAAATAAAAAAATATCATGCATATTCCCTATTAACTCCATATTTATTTAAGTATTGACTGCTAGTATGAGATCAATCAAATTACACCGTTTTTTTTCTTCACAAAAAACAGTAACAAATGCTGAATAAAAAACAAATCTTCAAAAATTCTTCTTCAAAAAAATACACAAGAAAATTAAAAAATCAACCTAAAAACACATATTTTTAAACTGCAAATTTATATAGGATATGTTACTGTTTGAGTTTGAGAGTTTATTAAGTTTGAGGCTGCATACACGCTTTTTTTTCATTCCCGCAAATCCCGCGGACCCCGCACCCGTAATCCCGCATCATGCGGGATCCCGGTATTGCGGGATTGGAAGTCCTATACTCCGCTACCACGGCTTGAAATAGTGATGACTATTTGCTGTCCACGCCTCGGCAGCTGTCTCCGCGCTTACAGCTAACAGCTACACTACTCTTAACTTTAAAGAGAATAAATAGCTTGTGAAATAACATAAAACATTTCGAGTGCACCGGAAGCCCAAAGTTCTGAGAGTGTTTACGTTTGGGTCTATATGAGTTGGGTTTTAGTGTTGTCTTTAAGTTCACTGAACCTCATTGCACGCATTCACACTCCTTTCAATTTCTTCGGGATAGCAGCGACCTAGCTGTGTCCCTGGTATAGCAAAGGTCTATGAGCGGCAGCAACACTTACTATCGGGTGTACTGTTTGCTCCTCTGTCACCGTTTGCAATGAAAAAAAACGACGATTTTGGATACATGAAATGTTAAATTCAAAGTACGTGCGCGTACATACATCGCGCGGGTTGCCAGCTTGCAGCGCGTAGTAAGCATCGGGTAAGCGAGACGTCAACCAGTGCTACGAAATCAGTAAGTTTGCTTACGTCATGCTGTCTGCTAGTTCATGTTGTCAATGTAAAGTATGTTTACAGAGAACGAACTAAAGTTCATATTTAAATAAACATAGTTTTTTGTATGGGAGCAGTGCTGTATAAGTCGGCTAAGACCCTTACCCTACTCAGTCTCATCTTTAGATAATAAAATTAAATTATTGCAATGAAATCATCACCATATATGTCTCACTGCAGGGCTCAAGCCTCCTCCACAATGGAAGACATAACCTGCTATACCGTGCTGGTCAGACAGGTTGGTTAGCGAGTTGGTCTTATTTCGAGTTTGCCTTTTATTGCATATGTATTGCCTATGTATTGTATCTATTAGTTGTCTTTTGCAGCAAGATTTTACTGCGTCACCATAAGGAACACCATGTAATATTTTCAAATTTTTATTTTTGGAATATATCCTTGTACTTAGTGTGTGCATCCGGCACATTACTTACAGCTGCCATGAAAATCAGCATTAGGTCATTGTGACCAGGGATGTCCTAAAACGAATTCCTGGTTATATACAGTAGAAACTCGATTATCCGGCTCTCGGTTATACGGATTCGTGATTATCCGAACTACCAACCGCGACCTTATTGTACCTACAAATCGAATTTATACGAGCATGAACGTGTCCGAACTGGAATGTCCAGCCCGCGCCCTGCGGATCCCTGCCCCACGCGTTTCATTATTGGTTTGATTAGTAATTGTTACGCCGCTCTGACGTGCGTGCCCCGCGGGATATGTATTTGTCTTTTAATAAACGCATAAAATTATGTACGTATGCACAAAACCGAAGGTTGTTCATACATTCGATTAACTGGATTTTCGATTATCCGAATGCCTACTGACTACAACTAGTCCGGTTAATCGAGTTTCTACTGTAATTTAAACATGCAATTAGTTTATGGAGACATCTATGGACAAAAATGGTATGAATTTATATTAATGTATGAAATGTATGGATAATATCTTTATTTCAGGTTTTCCTATAAAAGCTGAACTGAAAGTCCATCAGAGAATCCACAATGGTGAGAAGCCATACTCATGCTATATGTGCAGTAAAACATTTGCTACATCAGGAAACCTTTCTATACATATTAGAATACATAATAAAGAAGTTAGGTGGGTATTTTTGATTTTCAATGCTGTGTTAAACTGGTGACAGGCAGACGCGCTTTAAACGATGTTGATGGTAGTGGGCCATATAAAAAGGTTTTAAGGTTACTCAAAATAAAATTTCTAGTTTTCCTTCTCTTGCATTGATGTTATCTGCATATTATATGAACATTTTCTGTGGTAGGACCACACTAGACAGTCGTCTGTCTACAGTTCCGGGACGGTCCGTCCGGGGTAGTATCACACTCTCTCACAAAATCAACGTCTGAGTAGTAACAATTTGTTACGGATTTTCATATTTCGCATTTTATCTCGGTCACTATCATCATTATCACTATCGCAGCCCACGTACGTCCCACTGTTGGGCTCGGGCCTCCTCCACAATGGAAGGGAATTTGATCTACTATGACCATGCTGGTCAGACATGTTGGTATAGGGTTTCATTTCGAGTTTTCCTTCTCTTGCACAGATGTTATGTGGTATTATATTCCTTAGTCGTTGCTTACGACATCCGCGGGCAAAATGGTGGTGAATTGTATTCTTACTCCATCACCACACGATGTAAGAATACAATACACTTATTGGTGGTAGGACCACACTGTAGACAGTCTTTTGTCTGCAGTCGCGGGCCGGTCCGTCCGGGGCAGTACCACACTCTCGCAGAAGATCGACGTTTGAGTAGTAGCAATTTGCTGCTGCACTTCGTTCGGTGAGCGAGAGAGCCGGGAGCCCAACTTTCTGGGTGTGTTTGTGTGTGGCGGGTTTTGGTGAGGCCTGAAACCAGCGTTGGTGAGGTCTTGGTCGGGGTATTGAGCGTGAGGGGCTGGCATGGTGTACAGGGAGACCCGATGGGAATGGTCACCGCCGGCCACCTGCCGGTCAGCAGGGGACCCGAACCCAGGATCATCCTCCCTGGGAGGCTGTCCCACCAACCGGCGAAAATCCCGTTGGGTAGTCGTCGTGCCGGTGTGGGAAACCGGAGTGGACCTCGGCGGCTACACACGGGGGGGCATCGGGGGCCCTTCCGTGCTTCGTGTCAGCTCCTCACAACACTCACTCCTCGACCATGCACAATGCCCTGCCTTTTTTTTTTGGTATCACCAAACTCCGTTATACACATTCACACTCCCTTCCTCCTCTTCTTAAACAATAACTCATGGCCAAGAAAAATAAAAAGAGAACGTTTTCTACGGCGGTCCCCTTATCCACATTTGATGTGGATGTTTGCAATATCAGGGGTCTACATAGCAATCTCGACGCCGTCCACCATCACCTCGAGACGGCGCGGCCTGCCTTACTCTTTTTAACGGAGACGCAGATAGGTGCTCCGGATGACATTTCGTACCTAAATTACCCCGGCTACGAGTTGGAGCATACCTTCCGTCGTAAAGCCGGGGTGTGCGTATTCATCCGAGGTGATATCTGCTGTCGCCGCCTTCGGGCCCTCGAACATGGTGACTTGTCAATCCTGTGGCTACGCGTAGACTATGGAGGGCTTACCCGCATCTACGCATGCCTCTACAGGTCCCATGGCAGTGATCCGGGGTCAATTCAATTATTTGAGAACGTCCAATGGGGGATTGACGAAATATTGGAGCAGTGTCCATCAGCGGAGGTGGTGGTTCTTGGAGACTTCAACGCTCATCATAAAGAGTGGCTGGGGTCCCGAACCACTGACCTCCAGGGTCGACATCTCTTCAATATGGTCTCGGCCTATGGTCTCTCACAACTGGTGACACAGCCCACCCGTATCCCAGATATTGAGAGCCATGAGTCTTCTTTACTGGATCTTCTGCTGACTACACACCAGCACGGATATCAGGTAGTGGTTGAAGCGCCTCTTGGGTCTTCTGACCACTGCTTGGTCCGTAGCAGTGCCCCTGTTGTAAGGCCTAGTCGTTCTAAGGCGACTGGGACTCGCAGAGTCTGGCAATATAAGTCAGCAGATTGGGATGGACTGCGCGAGTTTTACGCATCCTACCCATGGAAGCGGCTTTGCTTCGCCTCTGGGGACCCTGGCGTCTGTGCGGACTGCGTTACCGAAACGGTTATTACGGGGATGGAATTATTCATCCCCAACACCAAAATACCCGTCGGTGGCCGCAGCCGACCCTGGTTTAACAAAACCTGCAGGACGGCTGCATGCCAGAAACAGTCCGCATATCGGGCCTGGAATAGGGCCAAAAAATGCCAGGACCCGAACGCCAAAGAGGTGAAGCGGAAATTTAACGCCGCTTCTAGATCTAGTAAGAAGGCTATTGCCAGAGCCAAGGCGGAACATGTTGCCAGAATTGGCGAGCGATTGCAAAGCTATCCCGCTGGGAGTCGTGCATTCTGGTCGCTCGCCAAGGCTGCACAAGGCAACTTCTGCCAGCCCAATCTCCCACCACTGCAGAAACACGATGGTAGTCTGGCCCACAGCGCAAAGGAGAAGGCCGATCTTCTAGGTCAATTCTTTGCCTGTAACTCGACTTTGGATGCCGGAGCTGCCACACCACCTACCATCCCACGGTGTGAAAGCTCACTGCCCGAAATCCGCATCACGCAGCGAGCGGTTAGGCGGGAGCTGCGGCTTTTAGACGTCCATAAGTCGAGTGGACCGGATGGCATCCCTGCAGTGGTACTAAAGACGTGCGCCCCTGAATTGACTCCCATCCTCACGCGCCTATACCGACTTTCCTACGCTACTAATAGGGTTCCGTCTTCGTGGAAGGTAGCCCATGTCCACCCGATCCCTAAAAAGGGAGACCGGTCTGACCCATCGAATTACAGGCCAATTGCGATAACATCCTTGCTCTCCAAGATAATGGAGAAGGTTATAAACCGCCAGCTTCTGCAGTACCTTGAGGATCGCCAGCTTATCAGTGATCGCCAATACGGTTTTCGTCATGGTCGGTCGGCTGGTGATCTTCTTGTGTACCTCACACACCGTTGGGCAGAGGCCTTGGAGGGCAAGGGTGAGGCGCTGGCGTTCAGCCTAGATATCGCAAAGGCGTTCGATAGGGTCTGGCACAGGGCACTTCTATCGAAGCTACCATCATACGGAATCCCCGAGGGACTCTGTAATTGGATTGCCAGCTTTTTGGATGGTCGGAGTATAAAAGTCGTCGTAGATGGCTCCTGCTCCGATACCATGACCATTAATGCTGGTGTACCACAAGGCTCGGTGCTCTCCCCGACGTTGTTTATCCTGCATATCAATGACATGCTCTCTATCGAGAGTATGCGTTGCTATGCGGATGACAGTACGGGTGATGAGCGGTACACTGAGCAACGGAATATCCCTCGGAGTATTCAGGAAAGAAGGGTTCAACTTGTGTCTGAAGTCGAGCGCTCTCTGGGGCGGGCCTCGGAATGGGGTGAACGGAACCTAGTCCAGTTCAACCCCACAAAGACACAAGTTTGCACGTTCACTGCAAAGAAGGACCCATTTGTCATGGCGCCTCAGTTCCAAGGAGTAACTCTTCCAATTTCTGAGAGTATTGGGATTCTCGGCGTCAAAATATCGAGCAAAGTCCAGTTTGGGAGTCATTTGGAGGACAAAGCCAAATTGGCAAGCAAAAAGTTGGGCGTCCTGAACAGAGCCAGGCGGTACTTCACACCGAGACAGCGTCTTGTGCTATACAAAGCACAAGTTCGTCCTCATGTGGAGTACTGCTCACATCTCTGGGCAGGTGCGCCCAAATATCAGCTAGACCCACTTGACTCCCTGCAAAGACGGGCTGTTCGAATCGTCGGGGATCCCAATCTTACGGACAGATTGGAGTCGCTGGAGCAGCGGAGAGACTTTGGGTCACTCTGTGTACTCTACCGACTCTTTCACGGGGAGTGCTCCGAGGAACTGTTTGACTTGGTACCACCGTCACCATTCTACCAACGTACCACTCGACATCGCAGCAGGGTTCATCCATTTCACCTGGAAACGTTATGGTCTTCAACTGTACGTTTTCAGCGATCATTTCTCCCACGTACGTGCAAGCTCTGGAATGAACTACCTGCTGCTGTGTTTCCCGAGCGCTATGACATGTCCTTCTTTAAACGAGGTTTAAGAAGAGTATTTCCTTCACGGTAGGCAGCGGCCTGGCTGTGCCCCTGGTATTGCAATGGTCCATGTGCAGCAGTTTCACTTACCATCAGGTGTGCTGCTTGCTCGTTTGCCACCGTTGGCAATAAAAAAAAAAAAAAAAAAAAAAAAACAATTCGTCAATCATACAATCCGTCGCTATACGTATATTTAATTACACAAACATTTTCAGGTATAATTGCAAAGAATGTTCCCGCGGTTTTGTCACGTGCAGTGCGTATAACGTGCACTTAAAACGTCACAAAGGCCAAAGGGACTACAGTTGCGAATGTGGCAAAACTTTCTACACATCATCGGCTTTAAAACAACACAGAGTTGTACATACTGGCGAGAAAAAATACCAATGCAAGATATGCGATAGAAAATTCACACAAACGAGTCATCTTAGCCGACATTTTAAAAAGGATCACGCGAAACCAAACGCGCCAATACCATCCTCTGAACATTATAAGATAGTCCTTGATGAAAGAAAAAGTAAAGTTTTTGGTTTGTTCCATGGTGCTGTACAGAAATTTGGCCCGACTGCATGTACGGACGTTAAATGTGAAGGATCTTAGTGTTGTGTTATTACTAAACTTACTAATTGGAATGAAACTTCTTTAGGCGAGTAGAGAAAAAGGATTGTTGTTACGATTTTTTATAAGGGATTCATTGTTTGTGTTACGCTCAGGCGTTCCGTTCATCATCATCTTGCTCTTATCCCAATTACTTGAGGTCGACGCAATATGTCATCTGTTTTGAAATATTGCAAAAAGTTTCGGCAATGACTTTTATGACCGGCCGCCTGCCTGACGTCAACCCTCCTTGGGAATGTAATCGTTGCCCCAAATGGTACCAGATGGAGTTGGTCCGGGTCAATCTAGGGCTCTTAGTCGTCTTTTACGACACCCACGAGCAAAGCAAGGGTTGGTAGTATTCGAAGCCGCTACCACACAGCAGGCGTTACGTTACACAATATATATGCGTATATGCTTTATAAGTGTTGATAAATTGATTGAATAAAAAAAAAATATTTTTATTTACAATTTGCTCTGTTTTTAACTGATAGCCTACAGAAGTTTCATAAACAGCCTAGGAATACAATGTATCGACACCCCTTACTGTGCAGTGGAAGTAATAAAAACTGTTCAAGACCATTACTATCATATTAGTACACCACTAGCATATTACCCGCTCTCGTGGTAAACTTTAAACACCTATTGTGCTTGCTAACTCACCTGCCGGGCGTGGTATTCACGGCGTCATCCTCCTTTCGGGATGGCCTGTACCGATTAGTGGACAAGGATACGGATGAATGGATAGATTTGTTTTTAAATAATAGCAATAGTAAAAAATGCTTTAAAAATAGTGTCATATAAAAAAACTAATTCAGAAAATACATGGCATAAGTGAAATTTTTGTATTACATTTTATTAATCAATAACTTTTGAGTCATTATGTCAGCTCATAACCGACTTCAAGACAATGTGGTCGAGTTAAAACAATTACTCATTATTTAGGATAAATTAAAACTTCTGATCAGATCTTGATAATATATGGGCTCACTAAATTATTAACCAAACAAATAATAGAATCGCCAAAATAGATTCATAATTGGCAGAATGATCCAGTAAAATACATATCAAAAACAAAAAGCTCCTGGTTTTTTTGAAGTCGGTTAAAATGATAATTTTGAATGTTAAATATGTTATTATCACAATACTCTTGATTGTCAATTTAATTCGTGTGTCGTCTAAATTTAAAATTGTATTTATTTAAAGATGTAATTTATAAATATTATTTTCAGATAGTATATTTATTAGACATGGGCGTTGCTGGCTATTATTGGCAAAAGCTACTAACCGTCTGGTGTCAATACCGATATTAATAGCCGTTGCCTAATATCGCTATACTACGCGTAAAGTAAGCGCGACCTTATTTCTATGAATGCACGGCTTAACGATTATAAGATTTCATAGGTCAAACTGATATATAAGCGTTACCGGCTATTTCTGGCAACGGGTGCTAACTGGTATCAATATAGTTATCGATAACAGTTGCCGAATATCGGTATCAAAGAGAGTTTTATGCCGATGAATACGCGTAACGTATTCTCGATCTTATTTATATTAATGCACGTTATAACCATTGTAACTATAATGCAAAGTTTTCGTAGTATACGATAGTAATGAGAAACAAAACCACTTTCTATTACAGTTTGATTTACCACAGTTTATGACAGTTAAAGTCTTAGGTAAATATAAATAACAGCGTATTTCGCTTATATCAATATTCGTGAAATGTTATTTATTATACAGCCGCTAGCCAATAACCGTTACCTCTCTGTTTTTTGCGTCAGGAATCACGTAGAGAGAGAGAGAAAGGGAGATAGCATAATTATTTTGGTAATTAGACTTATTAGTGATCGTTCTACAGCGTTAGCTGTTTGTACCTAGATAACTGATAACCGTTATTACTTATATCAATACCGATACGATACGTTAGAGACATGTCAACCATTTTCAGTTACGTTTTGCCATAGCGGACATAATTATGTCTAGTATTTATATATGGTTTATAAATATTAATTGTATATAGTTTATTCATCGTGGGTGTCGTAAAAGACGACTAAGAGCCCTAGATTGACCCGGACCAACTCCATCTGGTACCATTTGGGTCAACGATTACATTCCCAAGGAGGGTTGACGTCAGGCAGGCGGCCGGTCATAAAAGTCATTGCCGAAACTTTTTGCAATATGTCAAAACAGATGACATATTGCGTCGACCCCAAGTAATTGGGATAAGAGCAAGATGATGATGATGATATAGTTTATTTATCAGTGTGGTGACAGAGTAAGAATACAATTTACCATTGTCTATCTTGCCCGAAGATGCCGTAAAATACGACTAAGGGATAAAATATGCATATAACGTCTTATGGGCTTACGGGCAAGATCGGGGGTGGTGAATTGTATTCTTACTTGGTTATCACACAGAAATATTTCATCCGACGTCAAGGGATTGGTACCCACAACTGGCAGGCTATGCAACCATACGTCGCTCTTCCTTTGCCCCGGACGGTATAGGTGTGGTGCGAACAGACCATGACCATCATCTAAGCTCGTCACTACACTGCTAAGCCTGAGTCTCATCAAGAGGGCAATTGACCTACTATACCACTCGGGTCAAACAGGTTTTGGGTTAAGCTCTCCTGCTCTTGCATAAATGCTATTTGCAGATCATATCCCTTAGTCGTCTTTTACAACACCCTTGGCAATAAGAGGATTGGTGGATTGTTTTCTTACTGTGGACGACAATAAATTGTCAAAAACAAAGTCGTATTTCATAATGATTTTGATGTTTACGCTAGTATTACACAATGTAAATAAACCTATTCTACGGATTTTATCGCGTTTATATTTGATTTTTGATTGCCCGACGTTCAATAATAGATAACACCAGGCAATTATGGATGTTATAAGTTATATAAATTGCCTTAAGTGTAACCTAAAATTTAGGTGTCGTTTGTGAAAAGGCGCATTATACATTCTTTTTAGATTTCTGTAGGCCTATGCGGTAATAGGGAGTAAAATTATAATGGATACATTACCCTTCCTTTATTGCCCGCGGTCTTAAAAGACTCCTAAGAGACGTAAGCAGACGCTACTTACTGTAAGAAAAAGAGAAAAGGAGAAATCAACAGAGTGACTAGCTTTCTCCTCTGCCTTTATACGAAAAATAAAGTTAACTAACAGCAAGTCGTCGTCATCGAATCGTCAAAGAATTATAAGATACTGAATTGTAGGTTTCCTCCGATATAAAAAGATACAAACATTATGAAAGAAAATTAGTTACCATTTGGATTTATATTCTAAAATAAATATATATATTTGTGATAATGAAGTTTTGTAGAATAATAAAATTTTATTATACCTAATTTGTTTTTTATTTATTTACTAGCAACCTGCCTTCGCTTCGCTTCAGTTTCAATCGCCTTACCCGCGCTGTTCCCATGGGAATACAGGGATCAAATACAGTAGAATTCATATATAACGACCAACCGTTTTTAACGACGCTATTGTTTACTCAAGTTAGGTTTCATAGTTAGGTACTGAGAAAATATAACCGTTTAGTGCGACTCCGGTTTAAACGACCAACTGCTTATAGCGACCATTTTTATGATAATACATCCGGTTAAAACGACGCGCAATGTTTTGTTTATACAACCTACGAACCAATACTTCGGCGCCCCAACTTCATTCCGCCCCGCGCGCTTCACCTTTCCTTATTGGCGCGCGTAAATCACAGTTAGTGTTTATCACTTACTATGAAAAGTTCTCAAAGCTCGACAAAATGAATTCTGTGAAGCAAAAGTGTTTTACAATTGAAGAAAAAAGTGCAATATTACACCAATTAGAAGCCGGTGAATCAAATGCAACCAAACAAACTTTCTCAATTATAATACACGTGTACATATGTATTTGTAAGTTAGGTATGTACTTATGAAATAATTCTGCCGTTTTGTACGTCATCCGGTTAGTACAACATAGTACCGCCGGTCCCTTAAAGGTCGCTATATCCGGATTCTACTGTATAGTCTATGTTACTTCTTGATATTATAGCTTTCCATTGGTGAAAGAATTTTTGAAATCGGTTCGGTGGTTTAAGCGTGAAAGCGTAACAAACAAATTTACTTTCGCATTAATAATATTAGTAAGGATATGCTAGTATTCATATGGTGACAGAGTAAGAATTCAATTCACCGCCCACTCTCTTGGCGTGGGTGTTGTAAAAGACATAATATGCACATAAGATCGATGTAAGAAAAGGAAAACTAATGAAACCCTATGGCAATACGTCTAATGGTATTGTAGGTCGAATTCCCTCCCACAGTAAAGGAGGCCCAAGCTGGGCTTAGGCTGAGATGATCATGATGGTAGTTGCCTTGTTAGAAATCTTTATTGTTAATGAGTTGCTGATCCCAGTAAAAGTTTCCCAAAAGAGCTACTGATCCTGATGAGACCCTTCACCGATTTTAACGGGTAAGTTTGGAATTTTAGTCATTCATCAACAATATTCACTGTTGCACATCAATGTTAAAAAACAAATCTGTAGTAGATATTCTGGGTCCCTATGAACCCGCGATGTTCATCTTGTGATTTAAGAGCTGGTACAAATTTTAATATTCGTAACATTGTGGTATTTGTATCACAGGACAAATTATAATTCATAGAACGTAGTAATTTATTTTTCCGTGTGGTGACAGAGTAAGAACAGGCCCGCCACTGGCTGTTTCACCGCCCGCGTGCAATACCGATTCTGCCGCCTTTTTCACACCGCGCCCACTCTGTTCGGGGCGACGGATGAGCGGCGTGCGACCTCATAACCTACCGTATTCCTTCCCCGTTGCCATTGGGCGAACCACTGGTACCGAATCCGTGACATTCGTGGCCGGCCCGGCAGGTTGCCCTTACGGAAGCCATCACCTTTCACGCTCCGGCAAAATTGCAGTGGTGCTGGCAGGGGTGTCGCCCTCACGCCGTCGGCCTCTCTGCATGTGACGGACTAATCCCCAGTCCATCCACCCGCGACTTCGGCTAAGGCGTCATCAGGCGCAAGTACTCGCGCCCGTGTAGCCCAACGCGCCGGCAGCGGTGTGTCGTGATAGAGAAATTTCTCCCAGACTCGCTCCACCGCCTCGGCGACGACCGCATTCTAGTTCCTGACGTTGTCGAGCATCGTTCTAGCGCTTGCCGGCAGCATCAAGTCGGCACCGATGACTGCGACGAGTTCACGGCGCTGCTCTGCTCAGGCCACGGAGACCTCGAACGTGTGTTGCTCCGTGTACTCCTCACAATCGTAGTGGTGGCAGGACGGCGTACTCTCCCTCCTCGCGACTTTCTGCAGGTACTTGCCGAAACAATCACACCCCGACAAGACTTGCATCAGTCGGAAGGAGAGGACCCCGTGCTGCCGACGCAACCACACTATCAGCATCGGCCGGAAGGCCTCGACGGTCCGAACACCGAACCGAGATCTTTCCAGCCGGAGTGCTCAACGGACAATGACATCCCGGCTAACATTGCCCCGCCAGCTCGAAAACCGACCCCGCCAGCGTCGCCGAGACCCGTCGGTAAAGATCAGCGAGCAAATCCACCTTCAAATTCCAAGGAGGAGTTCCTGCCAACGCATGCTGGTACGCTGCCTCCGTTGCCACGTCCTCCGAGTGGCGCGGCGAAACCGTGTCGCCGTAAAGGAGTTAATCTCGCGCATGCTACGCCGCCTTCTTCCATGAGATGACTGCCTCCCAGAAGGCGTGACCGCTTCACAGTTCCTGACTCTGTCGAGCATCTCTCTAGCGATGGTCGGCAGCGTCAGATCGACACCGATGATTGCGACGAATTCACGGCCACCCTAGCCCCAGCGCCTTTTTTTTTGGGGTGGCCTCTCCGCGGGTGACGGACTAATCCCCGGTTACGTCACATAGCCGACCCCTGCGGAACATTGCACGACATGGGCGTCCGTACAACGTCCCCTATTCGGTCCACGTAAAGGACGTTGCGCCGGTGACTGACTGCATGACCATGGTCCTTATGCACAGCAAGGTCGCGATCGTCGAACGCTCCTTTCTGAAATCGAACTGGGCGTCCGACTGATCGAGACCACCGACCCTGCGTAAGTGCTGGCTGCTGACAGACAAGCAAATTCCAATGTATTGCATCCTAGTTTTAACGGATGGCAAAGGATGGCTCTGTTAACGTCAATTGGTCCATTTTTTCCATGCGATGACATTTCTTATACTTAAGGTAGGGTGGATATTATGACATGAATTATGTGTTGAGTCGCCCGACTTGCCGCCTCCCTGGACGTGTCGCCCACGTGAGGTACACGCGTTGCACGCAGTGGCGTAGCGTGTATCACTGTCGCCCGGGGCGGAGTCATAATTTGCCGTCCTTTTGACATCGTCAAAATAATAATTGTTGGTGTTGGTAAGAAAAACGTAATGAAATGAAAGAATTGAGTGAAAAATATTTATTTCAAAACCATGTACATGTATAAGTAACATAACTGTGTTAAAACATTAATAATTTACACTATAAAAATAATGTTTAATAAAGTCTAAACAGTCTAAAATTGTACTTTTCGCGACTTACGCGCAGCGAAATCATTTATTCGGTCCTCGGACCCACCCTGTGCAACATCGGCTACGACTGGGCGTTGGAGGGGAAGCCTCCCGCCCGGGTTGGGCGTGATTTGGTACGTCGACGACACGCTCGTCACAGCCCGCGGTGGGACGCTAGAGGAGGCGGCAAACCTGGCGACTAGGCACCAAAGGGATCGTCAGGCGGATCGGGGCGCTTGGGTTAAGGGTAGCCCTGGACAAGATGGAGGCCGTCTTGTCCCATAGGCCCTCCCATCGACGTCTTGATCACCGTCAATTCGGTGGATATCAGCATCCGTGCCCATATGGAGTATTTGGGCCTGGTGCTCGACGGGCATTGGTGGTTCCGGGAGCATTTCCGCAGGCTCGCTCCATGGCTCATCGGCGTGGCGTCCGCCCTATCGTGGCATATGCGGAACGTGGGCGGACCGAGCACTACGTGTCGACGCCTGTACGCGAGGATCATCCGGTCGATGGCCCTGTATGGCGCACCGGTGTGGGCGGAGTCCTTGATCATCCGACTCAGGGCTCTACTGTGGCGACCACAGAGGGCCATGGCGGTCAGGGCCATACACGGATACCGCACGGTGTCGACGGAGGCAGCGTGCCTGCTGGCCGGGACTCCCCCGTGGGACCTGGAGGCAGAAATGCTTACCGGTTTGTATCGCCGGGTGTTGGGGGTGCGAGCGGAGGGCGGTGTGGTCTCTTTGAGGGAGCTCACCGTCTGGCGCGTCGACGCCCGCCGACACGTCATTACCCGTTGGGCAGTCCGGCTGGAGAGGCCTCGGTTCGGTGTGCGGACCGTGGAGGCCTTCCAGCTGGTGCTGATGCAGCGGTTAAAACGGCGACATGGGATGCTCTCCTTTCGACTGGTGCAGGTTTTGACGAGGCATGGATGCCTCGCCAAATACCTGTACACGGTCGTTAGAAGGGAGAGTACACCGTCCTGCCACCACTGCGATTGCGATGAGGACACAGCGCAGCATACGCTCGAAGTTTGTGTTCGGTGCTGGGTGAACTGAGACGCGGTCGCAGCCTTCTGCGAGGCAGTAGTCTCGCGGAAAGAGGCGATAGAGCGCGTGCGCGAGGAATATCTCCTCGACGACGCGAACCGCCGCCGGTGACTGGGGCAGCGTAGGCGCGACGGTCGGACGTCACGGTCATGGGTTACGGGTGTGCGTGCTTACGCCCTTATGGCGCCCCGGACGGAGTGGTGCGAGGAGTACGCCGATCGTAACCCACCCTCCAAAAAAAAAAGGGTCCGCACAAAATATTTTTCTTCCAATTTCGCCGCCCTTCTAATAGTGGGGCCCGGGGCGGTCCGCCCCTCCGCCCTCCCCTTGCTACGCCACTGGTTGCACGCCCGCTTACGGCGGGCCTGAGTAAGAATACAATTCACCACTCCCTCTACTCTTGCGTGTGGGTATCGTAAAAGAGGACTACGGGATATAATATGCATGTAACATCTGTGCAAGAGAAGGAAAACTTGAAATAAAACTCTGTACTAGCTTGTTACTACTGACCAAGTATGGTATAGTAAGGTCAATTTCCCTCCTATTGTGGGGGATTCAAGAGGCCAACAGTGGTACGTATATGAGCTGAAATGATGATGATGATGAATAACTTATTTGCTCTGTTGCAGTAGCTGTGGAACACAGGGACCATCAAACTTGTTTAGATGAGAAAATCTAAGCATTAACTAAACGATGTTATACGTTTAGTTGCCTAGTTAGTCTTGCTTAGAACAATCGCCTACTTATGGCGGTCGTTGTATAAGTCAATGAAATAAATAATAATATACTCCTAGTAATTTGCCTGTATAAATATTAGTGGCACATCTTATCAATCTAATGGAAATACAATCAAAACCTTAAGAAAAGGATTATAAATATATGAAAGATATTACTGTTTATTATCTGCTTGGGATTTGCAATCTGTGGTGATTGCGAAACGTATCTGTCAAGTAAAGTGTTGAGTTGTTGATTGCAGACTTTGCATTTATGTTCTAATTATTTTGGTTTTATATAGGTTTTAAGTTATGTTTCTAACGCCGACGTAGTTTTAGGATGACAATGGAAAGGAGGATAAAGTTAAAATCACTAAACAGTCATATTACATGCAAGATTTGTCGCGGATATTTCATCGATGCGACAACCGTCACCGAGTGTCTTCATACTTGTTAGTAATAATTCGTCAATTTTAGTTATGCACTCTTAATATCTTTCACAGAATCAAATAATTTACAAAATATATTGCCACTATTACGTCAATTGAAAGTTAATCATACATGACATTGATTATTATTTACTACTAAAATTACACTCCAGAAATGTCTTAAGCTTAAACATTGTATAGTATTGTCTACTTAAACTTTTCATGATAACATAGCAATTAGTTTATAAAAACTTAAATTTATGCTCATATGATATTAATATAGCTCTTCTCTGTTCGAATCTAAAGATAACCTTAAAATATTGCAGTCTGTAAAAGTTGCCTAGTGAAACATCTAGAAGAAAATAATACATGTCCAACATGCAATATTGTTATACACCAATCGCATCCACTGCAATACATCAGCTTCGACCGGACCATGCAGGACATAGTATATAAATTAGTTCCAGATTTACAGGACAGTGAGTAAACTGATCATTTTTGATTTTTTTTTAAATTCTATATTTCTCATAGTAATAAAATAAGAGAAATGTTGATATAACATTCAGAAACACTTATTATTAGTGCTCTTATTAGAAACTAGCAACCCGCCCTCCCATCGCTTCGGTTTAGTCACCTTATCTGCATAGTTCTCATTCCTGTGGGAATGCCGGGATAAAATATAGCCAATGTTACTCCCTAATATTATAGCTTTCCATTGGTGAAAGAATTTTTGCATTCTGTTTTACTTATCATCGTCAGGCTCTTATCCCAAGTACTTGGAGACCATGCAAGACCATGTAGTTGCCCAGATGGCGTAGTGAATAAGACACCGGCCTACAGTGCCAGTGTTGAGGTTTGAATCCCATGCAGTGCAACACTTTGTGCGATCCACAAATTGTTGTTCTGAGTCTAGATGTAATTTGTGTCTGTTAATTATATGATTGTAAAGTCCCCCGCAATACAAGGATTATTTCCTTAGTGCAGGGTGTCGTCTTATGCCAGTGGATCATGATGATGTAATGTAACTTACACTTAGAAAAAAAAAGAGCTAACTATTGTCTTCATCTCAGCTCCTACATATCCCACTGCTGAGCTCAACCCTCCTCACCAATAGGAGGGAAATTGACCTACTATATCATACTGACCAGACATGTTGGTATAGGGTTTTGTACGAGTTTTCCTTCTATTGCACAGATGTTATATATGTATTATGTCCCTTAGTTGCCTTTTACAACACCCACAGGCAAGAGAGTGGTCTTAATATACGACACAGGGAAAATTATGTTTAAAATTTAACAAATCGAAATAGAAATTTTAGATTGATTCAAAACACCACTAATGATATTTGAAGAGAAGAAAAAAGCTTCCCACCATATCGAGGGGTGAAAGGCTATTTGGTTTAAGCGACATCTAGGGTGATATTGAGTTATATACATATTCGAAATCAGCAAATTTTTCTCTGTCGAATGATATCGGATTCATTAAAATCAGAGCATTTTTTTTTCATACGCTGAACTCTTTTACACTTTCCATACGATGAAAAATGAGGGCTTAAGGCAATTTGTATTAAGCAACATTTATCCTTGTAACTAAAGGTACGTTTTATTTAGTATTAGCATCAAGAATTCGATGTTTTTAATTGAATTTTAATTAAATTTACCCCATTCAAATAGCTCAAGAAGTTTTTTTGTTAATATTTTTTTTCTAAAATTTTAAACTTTAAATGGCTTTCCTGTAAAGTTACAAAAATGTTACTTAAACCAAATACCCTATAACCACTCGATATGATCTTTTTGGCCATGTCAAGTTTGAAATTACAAATGCAAAGATGAAGTGATCAATATTTAATAATATGGATAATAAATATTTCAGATGAGATAAAACGTGAGAGAGATTTCTACCGTGCTCGTAATTTACCCTGTCCGAAAGATGCTGCTCTTGCAGCAGATAAGCCTGGAGCAGATGAACCAGAGCAGCCAGACAATACTGACTCGCATAGGAAAGATGAACAGGTAACATTTTTTATTTGCAAATGGTGGCCAACCATTCTGTGGTCTACCTAGGATGAGCAGTGGGTTGTTAATTATTTTATATAAATACTAAGACCCAAGAGACTCTCTTCTGTACATATTAAAGTAAAATGTAATGCCTTGAAATCAATCGAGCTCTACTTACCAGGTCCTATTATTAATCTAAACCATTCCTGAATTCACCTGAACACACACAAAAAAATGTTATCAAAATCAGCCTAGCTGTTTAGGAGGATTTCAGTCACATAAATACATACAAAAAAAATTATATATATAAAGATATATGAGCATCTATACCAATAAATAAAATTGGAGTGTCTGTTTGTAATGGCAAAATAATAGGCTTTTTTCATGCTCACACGGTTATTTGCACGACACCTATGCCTAAAATAGCGATTAAAAATTTTAGTCTGTCTGTCTGTCTGTTTGTTCCGGGTAATCTTCAAAACGGCTGGACCGATTTCAAAAATTCTTTCACCAATGGAAAGCTATAATATCAGGGCGTAAACTAGGCTATATTTTATCCCGGTATTCCCACGGGAACAGGAACTACGCGGATAAAACGACTATAACCGAAGCGAAGCGAGGGCCGGTTGCTAGTTCCCAATAAGTTCTCTCTTGTCTGGTTGTTAGCTTTTCTGTTAAATTTAAAAGAAAATGTTCATGGAGGTGTTAAGGGTACGTTATTGATTAATCTAGGGCTTTTAGTTATTAAATATATTTTGACTTTCAATATTTTGGGATATACATAAAAACAAATAATAATTTTTCAAAAAGTAAAATCATATACTTGAATTGCAGCACTGCCTACATGGTGGACTCGGTCCAATGTGTCTAGCCGTTTCACCATTTTACCTATTAAGTAAATCTCTTGTTTTTAATATAATTATTTTGTTTTTATTATATACGTTTTTTTATTTTAGGTGAATGTATGCTTGGAATGCATATCAACATCACTGCGGACATTAAAACGCAGCTTTATTAGATGTTCAGCACAAGCTACCATTACACATCTGAAGAAATTTATAGCTAAGAAAGTATTAAGTGGAATGGAAAAATATAGAGAAGTGAGTATATGTTATGTTTGGCCATGGGATTATTTTGCAGTTATGTCAATCCTGTGGGATAATCCCACAGGATTGACATAACTGCAAAAAGTTCCACTTATTTAATTATTTAAAATAAAATATGTATAAGCATTTTGTAGTTGGCATTTGTGACATTATTAAAGTGTTTCCATGGAAGATCAGTGCAGGTTCTTTCTAACAAAAAACACCTCCAACTCAATATATTGCATTGCTCAGTATATTGGAGGTGTTTTGTGATCAGCAACTATGAAAGAAAGAAAGAAAGAACTCGTTTATTGGCACATACATACATACAATACAGAAAAATAATAATGATGAAAATAATGTTAACAAAAAAAACCCGACTTCATCTAGACCAAATTGAAATGGTACCACATGGAAAGCACCAGCTTTCAAATAATTAACGATTCACCCAGAAGAAAGTTCTGTGGTAACAAACAAAAAAAAATACAGTTGAATTGAGGACCTCCGTTTTTTTAAGTCCGTTAAAAATCTTGAGTCCTAGTCCTAAACTTGTGAAAGGGGGCTCTAATAGCGGGATGAAAATGGATTTCGTAGTCACTAGTGTTCTTATTTCTTTTTTTAGTTTTAACAATCAAGTACTAATATATTTCTTAAGTATATTTTGTATTAAGATTTCTAGTCAACTTCAACTAGTAATTGATTGCAGCAATTTTAGTGAAGCGATGGATGGATAGCGATGAAAAAAAAAATAAAGTGAGTGTCCAACGTCACTATAGGGGAATAATAAAAAAAAAATTATATATGTTTGTTTTCAGATTGATATATTATGTAACGACGAATTATTAGGCAAGGACCATACGTTGAAGTTTGTATACGTAACGCGTTGGCGATTCCGCGACCCGCCGCTTCGACTGCAGTATAGACCTAAGATTGATTTGTAGGCAAGAATAATAACTAAGTATTTTTATATGTGTCTAACTCAACATTCGTAAAACGGTTATAATAAGCTAGGCTTCTTTTTTAGATTCACTGTTGACTAGTTGGCTGTAACAGACAAATTGGCATTTTAATTTTTCTTTTAACGAGTTTGAATGCATGTAAAAAATAAAAAAAAAATAATGCCGTTTGTTACGCATTAAGTATGCGTTATACTACAGAAAACTTACCATTTAGATCCTGTCTATTGCGTGAAGTCAAATGGTAATGTTTTGATTTTCATTTAAAATTTTGTTTTACAAATATGAGCATATACCTATGTTGTTATGGAGATGCAAAGTTACATGTGATTGAAAATAAAAAAAAGTCAACTAGTCTGTGTGGATCGGTGCTGAAAGCACGAAATATTTTTTTATTTTAGAATATACAATTTTGTTTCTAATTAATTTAAAACGATATTATATTTTATTTAAAATGGCGCGAATACTTCAAAAACTTGAAGTATGTACTATGCTTCTAAAATTATAAACGGCTCAAATGGCGAACTTTGTCTTTTCTGTTTTACTCTTAATTAATTTTCAATATAGGAGTATGTACATATGTCTATGTTAACTTAAATCTCTTTATATTTTAAATTTAAGATGTGGAAATGATTTTCTGACGCCTAGCTTAATGTTAAATAAACAATTATTTATAGATAGTGTAGGGATTGTTTTATATTCCTAATAATTTAAACTCATTAGTTTAAATGTACCTCCTCAAGTCAAATAAATAATTTTTATGTTTATTAGTTAAATAATCATTATTTTCTTTATACTACGATGAATATTTAATTTCTGTTGGTTATTTTTTGTTCAAATTGGTATTTTTGGTTGTTATTATTATTTGGTAACTGCTAGCATTAGGACAATTTATAGAAATATCTAAGAAGGGTAAAAATATTTACAAATTAATGTCTCATAATTTCCGATCCTTATTAGTTAATTATATAAATTTGTATTTAGGTTTAATGAAATATAAAGAATAATAAAACTCAATCTTTTAATTGACTCAATCTGCTAATTCAAAAGTGAATATTTAAAAACTTATTGTATCAAGGATTTTCATTTGATGCATAATAAGTATAAAAAAATTATAATCACAGACCGACCTCATAGGAGAAAGATTGATCTACTGTACCACACTGGTCAGACGGATTGGTACAGGGTTTTATTTCGAGTTTTGCTTCTTCCGCAACACCAATGTGTTATCTGCACATTATTATTTAGTCGTCTTTTACGACATTTATGGATAAGAAAAGAGGGTCGTGAATTCTATCCTTAGTCTGTGACTACATGAAAGGACACATGTATGAACCTATTTAATTAACTACAGTAAAACCCGTTTAAGACGATTTCGCAGGGACCCGACCAAAAACGCGTCTTAGGCGAGAAAGCATATTATGCGGCCAAGGGGAAAACGTACCATTATTATTTATTATATTATTATTTTGAATACCTACGCATTGAATTTAACATCTAAAAATTACCTAAATAAAATGTTGTTTATTTTCTTTATTTAATATACTTATTACTAGATACATTTTTAAATATTAAAAAATATCTAAAAAATATATAAAAATGTTGTTTATTATTATTACGTTACTTAAAGTAATCACTTATTTTAGTTTGACAAAAAGGTTTTGAGGCATTAGCAATTACAAGATTTTCAACGTACGTAACGTAATTTAATTTTTACAGTGCGTCTTCACTTTGATTCAAAGAAGATACATAAGGTCTTAAATCATTAACTGCTGATAATGCCTGGGCGTGTGACAAAATCGGAGTTTACTCATCTTCTTCTTGGTCATTATCACTTAGGGTCGCTCGACACTCGCTGGCCGCTGCCGCAAGGGGTAATATGCGTATTTGAGTGGCACGTGTTGGCGTATTAAACGGGATGACGATCGTATTAAGCTTTAAGAAATGTATGAAAACATGTCTCAAGTTGCTGGGACTGACGCAAAATGGCGTATTATGCGGGAAATCGTATTAAACGGTTCTACTGTATTTAGTCTACTTATAACATCTATACATGAGAAGCAAAACTCGAAACAAAACACTATACAAAACTGTCTGACCAGCATGGTATAGGTAAGGTTAATTTACCTCCTATTGTGGAGGAGGCTCGAGCCCAGTAGGGGGACATATATGAGCAGAGAGGATGATCCTATATTAATGCAAACCTTAGTATAATTTTAAAAGGACGTTGGAAGAATATATTACACAATCTTTTTTCTTCCACGGATTTCTTAAAAGCTGACAGTCGCAAATAACATTACTTGCAAAGAGAACTGAAAATAAATGTAATTATAAAGGCCTATAAAAATCGTCTGCTACAAAACCAATATCTATATGGATACTAAAATTCTATATTACCGTTAGGTATGTAGTTCAACCTGTGAATAACGGTTAGTTCACATAATTGCCGAATAGAAATTTTAATCATAAATTATGTGGCTAATCTTAATCGCTAGCCATAAAGGTATATACTGCATATGGAGGGTAGAGGTAAGGAGAACCATCTCATATGGGAGCAAGCTTGAAAAAGTGTCCCACTTTCCGCACTAAATAACAGTTCAAAAATCCTCCAGAATGGCGCTAGAATAGGCACAGGGTATGATATGAATTGAGCAGTTGTTCTTCTTCTTAGTTAATGGCAATGAGCTACAATAATATGAGCTATTGGTGCCAGTGTCGAGTATATTGATTCTTATTCACGTCTTTAGTCTTAGTCTTTCAGTCCGTCGCCGTCGTTAGCATGACTTGGTGCTGATATCCAAGTCATGTGTCTCAGGAAATTTGTTTGTGTTTGAGCAGTTGTTAACTGATTGAAGTATGCTAAGTTAGTGACAGTTGTGACAGTGTCAATATCAATTCTTTTTATATTCTTCATTAATTATTAACATGAATTTTTACATTTATTTTAAAACTGACATTTATGAAATTTACTCATTATTTTGCTTTTTAAGAACTTTTGTTTTCTATTTTTTCAACGAGACGGAAGTTCTTTCGTCCTTTTTTATTTCTTTATCTTATTCTTCTTCTTTTTTTGTCGTGGCAATCAGCTATTAATACAAGCCATTTTTGCCAGTGTCGAGTTATAATTTTCTTTTCAAATTATCAATTTCTTCATGTCAGTAATGGTCCGTCAGTAAGTTAAAGTGTCGCCTCCAACAGTATAATGGCCACTGTTAGGGGTATTTTCTGAGAATTTTGGTGGAAACAAAAAGGTATGTATAGCAGTTTTATATCATATTCACTACACCTTAGCAGTTTTGCCACTATATATTACATATAATGGCATCAAAATTATTTAATATAACACGTTAAAACACTAAGATATTGAATATAATACAAGAACACCACATGACACTTCCAGATTCCCGCCAAAATCCTCTATCTTATTCTAATAACTTTCAGCGCCTTTTTTTAAATTTACCCTGTTACTACCGTAGGGACACCCTTATTTAGCAGATTTTAACAGACACTTTTTAGACATAGAGATGGTTCTCCTTACCTCTACCCTCCATAATACTGCAGTAAAAATGGGATGATGATAATCAACTATGCACGGATATCATTTTTCTTAATCGCCTAATGTCAAACTAAAGCATACAGTATTCGACTAAATTGTATTTAAATATGTACATCACTAGTTTGACATTTGCGTTTCGTATGAGTGCGTACATAAATAAATGTATGTATTTATTTTTGGACTCCGTGTGTGAGTAATATGAAAATGGATGGCCGATAGATTCCCGTTTGGCACGTGAATAGATATTTTTATTTAATTATTTGTAATTATTATTTGATCGTCAAACTGGGTGCCAAAACGGTAGAGCGGTTTCTTAGTCTAGCAGACGACAACTTTGTCGAAGATGTCAACGAAGACTTGAAATGTTTCCTAGCCGGAGGCAGAGTTGACAGGTAAACAATTTTATCTTTTATTGTCATTCATGAACAGTTCACTGCAAATACAGGTTTCAGTGCATTCGTATTTAATAACTTAAAATCTAGAGGATATTTATTGCATGTTGTTCAGTTAGTACTGCTAGATATGGCTTTGTAATTTCAAGGTTATTACATATCAAGCTCAAATGAACGTAGGTCGCGTTCCCAGGTTCGCAAATCAAATGATGCGGATCGAGATGACACCTTGGACGCTATTGAAAATTATTGCATTTAAAATAAGTCCGATAGTTATCACTGAAACTATGAATTATATAGAGACGAAACTTCATATTCGCAAAACTATTTAAATAAAAAACAGACAATCGAATTTATATCTGTATAATACACATTTAATACAAACTTGATTGTGTACCAGTATCTTAATATAAATATTTATTTGTTGTTCTAGTAAACTTAATCATGCCATAACTTATAAATTAAATAAGCAATAGTTAAATAAAATTCACCAAATTACTAGCTATTTAATATTTATTATCTAGCTATTTAATATTTTTTCATCTTATTCTAGTTATATTATAATTATTTTAATGCATACACTGTGTAGCTTATCAAAATGAATTCCTATTGTGTTTTTCTCATTTGCTATACTCCATGCTAATACTACATTTTCCATTAATGTCTATTACTCTGAAGTGTTTTTACTCTTTCTCTATAGTCTACTGATTGTCTGTTCAATGATTAAATAAACCCTACAGCAGGGATGCACAGACTTATTAAGACTAGGGGCCACTTGGGCAAATCATGAACTGATGGCGGGTCGCCAGAAGTTTAGGTAATTAAAGACAATAAAGAATTGATAATAATGTATTAAAATTGAAAAAGAATTTATTAATTTGAATATTATTTTTGCTGTCAGCGGGCCACCAGTATTCGACTGGAGGGCCGCATGCGGCCCGCGGGCCGCAGTCTGTGCATCCATGCCCTACAAGAATAACCAATTTTTTATACTGAAAATTCCTCTGTAGTAAAAACTAGCAAATTCACGCAGTTTAACCTGCATAGATCCCGTTAAAATAGGAATACGGTGATACAATATAGCATAACTTATTCCTTATATAGATAGCTTACCTGGTAGTAAAATATTGTCCAAATCAGTCAGACCGTTTTGAAGATTACCTGGAACAAACTGCCAAAAAAATATCATACAGGTTTTCAGACATAGGTATTGGGCAAATTGTTATTTGCCCAATGTTGTGTGAGCAGGCAAAAAGCCTATTATTTTGATATTATAAACAGGTATTATACAGGTACAATACATGAAAATTTAATATCTAAAAATTACAATTTGTTTCAGTGTGCTAGTGTTCCCTCCAGTAAGTAACTATCGGCGGTTCCTAATTCATCGTTGTGTTGAACAACTGTGCAGACCTGACCTCTCTACCTTCTCAATAGGCGTCAGTGACGAACGACGCACCGTTGTTTGTTATCGGGATAGATTGCTGAGGTAAGTTATATTAACTATATTAATGATTTATTGTATCACTAAAACATATTTTCTGTGTGGTGACGGAGTAAGAATATAATTCACCACCCCCTGTCATACCCGTGGCTATCATAAAAGACAACCAAGGGATATATTACGCTTATGAAATTTATACAAGAGATGGAAAACTCAAAACCGAACCGTATACCAACGTGTCTGACCAGTATGGTATAGTGAGGCCAATTTCCCTCCTATAATGGATGAGGCTCAAGCCCAGCAGTGGGATGTATATGAGCTGAAATGATGATGATCGATGATGAAGCATTATGAATTCATTCTTGTTCAAGATGATTAAGGGATATAATATGCAAATAACATCCATGCAAGAAAGAGATATTTTGTAAAAAAAACTGTATACCTATACGTCTGACCAGGATGTTATAATGGGTCAATTTCCATCCTATAATGGCGGAGGCTCAAATAACAATCTATTCAACTTCCACTGCAGGACATGAGCCTCTTCTATTGTGAGAGAGAATTTGGCATGCTACATTATGATGACACTGATTTAGGAATACAATATGTTAATTACACAATGGTAAAAATGACTGTGATATCAACAGAATAATAGTCATTAATATTCGCCTGGGAAGCTTGTTTTGTACAAAATATAGATCAGAGAAAAAAAAATGAACTAGTTAGTCTATAGCTCACACTATCTGTTATATTGTTAAGTAGAAATTTAAAAAGAATAAAATATAATTTGATCAAAATGCAACCTTTCTGTTCTAAACTGGTTAATCTAAACCATTTTTAAATTCGCCTGAATATGCATAAAATTTCATCAAAACCGGTCGACCCATTTAGGAGTTTAGTCACATATATACATACAGAAGAAAGATATATAAAAAATAACATAATAATTACACAATCTAACTGCATTTTTTTATTAATGTTTAGTTATATTTTTTTACTAAAATTACACAAAAATTACTGGAGAAATGGGAGCATAGAATTGTTCTTGCAATAACTTACAACTTAAATGATATAATTTATTTCACAAATTGTTTTTGTGTTGAAGATTTTATGCCTGCTGTCACAATGTTGTAATAATGAGTAATGTCTAAATTTGATGAAATAAATTTTATTAAAGTATAACAATTTTTTTATGTTGTAATTATGCATGTACTCATTCACAAATAAATAAAATTGAAGTGTCTGTAATGTCAAAATAGTAAGTTTTTTTTCATGCACAGATTGTTGATGCTCGAATACCTATGCCTAAAAAGCAGTTTATTTTTTTTTGTCAGTATCTGTCTGTTTCAGGTAATCTTCTAAACGGCTGGATCGATTTTGATGATATTTTACTACCAGGTTTATAAAAAGGAGTAATCCGCCTTTTTCCTCTCAGCAAAACCCTATAATATTCTGGCTGGCCCGGGAATCGAACCCGAGGTCATATTTTAGGAGATAGATTTATACCGACTGCCGGTCGCTAGTACAAAATATAAGCTAAATTATTTTATTTGTTCTTTAAACTGTAATAAAGAGTTCAAGAGTGGTAGGACCACACTGTCGACAGTTATCTGTCTACAGCCGCGGGCCGGTCCGTCCGGGGCAGTACCACACTCTCGCTGAAAATCGACGTCTGAGTAGTAGCAATTTATTACTGCGCTTCGTTCGGTGAGCGAGAGATCTGGAAGCCCAACTTTCTGAGGGTGTTTGCGTGTGGAGGGTTTTGGTGGTGCCCTTGGCATCACCGAGCCTCAATGCACGCATTCACACTCCCTTCATTTTCTTCGTGGTAGGCAGCGGCCTTGTAAAGGTCCATGAGCGGCAGCAACACTTAGCATCAGGTGTACTGTTTGCTCGTTTGCCACCGTTTGCAGTAAAAAAAAAAAAAATATTGTGATAGTTTAATTAGTATAGTTTCGACACTTTCAGTTGGGCGATTTCCCGCCCAAATTTACTATTTTGCTCGTCGGAATAAGCTGTTGCTCTAAACTCACTACACTCAGGAGTTGCAGGTCATTACTTAGACTACCGCGCCATCTATGCCGTCAAATTTATTAAATTCTTAGGGTTCCGTACCTAAAGGGTAAAAACGGGACCCTATTACTAAGTCTTCGTTGTCTGTCCATTCGTCTGTCTGTCACCAGGCTGTATCTCAGGAACCGCGACAGTTGAATTTTTTCCTCTCCTATACAACAAACGTTATTTTTTTTTTATATAGGTAAGTACCCTTCGGAACGCTTCGTACGCGACTCCGACTCGCACTTAGTCGGTTTATTAGGTCCTCGTAATCATGCAGAATAATAATACTTAATTACTTCATATAAGAATCGAATGTTACGCTCCAATTCGTCTTTAAAGTATCAACCCACCCGAAAAAAAATAAGAATTAATAAATAAAAACATCTTGCCGTGTGGTGACAGAGTATGAATACAGATCACCATTCCCTATCTGCCCGAGGATGTCGTAAAAAGACGATTAAGGGATACAATACGTATATAACACTTATGCAAGAGAAGGAAATCTTTTAATAAAATCCTATACCAACCTGTCTGACCAGCATGGTATAGTAAGGTCAATATTCCTCCTATTGTGGAGGAGGCTCGAGCCGAACAGTGGGACGTATATGAGCTGATAGGAATGAATATATTTTTTGGTATTTATGAATGATGTTATGTTTTTTCAACAGTGATGAAGCTTGCGCACGTCCGGCAATGGGGTTGACTCAAGAGCGAGATGAACCCTTCTCACAGGCAGGTATGTGTACCATAAAGATAAATACTATTATTCGACTGGACCCTTTGTTCTAATTTTATTCTGGATTCTCGTTGCAAACTTCCTAAAAAAATCTGCCGTGCAACTTACACCCGCCTTGACACATGGATTATAGGTACCACGATCTCCCGTGGTAAGCCACCGTTGATCTTCAAAAAGCTCGAGATATTCAATTCAACTACCTATTAACTTTTTTTTTATTACACCCTTTGTATTGATTTATCCATGTCTAGTAAGTTTAGATCGATAATTTTGAAGATTTTAGCTCTTTTCTAGTAGTAGACTTCAAAGACAGGACATGCGCTATCGTTTCTGGACTACATCTTATCCAATAGAAAGCCATCTTGAATAGTGAAAAGTATGAATATATATGTAATATCCTCTCCATTTTTGTTTTGAAGAAGACTATTTTTGCTATCGGAATTTCTAAATTGTTTACATTAGTTTTTATCGAGCCATTCAGCATAACACCGGCAATTTATAGGCGTCGACTTGCTTAATTGAGAAAAAAGAAGTTAGGCAAATATGTAATTTTGAAAGGAATATAGAAATTACTTGCTATGTTTGTGACTTATCAGATTATTTTAATAATTACATTTATTATAACGGTAACTCAGACTGCCAATGAAAAACACGATGTATTCATTTCATCGTTCATTCACGTTCTTTAGGAATCAGGAAGACGTAAGTTTTTGTAACGCTTTGACGAAAATAATCCAAATGGGCCATTATAAATTAGGTCGAAACTTGTAATATGTTTATCAATGTTTATTATTTTCTTAAAAACAAAACAAATGTTGTTGAGTTAGATCGCGAATTCTAGAGTAGTAGTGACCCCAGAATTTTTAGACCATTCAACCAGTACTTTGGCGAGGCAGATTTAATACACCGACACCCTGTATGGGTGAATAGGAATTATTAATTAATACTAGCCTACGCGGCAGACTTCTTGCCCTGACTAGCAACGTAGCAACACCATATTAAATGTGATATTTTAAAATAAAAATTTATATTTTTTATTTCCGTATGGTGACAGAGTAAGAATACAATTCACCATTCTTTTATATTTCCCGTAAAAGACGTGTAAGGGTGTATCCCTGTGCATAAAACATCTATGCAATTAAAAGAAAATTCGAAATGAAATCTAATACCTACCCTTTTCACTATCGTGGTATGGTAGGCCAATTTCTCTCCAAATGTGTAGAAGGGTCAGTGGTGGGACGAATATGAGTTGAGATGATGATGATAGCTTTGACGGTTAAAATTTATGTTTAAACCGACATTCATAGGTAAGATTGGGATAGTGAATTGTATTCTTATTCTGGCACCAGACTGAATACCATATCTAAAGTGACTGCATAGTGGTTAAGATACCCACCTACTGCCAGTGTCGTGGGCTCGAATCCCACGCAGGCCAACACTGTGCGATCCACAAATTTGTTGTTCTAAGTCTGCATGTAATTTGTGTCCGTTAATTATGTGTTCTTAAAGTCCCCCGCAATACAAGGATTATTTCCTTAGGGCAGGGTGTGGTGTTTTTAAAAAAAACTAGTGGTCGCCGTGTGGTCGAAATTCGGCCATAATTCATTTTTAATTTTATTGCTACACAATTTTCTTTTAATTTTATTTATGTACTAGCAACCCGCCCTCGCTTCGCTTCGGTTATAGGTTATAGTCGTTTTACCCGCGTAGTTCCCGTTCCCGTGGGAATACCGGGATAAAATATAGCCTAGTTTACGCCCTGATATTATAGCTTTCCATTGGTGAAAGAATTTTTGAAATCGGTCCAGCCGTTTTGAAGATTACCCGGAACAAACAGACAGACAGATAAAAAATTTTTAATTGCTATTTTAGGCATAGGTGTCGTGCAAATAACCGTGTGAGCATGAAAAAAGCCTATTATTTTGACATTACAAACAGACACTCCAATTTTATTTATTGGTATAGATAATTGTAAATTGAGCAAGTTGTATTTCACAAAAACTAATATATAAAGTACTAAGTACACATGCCTATCAGACATTTTCATCATAATTACGATTATTTGACATTCGGTTTGACCAGAGATTTTAACCGTAAACAAAAGTGGTGTAAGCGCGCGCATGTGTGAATGTGTGTGTAGCGATTGCGTTGTAGTGTGCGTAATACCTTTTTTAATGAATTTAATGTATTTCTAATCCATTATTATATGACATTTCAGTTTTATGCACTTCTCATTATATACTTCAACTGTGCCAAATTTCATACTTGTCCATCCACGTAATTTTCGTAAAAAGGGGTACAAAATTTTTGCTTCACGTATTTATATATAGATACAGTTGTTTTATTTTGAACGCCATTATATTAATTACTATCATAATCATCATCTTAGATTTCCTCCACAATAAAAGGGAAATTTAGCTGCTAACGCGCTGGTTAAATGTATTGGTATATGTAGGGTATTAAGTCGAATTTTCCTTTTATTGTTTTATTCAAATTGTATCCCTTAGATGTCTTTTACGACACCCACGAGTATGATAGACGATGATGAATTGTGTTCTTGTTCTGAACATAAACATAAACACGAAGATAAAAAATGTAATTTTATGTTTTTAAAGTCCCCCGCAGAACAAGGATTTATTTACTTAGTACAGGGTTCTTAAGGGGGGTCTTAAAAAAACTAGATTGTAATTTTGAGCAGGAGAATGATGATATCCGAATTGCGAAATAAATTTGTCTTCTGGAAATAGAGCTCTGGATAGTGATAGAAGGTCAGTTGGACTATAAGTACAACGCCCATACTGTCTCTAATATTCCCACAAACATACGCATCATACGGAAACGGATGCATGTAATTCATTGTTCTCCCACTTTCTACGAATTATCGAACGCTCGCATGTCTGTATCGCGTTTGTTTTATGTGCTTGCATTGTTATATGTTATATATTTCAATTTTGTGATGTAATTTATACTTAGAGAAATATAATTTACTAGCTTTTTTTTTTGTGGGTGGGCTGCGGTCGGCGCGCCTCCGCACCATTCCGTCCGAGGCGACAGAGGGGCTTAAGCACACAACTCCCGCAACCCACCCGAAAACCGACCACCGGAGCAGGGTTACTTGACATCAGTGGTCGGCGCGACGGAATACCCCCTATTGGGGTACCCTCCCATCGAACGATGTCCCCCCCTCGGGGAGGATGTCGGTCCTTCCTCACGCGGTCGGCCTCTCGGCGGGCGACGGACTAATCCCCGGTCACGTCACCCGCGGCCTCGGCTAGGGCGGCATGAGGCGCAGGTAGATAATTTACTAGCTGACCCAACAGACGTTGTTCTGTTCAAATAAAGCGCCGCCTACCGGCTCCAATTGTGATTCTAAATCATTCTCGAATCCCCTTGAACGCACACAAAAAAATTCGTCAAGATCGCTCCAGTCGTTTAGGAGTTCAGTGACATAAACACGTACGCAAGAATATAAAGATAATACAAATATCAATTTAAGTCATGGACATTCATATGTGGTAGGAGCACATTGTCAATACAATAGTCGTCTACAGACACGGGCCGGTTCGTCCGGGGTAGTCACATTCTCGCGGAGAATCGTCTGAGCAGTACCTAGCAATTTGTGACTGCACTTCGCTTGGTGAGAAAGCAGGCAGCTCAACTTTCTGATGGCGTTTGCGTGTCGTGTTTTGGTGATACCTTTAGTATCACCGAACCTCATTGTCGCATTCATACTCCATTTACTCTCTTCACGGTAGTCAGCGACTTGTTAAAGGTCCTCGCGGCGGTATCACTTACCATTAGGTGTGCTGTTTGCTCATTTGCCACCAGCAAAAAGAGAATGTCACAGGTCGGTCTTCATCACCATCGTCCTCCTTTTATTCCAATTACTCGGAGTCGACGCAATATGTACTCTTTTTCAATAGTACTGTATAAATTTTAACAATAGTTTGATGGCCGATCGCCTGCCTGACGTGAACCTCTTTGGAAATCTAATTGTTGATCATATGGCATCAGACGAAATGAACTTAGGCCGATGTAACGCTCTTAGTCTTTTTTACGACATCGATTATGTTACAATTTAATTGTAACCATCGTAACTTTTATTATTGGTAACTTTTATACTTTATATAAAAAAAAATGAAAAAAAAAAATAATACCTTACGTATTATTTTTTTTTTTTTCATTTTTTTTTATTTTTCAAATTGAATGCATAATATCTGAAGAATATTGTGTCAAAATTTCAAGTCAATTAAAGCAAAATTGACGAAGTTATGAGTATTTTTATACCTGCCGGATTTTCGTACATATACCTGACCCGACCCGAGCGCGCTACGACAAACCAAAGAAGGCAGGATTTGTCGTAGGCAGGAGCAAAAAGATGCATTAGACATCATGGATGATAGCAACATCCTCTATGGACCTGGCATTGATGACTCAGTGTGAGGTAAGTTGATAAAATTTGCTTATAAACGTTTTACACTGGATTTTTTTGTTTAAAACTTTAAAGCGTTTTTCCTACAACTCACGTTTTCAAAGTCGGTGCCCCTCATAACTTTAAAACTCCTGCACCGATCCTTTTGAAATTTTAAACACTATTTCTGTACATATTTTACGAGGTAACGCTGTCGAGTTTTTTTTTGTTCATTTAATTTTGATTTCGCAATGACAAATTAGCCGATGTTTCCCAAAAAATTGTGTTTTTCACTTCAAAGTCTTCGAAAAAATTCAAAAATTGGAATTTCAAAAAAAAAACTCGACAGCGTTACCTGGGGCAAACTATTATCTAACGAATGAACTTGGATTTTTTGATTTCAGATGATCCAGCACCGAGTTATGAGGGGCATCGCAATTCAACTTTTTTTTCGAGACACGTCCGGACATTGCCATATTTTTGAATATTTCTTTGTAAAAATTTGATGAGACATTCTTCGAATGTCATACTTTAATGTACCATTCGTTGAGTAAATACATTTTAACTGTGTCGTCAGGAAAAAAATCACAAAAACATGGCTTTTTTCGTATGATTTGACCTTACCAATTAAAGTATGTTTCAATTCTCACAATTAGTAATTCGTGTACCTCCTTTCGTAACATGTTTTTGAATTCATAAATGTATTTCGAAGCAAGTGATGATAAGAACAAAAGTAATTTAGTATTATTACATCAACTAATTTTGCCGTGAGGTGATGGAGTAAGAATACAATTTACCACCCCCCCTTTCTTGCCCGTGGATGTCGTAAAAGAAGATTAAGGGTTTGTAATATACAAGAGAAGAAAAATTGGACAAAACCCCTATAAAAGCCTGTCTAATCAGAGGGGTATAGTAGGTCAATTTTTCTTCTATTTTAAAGGAGCCTCGAGCCCAGCAGTGGAACGTATACGAGCCGTGATGATGGTGATGATGTGTTTGTCAGTTTTTTAATAACCCTGAATCATACGCATCCCCGTGCTGTACAGACTCGGCCCGACCAATGACGACAAGTCACCCTGCTCAGGTGGTCGGCCCAACGACGAGGCGACGTGGGTACGGGTGGGTTATGGGCCCGCGCGCCGTCCTTTTGTCGCCCCGGACTGAATGGACTGCGTGTGCGCTTACCATAGCCCACCCATAAAAAAAATGCTGTACAGACTTGGTTGGCATTTTTTTTTTTGCGTCAGACCATAGTGCGTCACACACCTTCCGATCCGTCCGGAGTGACGAAGACGGCAGCAGGCGAGGTCATAACCCGTTGGATGCGTACCTCAAGCGCCAATTGGATGGGCCACCGATATTCGACCTTGTTTTCAGTGGCCCATCCATCTTTCGGGTACTGTCTCAGGGACTTATTTAGCAAAGACTGGCTTTATTTGGAGATTTTTTCTCTTCAAGTGATGACGTCCTTCGATCGTACGACACCCACGGCTTAGAAGTGTCTTATGATGCATTGTATTCTTATTTAAGCATCACCTACGGAAATATATTCACGTCATACGGAAATAATAAATTTGATTACCAAATAAATTTACATATTATGTAGGTTTTAATATTTTTTGCCGAATGTGGGCGTTCAATAATGACATATAAAGTTAAATTGCTATAATTTAACTCGGTATGGATTTTTTTTTAAATTATGCTTCGTATGTATTAATTTTACCTTAAATATATATATAATGTTATACATAATAATATGTTATCTAATTGATTTGCATATATATTGTACAGATATTAAGTTATTATGGAATTAATGTTTGGCAATTATACTTAGCTGACCCAACAGACGCTGTTCTGTTCAAATCTAAAAAAATGTAAAATGAATTCTCCTTAAACGTCACTCCGGACGTACACATCAGACGATGTGTGACGCACCATGGTTTGCCTCTAAAAAGGCTATAATATATACCGTTACGGTAAATAAGAGTAAGATAATATATAAACATCAACAAAATTTTGGTTATGTGGCCGTCGTCATGGCAACTGCTGAAATAACAAAAATGATGCATTACGAATATTTCCGTGTGGACATCTGTGCAAGAAAAGAAAAATTTAAAATGAAATCCTTTATCAACACGTCTGATCGTCGTAGGTCAATTACCCTCCTATTGTGGAGGAGGTTTGACCTTAACAGTGGGTTGTGACTTGTGTATGATCTGAAATGATGATAATGATGATGAATATTATTTACTAACTAGCTGACACGGCGAAATTCGTACCGCCATAATATTTTTGTAAATATGTTTTCTAAATTTCCGAAAATATAGTCTCTAATGGAAGAACCATTACGGCTTTGTCGGGCAAGAGTCAATCGTCTTGGTCGCAGCGCTGTTAATGATAATTCAAAGAGAATGCAAATGACTGATTATTGATCTCTGACAAAATTATAATTATCAAATTTCAACCATACTTAAGGTAAACGCCATTAAAGAAAAAAAACCATACTTAACTATAGACAAAATTACGTTTAGCTGTCATTTGCGTTTTGTTATTACATATCAAATGCGTTTTTATCGTTTCATAGCGACTTGTATTCTCTTTGACATTTTATGTCACGTCGCACGGGAACGCGATCGAACGGGATAAAAAGTATCTTATGTCCGTCTCCTGGTTCTAAGCTACCTCCCCACCAATTTTCAGCCAAATCGGTACTGCCGTTCTTGAGTTATAAATAGTGTAACTAACACGACTTTCTTTTATATATATAGATATTTTTAATACCACTGATCGCTTTGATTATACAAAAAAAATTAGTTGCAAAGCTACTGATATAGCCGTAGTAAAAGACCGTGCATTAAACATACTGTCGGCTTTACAAACATAGGTGGACCCAAATTACGATCAGTCTCAACATTTGTGGATCACACAGATTATCCTGTTTTTTATTTTGGGTGGGCCGATGGTTAGTGCACACGCCGTCCATTCCGTCCGAGGCGACGTAAAGACGACGCGCGACCCCATAACCCACCGTAAATCCTCCTCTTCGCCATTGTGTCGACCACCGGTACTGAGTCCTTTGTCCGTGGTCAGCCTGGCGGCCCCTCCCGGGTCGTCGGTCGCCCTTGCGCGGTCAGCCTGTCTGCGGGTCTATTCCCCGGTCCAGAAATCCATGGCCTCGGCTAGGGCGCCTATCCCTATATGGACTCACGAAACTACACATAAGAGATCGAAGGTGCTTAGGCCACTGTGTCATTAATGCAATCAATCTTTATCTAACTATAAAATACCTCTATTTATTACATGATTTTTAGAATGGAGAGGTCAGCTTTTAACATTTTAAAGTGCCAATTCTTTTAATATTATAAGTTTATCATCATCATAATCGCAGCCCATATATGTTCCACTGTTAGGCTCGGCATTCCTCTATTATGGTTTTTTTTTTCGTTTTTTTTTTGGTGTCTGTGTAGCTGTTGGTCGCAGATAACCTTGACAGCTTAATGCGGTCAATGGGCGAGCGGAAGGCTCTCAACCCGGTAAGTTAAGCGAACATCGCCCGAGGGCTCCCTCTGTGGAGAACGGACCTCGGCTCGGGGCGTCGCTGAAAACAAAGTGGGCGTGGCCACGTTTAGGATAATGACTTTTACGCGGCGCGGTTTTCGACCTCGACGGCGAGGCCGATACCGCGGAGTTTTGTTTGTTAACGCTGCGCGAGCTGTGTAGGCCCTTTCTTGGGTGATCGTAATAGCGTCATCCTCTTCTTCAAGAAGATGACGAGGACGTCGGACCGCGGATATTTTTGAGGGGACGTAGTTTACCGCCCCAACCACTAGTGGATTGGGGTGAGTCGTGGCAAAGCCTCGATTATGGTAGGGAATTTGACCTAATATACCACGCTGGTCAGATATGTTGGTATAGTTTTATTTCGATTTTTCCTTCTCTTGCATCCATGTTATCTGAACATTATATCACACAGTCGTCTTATATTATGTCCACGGGTAAGAGAGGGACTGGGGAATTGTACATATTCTTATTCCGTCACCACGCGTAATATGTTCAGGTGTTTTAAATTCTTTGATTATGCACTGACAAATGTAATTAATTTGTGTTACTTCAGTAATTTCAAGGTTCTAAGTAGTCAAAAAAAAAAGAAAATACTACTTTCTATTGGATATGTTATATCCAATTAATAATGACCTTTACCTTCTACACGAATTTACATAATCGAGGGTTCAAGCTATGTCGCCTGTTCTATTAACTATTCTAGTGCCTATATAGTATGTAATAGCTACTCTAAATATATGTGTAATGAAATAAAAATTGAAAGATTACTTCAAGATTTCAAATTATTACCAATATTTTTTGATGGACTAAGAATATAATTCACCATCCCCTTCATGCCTGTGCGTGTCGTAAAATACAACTAAAGGGTTATTCGCAGAAAACATCTAAACAAGAGAAGGAAAACTCAAAATGAATTCCTATATCAATTCGTTTGACCAGCGTGGTACAGTAGGCCAATGTCCCTCGATTGGTGGAGAAGGCTTGAGCCCAACAGTGGGACGTATATGAGCTGTGATGATTAGGATGATAAAAATTTAAGACAAATAAGTTAATACGTTGGTTTAGGCCAAGCGTAGATTAGGGAACGTATACAAACTCTGCGGCTCATTTCTATTAATTTTAAACCCTTTACTCATTTCGATGACCATCCGTAGAACATAATTAGAACCAATTCCGACCAGGCGTGGTAGAAGACCCCTCCCGCCTCCCTCAACAGGTACGTTCCCTTAGCGTAAAATTTGTGACGCTGATGTCAAATTGTTTGTAATGCTTTCTCTGTCTAATTAATGAAATTGAAATGTTCTAAACTAGTAAACTAGCTCAACATGAAAATAAATCTTATGTTGTTTTCACAAATTGATATAAGTAGTTTTAAATTTTTTTATGGCATATATTGCCACTAGCAACCCGCGTAGCTACCGTTCTGAAAGTCTGTTTCCTATAGGGCAATGCGCGCTTTTTTTTTTTGTGTGTGACTTAGTTGTTAGCCTTAGATGGCTGTGACAACTACCCGGACTGTTGGGTGAGTGCTGAGGGCTCTCAACACGTTTTAAGTTAAGCGACCGATCCCGAGGGCACCCCCTGTGGGGTACGGACCTCGGCTCGGGGGTCGCTGGCAAAGTGGGCATTCCCACGTTTAGGACTTTAACGCGACACGATTGACGCCGACGGGAGCGGAATCGTGGATATTTATTTGTCAGGGCCTCGCGGGCTGTTCGCGTCCGTCTGGGCGAGTGAGACATGTTCGGGACTGAACGCGGTGCTTGAATATATTTAGTCGCACTGTATTTTTATTTTGCGATAACTTCTAAGATATTAGTTAAAATTGTATGGTGTAAAAGGCAATTATGTAGTGCATGAAATGCTTAAGGTAACTAACGTATTTTATTTGATAAGGTTTAATATCCTATGCGTCTAAATAACTTTCAAATTATCACGTTATAATATGGCCATTTTCTTTAACATTAAAATGGGTATTGTACGTTATCCGTAAAAGATAGACATATGCTATCGCGGACTTTTTTGTAGACCTATAAAAGATACACAATTTCACCATACATTGTTTTCACATATCTCCAACGGATCAGATTGCGTTTTCGGTAAAAGCTCCCGGGCGGCTTGACTTTTGTCGACCTCTTCGACAATTGTCGTCATATTTCAACTAATTTACACAAAACATTGATGTATTATACATAAAAACCTTCCCCATGAACCACTCCGTCATTTGGTGAAAACCGCATGAAAATCTGTTCACATAGACAGAGGCCGCCGCCGGGGACTTTGTTTTATAATATTTAAAGATAAAGATTATAAAAATATTAATTAACATCTCAATTATATAATATACTGATACTATTTGGTTATATACTTTTATGTATAATAGATTTTTTTAATCAATTTGAATGTAATTATGTGTTTAATATCATCATAAATTTTGTGTTTAATTATTTTCAAAAGTCCAAATTTTAAATATTTCACTACGATCAAATTTTTCTGTTTATATCATTTGGCTTAAATAAGTAAGTTAAAAAAACTTAGTGTTTGTTTATGTGAACCGGGAATTAGTGCGCCACCCCCACAGAGGTCGACCGCGTAAGGGCGACGCTCCGGCGACACTGCCTTGTTACCAGGGCGTCGTTTTTTTGTGATAGGCTTATAGCCTGGATACACCCCGGCCAGGGGCGACGGGCGATGGGCGGGGAGCGGCTCCATAACCAATAATGTAAGTTGATTAAGCGATATAATATGCTATCAACATATTATATCTAAGCAAGAGAAGAAAATCTCGAAGTATAACCCTACACCAATTCGTCTGACCAGCGTAGTATAGGTAGTAGGTAAATTTTCTCTCTCATTTTGGAGAAGGCTCGGGCTCACCGTATTCTCAACACTTCGCTATTGGGCCGATCACCAGTACCTGTTACAAAGTTCCTTGTCGTCTGTAAGCATTATAAATACTGCAAGGTTAAAAAAAAGAATGTAAATCTTCAGTATCTTGATGTTTTTGGCATTTGGAATTAATTGTGTTCATGGTTACCGATATGCATTCCAAAATCCCCTCTTCATTATAATTGCATCCAGTCGTCCTTCAGAATAACGCTGCAAATAAACAAAATGTTGGTGCTAACGGAATTCCAATGATATAATCGCTGATGCAACGCTAGCTGAGTGACCGGGCCCGCTAATGTGGAACGCAGCGAGTGAAAGTAGTACGCCGTATCGAGCTTTTAAGTATTAAACGTACTTGGACTATCGCATTTGTCAAGGGTTATAGGGACTTCGATCTGTGTTGCAACAACGCTGAAAATAAATCCCATATCATCATCATTCACCCTATCGCGCTCCACTGCGGGACCACTCTACTGCTGTAGGTCTTCCTCGTGTTTTGCCACAAAGTGCAGTCCTGTGCCGCCTGCATCTAACTATACACAGCAACTTTCATCAGGGCATCAGTCCACCTAGTGTGGTCGCACACTGCGTTGTCCGATTCGTGGGCGCAACGCAAGAACCTGACAAATAGATTCATTAGTATCTTAGGACATATATTTCACAGTTAAACCCGCCGCACATGCCTAGACTCGCATTGACCGTCACGAGCCGTGTGCGAGTGGCAGTATTTAAAACCTATGGCGCAGTACCAAACTCGTGCCTGTGACGACACGTGAAAGCAAATGTGGAGTTGGGTTTTTTTTTGTGTGTGTGTGTGTGTAGCTGTTGGTCGCAGATGACCTTGACAGCTTAACGCGGTCAATGGGTGAGCGCAGATGGCTCTCAACCCGGTAAGTAAGTTGTGGAGTTTGGTCATGAATGTTGTAAAACATGTTTACGAGGTACGATATTCCTATAGCATCTATACAAGAGTAGAAAAACTCGAAATAAAATTCTGTATCAACCCGTTTGAACAGTGTGGTTTAGTAGGTCAATATCCTTCAAATTATATAGAGGGCTCAAGCCCAGCAGTGGGATGTATATGAGCTGAAACAATTATGTTGGTGACACATTGATCACAGGTTTAGGGTTTCATTGCGAGTTTTTTTTTCTATTGATGTTATCTGCTTGATAGACAACTCGTCTTTTACGAGTAGGCCATTGTATTGTTTGCCGCCGTGTGGTGACACAGTCAATAGATTGTGAAATTAATATTAATTAACATATCGATGACGATGGATATAGGCCTCCTCAAAGCTGTTAATGCAATAATCGCTAAGCTTGGGGGCAATTTGGTAATATGAGTGAAATTAATTTACTTTTTTTTGTATTAAACTTAAAGGTTGTTTAATCATGTCATCTATACATATATGCATTGGTTTTTAATCTGGATTATTTGGTCATTTTTAATTTGCTTAGCAAAATTACTCATAAACGAATAATGCTCAGTATGAGAATCTTCCTTCTCATGAACGGACGTTAAGGATTCGGTACCAGTAGCTGGCCTGATGGCGACGGGGAGGGAATACGGGTGGGTTATGGAGCTGGCCCTTTTGTCATCTGGCACGTAGTGGATGACGTGTGTACACGTCATCACAGCCCACGTACGTCCCACTGTAGGGCTTAAGCCTCCAACACAATGGGAGGCAATTTGACCTACTATACTATGCTAGTCGAACATGTTGGTATTTTTTTTTAATGGGTGGCCTATGGTAAGCGCACACGCGGTCCATTCCGTTCGTGGCGACGAAAGGACGGCGCGCGGGGCCATAACCCACCCGTACCTACGTCGCCTTCGTCGTTGAGCCGACCACCGGAGCAGGGTGACTTGTCGTCAGTGGTCGGCCCGACGGAATACCCTTTCGGGTAGCCTCACCTCTCGGCGTCCCTGTCCCGGGACGTCGGTCGCCGTCGCGCGGTCAGCCTCTCTGCGGGTGACGGACTAAATTCCCCGGTCCGGTCACCCGCGGCCTCGGCTAGGGCGGCATCAGGCGGAGGTACTCGTGCCTGCGCCGCCCGAGTCGCCGGCGGCGGAACGTGTCGCCAAAGAGGAGCTCCTCTCGTGCTCAATCCGCCGCCTCCTTCCGTGAGATAACGGCCTCACAGAAGGCGACGACTGCGTCCCAGTTCCTAACGCTGTCGAGCATCTCCCTGGCGATGATCGGCAGCGTCAGGTCGACATCGATAATCGCGACGAGTTCACGGCGCTGCCTCGCCCACGCGGCACACACCTCGAGCGTGTGCTGCGCCGTGTCCTCGTCACAATCGCAGTGGTGGCAGGATGGTGTGCTCTTCCTCCTGACGATCTTGTGCAAACATGTTGGTATAGGGTTTCATTTCAAGTTTTCATTCTCTTGCACAAATATTATATGCATAATGTATCCCTTTTACAACATCCACGGGCAAGACAGAGAGTGGTGAATTGTATTCTTACTCCATCACCACAAGGAACACGTACATATCATAACCTAGTAAAAAATGGGCGAACTAATTTAACATGGAGATGGTTCAAGCTTATAGATTTTACTAAGACTTTCTAATGGACTCCTAGAAAGGACTATATCATAGAGAGAAGGAACTTCTTTTCAAAATCTGCTGTATGATTGGTAAAAAGGTTTAAAATAACTTGTTGAAACTGACAAAAGTACTGACTGACAATTTCAAATAACACAAAAAAAATCATCAGCTTCATATTTCCGGTAATATACTATATGTCCAATTATGAATTGTGGCTGTTTGTGATTTCGATTTCATGGGCGTTTTTATTGATAGCTAGTAAATGCCTGCGCTATTCCCGCGTACTTGCTGTTCCCATGGGAATACCGTGATAAAATATAACCTAAGCTACTCGACGTATAAGACGTGCTTGCTTCTGCTCGCGACTTCCTCCGCGTGGTATAGATACTTTGGGCTAACGCTAACTTTAACCTAAGACTTTGTTTACGTAGAAGGTGAAAATATTTTTTAATAATACGAATCTGTCACACAAAATTTTTGCAAAAATTTTGCCGTTTACGCAGCGGAAGTTCTCATAAGGAAAAACCCCGATTTTGAAATATTCTTCACTGGTGCTCCGCTCCTGTTGGTCTTAGCGATATATAGCCTATAGCCTTCCTCGATAAATGGGCGATCTACCACTGAAAGAATTTTTCAAATTGGACCAGTTCTTGAGATTAACGCGTTCAAACGAACAAACTCTTCAGCTTTATATCATCATCATCATTTGCCTGCCCTCATCCCACGCTAAGTGGGGTCGGCATAACATGTTTTTACCTTCTAGCCTCCATATAAAACCATGTTGTAAAAGATACGGCTATTTTTTTTATGGCCGGCCGCCTGCCTGACGCCAACCCTCCTCTTCAGCTTTATATATTAGTATAGATATAAGCCGAGATGATGATGAAATGAATCATTCCTTATTTTATCCATTCTCGTCATACCACACATCCATTTGAACATTCGCATCTTCGCTACATGCAGTTGTTTCTCATCCGTCGCTTTGATTCAATGCTGTAATAGTCAGAATATATTTTGCTACTAGCAATCCACCCTCGCTTCGCTTCAGTTTTAGTCGCCGTGCCCCTGCATTTATAATTTCCAATGTTTTCTATAATATTACGATACGTGATTGCAGTCCTCCAGTGCTGTGTGGTAGCGGCTTCGAATACTACCAACCCTTGCTTTGCTCGTGGGTGTCGTAAAAGACGACTAAGAGTCCTAGATTGACCTGGACCAACTCCATCTGGTACCATTTGGGTCAACGATTACATTCCCAAGGAAGGTTGACGTCAGGCAGGCGGCCGGTCATAAAAGTCATTGCCGAAACTTTTTGCAATATGTCAAAACAGATGACATATTGCGTCGACCCCAAGGAATTGGGATAAGAGCAAGATGATGATGATGATGATGATGTGATTGCAGTCCATGAGGCCTCGGATTCGATTCCCGGATTTATAGGGGTTTCTTGGAGGAAAAATCGCCTAAGTTACTCCTTACATAGACAGGTACCGGGTGGTAAAATATTAAAATCGGTTCGGCCGTTTCGAAGATTATCCGTAACAAACAGACATAAAAAAAAATTGCAGTGGTTTTTAGCCATAGGTATCGTAATGATTTCTGATGTTTGCCTGAGTATTAAACCTTGTAAATAAAACCATTTTTATTTGATTTTCTGGCGTTTCGAACACTTCACAGCGTTTTGGTCGTGGGCGAACGGTGGACGTGAGATATCTTACTACACCCGTGATAATGAACGCTGTAAAGTGTTCGAAACGTCGTGCATTCAAGAATCAAATACATAGGTATCGTTTAAATCAGGGATTCCCAAAGTGTGTTCAGCGGCACCTAGGGGTTCCGTAGAATAGTCATCAGGGTTCCGCCAAAAGAAATAGCTTTTAATTTTAGTAATTTGGCTGTGAAATAATTCCACGGTTACAAATACGATAAAACCAAAAACGCGTCTTAGGCGGCAAAGCGTATTATGCGGGAAAGGGAAAAACGTGCCATTATTATTCATTATATTATATTATTATTTTGAATACCTACGTATTGAATTTAACATTTAAAAATTACCTAAATAAAATGTTGTTTATTTTCTTTAATATACTTACTACTAGATACATTTTCAAATATTAAAAAATAAAAATATTGAAAAATATAAAAAAGTGGTTTATTATTATTACGTTACTTAAAGTAATCACTTATTTTAGTTTGACAAAAAGATTTTGAGGCATTAGCAATTACAAGATTTTTGACTCATCTTCTTCTTGGTCATTATTACTTAGGGTCGCTCGACAGTCGCTGGCCGCTGCCGCAAGGGGTAATACATATGTGTATTTGAGTGGTACGTGTTGGCGTATTAAACGGGATGACGATCATATTAAGCGTTAAGAAATGTATGAAAACATATCTCAAGTTGCTGGGACTGACGCAAAATGGCGTATTATGCGGGAAATCGTATTAAACGTGATCGTATTAAACGGGTTCTACTGTATTAACTTAAAATAGCGCAAAATTAGTGATAGGAAGAACTCGTTATTATTATGTAAGTGGACAGATAGCAAGAATTAGGCCTGAACTATGGCACAGAACCGTTCATTATTTGATATAGGGTTCCATAAAGTAAAAGGTATTTGATTGGGGTGCCGTTATCTTTAAAGTTTAGGAACCCCTGCTTTAAATAACCGTGTGAGTATGAAAAACATATTGAAATTACAAACAGACACTTAAATTTTATTTATTTGTGTGTTGCTGTTTCCAATTCACCTATTTTTTTTTCGTTTGAACTAGTAAACACTTCGCGGCTGATGATCATCTGGGATACGATTATATGCCCATGTTACGGTTGCGGCTCACGCATCTATTTTCGGTTACATTAGTGAAAGATTCATTACTTGGTTATGTTAAATATTTCACACATTTCAGAATACCTAATAAAAATAAGAGATGTGGAACAGATTAATTCGAGGGTTGTACACAGAAAAAATAATAAAATATTTCTGTGGGGTTGTACGATGAATGTGTAAAATAATAAAAAATAAAAAAATAATATAGTAAAAAAATAAATTATTGATAATTTCTGATGTTTACGCGAGTATTTACACATTGTAAATAAAACAATTTTTACGGATTTTATCGCGTTTGTATTTGATTTTTGATTGACCGACCTTTCGAACACTTTACAGCGTTCATGGTCACAGGTGGATCATTATATAAGTTATTAAACTGAAACGTATTCAATTAGTTCGTTACCAGTGGGCAACGTGTCCAGATTGCTGGCGGTATTGCTACGTTAAATGGCAATGCCGCCAATTACTTGGCACAGAGGTTAACTCTCCAAGTAATTTCGTTAAAGTGCCGATTCATTAATTCGTCATTTAAAAATAAAACACTAAGAAGACCGAAACTAGCTGGAGAATCAAAAACAAAATTAAAATAAACTACACACAGAGTAAACCGTACTTTGGTTTTACAGACTATATATCATCATCATCATCATCTTGCTCTTATCCCAATTACTTGGGGTCGACGCAATATGTCATCTGTTTTGACATATTGCAAAAAGTTTCGGCAATGACTTTTATGACCGGCCGCCTGCCTGACGTCAACCCTCCTTGGGAATGTAATCGTTGACCCAAATGGTACCAGAAGGAGTTGGTCCGGGTCAATCTAGGGCTCTTAGTCGTCTTTTACGACACCCACGAGCAAAGCAAGGGTTGGTAGTATTCGAAGCCGCTACCACACAGCAGACTATATAATGTTTTAACAGACTATATAATGAAAACTTAAATTATATACCCGCATTAGGTTTATTGCAGAATCTATTCACTATCTTTCGGTTTATAATTTCCAATTATGTATAAGATTTGTATACAGGTTTTTTAAATTTAAAATAGGTTTAGTCTGTGCCGTATGATAATAAAAAAAGAATATAAATTAACCACATCTTGCTTTCCTGTTGTATATTATATATGTAAAAGACCACAGAGATATAGATAATATCGCTTTGAGGGTTTTCGAAATAAAGCAAACAAACAATGTATTTTATAGCTTTCGTATTTTACTTTTCACGTCAGTAACTCCATGAATATGAACGCTGAAAAGTCTCCGAAACGTCGGGAAATTAAAAAGAAAACGCAGTACAATCCGTAAAAATAGTTTTATATAAAATGGTATATTAAATCAATTGTAAGCTTCATTGTGGTGGAGGCTCGCTAATGTATTAAGAGGAAAACAATGATCTAGGACTGGAGATTCTGTAGGTAGTAATTTACTACCGAGCACCTCTGCTCATCAGGGGTTGAACTCTTATCTAGCATTATGACTTGATTGGTCTAAATTAGCTTCTTTTTCTTTTTACCGTTTTCAATTGGACCTATTTTGTCAAAGACCTTTAAGTTTTAAGTAACACCTATTATGGTAATATAAACACGTCGCGTCAATATTTTTTTTTTATCAACGCCTTATGTAGCAGCCCACCCTCGCTTCGGTTTCAGTCGCCTTACCCGCATTGTTCCCGTTCCCGCGGGAATACCGGGATAAAATATAGCCTATGTTACTTCCTGATATTATAGCTTTCCAATTGTGAAAGAATTTTTGAAAACAGTTCGGTGGTTTAAGAGTAAAAGCGTAACAAACAAACAAATGAACGAACTCACTTTCGCATTTATAATATTAGTAAGGATGGTAGTTTTAATTTTATTTAACGTCAAATAATATGATATCGTAAGTAATTTATTGTTACACGGTAGCGAATACTCTTACATTGGACATTGGGCTCATTGCATGAGCCAATTATACCCAAATAGGGTTCACATCAAGAAGGTGACCGGTTATAAATCTTGCAATAATTATGATGGAAGAACAGTAAACATTGAGTCTACCTCAAGTAATTGGGATAAGAACTGAATGAAGGTGATGATTATAAGTCATTTATATTATTTTAGGTGTTACCTAAAATTTAGGGCTCTGGTATAAACGCACATTGGACTAGCTTATACAAGTATCTTATGCACTGGTTAATGAAATTGGCCACTTATAAAATAAACGGTTACAGATTTCATCGAATCATCTAGAGTCGTGATCATTGGCCATGCAATCAACCTCTATTGAAATTTAAAAATAGTTTGTAGCATTATTTAGATTGATTGCGTAAGATAAATTTAGATTGATTGCATTAGATTTTATCTGGCAGGACTACACTGTCTACAATGTCTTTCCGCGGGCCGGTCCTTCCGGGGTAGTACCACATTGTCGCAGAAAATAGACGATACTTTGTTCAGTGAGCTATAAAGCCAGAAGCCCAACTTTTTGAGGGTGTTTGTGTGTGGTGGGTTTAGTGATTGATACCTTTAGAATTACCGAACCTCATTTCAAGTATTCAGCGTCCCATTACTCTCTTCACTTCTAGGCAGCGGCCTGCTAAAGGACCATGAGCGGCAGTGTCACTTATCCTCAGGTGTGCTGTTTGCTCGTTGGTCACCAATAACAATAAAAACTTCTTTGTTTTGGTTTCATAGAGATTAAAACTTCCTTAATAATAACTTTAATTGAGTGTCATCGATAGATCTCCCATCCCATTTTAACATTAAATTTCTCCAAAGGCCTCTGCGTGTTGGATCCATATCCCCATGTAAGCCTTTCAAAGGACCGGGTATCTTCCCTAGGAAGATCCCGTGAAAAGGAGAGACTTTAATAATAAACTTCGCTTATTAAATGTAAAAGTTTTAAGCTTCTTGTAAATAAAACTACATATTGTATCGCGTTTGTATTTGATTTTTGAATGCCCGACGTTTCGAACACTTTGCAGCGTTCATGGTCACGGCTTCCTAGGCTTCTGTTTTAAAGCAGTTTTCTTTAGTAAATGCAAGACGAGGTGACACCGGTAAAACCTCAGCACACTTAAATAGAGGTAGGTACATATCTATTGGACCATTTAACCAAAATATTTTACTCATATGGATTACTTATAAGGAATGTGTGATGCTGGTTTCGAAGACTGTATTAGTTAAGAAAATTCTTGTTAGAACTTTCTCTAAATTGCCTCGGTTTTCTTAGCAAATTTTCTATATACTAGATATTTCGTAGAACTGTAATAACTATTATATCTATAACATACCGTGTTAATCGTAACCGTAATACTGATATCTGATCAGCTTGGTATAATAGCTAAATTTTACTTCTTATTGGGACGGAGCTTGGACCCTACAATGGGACTTATGAGGGCTTAAATGATAGGTATCCTTCTTTCGCAGTGATATTCTCTGCTTACATTGCCTAGTCGCCTCCCACATCTGTAAAAAACGAACGGTTCGTGGAACATTGTATCTTAGTCCTTCACCACACGGATATGTTCTATATTATAAAAAGATTTTGCAAACGTTATATTTCAAAGAGAAATTCTTTCAAGCGTGAAGGCTTGCTTATTCAGGCTGTTTTCCTTAAGATTAACCTTAAAACAAACTTAAATACGAACGCGATTTTAATCTGAAGTAGTTATTTGTTTATATTTATTTATTTGTGCAATAATTAATTATTGCAATTTTATGTATCTTTTAGAAGATGGACGTTTAAATATGATCATAATCTATTCAAATAAATAAACTTGAAGTGTAATGTTAAAATAATACGTTTTTTTCATACTCATACAGTTATTTATACGTTACTTATGCCTAAAACAAGTTTAAATTTTTATTGTCTGTTTGTCCACCTGTCTGTTTATTCCGGGTAATCTTCATAATACCTGAAACGATTTCGATAATATGTTACTATCAGGTCTGCTGCTGTCTGTATAGTAAGTGTAGTAAGACAATTTCCCTCCTATTATGGAGGCGATCTCACGAGTGAGATGCTTCTGAATTGAACTGATGAAATTTAGAGGTCGTTGGTAAAAATAGAGATTAGTCTACCTTTTTTTGCCTGATATTATTGCAGTTCCGTAATATGTCTGTTGCCTATAGGCAAATTTGTATACAAATAGAACAAAAAAGCTAAATGCCTCAAAGATCATAAATTTGCAAACAAAATAGAATGACTATTAAATGCTTTTTATATAAAAAAATATCAATAGCAACAATGTGGGAAATGTTCGCACGTTAACATTTGACGTTTTATAAGATTTTTTACTTAATACATTATGTAGGAAGTGCATCTCTGTTCCGTATTAAAATCTGTCCTGTTTAATAGGCGGAGAGGGATAATATGAATTGTTATGAGCCGTATAGCGCACTTCCATCGCCTCGGACGGTTGGCTGCAGGAAGTAATAGTGGTAGGACCACACTGTTGATAGTCTTCTGTCTACAGCTGCGGGCCGGTCCGTCCGGGGTAGTACCAATCTCGCAGAAACTCGACGTCCGAGTAGTAGCAATTTGTTACTGCACTTCGTTCAGTGAGCGAGAGAGCCGGAAGCGATGCTTTTAGTATCACCGAAACTCATTGCACGCATTCACACTTACTTCGCGGTAGGCAGCAGCCTTGCCTAGATCTATGAGCGACGGCATCACTTACCATCAGGTGTGCTGTTTGCTTGTTTGTCTCCGTTTGCAATAAAAAGTGTAAAAAAAATTAGAATTGGCATAACTTGCCGTGTAGTGACGGAGTGAGAATACAATTCAACATTCCCTGTCTTGCTCGTGAATGTCGTTAAAGGCGACTAAGACATATACTATGCATTTAACATCTATGTCAGAAAACAAAAATTTGAAAAGAAAAGCCTATAACAAACACGCTTGTCCAGCTCGGTATAGTAGGTAAACTTCCCTCCCATAGTGAAGAAGACTCTAGCCCAGTAGTGGGACGTATATGAGCTGTATTGATGATGAGAGTTAACATTAGAATAGCTTAGATAGAAAATAACTCTATATAAAGATGATTCGTATAATCGGGATCGTTGAACGCGCTCTATGAGGTACCATCTTGACGTGTCTATCGAGAATCATCATTATATCACCTCATTTACTTTGCTGCGGATTAGAGCTTTATTCAAAACTAGCTTCTGCTCGCGACTACGTCCGTGTGGAATAGTTACTTTAGATTCTGTCACAAAAGATTTTTGCCAACCTTTAACCGTTTACGCAGTGCACACAGCAGAAACTGTCAAGAACCCACGAATTTGAAACATTCTTCATTAATGTTCCGCACCTATTAATCTGAGCGTAATGGTGTATAGCCTACAGCCTTCCTCTATAAATAAGCTATCTAACACTGAAAGAATTTTTAAAATCCGACCTGTAGTTCCTGAGATTAGTGCGTTGAAACAAACAAACTCTTCAGCTTTACAATATTAGTTAGTGTAAATGGGAGGGAAATTGACCTACAATACGACGCTGGATAAACAGGTTGGTGTAGAGTTTTACTTCGAGTTGAAGTCTAGAAGAATTGCTATGGACTCTTATAGAATTGCGAGATATGCATATTTCCTCACGATGTTATTATACAGCTGTGCTGTATGGCGGCGACCAATACTACTAACCATTACATTGCTCGTGGGTGTCGTAGAATGCGACTAAGAGCTTTACATCTACCTGGGCCAACTTGATCTGAGGCCGTCTGGTCAACAATTATATACCCAAGGAGGATTGATGTCAAACAGACGGCCGGTTATAAAACTATTGCCAAAACTTTACAATATGTACTATGAAAGAAGAGTACATATTGCGTTATTCGTAGACCCCAAGTACCTAATTGGGATATGAGATGAAATTGATGATAATGATGAAGATGTTATCCTTTACCTTTCAATCCTCCTCTATGATAAGAGAGAAATTGACCTATCGTGGTCATCAGGTCTGGCCACGCCTATACCACGCTGGTTAGGCGTGTTGATATAGAGTTTTGTGTCGAGTTTTCCTTCTCTTGCATAGATGTTAAATGCATATTTGAACCCTTAGCCGTCTTTTACGTCACCCACGGGCAAGAGAGGGGGTAGGGAATTGTATTCTTACTCCGTCATCATACGGATAATTACTATATTACGTACCTATATTTAATGTATGTTTATTATACATCGTTAAGTCAGACTTACCGCTGGTTCTGTAACCTGTTTATACTTCCTGATGCTGTAAAAACTAACTTCTGCTATACTTATGCATAATATTCTGCGAGTTATGTGAGTAAATAGGAAATGGTCCTACACTTAAGTGCAGTATATCTTAAACCGTAACTACCAGGTTTTAGAACCATTCTTTCTTTTTTTTTGGCCTAATGTACGACTTACTGTTAGGCTCAGACCTTTACTACAATGAGAGGGAAGTTGACCTACATATACCCCAAAGTCAGACCGGTCGGAATAGGGTTTTATGTAATGTTTTCTTCTTTTGTATCGGTGTTACCCGTATATATTATTAGGGGACTTTTACGATATATACGGACAAGAAATTGACTGGTGAATGTATGTATCATAATATGAAAGGGATTTTGATTATCAATTTGTAATAACAGTCCCATTTCTGCATTCCTTGCGATAAGAATTTAATGTTAATAATAATTTGCAGTACATTGTGGTCTTTTTTTAGATGATTTGTGAAATGTGAAAAACATAGTAACACATAAAACTAGAAAAAAAAAGTTTCTTTTTTAATTAATTTGTATATTATGAAAAACGCATCAACAATTAGAATGGTAAATAGGATTTTAGACATGGCCTTTTGTTTTCGAATTTTCGTTTTCTTCCATAGATGTTAATATGCATATTATATCCCTTAGTCGTCTTTAATGACATCCATGGGCAAGATAGAGAGTGGTGAATTGTATTTTTACTCTGTAACTACACGGACATAGAATTATACATATAAAATTCTAAAATTTAATGGGCGATGAAAAGTAATACGGCCGTGTTATGGAGCTGCTCAGCCTTCCATGTTTAGCAATAAAAGAATGCCAAGATTTGAAAGGTTTTAATGTTTGTTCTAGTAATACAATAAAATAATTTTATTCATTAATTATTACAAAATGGTTGATGCCGTATAAGAAATTACTGACATCACACTCACTCAATTAGGTTTAAATATCACGAGGTCGAAATATTTTTTTTGTTTCGCAAAATATGTTTTTTTAATTAATTAATTTTATTTAAACCTTCATCTACGCATTGATTAATTTATTTTTCATTCATTCGAGCCGGTAGACCTGCACTATTGTACACGATTCCACACGGGAATACCACTCAGAAGGGTCTTGCTGTCTACCTTAATCAATTTATGAGGTCGATGTTCTATCTTTGTCGTCTGATTATGGAGTCAGAATACAACTCATCACTCCCTATATTATCCGTGGATGTCGTAAAAGATGACTAAGGGATATAATATGCACATAACATCTGTGCAAAAGAAGGAAAACTAGAAATGAAACCCTATACCAACCCTCCTGGTGAGGGTACCCGAAAGGGTATGCCGTCGGGCCGACCACTGACGACAGGTCACCTTGCTCCGGTGGTAGGCTCAACGATGAAGGCGACGGGGGTACGGGTGGGTTATAGGTCCGCGCGCTGTCCTTTCGTCGCCCCGGACGGAATGGCCCGCGTGTGCGCTTCCCATAGCCCACCCATAAAAAAATACCAATCCTCCTGACCAGCGTGGTATAGTAGGTCAATTTACACTCTTTTGCGGAGGAGGTTTAAGCCCAACAGTGGGACGTATATGAACTAAGATGAATGAATGAATTCTATCTTACGTGATTAAATGAATGATATCTAGGAAAGCTAAAGGTGTCGTGTGGTGGCAACTACGAATACTACCAACTTTTATATTGTCGTAAACCTCTGTTCTGGGCAACAATTACACTGCCAAGGGACTATAGTCAAAGTTTGTGTAATATGTACGGTGGTTGAAGAGTATATTGCATCAACCTCAAGTAATTGGAATAAGAGATGGATGATTATAAAATTAGCTGTATGTTATTTTTAATCGACTTCAAGAAAGGGAGATTTTCTCAATTCGTTGGCATTTTTTTTTGTTCGATAGCGCACACATTCCAGCTGGTACCATGTTCATCAGGCCAGGATCTGATGGTATCATTCAATTTTATAAGCACACTTACAATGACTTGGGCATATTTTTATAGTGTAGCGTAACCACTCATCATCGGCCACTAAAAATAAACAAGGCCTTCGAAACCACCAAGGCACTAAATAATACTTGTCGAAATCGTTGTCACAGGTTCGTATAAAATAGTTTATAGGAGACACTGACTTCAAAAGGTATTACTTTTTCTTTTTAGTTCGTCGGTGTTTATTAAAGGAGAGTTTTTTTTATGAAATATAATTTATTTCGTATAATTGGAGATATGCTGGTGGTGCTGTGTGGTAGCGGCTTCGAATACTACCAACCCTTGCTTTGCTCGTGGGTGTCGTAAAAGACGACTAAGAGCCCTAGATTGACCCGGACCAACTCCATCTGGTACCATTTGGGTCAACGATTACATTCCCAAGGAGGGTTGACGTCAGGCAGGCGGCCGGTCATAAAAGTCATTGCCGAAACTTTTTGCAATATGTCAAAACAGATGACATATTGCGTCGACCCCAAGTAATTGGGATAAGAGCAAGATGATGATGATGAATTGGAGATATGCTGGTCATATTAAGAGTATGCGTAACCGTAAAGAATGCACGAAAACGTTGATGCATGTGAATGAAACGATGCAAGTATGTTAGGATCATGCCCTGTGGCAATCCTTAGTGTCTGTCTACCCCGCTGGAAAGCAGGCTTGAGGCTATGTATGTATGTATGTGTTCGTATTTACGAGCAACAAAAATATTAACTTCTCGGAAATTCTGCCCGCTAAACAGACACTTTTTCTTTAATTCCAAATGGACGAAACAGCGAGCAACAGTTACTAGACAAATATAACAACATTTTTAAATATTAATTGTTGAAAACGTGTGCAGCAATCTATTTTTATCTACTTAAACTAGTTTTTTGTAATTAACGAAAAATATATTACGTGCATACTTGATATTTATTTTTTTAATTGCTACTCAAAGTAAATAGATTCCATTATGCATTATTTCAATTGCAAAAATACTCTATTGCCGACTTCACACCAGAGTAACTGGCTGGTTGATATACAGCGTGCCCCAAAAAGTCATACATTTATAACAGATACATAATAAATTAATTCGAAATAAATGCAACAAATTACTTTCTTTTAGTACTTAATGCCTATAAATATAATATAGTTATAAATAAGCATATTAATTTTGTTTAATTTTTATGCAGCAATTATTATGTTTCCGCTATTTATTATGTTGGCAATCTCATATGGAAGTATTTTCGACTTTTCATCATAGTCCATTTATTTATACTTTCACGTACCTTATTAAGTTGAAACCATTGTCGTAATATCAATATGATATTTATATTAAATAAGAGTTATTCACATTCACTGTCGTACGATTGTCTGATAGATAGATATAGGAAGATAGATAGATACTGATAATATTTACATTGAGTATAGCTTCAAACTCAAATCTTTTAACTTCTAAGTATTAAAATGCTACTTTTAAACTATTAACGAAAAACTTAAAGATATTTTCAACCCTATCCAGCAGCATCAGTTTTTTGACAAATGCTGCCTCACTGTTATCATAGTGACATATTGTTTTCTTATAATCCGGAATATTTGTTTTGTCATAATATTATCATCATTTCAGCTCAATACAATCCACCAACCCTTACGTTGCCTGTGGGTGTTGTAAAAGTCGATTAAGGAATATTTATTATGTAAATAATATCTGTGCAAAAAAAGAAAGCTCTAAATAAAACCCTATACTAACACGTCTGATCAGCGTGGTATAATAAGACAATTAACATCCTATTGTGGAGAAAACTTTAGTTCAGCAGTGGGACGTATATGGACCAAGATGATAGTTGTAGGATTTAGTGATATTTTTTTTTTTATTTCACAATTTCGATCCACGCTGTATATGTTAAGATAGATTGATTGCACATAGTTGTGGCCGATGGTGCAATCGTTTCGTTCTAGTGGAGACGCTTGTTGCAATATACAATTATCCAACTTGTAATACACCGCTGTAATATACGCCGTCAATATGCAGCATTGTAGATTTTGTAGTTTTATCTATATAAAATTTAAATGTTTGTTTGTTTGTTTCGTCATTATCTCGGCTCTCATACGTCCCACTGTTGAGCTCGGGACTCTTCCACTATGGGAGGGGAAATTTACCTATTATACACGTGTTTGCATAGGATTTTGTTTAGAGTTTTCTTTCTCTTGCATAGATGTTATATGCATAATATATCCCTTAGTCGTCTTTTACGACACCCGGCAGGAGAGTGGGGTGATGAATGGGCATGATGACAGTAACCAAAAATCACTAAAATAATGTGTTTATCTACTGTAACACAAAGAATATATCTTGGAATAAATATTTATTTTCTTTTATAAGATGCGATTATTAATTTATTTAATAAAATAAAACTACAAAATACACAAGTCCGCCATGTTCAGCTAAACACCAATCAAGTTGAGTTACGTCACTCCTATGTGCACCTATCATTATCATAGCAAATTCTGTACGAAACCCTACGATCGTTACACTTATTAATTGTTTTAACTTGCATTTAAAGAGCATTTCGTGATTTTTATCGATATCTTGCTTACTTTTGTGTTCTTACTAAAAATGTAAGTCATGGAAGAAGGATTCACCAAGGCAAACAGCTCTAATTTGCCTAGAGTTGATTTGTTAATGATGGGAGAGTACCTAGCATCAAACAAATACTTCTTCTGTTCAGCAGAATTTAGAAATGTCAAAACTACGATGTAAATAAAATATTGATTAATAATCTTCTAACACCAATAATTTAAAATCTATTTAAAAATATGTTATTTAAATATTGGTCATGTTATTTAAATAATGCTTTTGTAAACTTGGTATTAAACTGCAGTTATATAAAATCACACACCAAATAAAATATACGATATAAAGTAATTACTTACGTCAAAATGATCTTCACAGAAACAAATAGTCTCCTATTTATTTATTTAAATTTATGACTTTGAATTTCGTCGTGCAAGATTAATTAAGCCTTACCTATATCTTACTGTTTTATTGTGTGGCACATAAACAAACAGTTTGTTATGAGTTTTATTGATGTATTAATACATTGAGGAACCGCACACCACTTATAGACTTTTAAATTAAAGTCTAAATAAAATATATCGGATTTTTTGCTTTAATTCCCTTACATTTACAACTCAAGTAAATAGACGTGACGTCACAAGCGGACGCCATGACACTAGGCACCGTTTTGGCGCTAATTTAAATGCATTTAATTAAAATAGCATTTATATCTAAAGAAACCGTACTTATTGCAAAAATAATATGTTTTATGGTAATAGTGGTTATTTAAGAATATTATTAAACCGTTTTTCAATATTAGTCATCATGCCTATTGTATTCTTACTCAGTTACCGCACGAACTGGTGTTTTATTTATCTAAAATTTAAGTGTCCGCTTGTATTGTCAAAGTAATATTTTATTATTTAATGCGTATATATTGTAATTTGTACATTATTAGTAAAGACAAAACAATTTTTTACCTGTGCGTTTCTGCCAGACAATCTGTGAAACTATTGGTCTAATATTGACACGAAAATTATGTCGGTAGTAGATATTATGAATTAAGGAGTAACATAGACTATTATATTTTCAGAAAAGAATCAAGGTTCCTCACCAAAACAATAAAAATCATTGATATTGTGAACAATATTAATTTAAACGTCTAAAGAATATTTATTTTACGTTTTTGACGACGGCTCGTCAAGAGCTTGTAACATTTGGTAACAGTTTAAAAAGATAGGTAAAAAAATACTTTTAATACATTTAACTGAAATTTGACGTCACTTAATATGAAACGAAGCTATTGAATTTTCTTGGGCTTCATTTTACTATTGTGTTTCGCCTAATCCCAGGATTCAAATCCGCTACGTCATGATCATTAGTAGCCCTAGTTCCTTAAATAGATGGTCCAATCCTGCCAGTCAAAACTACAAGCCGTTTTCTTTTTTTGTTTTATTGCAAACGGTGGCAAACGAGCAAACAGTGCACCTGATGGTAAGTGCTGGTGAGGTTCGGTGAAACTAAGGGCGTCACCAAAACACATCACACGCAAACACACGCAGAAAGTTGGGCTTTCGGCACTTTTACTTGTACGTGAGTTGAGATGTGGACCACGTAGGCAGCGTGGTCTACTTCTCGTTGCATTTCAACTCACTTACGACTCACTGGTTGGGTCGGGGTTCCTCTATAATAGGTGGAAAATGACCTAACATAACATGTTGGTAGACTTTTATTTCGAGTTTTACTTCTCTTGAATAGATGGTAATGTATAATTATATCTCTTAGTTGCTTTTTACGATGCTCACTGGCAGGATAGGAGGTGGTGAATTGAAAATATTGTAGAAATACGTGGTCCTCACAACCAGCCGTAAATCTCCCCTTCAACTATTGGACAGATGATTAGATACGTATAATGAATACCCCGCGGTTTTATCAGACGGTGCCTTTCATTAACAGTGTAATAAACTTCTTCCGTTCTGAAGTTTAAGGTCTGAGAGGCATAGAAGATTGTAAAGAAAAACAAAAATGCAACCGATACTGCTGACTTGAATGTTGCAATGATATCAATTTAACTTATTGAAATAAGTTCCACTTTCCGTTTGCTGCGTGCGTGGGATGCATCGGATGGAAATCTTGTTGATTGCATTCTCTTTTGACTGTTTTTGTTCGTAATACTCTTGTGATTACATAACGTTTCCTCCACAATAGGAGGGATATTGACCTAATATACCACCTTGAACAAACGATTTGTTATTGGGTTTTATTTCAACATTTGCGCAGGACCGCTCCGAGTGGCATTCTTGTGGGGAGGCCTATATCCAGCAGTGGATGTCTGTAGGCTGATGGTTTGATGAATGGAAGCTGTACTTATATACTTCTTAATTGTCATCAAAAATTTTTACTAAATATAAAATCAAATGCTAACAGGAGGGGAGAATTCAATCCACCAGCCCTGCATAATGTCTATGCAGCACAACGCTGAGCATTCCCCTGTTGTCAAATTTAACTATAAAAAATCATTATTATCATCATGTCGATTTATATATGTCCCACTGGTGGCCTCGAGCCTCCTCTACAATAGGAGGCAAATTGACCTACTACACCAGGGTTTTATCTCGAGTTTTTTTCTCTTGCGTAGACGTTATATGCATATTGTTATCTCTTAGTCGTCTTTTACGACACCCTCTAGTAAGAGGAGGGGGGTGGTAAATTGGTCGATCGGATCACTTGGTCACCACACGGAATGTATTAAATAATATAGTATAATTATTGTTATGTGACAAGACTGCACAGATGGCGTAGTGGTTAAGATAGCGACTTACAGCGCCATTGTCGGGGGTTCGAATCCCACGCGGGACAACATTTTGTGCAATCCACAAATTGTTGTTCTGAGTCTGGATGTTATTTGTGTCCGTTAATTATATGTTTGTAAAGTCTCCCGCAATGCAAGGATTATTTCCTTAGTGCAGGGTGTTGTCATAAATAAATAATAAAAAAAAAAATAAGAAAAAAAAATATATTCTATTCTAAATTTGACCTAAATATAACAACTAAAAGTAGTAGTGAACTATGTAACATTATAACTTGATTGTAAAACAAGTTACCGCTAGCGTCATGGGAACCACTCTCCGCATTGATGTAATAGTGAGAGGGGCCCCCACGTCTTGTGGCGTGCACGCATAACCTTTTAACTTTGTTGTTCACCCATATAGGATATCACCCAGTGTTGGGTAAAACCCTACTTCAAAATGAGATAACAACTATCTTGTGAAATAAAACTAGTTTTACGACTTTTATCGCGTTTGCATTTTTATCGGACGGAGTAAGAATACAATTTACTACTACTCTCTTTATCTTGCCCGTGAATTTCATAAAAGGCGATTCATCATCATCATCACACACACAGAGGAGAATCTGGAATTAAAATCCTATACTAAGCCGTCGGAGCAGCGTGATATAGTATGTCAATATCATCATCATCGCAGCCCACATACGTCCCACTGTTGGGCTCGGGTCTCCACCACAATGGGAAGGAATTTGACCTACTATGCCATGCTGGTCAGACATGTTGGTATAGGATTTCATGTCGAGTTTTCCTTGCACAGATGTTATGTGCATAATGTATCCCTTAGTCGTCTTTTACGACATCCACGGGCAAGACTGGGTGCCGTGAATTGTATTCTTACTCCCTTACCACACGGAAAAAAGGTGATTAAGGGGTATCCCTTAATCACCGTACAAGAGGCATATGAGAAGAAATAGATACCGTATTATATTCTTTTTATTGCAAACAGCGGCAAACGAGCAAACAATACACTTGATGGTAAGTGTTGCTGCTGCTCATGGACCATTGCAAGGCCACTGCCTACCTTGAAGGGAGTGTGATACCAAAAACAACACCAAAACCCACCATATGCAAACACCCTCAGAAAGTGCCAGCTCTCTCGCTCACCGCACGAAGCGCAGTAACAAACTGCTGCTACTACTCGGACGTCAATTATCTGCGAGAGTATGGTACTGCTATACTAATTTAAAAAGCAGCGGCAAATCTAATAGACTGCTACCGAGCCATACTTGAAATCCACGGCCCGTAAATTTAACTCTTCCTAGAAATAAAGCATATAACTTACTGCTATATAACTTAATAACATGCATGTCAAATTGATAATTATCGCTTACTTTAACCGTGAAGGAAGACATTGTAGAGAAACGTGCATGTCTATAAAAATGTTCTCGAATAGATGTGAAAATGGTGGTCTCGCTGTGAGTGCTCTCGGCTTACGTTTGATGCTGTTATTGAGGTAGTTTATCTACTACAAGTTTATTATTTGAGTAAGAATACAATTCACCACTCCCTATCTTGTCCGTGGATGTCGTACAAGACGACTAAGGGCTACATTATGCACATAAGATCTGTGCAAGAGAAGGAAAACTTGAAATGAAACCCTATACCAACATGCTTAGCGCGACGGATTTCGGGGCCTTCCTCACTATTCTGGGGGCCTCGATACGGCGACTGGCACCGCGCCAAGTATTCGTTCTGGGGGACTACAACGCCAAGTCCACGGCGTGGGGGTCCCCCAGGACGAATGACCGCGGGCGGGCGGTCGAAGAGTGGGCGGCGGCACTGGGCCTCTGTTTGCTAAACAGGGGCTCGGTGCAAACGTGCGTGCGGCAGCAGGGCGGGTCGATAGTGGACTTATCGTTCGCTAGCCCTAATTTCGCAGCACGTGTGAGGAGCTGGTGCGTCCAGGAGGAGGTTGAGACCCTATCCGACCACCGATACATCCGGATAGAGGTCTCCCGGACTCTCCTGCAGCCCAGCAGGGGTCACACGGCGGACGGAGCTCCCGCGTTTCCGCGGTGGGCTGTGGGCCGATTGGATCGGGACCTGTTGGCGGAGGCAGCCATCGTTCAGTCGTGGCTGTCCTCACCGCCCCAGGCGGACGGGGTGGATGCTGAGGCTGGCCGCATCCGCTGTGCGTTAACGCAGATCTGCGATGCGGCCATGCCCCGTGTGCGGCGTCTGCCCCCGAAGAGTGCGGTCCCCTGGTGGTCCCGAGAGTTGGCGGACCTTCGGGCCGCGTGCATACGTGCCCGAAGGTCTTACACCCGCAGCCGAGCGCGTCACCGCGACGCTGAGCGGGAGGGCCAGCTGTACGAAGCTTACCGCAGTGCGCGGTCTGCCTTCAGGCTGGCTGTCCGTACCGCCAAGGACGTCAGTCGGTGGGAGATGCTGGACAGTCTCGAGCGTGACCCCTGGGGTCGCCCCTACCTCGCGGCGCTGAATAAGCTCCGCGGGCGGGGCCCCCCCCTCACCGAGACTCTCCAGCCCAGCCTCCTCACCAGAGTTGTCGAGGACCTCTTTCCACGGCGGGCGGAGCACACGCCCCCGGTCATAGCTTTGCCGGACAGCGACCGGGAGGCCAACGACGAGAGTGTTCCGCCCATCACGGAGCCGGAGATGGGGGTGGCGGTGGCGCGTATGCGAGCCAAATCCACCGCCCCCGGGCCCGACGGTATACCCAACCGTGTGTTGGCCCTGGTCCTCGAGCACCTGGGACCACGCCTCAGGGGACTATTTGACGCTTGTTTGGCGTCCGGGCAGTTCCCTGGGTGCTGGAAAGAGGGGAGGCTGGTTCTCCTGCCGAAGCCGGGACGGTCTCCCGAGTCGGCCTCGGCCTACAGGCCCATCGTGCTGCTCGATGACACGGGCAAGCTTCTGGAGAGGGTATTGGCTGCCCGCATCGAGCGGCACCTCGTCGGGGTTGGGCCCGATCTGTCGGACGCCCAGTTTGGTTTTCGGAGAGGGCGTTCGACGATCGCGGCCCTACTGCGCCTGAAGGCCGTCACCGGCGGAGGAGACCTGTTGGCGGTGCCCTGGACATTGCCAACGCCTTCAACAGTCTGCCATTCAGCTGCATCAGGGAGGGGCTGAGGTATCACGGGGTGCCCGTGTACCTCAGGCGGCTGGTGGCAGACTACTTAAAGGGGCGCAGCGTCCTCTGCGTTGACCGAGTAGGGGACGTTGTGCGAACGCCCATGACGTGCGGTGTCCCACAGGGGTCGGTTCTGGGTCCGACCCTGTGGAACATCGGCTACGACTGGGCGTTGAGAGGAAGCCTCCCACCCGGGCTGGGCGTAATTTGCTACGCCGACGATACACTCGTCACAGCCCGGGGTGGGACGCTAGAGGAGGCGGCACGCCTGGCAACTCTCGGCACCGAGGAGATTGTCAGGCGAATCGAAGCGCTGGGGTTGAGGGTAGCCCTGGAAAAGACGGAGGCCCTTTTGTTCCATGGCCTCCGTACCGCCGGGCCTCCCGCCGGCGCTTCGATCACCGTGAAGTCGGTCACCATCAGCATCCAGGCCCACATGAAGTACTTGGGCCTGGTGCTCGACGAGCATTTCTGGTTCCGGGAGCATCTCCATCGACTTGTTCCCCGGCTTGTCGGCGCGGCGTCCGCCCTTTCGCGGCTGATGCCGAATGTGGGCGGACCCAGCGCTACGTGCCGACAGCTGTACGTGGGGGTGATCCGGTCGATGGCCCTGTACAGCGCACCGGTGTGGGCGGGGTCCCTGACCGTCCGTCTTAGGGCCCTCCTGTGGCGACCACAGAGGGTCATGGCGATCAGGGCCATACGGGGTTACCGCACGGTGGCGACGGAGGCAGCGTGCCTCCTGGCCGGAACTCCCCCGTGTGGGACCTGGAGGCGGAGATGCTCGCCGACATTTATCGGCGGGTGTCGGAGACGTGCGCCCGCGGCGGCATGGTCTCCATCAAAGAGATCACCGCCTGGCGGGTCGACGCCCGCCGAGAAGTCATTGCCCGTTGGGCAGTCCGGCTGGAGAGTCCTCGGTACGGTGTCAGGACCGTCGAGGCCCTCCAGCCGGTGCTGATGGAGTGGTTGGAGCGGACGCACGGGGTGCTTTCCTTCCGACTGGTGCAGGTGCTGACGGGGCACGGTTGCTTCGGGAAGTACCTGCACAAGATTGTCAGGAGGGAGAGCACACCGTCCGGCCACCACTGCAGTTGCGACGAGGACACGGCGCAGCACACGCTCGAGGAGTGTGCTGCATGGGAGGGGGATCGCCGTGAACTCGTCGCAATTATCGGTGCCGACCTGGCGCTGCCGACCATCGCCAGGGAGATGCTCGTCAGCGTCAGGAACTGGGACGCGGTCGCCGCCTTCTGTGAGGCCGTAATCTCACGGAAGGAGGCGGCGGATCGTGTACGAGTAGAGCTCCTATTCGGCGACACGTTCCGCCGCCGGTGACTCGGGCGGCGCAGGCGCGAGTATCTGCGCCTAATGCCGCCCTAGCCGAGGCCGCGGGTGATCGGACCGGGGAATTGTCCATCACCCGCAGAGAGGCTGACCGCGCGACGGCGACCAATGTCCCAGGACGTCGAGAAGTGAGGTTACCCGAAAGGGTATTCCGTTGGGCCGACCACTGACGACAAGTCACATCTGCTCCGGTGGTCGGCCCAACAACGAGGTGACGTGGGTATGGGTGGGTTATGGGCCCGGGCGCCGTCCTTTCATCACCCCGGACGCACTGGACCGCGCGTGCGCTTACCATAGCCCACCCATAAAAAAAAAAAAAAAAATACCAACATGCTTGACCAGCATGGTATAGTAGGTCAAATTCCTTCCCATTGTGGAGGAGGCCCGAGCCCAACAGTGGGACGTATGTGGGCTGCGATGATGATGATATTGACATACTATATCACGCTGCTCCGACGGCTTAGTATAGGATTTTAATTCCAGATTCTCCTCTCTAACATATAGTAATCTTTTACGACATCCAAGGGCAAGATAGAATTGTATTATTAATCCGTCACTACATAGACGCGACTAAGATCTATAACCTAAACTAACCCGACTATAATACTCTTTATTTATAGGGGAGACCTACATCCGTCAGTTAATGATGAAAGCCTGAATGATAGATGTTGAAAACCTGATCTGAATCAATATTCTTGAGTAGTATGCGATGTAACGCAACATCCTCTTAGCTGAATAATAGCTGATGTTTACGTGGATAAATATTTCAGAATAATAATTTTTGCCGGATTTTAGCGCATTTATATTTGTTTTTTTTTCTTTATTTGTTTTTATAAAATACTAGCAACCCGCCCTCGCTTCGTTCCAGAGAAATACCGGGATAAAATATAGCCTACATATGTTACTCAGGAATAATGTAGCATTCTAATGTTGAAAGAATTATCGAAATCCGTTTTTGAGTTTCTTCGTAACGAACATACAAAAATACGTTTCCCTCTTATAATATTAGCGTAGAAAACTGTTTTTACGGATTTTACCGCGTTTGTATTTGGTTTTTTTAGCATATAAAACTATTTTTACGGATTTTATCGCGTTTCTATTTATTCTTTTCGTGTGGTAACACATTAAGAACACAATTCAACAATTTCTATCTTGCCCCTGAGTGTCATAAAAGACGAATATAATTATGAAGAATATTATAGGGATATTTTAAGAATGTACATCTATGCAAGAGAAGGTAAATGCGAAACAAAACCCTATACCAACTCGTCTGACCAGTGGGGTATAATAGGTCAATTACCCTTCTAATTTGGAGGAGGCTCGAGCCCAGTTGCAGGACGCGCATGAGCTGAGAATCTGAAATATATAGATTTGATTTTTATCTTCACGACGTTTTCAAATCTTTTCCGTATTTATAGTCACGGAGGGACTATTATTTCAAATCTCTTCAGCTATTTACTCGAGTGTTAAATTTTTTTCTATTATTGGAATTTTCTTGAAACTTGGCTCAAAGAAGTTATTCCGTGTGGTGACGGAGTAAGAATACAATAAGGGGTACAAAGTTTTCGCTTCACGTATTTATATATAGATAAATATTTAAATTATTGTATAATCATCATTACGTTGTTTTTACTTGGTTGACTAATGAAATGTTTGACTTGTGAAAAATTGAATGTCACACTAATTCACGCTGGTCCAAAGGTAGGGTCTGGAACGGTATTCCGATAGATATAGCTTCGAATCCCAACTGTGGACATAATTTTCACTAGTAAACAAGTTTTGGCCGTGTGGTGATGGAGTAAGAATACAATTCACCAATCCCTAACGTGCCCGTGGATGTCGTAAAAGACGACTAAGGGATATAATACGCATATAACATCTATGCAAGAGAAGGAAAACTCGAAACAAAATCCTATTCCAACACGTCTGACCAGCGTGAAATAGCAAGTTAATTCCCCCCTCCCATTATGGAGGAGGCTTGAGTCTAACAGTGTGACAAATATAGGCTACGACGATGATGATGACGATGATGAAACAAGTTTTTATTGGATCACAGTTGATGTTATAAGTTACACAGAAAATTGCTGCTATGCTATGTTATTGCTATATCCTATATTTTAATAATCCCTCAGCTAGGTTTTTTTTACGACTTTACAACCCTTTACGGAAAATTCGTACTGAGTATCGATGAGAAGTTTAGTATGATAAAGATTTTCTTCTTACTTATAGAAGAGCAATATTTTTGTAATTATTTTATCAACGCATTTATTAATATTGTTGCCCAAATCCGAGGTCATAACACAAGACTTGTTTGAATGACTTTTATTTTAAACTGTCTCCCCATTCAATCATGTTATCTGCTTAATAAGTTTTTAGTGTTATGATATCGCGGGAGGGCTGGGATATTTTTCACCGTCATCATTATCAATCAGTCATATACGTCCTATGTTGGATTCTAGACCTCTACCACGGCGATCGCAGTAAGATGTTACATTACCCAAGAAAATGTAGCTGCCCATTTTTTTCCTAGTGAAACTCGTAACCAATTTTTACGACAGTCGCGGTCCTGTAAAGGGTGTCGACAATTGTATTCTTGTCCTGTCGTCACACGGCGAATATGTTTTTCTACTCTATTAATATGGGAAAAGTGTATTACATATTTTCCGTATGGTGACGGAGTAAGAATACTATTCACCACTATCAATCTTGCCTGTGGCTGCCGTTATAGACGACTAACCGATATAATAAGCATATAACATCTATGCAAGAGACAGAAAACTAAAAACCCTATACCAACATGTTCGACCAGCATGGTATAGTAGGACAATTTCCCTCTTATTGTGCAAGAGGCTCGAGCCCAACAGAGGGATGTATATTAGCTGATACGATGATGATGTTACATACTTTATATGTTGGTGAGGAAAATATTTTCCCTTACAGTAGCTCCCTTAAAACACCATTATACTTGCAGTGGGCAAGTTGATCGTGCAAACCGTTGCGCTAACATAGTAAATGCCACTTTAAATATCTTGTGCAACAATAAAACAACGATAAACGTTTTATCCGTCCTTGATATAACCAAAGCATGGTAACCTTATGTAACACTGTTTCGCAGCCGCAGCGGTGGGAGGTTGCAAACCGGCGCAAGCGTCGAGCCGCGCTCAGCCTCAGGAAAAGATCAGGTCGGTATCAACAATACTTCCTACTTCATTTGTTGTTTTGTTCGCGACACGTACGGACGTCTCTCGTGCCCTTTATCGGTCATTGATAACGATTACATCGAGTGATACGGCGTTTATATCTGTGCGTGCGTGTGTGTGTGTGCGCGCGTTAAGTCGCTTGGTTTACCCCTGTGTGCGTTAAAAGTGATAACTAAGTAAGTTGAAATGATTTAATGTACATATTAGTGTTAATAATGGATGTTTTTACATTTATTTACGCCGTTGGATGTGACTAATTGTTTTGACAAGGTCGTCTAAATTAACTCTCTGTGTGGCAAGTTTTGTTTTGCGTATATTCGTTTATGACAGACTTAAAATATATATCACGTTGCCTAGATTACGTATAAGGTAAATTGGAAGTTAATTGCGATGACATCATTACGAGATTGTTTAAAACATATTGAAGAACATCTGACCCATAAACTGTTAGACGCTATTCATGAGTTTACTAGCAATTGCTTACTAGTAGGAAGTGATTTGTTAGAAGGTAAATCTCAGCCCATACACGTCCTAATATTGGGTTCATGCCTGCTCCATTTTGGGAGGGAATTTCATCTACTATACTACGCTAGTCAGACGTGTTTCATTTAGAGTTTTCCTCCTCTTGCATCGTTATTTGCATATTATAATCACTTAGTCATCTTTTACGACCCCGCAAGATGGGGGTGGTAAATTGTATTTTTACTCCGTCGTCACGCGAAAAAGTGGAAGATTATACGTATAATTCTCTATTTGTATTTATTTAAACGTTAATATCTGTACTACAAGTAGGTGCGACGTGATATAAAATCGAACAGATTGAACGTGCTAATCGTATGAATTGTGAATCTGATAATGATATTTAATGCAGTGGAATACTTGTCTATATAAATATAACGCTATGATCTAAGAACTGTGCCTAAAATCTATACCAATAAATAAAATTGGAGTGTCTGTTTGTAATGTCAAAATAATAGGCTTTTTTCATGCTCACACGGTTATTTGCACGACACCTATGCCTAAAATAGCAGTTAAAAAATTTTTGTCTGGCTGTCTGTTTGTTCCGGGTAATCTTCAAAACGGCTGGACCGATTTCAAAATTCTTTCACCAATGGAAAGCTATAATATCAGGGCGTAAACTAGGCTATATTTTATCCCGGTATTCCCACGGGAACGGGCACTACGCGGGTAAAACGACTATAACCTATAACCGAAGCGAAGCGAGGGCGGGTTGCTAGTAGTTAACAAAATTCGAAAAAAATAACAATTATCTATAGGTCATATTTTTACCAGAAATTAGCACTATAGCAGGCAATGCATAATAAGAAATGTGCTCACCAATTCGGCTGCTAAGCGTGGTATTACTATGGGCATTATTCTTCTTTGGGGAGGTCTATGTTCAACATGGGCTGATGAATGGATGTTTCGTGGATTTCCATGTGGTGTAGTAAAGATATAATTCACCACCCCATATCCTGCCCGTGGGTGTCGTAAAAGACGATTAACATATATAACATTTATGCAAGAAAATGCTGTGTGGTGGCGGCTTCGAATACTACCAACCCTTGCTTTGCTCGTGGGTGTCGTAAAAGACGACTAAGAGCCCTAGATTGACCCGGACCAACTCCATCTGGTACCATTTGGGTCAACGATTACATTCCCAAGGAGGGTTGACGTCAGGCAGGCGGCCGGTCATAAAAGTCATTGCCGAAACTTTTTGCAATATGTCAAAACAGATGACATATTGCGTCGACCCCAAGTAATTGGGATAAGAGCAAGATGATGATGCAAGAATATTAGAAATAAACCCCTCTTTTTTGGAGGGTGGGTTACAGTCGGCGTACTTCTCGCCCGGCTCCGTCCGGGGCGACATAGGGGCGTAAGCATGCACACTCACCCGTATAGCACGTCGCCTTCGACGTTAGGCCTACCACCGGTGCAGAGTTCCTTGACTTCAGTGGGAGAAATAAAACCCTAAAGCAACATAAACCAGCATGATATAGTAGGTTAATTTTCATACTATTGTAGAGGAGGCCCAAGCCCAACAGTGTCCACCGGGTGATCGGACCGGGGAATTGTCCGTCACCCGCAGAGAGGCTGACCGCGCGATGGCGACCGACGTCCCAGTACGTCGAGAGGTGAGAGGTTACCCGAAAGGGTATTCCGTCGGGCCGACCACTGATGACAAGTCACATCTGCTCCGGTGGTCGGCCCAACAACGAGGTGACGTGGGTACGGGTGGGTTATGGGCCCGCGTGCCGTCCTTTCATCGCCCCGGAAGGACAGGACCGCGCGTGCGCTTACCATAGCACTCCCATAAAAAAAAAAAAAGCCCAACAGTGGAACGTATATGAACTGAGCTCTCAGATATTTTCTATCTGTTCAGTCTATATACCTTTCATTCTGAATTTGTAGTCAAAAGTTAACCTCGCGAAGTATAGAGAAGTTATTCTAACATGGCGGTACTAAGATACTAGAATATTCGATTAAATTTCGTGTTAGTTATGGTAAATTGTATTCTAATTCCGTAATAATAATAACAAATTAAACGCAAGTAAAGCAGCTAGTTTAATCATTGATGTAACAAAAAATCTAGATACACAATTTCATACAAAATTTATTTTAAAACTGTCCCCAATTATATTTAACTAGATCTTGTTTAAATAATTATACATTAATTAAAATTCAACCTTAAGAGCATAATTTATAGTTGTATTCACTATGCTACGTACGAACAGCCACGAAATGTTACGACCGAAAGCTCTCCTCTGATTGGTCAATATACTTCAAATCAAATTCAGTCTTACACGCGTGTTTTAAAGTTTATATTACGAGGTGTCAAAAAACCAATAAAATTTATGTCCAAGGTCCGCCACTAGGATAAGGAATGCGTGGAGTCGAACTGTCTAATATTTTTTATTTAAACTGTTATTTTTTGCTAAGTTTAATATTCAGCATTATTCTATACTTTGGAGTTCATGTAATCATTATATTTTAGATAGGGTACCGCCATGTATTAACGAAATTAATACATACAGAAATAATTATTCATTTGTTCTTTCATATTTGCTTGACAAACAATTTATATGATTATTCAATTATTAAACCAAAATTAGACAAGTGTGCATGAGACCACATGAATGAAGTGAAACTTCTTAGCTCCATCTATACAATATATTAAGAACTATTTTTTTTTTTGTAAATTCACTCAGATTATACGGAAGCGATCTATTTACCTTAAAAATAAGTGACCTAATATCAACAAATAGAATATACAAAACAAAGTGTAAAAAATTAACACACATTAATTTCCTTTAAATAAGTTTAGCTTATTGTAAAGTTGTCTTTTTGAATTAAATTTTAGCTTTTCTGTTGTTTTTTTTGCGATGTAATGAAAACGAACATCTATAAACTTTTCTATGATAGCTTTTATAAGACTTACTTTATGATTGAATAGAGCAGGTTGTTGAAGGGAATGTGTATCAATACTAGAAAATATATTCAAATTTAATGTATGTTTTAAAACAACGGAACATAAATAGGCCTTTATTGTATTGGTTTGAAGATTTTTGCTCTGCTCTCGTCTTATTATTTCCTCGGTTTTATAACATATAGTGTAAACATCTTTACTAGCATAACATAAACCACCAAAATCTTTTAAATCTATTAGTTTGTGAAACCACAACTTATTACGAGCTAATATAGAATCTTTGCAGATATCACATTTAATTTTTTTTAGTAAATGTCTGACCACAAAACCTGCTATGTACCCAACAATTTGACTGACATATTCAGAGCTAAAATTATTTAATGAATCTGACAAGATATCACAATTATTCTGATATGTCTCATAATTGCTATCTTCGACTGACAAATATTCGTTTTCAATATCAAACCGATATCCAACGCTAGTATGGTTAATGTTTGATACAGTTACTCCACAATTCAAAATAGGTACATTTTCTAGTGGAATCGAATTTCCTGTAAATTTAGAACCGAGTTCCAGATGCATCAATAATTTTTTATACGCGGATTTAAATTGACGGGAATTAGGATTATTATTGAACCCTCCTTGGCTTCTAATATTGCCGAAGAAGAGCTCAATATGATCCTGGCTAAATTTATAGGCTAATATGTACGATAAATAACCAGTTTCTACATAATTTGTGTATAAATGTTGTATGCTTTCAATGCAAACAAGTAACCCGATAATTCCTGTATTGGCTTGGCAATTGTATAAGTGTATTTTTTCTTCGGAATATATTATTCTTGTTCCGTCTTTTCTTCGGACTGTCCGTTTTCTTTGAACTTTAAGATAAAGGGTTAATAAATATTTTTTCGTCGTTTGACAGAATCTAAAAACATCTTTTGAGTTAAGTCTACTTAAAGGCCTTTTGAAACCACCATTATTAAAATTTCTAGAATTCAAAATATCAAATAAATTATTTAACACTAGTATAAACTCAGTAGTTGGACCCGATTCCGTGAAATTTTTAATCTTTAATTCGGTTTCACAAAAACTAATTGCATCCGCCACACTGCGACTTAAAAGTTGAGTTGCTAGTTTAACTTTCATAATACAATTTTTGAACCAAATGTGTTTTTGGGTTAATTTATTAGCTAAATGTAACTCATATTTTTCTTGAACTTTATAAAGATTTTCAATTAGTTCCCATTTAATTTGTTTGTTATTGTTGTCATAAATTATTTTTTTTGATTCAAATAAATTTCTCATTAACTTTATCATGTGGCATGCATCAAGAAATACAAAAACTTCATAATCATCTGTAGGGTGTTTGAAAAACGGTTTCAAATTGTAAGCATCATCCATTCTGCAGCCTAAAAGTTTCATTGCAGATATATTTGTCTTACAACCATCAAATGTCAATGATATTACTTTTATTCCCACAGTGTGACATTGCGCTAGTGCAATTTTTATTAAATTGGTCTTATTTTCAGCGGTTAAACTATTGACGAAAAAGTAAGCTATTGGAATTTTCCAAGACTCATTAAGTGATACTAATAAAAAAACATACGCTTGAGTAGCCATTTGATTTGAGTCGTTACTCTCGATGCCTATGTCAACTAAGCCCTCATATTGCTTTCCAGTCCATATTTTTTGCTGTCGTATTGACATTTCATCTACTATTAAAGAACATAATAAAACCTTTTTAGAGTTTTTAACTTTTTCCGAAAGTCTATCTAATGCTTCTTGTGTAAAGCCTGGTTTTGCTTCTACACTTTTGTACCAACTATACAAAGTGTTTGTATGAGGTAAGCACGTGTTATACATTATTCGAATATATTTATATGCTGCTGGTGAATAAAAATGTAATGTCAACGCAAACTTTCTAACCTCTGGAGGATATTTTGAACATTTTTTATTTTTTGTTACACTATTTAAAAACCTAGAATTAAACAAATCAGTTGGCTTTATATATTTTGATAGATCTTGACATAAATTTGAGTCTAATTTAAATCTTTTTTCCAAAACTTTTAACACTTTTTTCAGTGACATATTTTTTTTGACGAGCCTAGAAGTTTTCTTTCTTAAATTGTTGATGACTTTGTCCTTAGTGATCAATCTTTTGCGGCAGCTGCGAAGTTCATTTTTTAATTGAAATTTTCGAGGTGTATCTAATATTGAACCTATACTTAGAGAACTAGTGGGCGATTTGAATTCCTTTCTTTCTTCTAAATTAAACATTGAATTCGTTTGACAGACTTCAGTAACATCATCAACTAGTTCATCTGTTGTTTCAATCTGTAACTACCAACAAAATACCTTTTAGCATAAGGTTGATAGGATACAATCCTCTGAAAGGCAAACAATCTGAGAAATTTATTTCAGTTCGCGCTAGTATCATTACTTACAGTTATGCGAGGAATAGCCGTTTTAACAAGACGTTTTAAGCCTTTTGGAGTGACATACATGTCATTGTCAAAAAAATGTTCTGAACAAACTACGCTGGACCTGTTTGGCTTAAAAAACTCTTCACATCTTTGCTGGCTAACGATTGATGTCCATTCTCCACACCGTATTGGATCACGAGGAAAACTAAAATAAAAAATAAAATATACCTAGAAAACAATTCCTACGTTTCAATAGTCTATCTATAAGATTATATTGGGAAAAAAAATATTGTCACAGGCGGGATTTGAATTCACATCTTTTGAATTCCACTATGCTGCCAACTCCACCACCGTGATCTCACATCTCGCCTGCGAATTTTCAATCCATTATCTAAATCTTCATGGGGGTCGGTGGTGCAGTTAACAGCACATTGGAACGGTATTCTAAAGATGTGGGTTCAAATCCCGCCTGTAACAATATTTTCAATCCACAATAATAATGAATAAGGTTTTTCCACCTAAGATAGTACAAAAATAATACCTATAAGATACTGTAGGTACCTAAAATCATATATCTTTAAAATATTTATTCATTTAAAAATGAAGTTACGAAGTTAGCATAAAGTTAATTATTACTTAAAATTAAATTTAAAAAATATTAGCTTAATAAAAAATAAAAACATTATAATAAAAAATCGACTCTATGGAATTGATATTCGAATTGATACCGTGACGTCGTCCTGATGGACGGGCTCACAGTATTATTCGACGAAAATAAAAAGAGATATTAATGTCATATTCTACATTGAAAATGATTCCATTTCCGTTTGTCGTCTTATTCTTGCACCGTTGAGTGAAATTTTGAAACAAAAAAATCTAAATAACCATATTCCAGCCGATATTTAGTCAAATAAATAATAAAAACAAATCAATTAACTGTTTAACTTACTGGAAGTACGAAATCCCATCCTTTTTCAACGTTTTTGACGTATTATTTTTACAATTTTTCAATGAACACTTCGTCATTTCTAACGTTTATACAATCACGCAGTCTACACAAGACTACTTGAAAAGAATGCTAAATTCTTGTTGTGGCGGTCTTTCTATGGGGACGTTTTTGAGACGCTGTTTGTGTATCTTGGGTTTTTTGTTACATCAATGAGTTTAATAATAACTGAAACTGTTAAGTCATGTATTATGACAGCGTTCTTTGACTGCAAATGTGTTAAAAAAAACTGTAATATTATGTCAAGTTTAACAGATGTTTCATTAACATAATCACTTCAGTGTCAGCTTTGAATGTTTCACAAATTTTTGTGCATATTGTCATATAGATTCATGTACGAGAAAAAGAAAATTCGAAACAAAACTACATACTATAAACTAAGTATCTGATCAGCGTAGTCTAGTCTCGTCTCAGTTCATACACGTCCCACTGTTGGGCTCGCCAGGTCCCACTGCTGGGCTCGAGCTTCCTCTCCAATAGTGAGGCAATTGACCTCCTCGACCACGCTGGTCAGCCCTGTTGGTATAGGATTTTATTTCGCGTTTTCTTTCTCTTGCACAGATGTTATATGCATATTGTCCCTTGCCTATTGCCCTAGTCGCTTTTTACGATATCTACGGGTAAGATAAGGAGTGGTGAATTGTATTCTTACTCTGTCACCACATTGAAGGTCAGCCTAGTATTTGAGTTGATTTTTTCACTAATTGTAGTGAAAACTCTTGGTCGATAGTTGACGAGATTTTTTTTTCTGGCGGGTTATGGTAAGCAGACTAAGACTAACAGGAGCGGAGCAACAATGAAGAATGTTTCAAAACCGTTTTTCAATGAAGAACGTTTTGAGAGTCATCGCTGAGTAAACGGCTAAATTTTCGCAAAAATCATGTGTGACAGAATCGTATTATCACAAAATATTTTCACCTTCTACGTAAACAACGTCTTAGTTTAAAGTTAGTGTTAGCTAAAAGTATCTATACTACGCGGACGAAGTCGCGAGCAGAAGCTAGTATTCAATATAAACGATAAATAAAAATAAAATTAAAAGAATAGTATTGACGTCAAACAAATGACATTCAAAATGTAAACAAACTCTACATGAATAAGTGAAATGTGTGCGCAGTTGCATTTAATTTAAAACATATTTGCTGACAGTCAATACAATATGTGTTTACAATAGTGAAGGCTTGTTTACATTTAATTTGATGCAGAGATTTATAAGTGTAAATTAGTTAAAGAGCTGTATAGTAGCGACTTAGAATATTCATCGTCATCAATCGACTTCGAGCTTTTTTCACTGTAGAAGGGAAGGCATTAATTAAACGGGTTGTCTTAAGTTTTTATTTCAAATTTTCCTTCTCTTGTATCGAAGGTAGAAGGAAGTACATATCATATCCCTTAGTCATCTTTTACAACACCCACGGGCATAAGAGGCAGTTCGCAGCAGCCCACGTGCGTCCCACTATTGGGCTCGGACCTTCTCCACAATGGTAGGGAATTTGACCTACTAAACTATGCTGGTCAGACATGTTGGTATAGGGTTTTATTTCGAGCTTCCTTTCTTCTTGCATAGATGTTATATATATATTTTTTTTTTATTATGCATAGACCCCGAGAGGGCACTTACATACCTATTGTCAATTTTACAAAATAAAATTAGATTATCCAATAAAAATAAACTACCACCGGATCGGAACGCGACCGCTACTGAGAAGATCCGGCAAGAAGCTCAGCGGGCTTGTCAATTATATTAATTTTTTTTTCTTCTTACTAGATATAAATTTGTGTACATGTTTTGTAAGACCTAGCTCCAGTGTGATGCCCTTCGAACTGCAAGATACTTAATATAATTCAAATGATTATGGCTGGACCAGATCCCACAAGCGGCACCCGATCACGAGTTAACTACTAGAGCAGCCATCACTCCTCTCAACCACTATGGAGGGAAGGGAGTGACCCGCTCCACGCAGCTACCGCAAGTAGATCCTTCAGTGAGCATGACCAAGACCATATGTTACAAACATGTTACAAACGACGAAAATGCAAAATTTCGTTAGGCAAAACACGCTACGCTTTACAATATTAGAGTTATTAAAAAAGAGTTTATTTAAAATAACAAGGAAATTGCATAATGAGGAGCTGCTCACAACCAATCAGTATTATCATCTACATAATCCGAGATTTTATAATAAGCTTTCTTACAAAGTCTATTCTTGATAGCTTTTTTAAACTTTCTTGTTGGCAGGTCTCGGATATCTTTAGGTAATCTATTGTAGAAACGTATACATTGCCCATGAATGATTTGCTAATTTTTGGAGACGAGTAGTATGTACAACTAGTTTATCCTTATTCCGAGTATTCATTTCATGAATGTCACAATATCTTTTGAAGTTAGCGATATTTTTTTTGACATATAATATATTTTCGTATATATATTGTGATATAACAGTTAGAATATTTATTTCTTTGAATTTCTCTCGAAGTGAGACTCTTTGGCCCAGATTATAAATTGCACGGACACCCCTTTTTAGAAGAACAAAGATTCTATTCAAGTCCGCGGAGCATCCCCACAGTAATATGCCGTAAGACATCAGTAATATGCGATATATTCATATTACAACCCCTTAGTCGTCTTTTACGATATCCACGGGCAAGATAGGGAGTGGTGAATTGTATTTTTACTCCGTCACCGTCCGTCAAGGGGCAGTACTATTGTATAACCATCAGGTATTTTTCTGTTCTAAAATGATGTGTTTTAAAGCAAAATCATTAGCGAAGTTCAAAGACTAGCATACTTACGAATACCCACTAGCATACATCATTAAGAAGCGCAAGCTGATAATAACATTAACATTAAAATGAATAGCCGTTCAATAATGAAATTTAAAAATATTATAAAAGTTTATTATCTTTATAAGATACGCAACGTTTTATGATGGATAAAAAACGGTTTTATAAATAATGTTTAAAACTAATAAACCGTCTTCACATTTTAAATCTCTAATATCTTCTAAAATGTTATGATACACGACTGCAGTCCATGAGGTCTCGTGTTCGATTCCCCGACCGGGCAAAATTAATCGGTTTCTTGAGAGAAAAATAAACTAAGTTACTCTTTATATGGACGGGTACCTGGTAATAAAATATTATTAAAATCGGTCCAGCCGGTTGGAAGATTACTCGCAACAAACAGATAAAAATGAAGAGGTTTTTAGGTATAGGTATCGAGTAAATAACTGCGTGAGCAGTAAAAAAACACGTATTATTTTGATATTACAAACAGACATTTCAATTTTATTTATTTGTATAGATCAATTTAGTCTAGCACGTAGTACAAATGAACAGGCAGGTCGAAATAGCAAGTCTTTGCGCACAGAAATGACATAGTTGCGAGTTAATTGTCAATCTTAATATTTTAATTGACAGTTACTCGCGCTTTACTGCTACAAAGAGTTGTCATTTCATTTTCTCGAGCCATTCCTATCTTTGTGCACTCTTTGCTAGCTCTGCAAAATTTATTATCTTGCAGGCTTTCATTATGAAAATTTTCAATACAAAGACACATTGTCAATTAAGTTGAATACATAACACTTAGTTTTCGTAACGTAACCTCTTAAAGCATGCAAATGGTATAAAGTAATAAATCGTAGCTAATAAGGCACTCGTTACGGAACTTACACAATTGCGTACTTGACCGGTTTTGTTCACCTCTAGTTACTAATGTTGCCGAGCTGTATGACTTTTGCCCCTTCACTTACGATAAAAAAAAATAAAAGAGCGGTAAAATATGTTTGAATAGCTCTGGTCGAAGTAATTATGAGTTGTGTATAATAGTTTCAATTTAGAATTAAATTATTCAAGTATTTTTTTATAACGTCATAATGATATTGATTGCGATATTATTATTCGTTTTATCATAATTTAATATAGTGTGCTATTTAATAAACTAAGTGATATGCTATTATTGATCAGAGATGACATAACGCGTTTCTTGTGTTGGATAGTTGCTGAATCCATCCGTCATGTCAAATTTGAAATTTTAGGGAATTCAGAATTGAAATGGGAGGACTACGTAATTGTCTCGACTTTGAATGACACTTGAAAAGTTACATGAATTATTATAACCTCTGCCTACCTTTCAAATGTTTTCTGGGTCTAAAATTAGACGTTAGCGGCGCTAAGCGACAAAGTTTACAATAAATTAGGAAAAAAGGTCTAACAATCTTAGTCATCGAAAATCAGAACGCGCATTAGGTTATCAAAACTAGATTAAAAGGCTCAAGGCGATAGTTTTGTCCCACCTCCTCAAAAACAATATCCGGCGCTGAATCATATCTACATCAGGCATCAAGTTGACTGCGACAAATTTATATATAATTTATTAATAATATTATATATCACACGGGAATATTAAAAGTTTAAATTACCCAGAAGCATTAATTATATAAATTATCGATCTTCTGAAGGCTAAAGCCTTCTCTGTGTGGTGACGGTGTATGAAAACAATTCCTCACCCCCTATCTTACCTGTGGGTGTCGTAAAAGACGCATATAACATCTATGCAAGAGAAAGAAAACTCAAAACAAAACCCTATATCAATCTGTCTGACCAGCATGGTATAGTAAAATCAATTTCCCTCTTATTGTGAAGAAGGTTCGAGCCGAGATAATGATAATGAGGGTTAAAGCTAATAGTAGGCGAGTCTATAGATTGATAGATGGACAGATAGGTAAGTAATGTTCCTGTATTTTGGTTCCCATGATATTCCTAGACTATATTAATACGATACGTCTACTGAGGTTGACATAAACTAAAGTAAAAGTTATTTTGTGTCACATTAAAAACAAGTGGTCAAAAACCCAATTCCCCAGTTTATTATATGTTGTTTGCATCAGTTTTATAATAATATTACATATATTTTGTAATGAATTAACATTTATAGCGCGTATAATTATTTTGTAAATAACTGGTTGTTGCAAATAGTTATTCATGTACTCAAAAAATATGAATTGTAAATTTTATATATATTTAAATTCAACTAAAAATGTCCCAGAAACTTTAGAAATATGCACATTTAGTTGTATATTTTAAATTAAAAACAGCCTAATAGACAGTAATTCTGAGACGAATATTTATGAATAAAATATACCGTTTTACGCTTTTATATGCAATTTATCTGGCACGAGTTCTGAAGAATTGGTACCGTTGTCTCGTTTTCATCATTATACAACTTGAGGGTTTAGCATGATTCATTTACATATTTCACTCAGAAGGAAATTATATCGCCCTTAACTGTACGTTACTAGCGATCATTTTTTCAAAGTATGTATGTAAGCTCTGGAATGAACTGCCTGCTGCATTGTTTCCCAACATATCCGCCTTTAAACAAGGCTTAAGAAGAACACTTTCTTCTCAATAGATAGCGCTCTGGTTATATCTAACATGACCATACGTTTTGAACAGGACGTTTCCGTTGTCAGATTGTCTGTCCCATTGTCCCCAGCCGTACAAAAGTCGTTTTTGCAAACAAAACATAAATGACCATTTGTTATATTGATAGGGACGTGGTCTTATTTTTTTGGGTTTTCAATCCATAATTTTTCTTCTGCAAGACTTCACATTGTTGCTGGTTTTATCTTTTCAACTTTTAATTCTATATTTTACCAGTTTTCGATTTTTATGAACTTAACAAATTACTTAATATCAAAACTTCGCTTGAAATAAACTTGAGTTTCTCGAATAATTCGCTTTTTACGTCAGTAGCAATATATGTACATACTAGTTTTGCCATTACGAAACTCGTTTCAAAGTGCTTGATATTGCAACAGTGACAGCCCCAATGAGACTTTGTCGCTTACCATAAACAATAGTGACGGCATAACACTTTTTGGTAATAGCATACATATATATGATTGCGAAAATTTGTTGAATGTAAAAGCTCACTCATTCATTCATTCATTCAACATTTCTCATTACTTTTTTAAAGGTCCGTACAAACGGTGCAAACGGATCCCTAGGTAGTGGTAGGGTTGCCAAATTCTGTAAATAAAATAGACAGTATTTTAGAACTTATAATTGTATTTATTTTTTAATGTTATGGTGTACTTAGTCATTTTAGTCGGCGGGCTTGTATATCATTAACAATAAAAAGTAGACAATTAAAATATTCAGTATCTCTATTATTCATTAACAGAATTGTTTAATGACGAATTATAAGTTGCGATGATTTTCATAATATTTGACATGCTATTGATTATATTTTTGATTATTATGTAATGTTAATTTTGTATATTAATTGCTTGCCGTAAGGACTATGGTGAGACTTATATTATTTGTAAAACCTTTTGTGTCCACACTTCGCAACAATAAGTTGATTGATTGATTATCCTTTCTTTGGTTTTCTTTAAGAAATTATGGTTTCTATTGCTGTCTGCATAAACGGCAAAAGATGTAATGCAGTGTTTTTGTCTAAGTTATAAGTGCATTCAATTATAATAAGACATAATTACTGAACAAGTCAAGCCGCTATTTGCTCCAGTTAGATTTGAGCTCATCGCTATTATATACCTAGAATATTAAAAAATATCTATTATACGCTCATAAATTAAGTGGCGCTTAATCATTTATAAATTATAATTTGTGATTCGGTGTTTAAAATATGAAGAAATCATCCGACTAGTCTAAATACTTAATACATACTTATAAAACAGTTCCCACATTAATTTTTAAATGTTTTGATACACTGCCGTATTTCGACGATGTCACAACACTATAAAACTAGGTCCAGACACTAGTGATGTCAACAATACGCATTGCACAAACCAGTTGCGACCGAAAACGAACGAAAGTATGCCGCGAGAGTCAGTGGCCTTGCCCCACTTTGGTGTTACGTGACTGCAGTAATAGTTAAATCGGCGAGTGACGACGCAAACTCGAAATGTCAGATGATTTTGACAGTGATTCTGACATTTGGTATACGGCAGTGATGACATTAGAGGGGGAGAATAAGGCATAATTCCATAATCACTTCGGCAGGCAGGTGGACGATCGTAGTTGATAAGTTTCTCAACTCTTTTAATGTTAGAAGTTTATCATCATCATAATCTCAACCCATTTACGTCCCACTGTTCAGCTTGAACCTCCTCTACTATAGAAGGGAAATTGACTTACTGTACCCGCTGGTCAGATGTATTGGCATAGAATTATGTTTCGAGTTTTCCTTCTCTTGATAGATATGCTAGATGGGGATGTTTGAGATATTGGCGCGACTCGATAGATGTCGCTACCTTTGATTTCTGCATCGCACTTTTTAGTTCGGTTTACAAAAGCGTGTTTTACCTTTTTTTACCCCCTACTATTTTGAGTTTAAACTACTTGTTTTATTAACACATAAAACATTATAGTTCATAAAAAAATATATATATTTAGATTCTGACGCATGCATTTAAAATTGATACAAGCCTTACTTGCAATAATGTTGCAATATTGTACAATCATTATGTCAATAATACGAAATGAACTGGCTTTTACGTTAGTGTTGCCAGTGTGTAGTGGGCGTGCTTTTATAGAGTTATCATGTAATACTTTTTGTTCGCAGATCTGGTTCAACGAAGCCTCGGCGGCCAGATCGCGCTGTGTACGTACCGCGAGCGCTTCGCAGCGCTGAAAATAATACATCGGAGGATATTAAAGAGAACAACAAACGTACTAGTCAGAGCGTCGACGAACAGAAGTGTCCAAAATCGCCACCACCCAGAGACAGGTCTGCTCACTCCACACCAAGAAAATCTATAGATAAAAACTTTTGCAACGTCTACACACCTCCTCATCTCAGGAATCAAAGATCTCACACGGCGCCTAGCATAGATATAGACGACACGCCAGCATCGAGCGATACAAAGGAATCCGTGCCTTTAGGCTTCCAAGTGCCAAATAGTGATAGTGCAATATCTTTTAGTGATAATAGTTATAACGAAATAGAAGTAGGAGAGAATTTTTATATAGGAGATTATTTCGCGAACGGACAATTAGGTTTCTACAGCCCAGCGTATTATAGTGATTACGCTGAGAGCCGAGAGAACGTGGAAGAAACAGATTGGAGGACAAATGATTCTGACGAAAATATGGCAGTGAACGAAGCAAATCAAAGCAATAATATTATAGATAACGATTATTTGTATGATAAGGATGAGGATGTTGAGAAAAATGAGTTGAAGAGAGCATCACAAGAGATTAATAGAAGTAGTAAAAGAATTATTAAGCAAAGTTTTCATTCGGACATTCTGGTGATATCAGATCCTGTTGAGACGAAAGATGATAAGGTAGAGGAACCTGTGTTAGAAAACAAAGAACCGGAACCTAAAAAGTTAAAACCAAAATTGGAACCGAAGTTGTCTTTGAAACGAGAAGAGAATGACTGGGATGCAGTTTTCGATGATAGCGGAGAATGCTTGGATCCGTCGCTGCTTGAAGAACTAACAACGACAGTTGGCAAGGTCCATATCAGCAAACCGAAGAATAATTACGACCAGTATCAGACCAGAGGTCAAGCGTTATTCAATGGACCTTACGATGAAACTTTCGGGCATGTGGTTGAAGTTTACGACTTTCCTAGTGAGTTCAAAACGAATGATTTGTTCTCGTTGTTCAGTGAATATAAAGACACGGGTTTTGAAATCAAATGGGTGGACGATACTCACGCGTTGATCGTGTTCAGCAGCGCCAAGATAGGTGAGTTTTTTTTAGTAGTTTTTAATCCATTTGAATGCCTTATAAGGATGGGAATGAAAATAAGGATGTGACTACTACTTATCATTACTGAACTAAAGGTCGTTCAACTTCCAAATAACCAGTTTATCCGGTGTGGTATGATCATTCAGCTTGCCATCGTCTACTGCTGCACATAGGCCTAATTGATGCCACATAAGGCCATAATTGATGGTATAGTACCATAATCGCCACCCTTGCTAGGTAGATTGGCGATCGCAGTGAAGATACGTGTCTTGGTAAGACGCTTAGCCGATTTTTACGACATCCGCGGGTAAGTAAGGAGGGGTGGTGTCAATTGTATTCATATCCCGGCGCCACATGAAAAGGCGTAGTATATGGGGTTAGTAGCCCTCCCACTTAAAACAAATTTAAGGTCAACAGTATAAAGCCTCAAAATAAGCCAGCCCTTAAAGGAGGGAAATTAAAAAAAAGACTGTTCTTTTCAGTATTATTAAGTTCTAGCTTATATTGTTAAAATGTTTTAAGGAATATCTTTTCCTTTGCTATCTTATTTATCCAGCCTATTTTGACTAGCTAGTATTGCTATAATTTTTTAGTGATCTACTCGTAACATAACATCATTTAATGTATTAGTTTATTCTAACGAGTTACTTTTGATTCTAGCTGTTATTATTTTACATTTAACTTTGAGTAACTCGTGTTTTTAGCCTCATTATTGTCGTGGTAGCTTTTATTATTTCACATACTACTTTTTAGACTCAAAATTTTCGTGATCAAGAATCCTATATTATGCTTCATAGAGTCATCATCATCAATTCAGCTCATAATAGGTACCAATGTTGGGCTCGAGTCCTCTCCACAATAGGAGGCAAATTGACCTACTATAACCACGCTGGTCAGACAGGTTAGTATAGGGTTTTATTTCGAGTTTATATTCTCTTACACAGGTGTTATATTCATAACTAGCAACCCGCCCTCGCTTCGCTTCGGTTATAGTCGTTTTACCCGCGTAGTTGCCGTTCCCGTGGCAATACCGGGATAAAATATAGCCTAGTTTACGCTCTGATATTATAGCTTTCCATTGGTGAAAGAATTTTTGAAATCGGTTCAGCCGTTTTGAAGATTACCCGGAACAAACAGACAGACAGACAAAAATTTTTAATCGCTATTTTAGGCATAGGTGTCGTGCAAATAACCGTGTGAGCATGAAAAAGCCTATTATTTTGACATTACAAACAGACACTCCAATTTTATTTATTGGTATAGATAGTGTTATGACCGGCCACCTGCGTAACTTTATACCGTCTTTGTCAATGTAATTGTTGAACAGGGGCCATCAGATAAAAATCGCCCGGGTCGATATATATTTGACTAGCAGCGCCCTGCAATTTTACCCATATAGTTCCCCTTCCCGTGGGAATATCGAGATTAATTATAGCCTATGTGTTATTCTGATATGTAAGCTATATTATGAAGTTTCATCAAAATCCGTTCAGTAGTTTTTGCGTGAAAGAGCAACAAACATCTTCACTCACAAACTTTTGCGTTTATGTTAGTAGGATATACCGTTTTAAACATTAAAATAAAAATATCTTATGAAATGCACGCGTTTGCAATAACATTTATTTTTGAATATGCCAATTGCATTTGAATGATGGCTTTTTAAATTTATATTATAATGTTATGTATAATAATTTAACGCTCTTCGTGTCATAAAATGTATATTAGCTTATCGCGTAATATTATAAATGCAAATTGTTATGTGATTACGTATATTAATTTTCAGCTCATCTCGGCTCCTGTGCTTACAACTGTTGGATTCAAGCTTCCTAGACAATGGGAGGGAAATTGACCTACTATTCTACACCGATTAGAGAGTCTGTAAACCAGACCAAAAGGGTTTACATTTTGAGGTTACTCCTATAATTTTTTTCTTGGGTTGGGCTACGGTCAGCGCACCCCCCGCCCGGCCCCGTCCGACGACAGAGGGGCGGCGCGCAGCCATATAACCCACCCGTGGCACATCGCCTTCGTCAACTTACCGGGTTGAGAACCATCTGCGCTCGCCCATTGACCGCGTTAAGCTGTCAAGGTCATCTGCGACCAACAGCTACACACACAAAAAAAAAGTCGCCTTCGTCGTTGGGCCGACCACCGGTGCAGGGTGACTTGTCGTCAATGGTCGGCCCGACGGAATACCCCCGAGGAGTACCCTCACCTCGACCGACGTCCTCCCCTCGGGGACGTACGTCTTCGTCGCGCGATCGGCCTCTCGGCGGGTGACGGACTAACGCCCTGGTCCAGTCACCCGCACAGGTTACTCCTATAATGGGAGGGAAATTGATTTACTATACCACGCTTGTCAGAAGTATTGCTATAGGGTCTTATTTCGAGTTTCCCTTCTCTGATATAACAATAAACATGATAGTTATATCATGTGCATTGTATATCATTGTTGTTAAACAATGATACACAATGCACAGCATTCGCTTTCCGTATGGTGACGAAGTAAGAGTACAATTCACCACCCCATATTTTGCTCAATGCTGTTAAAATACGACTAAGGCAAAAGGGGATAAATAATAAGCAGATTACATCCGTGCAAGAGAAGGAAAACTGGAAATAAGATCCTAGACTAACACGTCTGACCGGTGTGGTATAGTAAGTCATAGGTCCTCCCATCGTGTAAAAGGCCTGAGCCCAGCAGTGGGACGTATATGAGCTGTGATGATGATGTAATATATGTATTTTATTACTATAGATAAATTATGATACGGTGTGATAAAAATACGCCGGTTCAATAGTTAAGGCAATTATCAAGTCAATAAACAAATATTTATCTACGTACTTCATGTTTTGTTGATTTTAATACATGTAGATGGATTTGTAAATAATGTTATATTAATAGAGACTGTTTTTATAAATCGCTGCTTTGCCAGTATAGCGACCTAAATAAAAATTACTGATTTTAGAGAAGTACATTTTTATTATTTTTTTTATGAAAGTTTTAGTGCATACCGTAAAATTTCGGGGAATTTGAAAGGGGGACGTCGGTCGAGGAGAGGGTACTCCTCAGGGAGTATTCGTCGGACCGACCACTGACGACAAGTCACCCTGCTCCGGTAGTCGGCCCAACGACGAAGGCGACATGTCACGGGTGGGTTACGGGTGTGCGTGCTTACGGCCCTCTGTCGCCCCGGACGGAGTGGAGCGAGAAGTGCGCTAACCGTAACCCACGCCTAAAAAAATACCCTAGAATTTAAATGTTTTATTGAGGGTATGACTACTGATTAAAGGAAAATTTCTCTGTTCACTATTAAATATCAAAGATTTTAGATATCAAGGAATATTTGGCATACAATATTCAATTTGATATAATTTTGAGTTACGTCGTTACTCTCGCAAACCAGTGAAATGCTGTTTTTTATACATAACGTAGGTAATAGTCATGTCAATACAGGGTATTGCCAATACTGACTAGTAGAACTCTAGTCTAAGATTTTAATTTAAATTTTGTAAAGCCTTTTGCCGTGTGGTGACAAAGTAAAAATACAATTCACCATTCCCTCTCTCACTTGTAAAAGTTTATTAAGGAATATAATACACATATAACATTTATGCCAAAGAAGGAAAACTCGAAACAAAACCCTATATCAACCTGTCTGACTAGTATGATATAGTAAGGTCAATTTCCCTCCTATTATGGAGGAGGCTCGAGCCCATGATTAAGATGATGCGGAATAGAATCTCTATTTGTATTTTATTGTGTACTAGCAACCCGCCCTCGCTTCGCTTCTGTTATAGGTTATAGTTGTTTTACCCGCGTAGTTCCCGTTCCCGTGGGAATACCGGGATAAAATATAGCCTAGTTTACGCCCTGATATTATAGCTTTCCATTGGTGAAAGACTTTTTGAAATCGGTCCAGCCGTTTTGAAGATTACCCGGAACAAACAGACAGACAAAAATTTTTTAATCGCTATTTTAGGCATAGGTGTCGTGCACATAATCGTGTGAACATGAAAAAAGCCTATTATTTTGACATTACAAACAGACACTCCAATTTTATTTATTTGTATAGATAAGGTAGTGATAGATGTATGTCAAGACAAGTTAGTTACTGCTAATACTGAGTAAACGAGTTCGAACCTACCCTGGCTGACGAATTGTATACTTACTCCGTCACCGCACGGAAAATAACGCTATCTGTTCAATTCAAACTTCAAAACAATATTTCGAATAATATATAATAGGAAGTTTATAGTGTTAAAAACACTATAAATACATAAGCTAGCGGCAAATTTAATTGTTTCTACGTAGCACATATTGTGATGAATGTGGATGGGCGTAAGAAGCGTGGGAGACCCAAAAAGAGATGGATGTATGTGTAAATGAGGATATGCGTATGAAAAGGGCGAGTGCAGATATGACGGCTGATAGGAGGTTATGAAAGGTAAGTTCATCTTGTGCCGACTCCATTTAGCGTGGGATGAGGGCAGGCAAATGATGATAGCACATACTATGATAGGTAACTAAAAGTTTACATAATTTAAAAATCATCTCGAGCACATTCAAGGAGGAGGAAGCATCTTATTTCCATGAAAACTTAAACTTTATTGAATATTATTGAAACAATTCACGATCGACCTAGAATTGGCGCGTGTTCAGCTTATCAACTACAATTTTACCTCCAACCACGTTCAAACTACGCAATGAATATTTTCCTAAATATTTCGTAATACAAGCGCGCTCGTGTACAATTTGTAAAAGCATCTGTGTAAACAATAGCAAGTTCAAGGCAGCGATGGATAGTGTTTTGAATTTAATATCGTTTGTTTTGCAAAGTGGGACGTGCTAATGAAAACGAGAGTGGTGTGTGGTACAAAGTGACAAACAAATTGTTCTATTAGATTGCCTACATTAATAGTTAAAAACATGGATTTGCTGGAATTCGCTAAGTTTGTTACATATATAATCAAATTATAACAGGACGATTTTTTTTCGGACGGGCTATGGTTTTCATACGCCGTGCGTTTCGTACGTGGGACGAAAGGGCAGCGCGCCGCCCTATAGCCCACCGTATTCTTTCCCCTTCGCCATTGGGCCGATCACGGTACCAAGTTCCCTGACATCCATAGCCAGTTCGGCGAGATACTCTTTTAGGTACCGTCCCTTCCAAACGCCCATCTTGGGGCGTCGCGCTCATGATAACATGGCCATGTATGTGCATTGCAATTTATTGAGTAATAGAAGCCAAAACAATACTTTTGGAATGGTTCTCTGTCTGTCTATTTCCTTCCCATTATGAAGGAGGCCTAGCCCAGTAGTGGAACTAGGTGATGATGATAAATGATATAAGAATTTATTTCACACTAGAGTATCGGATATTAATTTAATTGAAATAAAGTATGTGATGAAATTAATTGCCTCACTTGATCCGCCGAAGTCAAATTCACTTTACCTTATACGTAATACTTAGATAAACGTTTAATGTTTTTTTTAAAACGTTAGTAACCTCGCCTATAAATTTTATTTTTTTGTTATTTAAAAAAGTCTTAAAAATGACTTAAAAAGCAACATGTTTCGTTTCAGAAACAAGCCTAATAAAAATTATTGCATCAACAACCCTAGTAAAAAGTGGTTGAACGAAGTATTCAGAATGTTTCATATCTATAAAAAAACAGCCTTAAAATTGTCGATACTAAAATTAAAGTATGAAAGGTTTTTTGATATGTACAGTTTTGCTTAGTTACTTTTCAAACAGAACTTGAAGTTAGCTTTTATGTATAGTTTAAATTATCCATAGGCACATGTAGAAAGAACAAATGATGTCCGAACTAATATTATTTGTCTCACTCTGTGTTTCCGGGTAACAATAGACGCTATAGCCCTATTCTCCTATAAGCATTGTAATAAGCGGTCGGGGGATCTCCAAACATTGAGACCAAGAAAATTTGTAACAATTATAATCCAACAGCCCTGCTAAGTTCGATTATTTTGGCGTTATTCCCTTAGTAAGACCTTTTTTCAAGTTTCTTTATGAAGTTCATTCTGTATATGTATATGCAATAGGCTTACGAGTGAATTATAATTACATAAGTAAGCCTATTTGTTAGGTTTTCACACCACTTGATCGTTTTGAAATTTCGTGTACTCGTTTTCTGGGGTAAAAAAAAAACCATAGAGAGCACCTTTTATTCAGAAAAAATCTAATGTTTATATTACTATTTCATGAGAAATATCAGCAACACCATCAACCTTCCACGAGACTAGCAGTAATTGCTAACGTGGAAGCGTATCGCTAACTCTTATTTATGATTTACCGCCCGTAGCTTGTGACTTGCAAGACGCAATTGCAAAAGCGCGCCGCTCTTGATCTCGATAGAAAATGTTACATAATCATCGTGATGCTTGCAGTCGCTATTGCATTCTGATCTAATCTATTGCTTAACTCCGTGACTGTAATCTAGGTGCCACCGAAGATGAGGTCCCGTTGCCGTCCTTTCGCCGTCCCAGACGGGCGAAGTGTAATCTGATCATATTGTCAAATAAAGGGCATGTAATCTATGCACGGATCAAAACTTATTAAAATTAAACAAGGTGATTAAAGTCTTGAACTAGTTTTTAATGGTCACTTATGTTACAAACTTTTAATTAAAAATATTTAATTTATATACAATCCAAGATTATTAAAAAAAAAGACATCATTATTATATGAACTTAATGATGCCGGAACGGCTCGTGTGATTTGAATGAAATTTGTCAACGCTATAGGCTACTTTTTATCCCGAAAAAATATAGGTTGCCCGTGGGATATTGTATGACAAAGTCCGTACTAATGATGTCTACTATAATACTATTTTTACGAACATAATCTGACTAAAATTTTTTAGTATAATAAAGAAAGCCGCCTTTTAAAAATCAACAATAATTTACTATCATGCCCTTTGAGTTTTCTTGCCGGATCTTTCTGTGTGTGCCGCGTTGCGATCCGGTGGTAGTTAGATTTTTTAGGTTTAAATTAAATTAAATTGTCATAATATAGTAATTACTATAAATTTAATGATCAGTAATTACTAACCAAAAATAATGTATTTTGTTCAAATAGTCATTTTCTTTTTGTACTGGGAATATATCAAAATATGGGTCAAAATTTAATAACTAATTTTGTAGCGGGTACATCTTCATATAAATCTGGGACTCCATGAACGCTGAACAGTGCTCGTCATTTCATCATCATCATTTCAGCGCACATGCGTCCCACTGTTAGGCTTGAGCCTCCTCCGCAATAGGAGGGAAATTGACCTTATTATACTATGCTGGTCAGACAGGTCGGTATAGAGTTTTATTTCAAGTTTTCCTTCTCTTGCATAGACGTTTTATGCGTATAATATCCCTTAGTTGTCTTTTACGACATCCACGGGCAAGATAGGGAGTGGTGAATTGTATTCTTACTCCGTCACCACACGGATACAAAAAAAAAAGCTCGAAACGCGATAAAAATCGTAAGAATATTTTTTATTTATAAAGTTTATATACTGACGAGATTGAAGCTGCGAGTACATTATTTTATGTATAATATTTGCTTTTATGATGCAATACAAGCTTGTTACCTTCTCTTTTCTTTCACAAGTCATTCAAAAAAAAACAATAAACTAAGACAACTAAATCTCTTTGTCTCTGCTCAAAGCAAACTAACCATTGAAGTCTTTAAATAAAAACTTTTTGTGTTAGTTTTAGCGCGTAATCTCGTTTCGTAAAAGCTTCATGGTCGATTTGTCAGTTTAAATAGGCTTCACTTTACTAAAGACATAAGGAGGACACTATTGGGCAATAATACCGGATATGCTTTTAAATTTTTTAAGATGGCTAGCTAAATGGATTATTAGATTAATAGCCGCAGCAGAGTGGCTGTAATCTCGGAATTAGGTGTAATAAATACACAATAATTAATTTAGGATGTTGACCTTTTAATATAATATGTACATAACATCTGTGCAAGAGAAGGAAAACTCGAAATGATACCTTATATCAACATATCTGACCTGCTGGTCATACCATGCTGGTATAGTAGGTCAAATTCCCTTCCATTATAGAGGACGCCCGAGCCCAACAGTGGGACGTGCGTGGGCTGCGATGATGATATTGACCTTTTTATGACATCCATCCATCAGTCTAGAGACGTCCACTGTTGGACATAGGCCTCCCCACGATAATGCCACTTGAAATGGTCCTATGCCATTTACATCCTACGTCCAACGGTTCCCTACGACTTTCAATATGTCGTCCACCTAGTAAAGTTTCGTCCTACGCTGCATCGTCCGGATCCTTTATGACTTTTTATGAAAAATATAGACTAAAAACTATCTCAATTTGTGATAACAAGATTTCTTTTCATAATGAACTAGTTACAAGCATTACAATTACATATTTTAATTAGACAGAGTAATCAATACAAATATTGTGACGTCAATATTTCGAGCGTTATATTAATCTGTGTATGCTATAAACAAACGTCCTTGTGCAAGAAAGGGATAGAATAGCTACCCTAAAAACTTTAAACTTTTAAACGTCGGTCTTGGCCATTTGGGCATCTATTACAAATATTATGATATGCGTATTCAGTAACTTCAAATTAATATCATGATATCTGTTCTGATTTTGGAATATTCTTATCCCTTTGGGTAATGTAAAACATATGGATACAAACAACAAAACACAATCATAAACTTCAAAAATAATTAACGAATTCCGATTTTGACCCCCTAGAAATATATAAAATTTACTAGCTGACCCAACAGACGTTCTTCTGTTCAAATAAAGCGGCACCTACCGGGTCCAATTGTGAATCTAAACCATTCTCGAATCCCCTTGAACACACAAAAAATTTCATCAATATCGGTCCAGTCCTTTAGAAGGAGTTCAGTGACATACGTACGTAAGAAATCTATACCAATAAATAAAATTGAAGTGTCTGTTTGTAATGTCAAAATAATAGGCTTTTTTCATGCTCACACGGTTATTTGCACGACACCTATGCCTAAAATAGCAATTAAAAAATTTTTGTCTGTCTGTCTGTTTGTTCCGGGTAATCTTCAAAACGGCTGGACCGATTTCAAAAATTTTTCACCAATGGGAAGCTATAATATCAGAGCGTAAACTAGGCTATATTTTATCTCGGTATTCCCACGGGAACGGGAACTACGCGGGTAAAACGACTATAACCGAAGCGAAGCGAGGGCGGGTTGCTAGTTTATATATAAAGATATTATAATAATTACGTACTAACAATTTTCGTTTTCGTCTTATTTTACTTTCAAATTGTTCTGAATCTATTTATTCCTTTTTTATGGTCCTGACACGAGTCACCCAATCTGTCCGGGACCACGAATGGGTGGCGTATGGCCCCATAACCTAACGTGTTCACTCCCTATCGCCATTGGGCTGACCATTGATAGCAATTCCTTGACAGCCGTAGCGGATCCGAGGTTAATTTATTCCTAAGTGCCGCCTGTTCTTTAAAAAACATCAAGTTTGTTGTATGGGAGACCCCTTAAATATTTATTTTATTTTTAGTATTTGTTGTTATAGCGGCAATAGAAATACATCATCTGTGAAAATTTCAACTGTCTAGCTATCACCATTCTTGAGATACAGCCTGGTGACAGACGGACGGACGGACAGACGGACAGCGAAGTCTCAGTAATAGGGTCCCGTTTTACCCTTTGAGTACGGAACCCTAAAAATATTGATAAATTATTGACTAGTATTGATAAACTGCTGCGGTCCTTCTAATCATCTTGGCTTCAAACATTGATCAAAATACCAGCTTAGATAGACCTAGCATAAACCAGTAGCACGAATCCAAACCCAAAAAAATAGTTAGGAATAGGGTTTAATGTCGAGTTTTTCTTCTTGCATAGATATTAGCATATTTGTTCTCTCAAGGCACAAAAAACACTTAAGTTTAAAAAATAGTTCATCTCATCATCTCAGCCCATATACGTCCCACTATTGGGCTCGGGCCTCCTTCACTGTTTGAGGCAAATTGATGTACCACGCTGATCAGACGTGTTAATATAGGGTTTGATTTCGAGTTATCCTCCCCTTGCTTAGATGTTGTATGCACATTTAATTCCTTAGTCGTGTTTTACGACATCTACGGTTAAGAGAGGCGGTACTGAATTGTATTTCTATTCGAGCTCAAATTAAAAAAAAACAATCCCACGTTATGGTATATAAATTAAAGATGGTATCCGTTTATAAAATACCATCTGGTCTAACTTCCGGTCTGCAATTTAGTGTGGAACATTAAAAGTCGTTAAACATTTATCCGATAAAACCTTTTTTTAATTATCTGTGTCGGACCATAGTAAATTTATTATGTAATATGATCGCCGAGGTGAAAATAACTTCATTTTTTTATTGTAAAGTAGGTCGCGTTCGACTTTTAGTTACAATTGTAGTATTATTTACACGCGTTTTATGGTTGACGTAATAATATGTCTTACACAAAGGGTTTTGATTTCACACACAATAAATATCAAAGGTAATTAAAATTCGAAACTGTTATTAAAAATAGTTTTTCCGCGTGGTGACGGAGTAAGAATATAATTCATCTATCTTGTCCGTGGATGTCGTAAAAGACGACTTAGGGATATAATACGCATATAACATCTAGGACGGACTTTGTACGGAAAAGGAAAACTCGAAATGGAACCCTATACCAACACGTCTGACCAGCGTTGTATGGTAAGTCAATTTCCCTTTCATTGTGGAGAAGGCTCGATCCCAACAGGACATATATGAGCTGTAATGATGATGAATCTAAAATTCGGAACTGTTATTAAATATAGACGAAAGGGAACAATGTGTAAACTTCTCCCATAGACGGCGTATGTTTCGTAAGCGTATATGAACGACAATTTGATTGTTATACGTCAACCTATAGTTGTCACAAAATAAGAGGCCCGTTTTGACACTTGGTCTTACCGATGTATTTATTAATGAACCATACGAGTACTGACTCGATACTCACGATAAATCGAACCAAGTTTATATGAGTATATAATCGATTTGAATATGTATTGTAAAGTGCTTTAGATTAAAGTTCTGATTTGAAAATTTTACTTAAACTGTGATATTGTAGATACTTTGAAATGATACAATGCTACGAATGATCATTTTTCTATCCTTTAATATTTTTGTTACAATAACATTCACTCCATCACAAAAATATTGAGAAAAAGTGAATCTTCAGTCAATCATTTTCTTGAGACGATGAGCCAAAATTGTCAGTTGAACTATCGTCACTCATATATATATTATATCATTTTCATATTGTCAATATTGACGTCTCGAATTTTCAGTAAAAATCAATACACAGCTGGTGAAATTCTGTAATTAGTTGGTCTAAATACTAGTATTCAAATTAATAACACCGGCCAAGTACGAGTCCGCCTTAAAAAATATGTCTTGATCGATTTATTTTTCCTTAACCGATTATTAATAGTCTGTGGACAATATGAAAAAAATTGTTATGCCACAGCACTTAGCCCAATTACCTTCAAAACATTTCGATCGGTAAAAAATAGAAAACTTCTTGGGCGTGAACTGTCAAAACGGACCTTTTATTTTGTGACAACTATACGTTGGGATTTTCGAACTTTGACAGGCAAGGATCTAGGAGACAATAATTTGAAATAATTTACTCTTTTTCGGCATTTTTTGGACTAATTTAATTTGTTGGCTTATTCTATAATACTCCTCAATCACAGGGAAGTATTTTTCGTAAGTTTTTAAACAATTTTTTATGATGGGGAGAGATCCTCCCGACCCTGGGGGAGGCACGCTCTCTCCTGATCCTGCTAATTTCAGTACTCCACCAATAAGAGATTCATTACCCAATTCTAGTACTACAAATAGAAAACGCACTAGTTCAATCGTAGACTCATCCTTACCAATTAAAAAAACTACATCTAATACATCACTTATTCCATCATCAAATCATTCTACATACATTCATCCCGAGCACTCTGATAAGAAATTGCTGTATTCAGATTCTGATGAAGCTCCTTTCTTGGTACATGTTACCAGGTCAGTGGGTGACATCTCATCTGGAACAGTACTAAGTCCTATTAAGTTTGGTCACTTTTTGTTTAGTAATAAAATTAAAAATATAATCGCAGATGGTGTAAAACGTGTTGGTAGGAACCGTATTTCGGTTGAATTTAAATCTGGTTGTGATGCTAATAGTTTCTTAAGCAACCCTGCGTTGTCTCATGCAAAGTATTCTGCTTCCATTCCATCGTATACTTGTTCAAGAATGGGCATAGTGAGAGAGGTGCCTGTAGAGTGGTCCCTCGAGGACATTGTTAACTCAATTAGAGTGCCCTCTGGGTTTGGTTCAATCACCAGAGCTCGCCGCCTAAATAAAAAATCCCATAGCGAAGAAAATAGCATTAGTTATATCCCAACACAATCCGTGGTACTCACTTTTAAAGCCCAAAAATTACCTTCTCATGTTTATTGCTTTTACACTTCTTTACCTGTCGAACCATATATCCTTCCATCCATCCAATGCCAAAAATGCTGTAGGTTTGGTCATATTGCCTCGCAGTGCAGGTCGAAACCAAGGTGTTTCGTCTGTGCCCAAAGTCATGAAGGTGATAGCTGCTCCAATATATCTCCATCTTGTCTCTTCTGTTCAGGCAGTCACACCGCTAAGGATCCCATCTGCCCTGAACACTCTCGGCAAAACTCCATTAAAATTGTAATGTCCCAGGAAAATATCTCCTATTTTGAAGCATCTGCAAGATTCCCATCTGTCAGGAGATCTTTTGCTGACTCTTTGAAATCTGCCGTACCTTCATCACAGCAATATGAACCCATCATTAATTCTGGTCACCATACCTTTTCTAATGCTCCTTCATCTATATCTCACAGGAAAACTGTTTTTATTCCCCGACACCCATATGCTCCGGCCTCCAGTCATCCCTATGACAAACAAGCCCATTTCCTTTTGACCCAAACCCCTTCCTCCTCTCTTCCTAATGGAAGTGCCTACCCATCAGGTCCATCCAAGGTGCCTCCATCACCTTTAAGTGATAATCTTTTGGGCTATCTGATCACTTCCCTTATAAATATACTAACTCATTTTTCTGATTCTCAGCTTCCCGAAGAATTAAAAAAACCACTGTCTGAGCTAGCAAATGTTATTCATAATGTTCCCTCCACTACTGCAATGGAACTGTCGCAGCATTAGACATAAGAAACAGGATCTCATTTATCTAATTAACTCTCATAAACCCCTCATTCTTGCCATCCAGGAAACATGGTTGAAACCTGGGGCTCTTTTCAGAGTCCCGGGCTATGCTTGCTTCCGGGATGACAGAGATGATGGACATGCTGGATCTTGTATTCTGATCTCTAGATCTCTATCTTTTACACAAATTTCCCTTCCACCCCACAGCGATTCATTTAATATAGTGGGGATTAAAACCCTAAATATTTCATTTCTCTCTATTTACATTCCTGTTCCATCTCCTCATATCTTATCTGAATTATGTAACATTTTTAATTCCATACCTTCTCCGATAGTTATCTTAGGTGATTTTAACATTCATCATACTTCCTGGGGGTCCCATTTCTGTGATACCCTTTCAGCGCCCTTCATAGATATCCTTGATGATTTGAATCTTTGCTTTATGAATGATGGCACTCCCACTCGCAGAGTATCCCCTACTCAAAATTGTCACAGTGCTATAGATTTATCCATTTGTTCACCTGATTTATCATCTCTTTTGCATTGGAAAGTTTTAGATTCTTCTTTTGGAAGTGATCACTTTCCAATCTTAATTTTTTCCCCCAATTCCACTTCAATTCAGTATACTTTTAATCCTCGGCTTAAACATAATTTAAAGAGGGCTGATTGGTCCTTATATGCACAAATCTTGGATAGGGAAGTAGATCAACTGCAAACTCTTGATCATAATAATATTATTTCCATTTATAGTGCTTTTAGAAACTACATTTTGTCCTCGGCAGATAAATCTATTCCTCTTAAAAAGCCTCCTAAAAAGAATATTCGATCTCCACCCTGGTGGGATCAGGCTTGTTTAGATGCTTGTCGTAGAAGAAAGGAGGCTGAAAAATCATATAAAATCGCTATGACTTTAGATAATTATTTAAATTATAAAAGAATTGCAGCAGAAACTCTAAGACTACTAGCCCAAAAAAAGAAAGATGGTTGGCGTGGTTTTTGTGAAGCCCTATCCCCGCGTACACCTCCTTCCTTAGTCTGGCGACAGGTAAGAAAATTTCGATGTTCGACATCAGTCAATACTCAATCTTCGTCTGATGCCACACTATGGTCGCATGAATTTGCAAACAGGTTAGCTCCTCCTACAGCTCCTACACGGTTTGAAGCTTGTATTTATTCCACTCCTGTAGTTCAGAGTAATAGTCCTTTCGATGCACCATTTTCTTATGAAGAATTAGTTGTTGTTTTGAATAATTTAAAAGATTCAGCCCCTGGTTATGACGGGATACCTTACTCTTTTATAGTTAAATCAAATCTGAAATCAAAAGAAACCTTTTTGAATATATTAAATATAATTTTCTCCCAAAATTTACCACCTGAAGACTGGAAAACTTATATAATCCTACCCATCCTAAAACCTGGTAAGCCTAGTCATGATGCTGCAAGTTATCGCCCTATAGCTCTCTCTTGTACTATGGCCAAAATTTTAGAACATTTAATTAAAAATCGCCTAGAGTGGTTCGTTGAAAGTCAAGGTATAATCTGCAAATCACAATTTGGTTTTCGTAAAGGTTTAGGAACTATTGATAGCTTAAGTATTCTCACCACCGATATACGCATAGCACTGTCTAAACAGCAGTACTGTGTAGGGGTATTTCTAGATATATCTTCCGCATATGATAATGTTCTTCTTCCGGTACTCAGAAATAAACTAATTCATCTCAATGTCCCCTTGAAAATAGTTAATTTCGTTTTTAATCTATTTTCAGCTAGAAAAATCCTTATCCAAGTTCAAAATTCTTTTCTTCCTCCTAGACTCATCTGGAAGGGCCTTCCACAAGGCTCAGTTTTAAGTCCTCTTTTATATAGCATATATACTCATGATCTGGACCAGTCGGTCAGTTCCTTCTGCAATATTCTACAATATGCCGATGATATAGCCTTATATGTATCAGTGGGTACCATACCTGAGGCATCAAGCAAGCTAAGTTCAGCTATTCACTATCTCCATAATTGGCTTTCTGATCATGGGTTATCTCTTTCTATACCCAAAAGTTCTCTAGTAGTTTTTAGTCGCCGTAGACATATTCCAAATATATCAGTGTCTTACAATAATCAAACCTTTCCTGTAAAAGACAAAGTAAAATTCTTAGGATATATTTTAGATAGTAAGTTATCTGGGATTCATCATATATCTTATATTTCAGACAAATGTGAAAAAGGTATTAATATTTTACGCTCTCTTGCCGGGGTATGGTGGGGTTCTCACCCTTATTGTCAAAAGCTCTTATATAATGCCCTTGTACGCAGCCTATTAGATTATAGTAGTTTTTTGTTAGAACCTTGCAATAAAAGAGCCCTTAATACCTTTGATAAGTTGCAATCAAAATGTTTACGTCTTATTATTGGTGCTATGAAATCCTCCCCAATCAATGCTCTTCAGGTAGAGTGCGTGGATTCTCCACTTTATCTGAGACGACAGTATCTTTCTGATAGATACTTGTTTAAAACATTCCAACTTGGTTACCATCCTCTAATCCCTAAATTACATTGTCTCTCTGATTGTATTGCCAATTATGGTTACTGGACTCATAAAAACCCACCTTGTTTATTTAATAGCTTTGCAATTTTTTTAAGTTTACCATTTTCAGTTTTTTGCAATAAGATCAATCCTTTATTTGATACACCATTTGAAGCATTAATCTATAAACCAAATATAATTCTTAACTTAAATATAGATAAAAGTAGCCCCAACACTGAGGAAATATTACAATCTCATATCAGCAATCACTGGAGTGATTCACTAGTTATCTACACGGATGCATCCAAAATATCTGACAATACCTGTGTTGGTTCAGCTGTGTGGATACCAAGTTATAAAATTTTATTGAGTTTTAAATCTCCACCGGTAAATTCCATTTTTTCCGGTGAGGCCATTGCCATTTTGGAAGCCTTAAAATTCATTGACTCCCATAACATAAAATCTTCTGTGATTTTTTCTGATGCTAAAAGTTGTTTGTTAGCCATTATGTCTAACCAATTTAATAGTAAAGGTAAATTTCCCTTGATTCTTCAAATAAAACATTTACTTTTCAAGTGTTGCTCAAGAGGGTTGTTGGTTACTTTAGTTTGGATACCTAGCCATTGTGGCATTGTAGGCAACAATACTGCTGATACTTTTGCCAAACAAGCTATTGAAAATGGTTGCCTTGATCAATACAAAGCATTCTCTCAGGATCTTTTATCTTGTGCTAAGAGCAGATTATTCTGTAAGTGGGGGGAACATTGGGATAAATCTAGCTCGGTTAAGGGAAAATATTATGCATCACTACAGAGTAATATTCCATACAAACCTTGGTTTTCCAAATTCAAAAATGTGAACAAAAAAGCCACATCTGTTATTTGCCGCCTCAGACTTGGTCATACTTGCTCTAATTTTCACTTATCCAAGCTTCGTATTAAGGACAGTTCACTCTGTGAGTGTGGTCTGGATGAAGACACGAATAATCACATTTTCTTTGAGTGCCCCAAAAGATCATACTTTCTATACGATATTCTTCCTGTTGACTCCATTCCTCGTTCTTCTAACTTTAATTGTCTTCTCACTTACGAGGGGTGATCCAAAAGTAATGATAATCAATAATAAACACAATGAATAAAATAAAAAAATATATTTATTTCTCAACATAGTCTCCTAGCAAGTCTATACATTTAGTCCATCTCTTTTCTAAACCTAAAATTCCCTTACAAAAAAAATCTTTATCTTGACTCTCAAAAAAGTCCTCAACCGCGGCCATCACGTCGCTATCATCATCAAATTTCTTGCCTCGGAGGTGTTCCTTGAGTCGTGGAAAGAGATAGAAGTCACTGGGGGCTAGATCTGGTGAATAGGGGGGGTGTTCCACCAACTCAAAGCCCGCTTCCTGAATGCCAGCCATGGCAATTGCAGCTTTGTGAACAGGTGCGTTGTCTTGATGGAACAACACTCCAGCCCGCAGTTTGCCTCGCCTTTTCTCCTTAATAGCCTCCCGCAATCTTCTTATTTGTTCTGCATAGTAGGAGCCTGTAATAGTGGCCCCCTTTTCCAAGTAGTCCACCATGATTATTCCTTCAGCGTCCCAAAAAACAGACGCCATAACCTTCCCTGCTGAGCTTGACACTTTGAATTTCTTCGGCGTCGGTTCATCGGATCGTTTCCATGTCATCGATTGTTGTTTTGTTTCAGGATCAAAATGGTGGATCCAGGTCTCGTCCATGGTCACAAAACGTGACAAAAAATTGTCCTTGTCTGCCTGGAACTTTTCGAGATTTGCTCTTGACATGTCGACTCGTTTCTTCTTTTGCTCGTCGTTTAACATTTTCGGTACCCAACGCGCGGAGACCTTTCTCATATGCAATTCGTTCGCAAGGATTCTTTGAATGCTGCCATATGAGATCCCTGTGACCTCAGCTACATGCCTGATAGTCACTCTTCGATCTTCCAATACAACTTCTTCAACTTTTTTCACATTTTCTTCAGTGAGGGACGTCGATGGGCGTCCTTCGCGGTGTTCGTCTTCCGTCGATGTTCTTCCCAGCTTAAACTCCTTAGCCCAGCGTGCAACTGTGGAATATGGAGGAGAAGAGTCCCCTAATGTTTCCACCAAGTCGCTGTGTATGTCTTTGGTAGACATTTTTTTCAAGCAGAGGTATTTAATGACAGCTCTGATTTCGTGTTTTTCCATTTTGATGTTCACTCCTTGACAGTCCGTATTCAAATGAATGTAGCTCCCGGGAATTGTGGCCTATTTATATGATTTTTTTTTCCTGAACTAGTGGGTAACTGAGCAAGTGACTGAAATTTTTTTGTATTTTTGTGTGCACTAGAAATAACTGATTATCATTACTTTTGGATCACCCCTCGTATGTTAATTCTTCATTTGTATACATTTTAGCTAATTACATTAACACAAATAACATTAAATTATAGTTAGATTAATTAGCATCACCACAGACTAAAGGATACTTAATTAACATCTTCTGTTTTTAAACTTTTTTTTTTTTTTTTTTTTTTTTGCTTTATTTTTTATTTTTACTGTACATAGCTGCATTAGATTGTCATCCACGTGATTGTAGTCAAATGTTATAATTTTTTAAAAAATAATCCCTCTCATATATCAGTTTTTTAGAATAATTCAACTAATCAGCATATTGAAAATTCGAAAGCCAACAACTAAATTTATCTTGTAAATTTCTCAGACATCAGTGTCCTAATTCCTATAACTGTCAATCTAAATTGAGTAATTGGCGAAATTCTGTAAACGCCATAATATAAAAAAAAAAAAAAAAAAAACTATACGTTGGTCTAATCGGTAGCACATTTGGAACGGATTCCTAATAGGTATGGGTTCGAGTCTTACGTGTGACAATCATTTTGCATGCGGCAACTAGTTTTTATAAATGATCTAACATGTTCATTCATCACGCGGGTGTCCGGACCGGGGATTAGTCCACAGAGAGGCTCACTGCGCAACGGCGACCGACATCCCGAGAAAGGGACGTCGAGAGTAGAGGGTACCCCGCAGGGTATTCAGTCGGGTCGGGAGGACAAAGAACTCGGTATTGGTGGTCGGCATTTTGTGCGATCCACAAATTGTTGTTCTGAGTCTGTATATAATTTGTGTCCGTTAATTATATATTTGTAAAGTCCCCCACAACACAAGGATTATTTTCTTCGTTTATAAAAAAATATGTATGATTTTTAGGATATGCACATTATCGACAGTCTTCTGTCTACAGCTACGGGCTGGTGTGCTCGGTGTATACTCTCGCAGAATTTCGACGTCTGATTAATAGCAATATGTTACTGAACTTTGCTCGGTGAGCGAGAGAACCGGCAGCATAACTTTCCAAAGGTTTGCGTATTGTGGGTTTTGGAGATGCCTTTGGTGTCACAGAACCTCATTGCACGCATTCACATTTCCCTTCAATATCACACGGTAGCTACCTAGCAAAGGTCTATGAGTGGCAGTATTACTTACCATCAGCTGCGCTGTTGGCTCGTTTGCCATCAACAGCAATAAAAAAAAATGTTTTCTTCACGCGTGATTTAGTGTGATTGGGCTAAACCTTCTTCAACTGTAAAAATATATTTACGAACTAAAGTAGTCTCTGTTCTTTATTTCTGCTTCTCTCTTCGGAGTAATAGTCATGAGATTAAAATGTTCTAAACTCTGATTTTCCGTGTGGTGATGGAGTAAGAATACAATTCACCACTCCCTATAGTAGGTCAGTGTAGTAGGTCAAATTCCCTTCCATTGTGGTGGAGGTCCGAGCCCAACAGTGGGACGTATGTGGGCTGCGATGATGATGATGAAACTATGATTATTACAGAAACGTCTTTGTCTATTAGAAGCCTTTAATATCAAGAAACTAAACATCTGCATGGTTGTTTTGATAAACAGTTGTCATTGCCACATTAAAAACAAAAAAAAATAAGGATGTTTATCTCGTTAAAAAATAAATATACCGGTTTGTTTTTGTTGTAAGTTGGTCAATTAGCATAATTAATATTACTATTACGAAGCTGAAGAGTTTGTATATTTCTTTGAGAGCACTAATCTATAGAACTGATCTGCTTTTATCCTACGTTAAGTGGGGTTGGCACAAGATCTGCATACTTTCCATAGACTCCTATCAGCGGTCACACGGCCCACTCATTGTTTTCATACGCATATCCTCATTCACATAATCCATCCGTCTCCTTTTGGGTCTTCCACGATTACGTCCATCCACAATCTATAGAATACCGCTAATCTATAGAACTACCAGTTTGAATCCAATCTTATTATGTCAGATAGCCTTTTTATCGAAAGAGGCTTTAGTAACTAACACAACAGCATGAGCATATCGGGCAAGCATGAGCATATCGGGCAGAATGTCATCATCATCTCGGCTAATATACATCCCACTGCTGAGCGTGAGCCTCCTCCATAATAGGAGGGATATTGACTTAACTATGACATGCTGGTCAGACAGGTTGGTTTAGGGTTTTGAGCTTTCCTTCTTTTGATGCTGTATGCGTCGTCTTTTACGACATCCACGTGCAAGATAAGGAGTGGTGAATAGTATTCTTACTACATTACTACACGGAAACGGGCAGGATGTAGTAACGATTATCATATGTCACCGTTATCATGGCAACTGTTAAGATAACAAAGGTTGACATTGATGTATTATATACAGCATTAAATAAGTAATCCACTTAACTAAAGCTCTAGCTACAGCTAATTAGATGATCATCATCTCAGCCCATAAATGTTCCACTGTTGGGCTCGGGCCTCCTCCACTATGGGAGGGAAATTGACCTACTATTCCACGCCGGTCAGATGTGTTGCTATAGGGTTTTCTATTGAGTTTTTCTTCTCTTGCATGGATATTATATGCATATTACATCCTTTAGTCGACTTTTACGACACCCATGGGCAAGATAGGGAATGGTGAATTGTATTTTTACGCTGTCACCACACGGTAGCTAGATCATCATCAGCATCATCTTGCTCTTATCCCAATTACTTGGGGTCGACGCACTATGTCATCTGTTTTGACATATTGCAAAAAGTTTCGGCAATGACTTTTATGACCGGCCGCCTGCTTGACGTCAACCCTCCTTGGGAATGTAATCGTTGGCCCAAATGGTACCAGATGGAGTTGGTCCGGGTCAATCTAGGGCTCTTAGTCGTCTTTTACGACACCCACGAGCAAAGCAAGGGTTGGTAGTATTCGAAGCCGCTACCACACAGCACTATACTATATCACACGGTAGCTAGATATAGTATAGCATAATTATATCAATTAATGATCGACAATCAATTAAGATCTTGAACGTTTTTTTATCTCTGCGGAATGCTATAATGGGTTCAAATGGCTTAGACAACTTTCATATCGTTCATATGTCTACGCACGCGATGGTTACATTACATACGCACGTACGAAAAAACCTCAAATATGTTTGAAAGCAGTGGTAAATAAAATAGATCTAGAGATGGATTCAATGTAGAAATAGTAATTTTTTTTTTTTTGTCTGACTTAGTTGTTAGCCTCAGATGGCTGTGACAACTTTACCCGGACTGGTGGGTGAGCGCTGAGGGCTCTCAACCCGTTTAAAGTTAAGCGACCGATCCCGAGGGCACCCCCTGTGGGGTACGGACCTCGGCTCGGGCGGTCGCTGGCAAAGTGGGCACTCCCACGTTTATGACTTTATGTAGAAATAGCACTGGTCAAACGTTTTATAGGCGCCAAGCTAGCAGCCATACTAAATGTTTTTAATTTTGATAAACTAATATCGTGCCATTGCATAGCTAGTAATAGTTGGTGATATTTTTTTTTAAAGGCAACTGAAACAACCCTGCACGGAGAAAATTATCCTTGTATTGCGGGGGACTCTACAAACATATGATTAAACACACAAATTACATCCAGACTCAGAACAACTAACTATTTGTGTATCGCAAAAAGTGTTGTCCCGCTTGGGATTCGAACCCCTGACAGTAGGTCAATACCTTAAACACTACGCCATCTGTGCAGTCATTATACTATTATGTAAACTAGTGAAGAATATCACTTGACACTTTGCTATATTAAAGAAGTAGCTGCTGTTCTTTCCTACGTTAAATCCTTTAAGCAAATAAAACAGATCATGCACTTGAAATGACGCAAAAGATTAAGAGACTCTTGATAGGGAAATTTCTGGACGTGACGTAAATTGTTTTTAGGCAATTTCTGCCTCTTTCAGAACCTTTTTTTAAAATTCCCCTTGCGCCAATAGCTTTTGGATTATTTTTAAAAACGTAGACCCCTTTTTTTGAAAATTTAATTATTTATAACGTTTGAAATTGTTTATGTGCGGGTTTGAAATATTCGCACATTTTTCTAGACGTCATTGTCATGGCGAGTCCGACAAGCGATCGTACGTATTTTAATTCGCAGTATCAAGAATTAACACGTTTTTTAACTTGTCGACTATACTTTGACGATTCTTAAAATAGTGATAAAATAATGATGAATTGATTTTCATAAGTAAATAATTATTTAATTTCATAAATTATTGTTGAAGATAGCGTTTTCTTTTCATTTCGTAACTGTTAGTACCTTTTTATTTTTACGCGAAGAAACCCGTTACGGGTACCCCTCTGCGGCAGAAGGGGTTTGCAAGACTCCTGGTGCAAACCACCGTCTACCCGCTAGAAGTTCACAGTGGTCCTTCGCATACCTATTGCCGAAAGAGAGGATGATGTTCTTTCCATTCTATCCTCTATATTCGGTAGGCCTTGGTCGCCACTTCTGACGACCCCGTTTCAATTTAGAGAATCTGACTCTACGAAAGGCCCACGCAGAATATATGCGCGTCATTGTTTCTGTTAAAGCAGTAGACTGGCCTGGGTCACTACACTACAGTCAGGTCAGTGCTTATAGATGTCGAATGTCGTTCTGCGCCTTTCGGTGTCTGGTGCGTTTCTTACATGTCGGAAGACTAGTGTTCTTCTCCCATTCACGCTCTGCCGCCTCCTTGGGGCATAGTATCTCCTTGCAAAAGGGAGCGGCAACTATCTACCCAATCTTACTCTGGACCATAACCTGAACTATGGCTGGAAACGAAAGCTCGCTTAGCTTAACAGGCGCGGTGGGTCTGCGGCGCTGCTCTGTCCAAGCTGAACATTTCTCCAGCACGTGCAATGCCGTATCCTCAAGGCTTTGCATAGCTCAATCAAGTACTTTGAGGATACCCTTGCTACTCCAACTCTACATAATCACAAACGCCTCTTTGCAACCTCGCTCCTCTAGGCACTGCCTGCAGAAGCTATATTAGGTTCACTTTTTGGTAATCTTGTTACTGTATATATTCGCTAGCTCATATATGTCCTACTGTTGGCCTACGAATCTCCTCCATAATAGGAAGTAATAGACTTATCATAACTACCCTGGTCAAACTGATTCGTATAGGGTTTTATTTTCAGTTTGGCTTCTCTCGCACGGATCTTATACGTATATAGTTGATTGCGACATCCACGGGCAGGGATAGGGTGATGAGTTGTATTCTTACTCAGTCGCCGAATATTGCTCGCTCGCTGTTACGCGTCCCTGTTATAGCTAGTATCTGGTAACCTTTATATTCGCTTAGCTTAATATGAACATAAATATATTACACCTGCTTGTATTATATTCATCATCATCATCATCATCATCATCATCATCGCAGCCCACATACGCCCCATTGTTGGGCTCGGGCCTCCTTCATAATGGGAGAGAATTTGACCTATTATACCATGCTTGTCAGACATGTTGGCATAGGGTTTCATTTCAAGTTTTCCTTCTCTTGCACAATGTTATATGCATATTATATCCCTTAGTTGTCTTGTACGACACCCACGGGCAAGAAAGGCAGTGGTGAATTGTATTCTTACTCCGTCACCACATGGAAATGTATTATAATAATTGCACCTATTCATCATCTTCATCACAGCTCATATGCATCCCACTACTGGGCTCGAGTCTCCTCCATAATAGGACGGAAGTTGACCTATTATACCACGCTGGTCAAGCGGGTTGGTACAGGGTTTTATTTCGAATTTTTCTTCGGTTGCATCTTTGTTATATGCACAAGAGATCTCTTAATAGCCTTTTGCGACATCCAAAGGCGAGATAGGGGTTAGTGAATTGTATTCTTACTTCTTCACCACACAGAACTGTTTCTATTATGCATACATTATTCACACCTCTATACGTATCTAGTTTGCCTTAAGGATAATGCGAATAGATCCGCTGGTGATGACTACTCGGATCGTCGTGGTTCGGTCGATCGGTCGTGGGTTCGATTCCCGGACCGGGCAAAATTTCATAGGGTTTTACAGAGAAGAAAAATAGCCCAAGTTACTTCTTATATAGACAGTTAACTGCTAGTATTATTTTAAATAAAACTACTTTACGGATTTTATCGCGTTTGTATTTGATTTTTTTTACACTGGCAATTAATTTGTATCAAAATGTGGGTCAATATTTAATAACTATTTTCTGTATCGGGTAGATAATTATAAATGTCTGCAATAACGATGACTTATTGGACGTGAGACATCTTAGTCCGCCCGTGACCATGAACGCTGCAAAGTGTTCGAAACGTCGGGCAATCAAAAATCACATACAAACGCGATAAAATTCGTAAAGTAGTTTTATTTAAAATGTGTAATACTCGCGTAAACATCAGAAATCATTATGCTAGTATTATATCAAAATTGGTCCAGTTTTATTTTAATTACCCGAGACAGACAAAAAATTTTTAAGTAGTTTTTACGCACAGGCATAATAACAGTTATTTTTTTTATTTAAACAGATATCTAGTGCAATGTAGTCAACGATTGCGTGTACAAGACGGCCTGGTCCCTACTCCCTAGAACGGCATATGTCGAGATCTTTCTGTCGGACGACAACGAGCGCGGTATCGCTGGTCGGTCTAATAGCGAAGGGAGGGAATACGGTGGGGACCGCACTCCTCCCTTTCGTCAAAGTACTGACCATAACCCACCCCAAAAAGAAAATCTATTCCTCCCCTTGATCATTCAGCCGACTACTGCTATTGAGTTCCATGACGGCCGTGGCCAACTGTCTTAAGTTGAAATCATGACACTGCATAATTTAAACCGTGTTACTTAGACCACTGAGTCATTGTGCAATCAAAATTACCTACGACTCTGATAAACTACGTCGCAGACAATAGTTCTGCGTGGGTATCGTCGAGCGTCCAAACAGAGACTAACACGCCATCTATGTATTCAATTATTCAATTCTTTGAATGTAGTTTAAGTACATTTTCTTTAACGACAAACCTCGCTAAATGCAACTGACGTTGAAACCGTGCAATGTGGCCCGGTCGTCGTTCCACTTGTTCGGCGCACCGTTACGTCACGCGGGTCATTGAACCTCCTTGCGAGGTTGCGCGCCAAAATCTAGGCTGAATACGTCATACCATTATTCCGTCGATATGATTTTTTTTTTAATTTTAATTGAGCCTGTTTCTCTCATATTTTATTGTTGTTTTAACATTTGATTGTTCAATTTGCATATCTGAATGATAATGAACTTGGTTAGATTTTAATAGTGGATTAGTTTATTGTTCGAAGAAGTTTAAAGTTTGTATTATAGAGCAGTTATTTGCTGTGTGGTAGCAGCTTCGAATACTACCAACCCTTGCTTTGCTCGTGGGTGTCGTAAAAGACGACTAAGAGCCCTAGATTGACCCGGACCAACTCCATCTAGTACCATTTGGGTCAACGATTACATTCCCAAGGAGGGTTGACGTCAGGCGGGCGGCCGGTCATAAAAGTCATTGCCGAAACTTTTTGCAATATGTCAAAACAGATGACATATTGCGTCGACCCCAAGTAATTGGGATAAAAATTTCGGCGCGAATTTGGAGATGTCATGTTAAGCTCTTGTATTATATTCATTTTTTTAGTGTTTTATAGTGTTATCTATACCAATAAATAAAATTGGAGTGTCTGTTTGTAATGTCAAAATAATAGGCGTTTTTCATGCTCACACGGTTATTTGCACACCTATGCCTAAAATAGCAATTAAAAAATTTTTGTCTGTCTGTCTGTTTGTTCCGGGTAATCTTCAAAACGGCTGGACCGATTTCAAAAATTCTTTCACCAATGGAAAGCTATAATATCAGGGCGTAAACTAGGCTATGTTTTATCCCGGTATTCCCACGGGAACGGGAACTACGCGGGTAAAACGACTATAACCTATAACCGAAGCGAAGCGAGGGCGGGTTGCTAGTATTGAATAATTTTGCTGATATTTTATGTAATATAATATAATTAAGGTGCTGAAGTGTGGTGAATGTGATATAAGAGTGGTTTATGTGTATTTTCATATTCAACCGGAATTCCCAGAGAAATCATCTAATTAGGTTTTCAGCGCCTAATTAATGATAACGACTTGACTTACTGACGGACAATGACTATAAATAAGTTATACAATATGAAGAAGTAAATAATATGTAAAGAAAAATTGTATCAGACTTGGCTGTATGGGCTTTGATCCCTTTGCCTGTCCGTATGGACAAACAGTGCAAAAAAAAAAGAGCAAGATGATGATGATTATAGAGCAGTTATTATGAAGGTATTCACCAATTAAACACCTTCTACAATCGTTCTCTTTCCTCATGGAGCTTTGTTATGGCGCAGACTGCCGTGAAAAAGGGAAGTGTACATATGTGTGCAATGAGGTTTGGTGATACAAAGGTATCAACAAAGCCCGCCACACGCAAACACCCTCAGAAACTTGAGCTGCCGGCTCTCTCGCTCACTGAACGAAGTGCAGTAACAAATTTCTACTACTTAGACATCGATTTTCTGCGAGAGTAATTATTATTTATTTGTATTACTACCACGGACGGACCGGCTCGTGGCTATAGACAAAAAACTATCAACAAGCTGCTCCTACTACATATAATTTACAATTATATTGTTTTGGTCATTTACTTTTAATACATTCATTCATCACACTTCTAGGCTCAAGCCTCCTCATAATAGGAGGGAAGTTGACATACTATACCATGCTGGTATAGAATTTTATTTCGAGGTTACCTCCTGTTTTTAACACATTATACTATAATAATTATAATAGCATAACAAATTATTAAATAAATGGTTAATAGTCATGGTCTTGGATGCGACCGTGAACGCTGTAAAGTGTTCGAAATGTCGGGCAATAAAATATAAAATACAAACGCGATAAAATCCGTAAAGATAGTTTTGTTTACAATGTGTAATACTCGCGTAAACGTCAGAAATCATTATATTAATAAATTAAACCTGAATGTAATATTTTATCACCGGTTGAAATATTCATAAGTCAAACTTGTTTCACAGGATATAATAAATTTATATTAACAAATAAAATACAACTAATTTAATGATTTATCAAGATCATTCGCTTCTTCCGGTGGCTTAATACATCGCGCCGTTGCATTGGTCAACGTTATTGTTCAAATATATTTGCGGTTTTTGCATATAAAGTGATAATATCTTAATGCCTGTTTTTGACCCCTGAACTTTAGGTGACACCTGATATAAATAACATATAACATAAATCCTTGTGGTGGCGGAGTAAGAAACAATTCACCACTCCCTATCTTGCCAGTGGATATTGTAAAAGACGACTAAGTGATATAATATGCACATGACATCTGTGCAAGAGAAGGAATACTCGAAATGAAACCCTATATCGATATGTCCGACCAGTATGGTATAGTGGGCCAACTTTACTCCTAGTATAAATTAGACTCGAGCCCAGCAGTAAGACAAATAGATCAAAAACTAAAAAGAAAAATACTATAATAATAATCAAAGTTATACTTTTTTTTAATTGACCATTTATTTTTTATTGCAAACGGTGGCAAACGAGCAGACAGTACTCCTGATGGTAAGTGTTGCTGCCGCTCATAGACCTTTACAAGGCCGCTGCCTGCCGCGAAGAAAGTGAAGGGAGTGTGAATGCGTGCATTGAGGCTCGGTGATACCAAAACCCTCCACACGCAAACACCCTCAGAAAGTTGGGCTTCCGGCTCTCTCACTCACCGAACGAAGCGCAGTAACAAATGCTACTACTCAGACGTCGATTTTCTGCGAGAGCGTGGTACTACCCCGGACGGACCGGCCCGCGGCTGTAGACAGATAACTGTCGACAGTGTGGTCCTACCACTCCAAAAAAATTTTTTTTAACTTATTTCCATGTTGTTAAAAAAAAGATAGAAAAATAATATAATAAAACTTATAAACTGTAAAAAATCATAATAACGAGTTGAATAAAAGTGCTACGAGGGGTGATCCAAAAGTAATGATAATCAGTTATTTCTAGTGCACACAAAAATACAAAAAAATTTCAGTCACTTGCTCAGTTACCCACTAGTTCAGGAAAAAAAAATCATATAAATAGGCCACAATTCCCGGGAGCTACATTCATTTGAATACGGACTGTCAAGGAGTGAACATCAAAATGGAAAAACACGAAATCAGAGCTGTCATTAAATACCTCTGCTTGAAAAAAATGTCTACCAAAGACATACACAGCGACTTGGTGGAAACATTAGGGGACTCTTCTCCTCCATATTCCACAGTTGCACGCTGGGCTAAGGAGTTTAAGCTGGGAAGAACATCGACGGAAGACGAACACCGCGAAGGACGCCCATCGACGTCCCTCACTGAAGAAAATGTGAAAAAAGTTGAAGAAGTTGTATTGGAAGATCGAAGAGTGACTATCAGGCATGTAGCTGAGGTCACAGGGATCTCATATGGCAGCATTCAAAGAATCCTTGCGAACGAATTGCATATGAGAAAGGTCTCCGCGCGTTGGGTACCGAAAATGTTAAACGACGAGCAAAAGAAGAAACGAGTCGACATGTCAAGAGCAAATCTCGAAAAGTTCCAGGCAGACAAGGACAATTTTTTGTCACGTTTTGTGACCATGGACGAGACCTGGATCCACCATTTTGATCCTGAAACAAAACAACAATCGATGACATGGAAACGATCCGATGAACCGACGCCGAAGAAATTCAAAGTGTCAAGCTCAGCAGGGAAGGTTATGGCGTCTGTTTTTTGGGACGCTGAAGGAATAATCATGGTGGACTACTTGGAAAAGGGGGCCACTATTACAGGCTCCTACTATGCAGAACAAATAAGAAGATTGCGGGAGGCTATTAAGGAGAAAAGGCGAGGCAAACTGCGGGCTGGAGTGTTGTTCCATCAAGACAACGCACCTGTTCACAAAGCTGCAATTGCCATGGCTGGCATTCAGGAAGCGGGCTTTGAGTTGGTGGAACACCCCCCCTATTCACCAGATCTAGCCCCCAGTGACTTCTATCTCTTTCCACGACTCAAGGAACACCTCCGAGGCAAGAAATTTGATGATGATAGCGACGTGATGGCCGCGGTTGAGGACTTTTTTGAGAGTCAAGATAAAGATTTTTTTTGTAAGGGAATTTTAGGTTTAGAAAAGAGATGGACTAAATGTATAGACTTGCTAGGAGACTATGTTGAGAAATAAATATATTTTTTTATTTTATTCATTGTGTTTATTATTGATTATCATTACTTTTGGATCACCCCTCGTATAGTGGTGTAATTTTTTTTGTTCATTTTCTTGTAAATTTATTTTTATTATGTTTTCATTACTCATGGGTAGGGTATCTTTTTGTTTTGTTTTTTTTGGTAGATTATAATCTAGACACAAGCGGTCCGTTCCTTCCGGTGCTATGAAAGTTCAGCGCGCGGTTTTTTTTTTGTGTGACTTAGTTGTTAGCCTCAGATGGCTATGACAACTTTACCCGGATTGGTGGGTGAGCGCTGAGGGCTCTGAACCCGTTTACAACTCAACACTGAGATAATGAGATTCGGCGCGCGGCCATACCCCACTATTATATTCCCCCAGCATTCACTCCCCATAGCCATTGGGCCGACCGGGTAACATCCCTCCCTGACGCCCCCCAAGGCGTCGAACCTGTATTACTCCCTGATATTATAGCTTTCCAATGGTAAAAGAAATTTTGAAATCGGATCGGTGATTTAATTGTGGACGCGCCGCGTAACAAACAAACAAACTAACTTTTGCAATTTTTTATTGCAAACGGTGGTAAACGAGCAAACAGTACACCTGATGGTAAGTGTTGCTGCCGCTCATGGACCTTTACAAGGCCGCTGCCTACCGCGAAGATATTGAAGGGAGTGTGAATGCGTGCATTGAGGTTCGGTGATACCAAGGGCACCACCAAAACCCTCCACACGCAAACACCCTCAGAAAATTGGGCTTCCGGCTCTCTTGCTCACCGAACGAAGCGCAGTAACAAATCGCTACTACTGAGACGTCGGTTTTCTGCGAGAGTGTGGTACTGCCCCGGACGGACCGGCCCCCGGCTGTAGACAGATGACTGTCGACAGTGTGGTCCTACCACTCCATAAATTTATAATATTAAGTAAGGATATGCACTTTATATCTTGTATGCATATTTAAATATGTTTTATATCCTGCATGGAGATGGATTCCATGATCCTTGATGGTGGGTGAGTATCGTAAACACTATCCCACACGTGTTCCATGCGATCATTCGACGTTGTTGACTATGTATTTTCTTTTAAACATTCAATGTATTTAACATCTTTAGTATGTAATTTGGGGTTGCAAATACTATTTTATAATGATCTATAATGTTTACGCTATCACGTAATCACTCATATGAAATATTAGCAACTTTATTTTTTTTTTGTGGGTGGGCTGCGGTCGGCGCGCCTCCGCACCACTCCGTCCGGGGCGACAGAGGGGCTTAAGCACGCAACCCACCCGAAAACCACCTCGCCTTCGTCGTTGGGTCGACCACCGGAGCAGGGTTACTTGACATCAGTGGTCGGCCAAACGGAATACTTCCTATTGGGGTACCCTCCCATCGACCGAAGTCCCCCCATCGGGGAGGACGTCGGTCTTTCCTCACGCGGTCGGCCTCTCGGCGGGCGACGGACTAATCCCCGGTCACATCACCCGCGGCCTAAATATTAGCAACTTGCCTTACCGGCATAGTTCCCGTGGGCATACCGTGATAAAATATGGCCTAAGTTACTCCTTATATAGACACTACCTAGTAATAAAATATTATCAAAATCGGTTTAACCGTTTTGAAGATTACTCCAAACAGACAGACAGACAAATATTTTTTTTGGCATAGATGTCATGTAAATAACCGTGTGAGCATAAAAAACAGACCAGTATTTGGACATTATAAACAGACACTTAAATTTTATTTATTTGTATAGATAGATAAACTATTTTTACGGATTTTAATTTCTTAGTATTTGATATTTACTTTCCCGCCGTTTCGAATACTTTTCAGAGGGAGTTCTCTCGTGACCATGAACTCTGAATTGTATACGGAAAACCCGTGAAATTAAAAATTAAATACGTTGTATTTAATTTTGATATGATCAACTCAGCCCATATACGTCCCACTGCTGGGCACTGTCCTCTGTAATAGAAATTGACCTATTACCACGCTGGTCAGTTGGTTTAGTATAGTTTTTTATTCCAAATTTTTCTTCTCTTACATAGATGTTATCTACATATTATAATTCTTTGTCGTCCTTTACTATACTTACAGACAAAATAGGCGGTGGTGGATTGTATACTTATTCCGATCACCACAGGGAAAACTGGTATCCTTACTAATATTATAAATGCGAAAATAAGTTTGTTTGTTACGCTTTCACGCTTAAACCACCGAACCGATTTCAAAAATTCTTACACCAACAGAAAGTTACAATATCAGGGAGTAACATAGGCTATATTTTAGCCCGGTATTCCCACGGGAACTCTAATTACGTGGGTAAGACGACTGACACCGAAGCGAAGCGAGAGCGGGTTGCTAGTCATCCATAAAAAGATAATACTTTTTATTTTTATCCTTCACCAGTTGGATGGATAAACAATAAATTAAAACATTTTAGACGTAATATAGTTTGAATAAGTGATTGTCTTGTATACAAGAAGGCAAAAATAATCTGAAGGATTCGACTTTCAATAGCAGACAAGGTCACCGTTGGAGGCTTGAGGAAAAGGAACTGGTATATATTTATTACACTAAGAGTACAATGCGATGAGTAGACCAATTTTACCCGTCCTCGCTTCGCTTCGGTTTCAATGGCATAATCCGCGTGGTGCCCAATCCCGTGGAAATACCGGGATAAAATATAGTCTATATTACTCCCTGATATTATAGCTTTCCATTGGTGAAAGAATTTTTGAAATCGGTCCAGCCGTTTTGAAGATTACCCGGAACAAGCAGACAGACAGACCAAAAAATATAAAGTGATTTTTAGGTGTATGTAAAGTACAAATAACCGTGTGAGCATGAAAAATGCCTATTATTTTGACATTACAAACAGACACTCCAATTTTATTTATTGCTATAGATATAGGTTTTTATATAAAGACTAGCAACCCGCCCTCGCTTCGCTTCGGTTTCAGTTGCCTTATCCGCGTAGTTCCCGTTCCCGTGGGAATACCAGGATAAAATATAGCTTATGTTACTCCTTGATATTATAGCTTGCCATTGGTGGTTTAAGCGTGAAAGCGTTACAAACAAACTTCCTTACTTTCGCATTTATAATATTAGTATGGATTATAGCATATTTCAAATAACATTGCTCTTTTGAATTCTACAATTGAACAAACGAATAGATCAATTTTGTCGGCCAGCCGATTCAATGTTCGTAGCGTTCGCGTCAAGGGTGCCATAGTCAAAAGGTTGATTCTAGCTTTTGGCACTTTGAATATAATAATTATATCCCTTAGTCGTCTTTTATGATATCCACGGTCAAGATAGGGAGTGGTGATTTGTATTCTTACTCTGTCACCACATTCTATCATAACTATTGGCAATAACTGTGCAATGAAAAAGGTGTACATATTACGTCAAACCCAAGTAATTGGGATAATATCATTATGATGAGGATGATTCACATATTCTATACTAGAATGAGGCTATTAAAAAACAAACATATTAAAAAATTTTAGACGTTATATCGTCAATTTAATTTAAACACATGATTTCACGCAAACATTTATAGTTCGCGTAAACATTGATACCCTTGGAAGGTTTCGGTTGGAATACGTCCAACGTTTGCGAATTATTTTAAAATTAAATGTAAGCTATTGCGGCGGCAATATTTTATACTACCAGCGACCTGCGGTTTTACCCGCATAGCTCACCTTCCCATGGGAATATCTGGATAAATTATAGCCTATGTGTTATTCTGATATGTAAGCTGTATTATTGTAAAATTTCATCAAAATCCATTCAGTGGTTTTTGCGTGAAAGAGTGACAAACATCCTTACATACTCACAAACTTTCGTGTTTATAATATTAGTAGAATATAGTACTAGTAACCCGCCCTCGCTTCGCTTCGGTTTCAGTCGCCTTACCCGACTAGTTCCCTTTCTCGTGAGAATACCGGGATAAAATATAGCCTATGTTACTCCCTGACATTATAGCTTTCCATTAATGAAAGAATTTTTAAAATCGTTTCTGTGGTTTAAGCGTGAAAGCGTAACAAACAAACAAACTTACTTTCGCATTTATAATATTAGTAAGGATACCTGCTTATGTACATAGATTGATGAGGAGTATTTGCAATAAATTATTTTAGTATTGCATTGCGGATGTGTTGAGGTTTTGATTGCCTCCTTGACACAGTTTTAATTTCTTGGTCGTTGTTGATAATATATATTACAATTAGCAAATTGCCGCGATTTCCCCCTCGCAGTTCACCCACGGGGATTAAGTATAGACTATGTTATTTGCTGACAATTAGTGTTGCCCAAATGCAAGACCAAGACGAGACTTGGACCGGTCTTGGTCTTGCAACATCACACCTGGTCGCGTCTTGGTCTTGGTCTTGCGCACCGAGTTTTGGTCTTGGTCTTGCGCACCCGAGTCTTGGTATTGCAGCAAGAGTCTTGCAAAGTTTTGCAGTTAGAATAACGTAACAGTAATTTATCATGGCAATGAAAAATCCAACTAAATTAATCAAATATCCTATCCTATCTATCCATCTGCTAGCCTATAGTTCACTATTGAATACAATACTTACCACTGGAGAAAATTACTCTTCTATTCCCCTGGTGTTCCATTAGACAGCGTTACTACTCTTATGACAGGACTTTCGACCCTATTTTCTTAAGACGTCACCACACGAGGCAGTTGATACAATAAATTTTATGTCATTTTATAATCAATGCGATATTTTACAATTAATGCGATTGTTTATATTCCCCTTCAAGTTAAGTGGTATGTATCTATTGTATTTCCAGTTTACTTACTGATACTCTGGATACTTGAAAAAACCTGTTGCTCTATTGCCTATATAAATACTTTGGCCGCTGGATCCATTTAGCTCTTAATATACTATTTATTCAAGAACATATAAAACTGATTTAAAATTTTATGGTTTTAATACTTGTAAAATGTATGATATTCGTCGTCATCGTCACATCTCATAAAAGTGCCACTGCTGGGCTGAAGCTTCCTTCCAGTAAGAGTAAAATTGATCTACTATACCACGCTGGTCAGACATGTTGGTACAGGGTTTTCTTTCTAGTTTCACTTCTCTTGCACATATGTTATAAACACAGGGTGTATCAGGTTATGGGACAACTGTTCATGTATGTTGTAGTTCAACAGTCATAGATCATAATTAGAATGCATATTACACAAAAACAATATAACGTAAAAGTTATAGTGATTACAAAAATGTGTGTCTAAGAGTTTATGCCTTAAATTTTATGCATTATGTAGGTATGTACAGACAGGATATATGTAAGCATGTAAAATTTCGACAGTATAAATAGGTATTAGATTTGCGCGAACCTTTCAATGGTTACGTAGGTACAAAGGCGACTCATCAACGGTCATCGGCCGATCAGCTCATTTATGTTAAAGCGAAGTTTGTCTTGCTTATGCATACGTAATCATTGATTTATTCAAATTCTAATAAACATTTAACAAAATACGAATATGTTGTAGATTAAGTATCATTGCTTTATACATTTTAATCAATTTACACGAAAAAACGATGACAAAATTGAGAACTTACATGTCTCTCAATTCATTAACGAATCGATATTTTTATTTCAATTTTTTTTCATGGGTTCCTAACACTATTGCCCGATCCGATTTGATACGACATCCACGGGCAAGAGAGTGGTGAATTATATTCGTACTCTGTCTTTTTTTTTTGTGTGTGTGTAGCTGTTGGTCGCAGACGACCTTGACAGCTTAACGCGGTCAATGGGTGAGCGCTGATGGCTCTCAACCCGGTAAGTAAGTTAAGCGAACATCGCCCGAGGGCTCCTCCCTGTGGGGAACGGACCTCGGCTCGGGGCGTCGCTGAGAGCAAAGTGGGCGTGGCCAAGTTTAGGTTACTGACTTTTACGCGGCGCGGTTTTCGACCTCGACGGCGAGGCCGATACCGCGGAGTTTTATCTGTTATCGCTGCGCGAGCTGTGTAGGTCCTTTCTTGGGCGATCATAATAGCGTCATCTTCTTCTTCAAGAAGATGACGAGGACGTCGGACCGCGGATATTTTTGAGGGGACGTAGTTTACCGCCCCAACCACTAGTGGATTGGGGTGAGTCGTGGCAGAGGCAAAATAGCGCTGGGAGCAACGCTTCATGTACCGCCTGATGGTGATCGTACTCTGTCCCTACATGGACATTTATATAGATTAATTGTAGGCATATTTCTATGTCCAACAGTGAACGTCGTTGGACTAATGAATAAACGGATATATAAATATGTATAATGGGCAAGAGCACTCTCGTGATTACGGTATTTTTGTCCTTAAGCCTTTCCGAAGAGTAATTCTGAAAAGCCAACACCAACATTGGGAATCGATTGGCCAATAGATGAATATCTCAAGACTGATTTGACTTGCCGTGTAGTGACGGAGTAAGAATATAATTCATCATCCCCTATTTTACCCGTGACTGCGAACCCACGACTAAGGGCTATAATATATAACATCGGTGCAAGAGAAGGAAAACTTGACATGTATGACCTGTAACAACACGGCCGATCACCGTGGCGATTCCCCTCCGGCCACGGCCGATTCTCCTCCTGTTATGTAGAAGACACGAGCTCAACCGTATATAAGCTGAAATGGTGATTTGAATTAAATGCAAGACCGCGAGACTCTTGCAGGCCCAGTCTTGGTCTTGCTCAAGTCTTGCAGGGCCAGTCTTGGTCTCGGTCTCGCATTTCTCGCAAGACCAAGACCAAGACTTTTTTGGGCAACACTACTGACAATATAGCTTTCCATTGATGAAAGAATTTTTCAAAGCGGTTCAGTGGTTTAAGCGTAAAAGTGTAGCAAGCAACTTATTTTTGTATTTATAATTTTAAGTTACGATGTATTATGATAACTATACTTATTACGTATTTTTTATCATAATTTTTTAGGAGGCATCTATATTGGGGCGGCGTAGGCGCGATTACCTGCGCCACATGCCATCCTAGCCGAGGCTACGGGTGACGTGACCGGGGAATCAGTACGTCAGCCGCCGAGAGGCCGACTGCGTGAGGAAAGACCGACGTCCTCCCTGACGGGGGGACGTCGGTCGATGGGAGGGTACCCCTCAAGGGGGTATTCCGTCAGGCCGACCACTGACGTCAAATCACCCTGCTCCGGTGGTCGGCCCAACGACGAAGGCGACGTGTCACGGGTGGGTTACGGGTGTGCGTGCTTACGCCCCTCTGTCGCTCCGGACGGAGTGGTGCAAGGAGAGCACCGACCGTAATCCCACCCCAAAAAAAAGGAAGATTTATATCAATCAAGAGTTTAAATTTAGAATTAACAGACGCAAATCACAGCCGTAATCAAAACAACTGTTTCTGGGTTGTAGGGACTAGGGTATCTTGAACCCACGACATATTTAGACACTGACTAGACAGACTAGACATTGACTATCAATATTTCGTTGTTATCCGTTCAGTCGCTGAAGACATAAAGTTTGAAAGTTTTGATTATTAATCTTGGCCAATACTGATGTGATTTTAAGAACTTTTATGCAAAGGAAGCTATATTAGTACTCATTTTTTTCAGTCAAATTATCGGGTAAATTAATTTACTTATTATTGCTGCTAATGGCAAACGTGCTGTGTGGTGGCGGCTTCGAATACTACCAACCCTTGCTTTGCTCGTGGGTGTCGTAAAAGACGACTAAGAGTTCTAGATTGACCCAGACCAACTCCATCTGGTACCATTTGGGTCAACGATTACATTCCCAAGGAGGGTTGACGTCAGGCGGGCGGCCGGTCATAAAAGTCATTGCCAAAACTTTTTGCAATATGTCAAAATAGATGACATATTGCGTCGACCCCAAGTAATTGGGATAAGAGCAGGATGATGATGAATGGCAAACGAGCAAACAGCACATCTGATGGAAAACGATACCTGTCACTCATGGACTTTTGCTTAACCTTAGTGAAGAAAGTGAAGGGAGTGTGAATGAGGTTCAGTAATACTAAAACTATCATCAATACCCATCACACGCAAACACTCAGAAAGTTCGGCTTTCGACTCTCTCGCTCACTAAACGAAGTGCTAATACTTAGACGTCGATTTTCTGTGCGAGTGTGGCACTATCCCGGATCGATCCGCGGATGTAGAAAGATGTCTGTCGACAGTGTGGTACTACCGCATTTCATATTTTACCGCACGCATGTGCATAAATCTATTTTAACAAGAAATAAACAATAGTTTTTTGTAAATTTCAGCTGCAGAAGTTCTGTCGACGCAACGTCCGCTAGTCAGATGTCGGCCGCTGCACGCCGCAACGCTCGAGTCACGGAACAAGGCCAAGAAATGTGCAGAGTTTCTGCAGCCTTACAGGTAACGATAGTGCAAATATTTCAATAACAAAAAATTCTGTGTATATGCTTGAAGCATATAAAATTCTCATTACCTATATGTTGACTAAATAAATATACAGTTAAACAAAAAATATATAAACAAAGATATAGTTCGTTTACCAATAAATAAAATTGGAGTGTCTGTTTGTAATGTCAAAATAATAGGCTTTTTTCATGCTCACACGGTTATTTGCACGACACCTATGCCTAAAATAGCAATTAAAAAATTTTTGTCTGTCTGTCTGTTTGTTCCGGGTAATCTTCAAAACGGCTGGACCGATTTCAAAAATTCTTTCACCAATGGAAAGCTATAATATCAGGGCGTAAACTAGGCTGTATTTTATCCCGGTATTCCCACGGGGACGGGAACTACGCGGGTAAAACGACTATAACCTATAACCGAAGCGAAGCGAGGGCGGGTTGCTAGTTTGTAAATAAAAATGATCAATTTTCTTTTCAAGGATTTTATTACGTGTAAAATTTGCCTTTTAACATGCTTTTCTTCCCTGTGGTGACGGAGTATGAATACAATCTCTTGTCTTTAGGTGTCGTAGAAGACTAAGGGCTTTAATGGGTGTATAAGATCTATGTAAGAGAAGGAAAATTCGAAACAAAACGCTATGCCAACACACCTGACTAACGTAGTAAGTCAATTGCGCTCCTACAGTAGAGGAAGTCCGAGCCCAATAGTGGGACGTATATGGGCTGAGATGATGATATCTACTTTTTAACACATTCCTTGTGGTGACGTAGTAAGAATACAATTCACTACGACCTATATTGTCCGTAGGTGTCGTAAAAGACGACTAAGAGATGTAATGTGCATAATCATAACATCTATACAAGAGAACGAAAACTCGAAATAAAACTATACCAACTTGTCTGACTCGCAAGGTGAAGTGAGGTCAATTCCCTTCTTATTGTGGAGGAGACTCGGGCCCAACAGTGAAACGTATGGGGGCTGTAATGATGATGATGACGAACACTTTGGGATTAAATTAATCGACTACAGATATATTTTCAAATTAGCCTTGCCTCGTTGGGTAATTTGCATAGGCCCAAATACAAAAATCCAATTTTAAACGCTATGCCAGTAAAAGAGGAGCTAGTGCTACGAATTTTTCAAAGAAAATTGCCAATACAAGCCCCTTATAAAGTAGAACTGAAAACTATACGGCGAAACGTGTATGTGTAGCACTTCTGCTTATAACTTTGAGGATAAATGCGTAAGACTATAAAATGAGTCGACTTAAAATCGGGTCGAAATGGCGACCCTAATCGTTCTGACGTTATTTTCAAGGGAATATTTTCGAATAAAACTAGTAATTAAACTGCGCACCAGACTGTAACAATTTACGACTAAAACGTTCATATCTTTTTAATTTGTACAAACAAGGGAACTCAGTATTTGCACGATACACTCACATTGTAATGTACTAGCGACTTGCATAAATGTTATTGCGTATTATATCCCTTTTTTTTGCGGTCGACGCGCTCCTCGCACCACTCCGTCCGGGGTGACAGGGGCGTAAGCACGCACACCCGCAACCCACCCGAACACCACGTCGCCTTCGTCGTTGAGCCGACCACCGGAGCAGGGTTACTTGTCATCAGTGGTCGGCCCGACGGAATACTCCCTACTTGGGGTACCCTCTCGTCAACCGACGTCAACCCCCCTTCGGGAAGGACGTCGGTCTTTCCTCACGCGGTCGGCCTCTCGGCGGGTGACGGACTAATTCCCCGGTCACGGCACCCGCACAGTATTCCTTTAGTAATGATTTACGACATCCACGGGTATATTTTACCCGTGGTGGAGTGGTGTATTCTAACCCCGTCACCACACGAATGATAGTATTTATAAATAGTTATAATTATTTGAAAAGTCAGAAAATTTAAATAGAGTTGAATGTCCATTTAATAAACTGCCAATCGCATCATCTCGATCGTGAGACTGTAACTTAATTAAATACGTTACGTTTTTAATTAAAGTTTCAGATTACCTTCGGTTTTTCTTCTTCACTGTCATAAAAGATGGAAACCGAGTTTTGTGTACAGTGGAAGGGTCTACTGTAGCTTACTAGTCAGGGCGCTAACATTAGAACTTTTGAGGTTTCTTTCTCTTGCTGTGATTAGGGATGTAAATATCGAAATCAAAAACATCGATGTACAAAAAACATCGCCCTGAAAACATTGATGTATCGAAACTTGATGTTTTTTAGAAATCTATGCGATGAGCTTTTTCTTAGCTAAATCAAGCATATTTTTTTACATGAAACACCAACATATGCGTGATGTGAGGACCTTTTTTTGCAAACTCTGCTAAAAGTACCATACATTTTAAATCATGCAGGCATAACATCGATGTCAAAACATCGTATAAAATAACATCGATACATCGATGTTTTACAATAGCGAACATCGATGTTTTTTTATAGAAACGGCGATGTTTCAAAAACATCGATGTATCGTTTGCATCCCTAGCTGTGATGTTATCTTCATGTATGTACCTATTTAAAAGTTTTGTTTAAGAGTAAATGACGAAGATGTCTATCGTCGTCTCAGCTCAGGCACGCCCACTACTGGGCTCGAGCTTCCTCTCCAATAGGAGGGAAATTTATCTATTATATCATGCTGCTCAGAAATTTCCACATTGGATTTTATTTCGTGTTTTCGTTCTCTTGCACAGATGTTATATGTATGTTATATCGCTTAGTCGTCTTTTACAACATCCACGCTCAAGATAGGTACTGGTGAATTGTCTCTTACTCCGTCACACGGAAAGGATGGATATCATTTTTCGGGCAATTATAGTTATTGATATTTATACCATGTATTTCATTACTTATGAGTTTCCAATATCTCGGCACTGTTGCAAGCGCCATGATGGTAAATATATGCTATAAATCCCGATAATTGCAATTTTGTGAGTATTAATGACCATAATAGTTTGAAATCCTGTAACATTTTGTAAACAAAACTACTTTACTCATTTTATCGCGTTGATATTTGATTTTTGACTGCCCGACATTTCGAATACTTTGCATCGTTCATGGTCACGGGCGGACTAAGATGTCTCACGCTCGACAAGTTATCGTTATTACAGAGATTTACAATAATCTACCCGCTACAGAAATAAGTAATTAATTAAAAAAATTCAATTCAAACGCAATAAAATCCGGAAGGTAGTTTTAATTACAATGTACTCGCGTAAAAATCAGAAATAATTATCTTGCAACATCATTATCTCAGCTCATATGTGGCTATGTGTTGGGCTCCTCCATTATGGGAGGGCATTTGACCTCCCTTACCACGCTGGTCAAACGTTAACATACGGTTTTATTTTCCGTTTTCTATCTCCTGCAGCTATGTTATCTGCATATTATATCTCTTAGTTGTCTTTTACGACACTTACAGCCTGGCCACAGGATATTCGTTGATGCGAATACTCGCGCGGTGCGAGCGGCGAAGCGTCTAGCGACTGAAATAAACGCATAGCAATGTACTTATCATGTCACGCGCAACGGCGACCGGCGAAATGTACCAAGCGAATCGCACGGGCGATTTGCGGTGCGGCGGGCGAGCAAAACAAAGACATGAATCTGTATGGCACGAGCCATGGAGTCGAGCGGTAACCGCGGCGAATAGTGCATTGATTAAATGAGTTCGGTTGTTTTTGCCGCGAAAAATGAACACGGTGATTTTTATTACTGAAATACTAGCTAGACCAGCTATGTATTTGGAAGTCTAGCCACCCATCTATACCCCGAGTCTTATTTAAATCATGTACTCCACAATCTCTTCCAAATATTAGGTCTTAAACCAAAAAACTATTACTTTCTAAGCAATATCGAGATAATCTCGATAAAGACATTTTTGTTGTCGGATTTCCTTACTAGTCGCGGTGGCGAACGTGATTGCCTGTGGCTTGCAAACGGTGCCGCGCGAATGGTCGCCTCGCCCGGTGCTTCGTCGTTCGCACCGCCGATCCCCGTGGCCAGGCCGTTACGGACAGGGGAGGGTGAGGGAGAGAAATCCTGTATATTTACTATTTATTCTTATATAATATTCATGGACTAGGATGAAATATAGCATATTCTATCTTTAGCGGTTAAGCGATGTTTAATCAAAGATCACTTTTGATCAAACAGTTGTTCTATACCTTTTATGAAAATGTTTCTATACTATCTGAAAACTAACTTACATGCTGTCATTGATCAGGCTTTAGAGGTTAATCAACTAAAACATGTACTAACTTATACCTTTTAAATACACATTCCAGGCAACGACCTGAAACCTGCACGGCACTCGCAAGACGACTAGTTTCAGGCGCTTTGGGGGTTAAACTGAGCACCGCCAGACAAGAGCGAGCTGAGGAGAGAAGACTTATTACTATTGCCAGAGGTGAGTTACAATCCATGAACACTTTATTATTACGAATATTTGCTTCAAAGTATTCGTAACGTTCGCCCGTGGATGTCGTAAAAGAGGACTAAGTGAAATAATACGCATATAACATCTATGTAAGAGAAGGAAAACTTTAAATAACCCTATACCAACCTGTCTGACCAGCATGGTATAGTAAAGTCGAGCCCAACATTGGGACTTTTTTTTATCGCAAGCAGTGGCAAACCAGCAAACAGTACACTTGATGGTATGTGTTGCTGCTGCTCATGGACCATTACAAGGCCGCTGCCTACCGTGAAGAAAGTGAAGGGAGTGTGAATGCGTGCATTGAGGCTCGGCGATACCAAAGGCACCACCAAAATCCTCCACACGTAAACACCCTCAGAAAGTTGGGCTTCCGGCTCTCTCGCTCACCGAACGAAGCGTAGTAACAAATTGCTACTACTCATACGTCGATTTTCTGCGAGAGTGTGGTACTACCCCGGGCGGACCGGCCCGCGACTGTAGATAGATAACTGTCGACAGTGTGGTCCTACCACTGCAGTATATGAGCTGAAATGATTCGTAACGTTATCAAGATCGATTTGTATGGACTTGAAGTAGTGCCTCTATCGTCCGATGGAGGCGCCGCTGAGCCAATGGATTGTCGTACGCTGCGTCGTCCGATACGTGGTCGCCACTTCAGACCATTTTCTCCAATGGTTGTCGGTTTATAGAGCGATGTGGTCTGCCTTTTTTTTTTGCTGTGGACTGCGGTCGGTGCGCTCCTCGCACCACTCCGTCCGGGGCGACAGAGGGGCGTAAGCACACAACACCCGCAACCCACCCGAACACCACGTCGCCTTCGTCGTTGGACCGACCACCGGAGCAGGGTTACTTGTCATTAGTGGTCGGCCCGACGGAATACCCCCTACTTGGGGTACCCTCCCATCGACCGACGTCCCCCCCTCGGGGAGGACGTCGAGGATGTGGCCTACCCTTGCCACTTCTGTGTGCTAATTCGTGCTATGTCGGTTACACCCGTTCTTCTACGGATTTTCGTATTTAAAATTCTATCTCGTAGAGAAATCCTGAGGATAGCTCACATCAAACTCGTTCAGCATGCTATGGAACGGGTTCCATAGCATGCTGAACGAGTTTGAGCTTGGTTACGAGGCTTACGTTTAGGCATCAATTTGCCGTGCCGTAAGTCATCACTGGTAACATACAATGGTTGTAGAGGTGGTGTGTATCTAGTGTTTTTCATGGTCAATTAGTATAACTCGAAAATACGATATTCTGGTTGAAATTGTTTGCGATTAATTGTTATTAACTACGATTAGCTAAAGTAGAAATAAATTTACGTGTATAATATAAGAAAATAAGGCCTTTCGAAGCCCTGTGCGCTGGTCCCACTTGCCAGTAATGACTATTGATTGTGAAGAAGGTCTACGTCCAATAATGGCATGTGTCTGAGACCTATCGTATATGGTTGATAGGTAGGGACTTGACGTTGCCGATATCCATGAGCATTAGTTACCATTTACCATCAAGTGGGCTACTTATTCGTCTACCGTCAAAAGGTAATAAAAAAGAGACGAAAAGGCAGCCATTAAAAATAAAAACACGTAATGTGTTACATTACAGCAAAATTCCACAGACATTAAAACAATTATCATAAGATTTTAAATGGTATTAAAAATATGAATATAAAAAAATATAAATATCTTATGAAATTGTTATAATTAAAATGAATAGAAATTATTATCATCACAGTCTATATACGTCCCACTATTGGGCTTGAGCCTCCTCCACTATGAGAGGGTATTTTACCTACTACACCACGCTGGTTAGTTGTTTGGTATAGTTTCACTTCGAGTTTTACTTCTCCCTAATCGTGAACGAACGAATATAATATCTATGCTAATATACAGGGTGTATCAGGTTATGGGGCAACTGGTCAAAAGGGAGCTAGGCAATGGTGGTAGGAACCCATGAAAAAAATTTGAAGGAAAAATATCGATTCGTTAAGGAATTAGAGACATGTAAAGTTTTAAATTTTTTCATCGCTTTTTCGTGTAAATCTGATTGAAATGTATAAAGTCAATGATACTTAATACGCAACATATTCATACTTTGTTAAATGTTCATTAGAAATTGAATAAATCAATGATTACATGCACATAAGCAAGACAAACTTCGCTTTATAACAGCTGATCGGTCTATAACCGTTGACCGCTCGCGTTGTACCTATGATGTCATTGAAACGTTTGCGCAATTCTAGGTATGAATGAATAAAATTATACTGTCGAAGCTTTACATGCCTACATAATACGTAACATTTAAGGCATAGACTCTTAGACACATTTTTTTGAAATCATTATAACTTTTATGTTATATTGTTTTTTGTGTAATATACATTCTATGATCTATGACCGTTAAACTACAATATACTCGAACAGTTGCCCCATAACCTGATACACGCTGTATAAAGCGAAAGAGTTTGTTTGTTTGAACGTGCTAATTTCAGGAACTTCTGGTCCGATTTGAAAATTTCTTTCAGTGTTAGATAGCCGATTTATCGAGGAAGGCTATAGGCTATATATCATCACGCTAAGACCAACAGGAGCAGAGCACCAATAAAGAATGTTTCAAAATCGGGGTGTTATTTTCCTTTTAAGGGCTTCCGCTGCGTAAACGGCTAAATTTTCTCAAAAATCATGTGTGACAGAATTGTATTACTAAAAAATATTTTCACCTTCTACGTAAACAAAGTCTTAGGTTAAAGTAAGCGTTAGCCTAAAGTATCTATACCACGCTGACGAAGTCGCGAGCAGAAGCTAGTATACTATAAGTATGTATGTTATATGTTTACAGAGAAGAAGCGTCAGGCGGCACTTCACAAGGAGGCGGCGTGGGATGGCTCACTCGCTAACCAATCCGTCGCCGACACCTGAGGTAACAGTAACCACTATGTTATACTGCACAGGTGGCCTAGTGGTTAAGACACCTACCGTGCCAGTGTCATGGGTTCGAATCCCACACCGGATAACACTGTGCAATCCAGAAATTCTTGTTCTGAGTCTGAAATTAATTTGTGTTCGTTAATTATATATCTGTAAATACAAGGTTTATTTCTTTAGTGCAAGGTGTTGTCCTTTGTAAAAAAAAATACCACCATTACCTTTTTTTTGGACAGGCTATGGTCTGTACACACGCCCTCTTTCCATCCAAGGCAATGAACCATAACATAACCCACCGCATTCATTTCCTCATCGGTATTTAGCCGATCACTAGTACAGAATCCTTAATGTCCGTGGCCAGCCCGGCGGGTTACCCTTTTAGATAGCATCCCTTCTCGACGCCCCCAACAGGTGGCTCTTACGCCATCAGCTCTCTGTGGGTGACCGACTGTCCCGATCCAGTCTCCCGTATACCACCACTATCTATCAGAATTTTTTATTTTTGTTTTTTTTTTATTGCCAATGGTGGCAAACGAGCAAACAGTACACTTATGGTAAGTGTTGCTGCCGCTCATGGACCTTTACAAGGCCGCTGCCTACCGTGAAGAAAGTGAAGGGAGTGTGAATGCGTGCATTGAGGCTCGGTGATACCAAGGGCACTACCAAAACCCTCCACACACAAACACCCTCAGAAAGTTGGGCTTCCGGCTCTCTCGCTCACCGAACGAAGCGCAGTAACAAATTGCTACTACTCAGACATCGATTTTCTGCGAGAGCGTGGTACTACCCCGGACGGACTGGCCCGCGGCTGTAGACAGATAACTGTCGACAGTGTGGTCCTACCACTCGGAAAATTATCAGAATTTCCTTTTTTTTTATTCCAAACGGTGGCAAAAACACTATACCTGATGGTAAGTGTTGCTGCCGCTCATGGGGCTTTGCCAGGCCGCTGCCTACTGTGAAGAAAGTGACGAGAGTGTGAATGCATGCAATGAATGAGGTTCAGTGATACTAAAGGCATCACTAAATCCCATCACACGTAAATACTTTCACAAGGTTGGGCTGCCGGCTCTCTCGCTCACCGAACGAAGCGCAGCAACAACTTGCTCAGTCAGACGTTGATTTTCTGCGAGAGTTTGTACTAACCCGGACGGACCGGCCCGCGGCTGTAGACAGACAACTGTCAGCATTCTCTTGTATAGATGTTATATACATATTAATCACTTAGTCGTCTTGTACGACACCCCCGTAGGTAAGAGAGGGTGTGCTGAATTAATTGTATTGTTACTCCATCGAAACTAAAAATTTTAATAAAAGTGTCGTTTAATTTTCTTTTCAGATAGCACTTTGGGCAAGTGGACACCCCTAATCATACTCAAACATTGAGCTCTCATAGTAAATTTAACGTTTTATTAAGATATAAAAAAAAACTATTAGAATATAATTATAAATATTTTTTTATATATGTTTGTTAGATTTGTAATAGTTAAGTGAATGCTCAAGAGGTTTTGGTCCTTGGTATGTGAAGTATTAATAATGCTTAGTCTTAATTAAACTCTGCCTTATAATTAGTTAAATTTTGCTTACTATTTGAACTATGTAATGTGTTTGAGAGGTTTTTTCTCCTATATAGTATAATATGTAATATGTATGTATGTGGCTGCTTTTAAATGACTTATTATAATTTGACTAAACTGGTATTATTTTATAAGTCACTAAGGAGATATTCATGTCTGTTTTCACTAAAAATGCCCTTTTTGGTAACACTTAAGACAGTTTAAACATTCATATATAGGGGGTAACTTAGGGTATTTTACACTCAGCAAAACCTCATAACAATTTTTGGTCTGCTCCGAGAATCGAAATTGAGCCCTCAAGGAAATGCTTATTCTTTTATTCCCACGGGAACAGCAACTACTGGGGTGAAACCACGGGCATCTACTTGTTGTGAAATATAATTGCATGTTACCTTTCGTACCTTATGTATTCTCGAATCGTTAATTTAATAACAGTTTTTAAAGAATGAAATGGAATGAAAATAGTAATAATTTGAATAAATGATTACAATATTATTATTTTATCAAAATAATAACTCTAGTTATCTTTATATTTCTAAACAAATTGTGTCACAATTACAATCTTGTTATTTTAAATAATAGTAGGTAATGGTACTATGTATTGCTTAAATGGGTTTTTATATTAATTTCATTGACCAATAACCAAAGTTCTATCCACCTTTAACTATGTATACATGTATAATTATTAGCTATATATAAACTATTATTTTCATAAAATCGCTTAGAATAATAACCTATAGTAGGTAAGTTCACGCTCAAAAAGTGAGGCATTTCAATTGGAGCCTAATGGAGCTTACGCCGGAACCGTTCCGTAATGTACAAGTCATTGTATGCACGTACGTACGCAACTCTTAAAAAATAAATTGATAATTATGACGGTTTGTGCATTCAAATGGTGTCGCAACACATTTGAAAAATATAAAAAGGTTTTTAACATTACTTTTAAAAGTATTTCGACAATTTATGTTAATAAAAACAAAATTTGATTTCATAATTTATATAGTGGTGTGCGTGTGTACGTGTGTAACCATCTGCGCGCCATTAGTATTTTTAGATTCAACTTTTGAAAGTTCGAAGTATTGACACTATCCTTCTATACGTTATTATTCTAAGTAAAATCGATTAGATAATTGTCCGCCATTTTTTCTTGTTTTCCCGCCACATTTTTTTTTTTCAATTCTCTATGACAGTGTTCCATAATCAATTCTTATTATTAACAAAATGGTTTTATATTTTCTTATTTTCAATATTTGACATTTAATTATTTACATATTTGGAGGTTTCCTTTTTTAAATTGTGATATATACGCGCCATTTTAAGAGAAATGTCTTTTTACCTATTTCGATATTGTTTTATGTAATAAATAATTTCAGTGATATGTATAATCATAAAGTATTCATGAGTACCAAATATTAGTATGTATGCTATCTCTTCATTTAAGATTTACTATATGTATTTTTTTTAATTATAAAGCCAAAGTTCGCTTTTGTGTATCGTATGTTGACTGCATGTGTTTTAAACGTAATTGATTATATATGGAGTATGTGTATATTGAGCACCGTAATAGATGTTATTAATTTTATTTTTTAAATGAATCTCGGGCTGTGTCGTTTTGTATGCGTGAGTTTTGTTTTTGTCTTAAATACCTGAAAATTAATTGACTATACATAAATAAATATTAATGGTGAAATAAAAAAAAATGTTTCTTAATGTGTGTGTAATTGAATAATAAATTATCTATTATATTTTTTAACTGTGTAAGTATTGTATTTGTTTTATCTTACTTCACAAGATGGCGTTGAGTGATGAAATAGTCTATGGTGCTCAATAGACTACATAAATTATATTTTTTAATTTGTTGCAAGTTAGTGCCTTTATTGTCTAGTCTGGTGTAAGTATAATATGGACTTCAAAACCTCTTGCGTTTTAGACGAAATTAGAAGCAATAATAGGGAAAAACTAATTGTTAACGATGCGTCTTATGATTATAGCAATATAAAGAGCAATAAATGTATATAGTTCTGTTATGGAGAAGATTTAGATTTAGGAGAAATTTTATTCTAGTTTTTAATAGAGAGAGATAAGAAATTCGAAAGATATAAAAAGTTACCTGTAATGACTCAACCGTAGCGACGATGGTATTGTCGCCATGGAATCCCTTGGCATTCAGCAGAAGTATGTTTCATCTATTCGTCTGTCGACGTCCACTGTTGGACATAGGCGTTTCTAAATTGCATAATCTAATAATCGCCACGACAAGCTATTTGACTATCGCTGTTGGTGTTAGGGAGTGTACCCATACTATGTGAGCTATTTTTCTTGGTTAATCGATCTCAGCTTGTACTATGGATGGTCACCGAAAGAGGAAAGAGTGTAAATGAAAAAAAAATACAAAGTAGTTATGAGAACTGCTGACAGAAGTGAAAACTTAAAACTATGACCAAATAGTTAGTTATTTCTATTCGCCCCAATTATCACCTTTGAAGACGTAACACAGATAGTCGTGTGCCGTGTGCCAATATAATCATGGTATCATATCCATATATTCATCCATCAGCCCGTAAATGTCTATTGTTGGGCATAGGCCTCCCCATGATAATGTCACTCGGAACGGTCCTGTGCCACTTGCATTCAATGGTTCCCTGCTACTTTCAAGATTTCATCAGTCTACCTAATTCTGTATATGATATCACAATATTTTAGTAATGTCTTTTAATAAAATGACAGTGACTATTTTAAAGTTTTCATTTAATTATTATCTGTGTGGTCACGGAGTAACTACAATTCACCACCACCTTTCTTGTTCGTGGCAGTCGTAAAAGACGACTAAGGGATGTAATATTCAAATAACATCAAGGCAAGAGAAGGCAAACTAGAAATTAAACCGTATGTCAATACACCTGACCAGCGTGTTATAGTAGGTCGAATTCCCTCTCATAAAGTTGGAGGCCCTAGCCCAACAGTGGGACATACATATATGGACTGATATGATGACGAGAATGGCTCAAATGAGTACATTGTAAATTAAATGAGTTGGAACTTATTCTTCTGATTTTATTGAATAATACACAATATTCTGTGTTTAATTAATATGAGAGGAAGAGTTAAGGAAAATAAAATAGAGGAAAAAGAAAAAAATATGATCTTTTGAAAATAAAATGTGCTTATATGCACTGTTTTAATTAATTGGCGTAAGTATACGCGTACCGAAAAATTACCACAGATAAAATATGACAGTACAAACATAACACAGAGACTGCGTGAAGCGCGGCAAAGTTCAAAATTAAAGAAATACTATAGCAATTTCTTTACATTAACATTATATATATCATCAATATCATATGACCTCATATACGTCCCACTGTTGGGCCTGAGCCTCCTTCATAATAAGAGGGCAATTACCCACTATACCATGCTGGTGAGACGTGTTGGTATAGGGTTTTATTTCGAGAATACCTTCTGTTGCATAGATGTTATATGCATATTATATCTCTTAGTCGTCTTTTACAACATCCACGGGCAAGATGGTGAGAACAACATATAATTTAACGGGCATAAATTACACCTAGACTAAGAACAACAATTTGTGAATCGTACAAAGTATTGTCCTGCGTGGTAAACGAATCCACGGCACTGGCTATCTTCGTTATTTGTGTAGAAAAAAATCATCACAAGTTCCAAACAATTTAGCTTTATTTCATGTTGTCTATAGAACCTAAATCATAAATTCCATCCAATTTTTTGCATAAAAATAAAAATCATTTTAATATTAATGACTTAATGGAATTTATACCTGTGGAAAATACTTTTGGCGGCGATTTTGTTATGGCCCTAGTATTACTCATGTCCATCAAAGGTCGTTATCGTAACAAGTTGGCATCAAATTGATCTGCTTGCTCGTCTCCCACCAAGGGCATCGTCTTCAAGAATACCACGCTTGATCAATATTGAGCTTAAACCGTATACTAGGGGTGGAGACGGGTCACGTGGGGTTGAAAGACGGGTCACGTAATATAGGTACTTCCCCATATCTGTGCAATAATGTAAGTGTCCTAAGAAAGTAATTTTCACAAACCGTCCATAATAATTTACAAACAGTACCTAATGTAATCTTTTTAATAAAACATTGTCGTATGTCTATTTGACAAATTATTTGTTTTATTATTTAACATCACAATTATTATAGCAAATGAATTCATTTTACAGAGACAATTTTACAAAATATCATGTAAAATCAATTTAGTTGCACACACAGTGCTCAAAAATGTTTTTTTTTTTTATGAATGAGACATGACATAACAGGCTGAATAATGTATTCCTTAGCCGAAAATACTGTAAACTTATTCATCCATAAAATCATAATAAATTGTATACTAGAAATTTGTTGCAATAACATTTAAGTAAATGTAATTTTACAATATATTGTTAAAAAATAACTAATAACTACAAGGCACATAAGAAAACAGACTATGATTTAAAAATTCTCATATAAGGCTTGTTTGGAAGACATTAGTATAGTTGAAACTTGATTATCCGGCCCTCAGTTATACGGATTCGCGATTATCCGGACTACCAACCGCGACCTTATTGTACCAAATCGAATTTGACGTGAACGTGTCTGACGCGGCCCGCGGGATCGCTGCCCCATGCGTTATTGTTTTAGTTAGTAATTGTTACGCCGCTCTGAGGTGCATGCCCCGCGGGATATGTATTAGTCATTCAATAAAAGCATAAAATTAAGTACACACTATATGTATATGCACAAAATCGAAAGTTTTTCGTACATTCGATTATCCGAATACCTACCAACTGCAATTAGTCCGGTTAATCGAGTTTCTACTATATTTTAGTCGAGTACCGAGTAATTTAGTAACTAACCGTGTCTGAACAAGATTAGTCAAGTACTGTACAGTGAAGTTACTAAATTACTCATCACTGATTTAGTATAAATATTGATAGTGGTCCGAACAAGATACTTGACAGGTATAGAGGAAATAACCTGTAATGCTAGCATTTAAAGTGCGAATGGCTGTCAATCTTAGACTAGTCTCGTTTAATATCATATAATTTTTCATAAAATAATTTTGTGTTGTGTGCCTATAATCTTGGAGACTGTCACAAGAAAAATCGACATAGAGAAGAATTAAGTCACTTCAGTCGTTAATACGTTGACGGACAGTACCATCTCACAAGTTGTCGGTGATTGACAGTACTTTTTTCATACATTGTCGGCGTGTCAAAGGGGCGTAGTAATCCACAGTTTGTATTGAAATACGACGTCTACGGGCGTAGTATGCAAAAAGGGGCCACCAAAATGTGAATGTGTGTTGAAATAATTTTTTTTGAACGGATTTTTGTTCATTATGTAGCGACAGTAAAAAGTCTAAATTAAATTTTTGGTGACAGTACAACTTGCTATTCCATATGATTGCCTCGAAAATTGTAATTTTGAGACGTACTGATTTTATGTGAGTAGAAACTTGGTCGTCGATGGACGTACTGTCGTATTCATTTTGGCTATATGACGGCCACAGGCGATACTGTCCGTCAACGTGTTAACATGCCGAGTGTCCTGGTCATGTTTATAATATACACACAACGACGAACAAACAAATCGATGAGGCTAGATCTGTACAAACATACAATAGAGAATATTATTTTTGTAATAAAGGTATTCGTTCGTATACAAATAATAAAAAAAAATATATAATTGAATGAACATGTTGTTTGTTTTTATATTTTGATGTGTGATTGTCGTAGGACCCTGATACCCTAACCACGATGAGGTCGCAAGTTTCATCATCATCACAGCATATACGTCCCACTGCTGAGCTCGAGATTCTTCCACAAGGGTTGAATTGACCTACCATACCACGCTGGTCAGATATGTTGGTATAGGGATTTATTTCGAGTTTTCCTTTTATTGCATAAATTTTATATGCAAAGTATATCGGTAAGTAAAGGGATATCCTTTAGTTGTCTTTTACGATAACTACGCGCAAGAAAGAGGTGGGGGGGTAGGGGTGACTTTATTCTTACTCTGTCACCACAGAATGAGAGAAGGTCCATTGCAATTAGTTTACTAGTATGAAACATTATAATAGTGTCATTCCTGTTCGATTTTAGGACCAGAAAGAATCATTATGGCTAATTACCACAATCACGCCAATCGATTCTAAACAGTTGTATACAGAGTGCAGTCTCATCCTAGCTCACTACATGACTCCTGTCAATGCTAGATACAGATTAGGACGGACTGTTTTCTTTAAAAGAAATACATTTTCCTGACCATTAATACTAAATATATAAACGTGTGATGTAGTAAAACTTCTCTTAAATATTTTTAGTCCATTGAAAAGTTACATATGGGGTTGCGTTTTTTAGAGGACGCAATTTTTTTTTTTGATGTGTAGGGGGGTCAGTGTAAAGCTAAAACCAGGTTTGAGGGGTCGCCACCCTTGTCCCACGGCCGCCATCTTGAAAATAGGGGTTGAAATGGTTTTAACGATATATCTCTTAAACTATTTATCTGATAAAAAAAATTGTTAACATTTTTTGTTGCAAATTAAATTCTCTATAACTTTGGTCCAGTAACTTTTTGTCGTAGAACTATAAATAAAAAGTTATAAGCGAAAATGTTCAGAAATTCGAGAAAAATTTATATTTTTCTCATTGATGTAACAATTTAACTAGATACACAATCTCAAACAAAAGTTCTTTTAAAACTGTCCCAAATTTCCCAGTCTAAATAATTATTATACATTAATGAAAATTCAACCTTATGAGCATAACTTATAGTTGTATTCACAATAATACGTACGATAAGCCATAAAATTTTTACGACCGTAGCTCGCCTCTCATTGGTCATTATACTTCAAATCAAATTCAGTCTTACATGCATGTTTTAAAGTTTATATTACGAGGTGTCAAAAAAGCTATATTAACAATAAAGGCACGGTATTATTCGACGAAAATAAAAGGAGATATTAATGTATTATTCTACATTTAAAATGATTCCATTGAATTCCATCGTATTATTCTTGCAACGTTGAGTGAAATTTTGAAACAAAAAAATCTAAATCACCATATTCCACCCGATATTTAGTCATATAAACAATAAAAACAAATCAATGAACTGTTTAACTTACTGGAAGTACGAAATCTCATCCTTTTTTAACGTTTTTACGTATTATTTTTACAATTGTTCAATGAACACTTCGTCATTTCTAACGTTCATACAACAACGCGGTCGACATAAGACTACTTGAAGAGAATGCTAAATTCTTGTTGTGGCGCTCTTTTTATGGGGACGTTTTGGAGACGCTGTTTGTGTATCTTGGGTTTTTTGTTACATCAATGATTTTTCTATATAACTTTTTTTTATCATTTTACGAAAAAAATATATCAGATCATTTTTGTAGATCGTTTTTGAGGAACAACTTTTATGAGCAACATTTTTTTCATTAAGTCAATAACTAAGGTTTTACAGCGCTCCGAAGTGAGTACTATTTTTCAGTACTCTTAACTATACATATACATATTATACGTGTGTACTAATAATGTGTCATCAGTTATTGTTTTTTTTATTTTGTTATTATAATTTTTTTAATTATTAATTTTGCAATATTATTAATAATTAATGATTGACTCTTTTCCCCACCACCCACGAGGTAGAGTCTGGAGGCGCGTTTTTTTTTACGTATCCCCAATAGGCATAATCCACGGTGATTTTATTTTGAACTACTCCGTCCTCTGTCTTTTCGATGGACCAGACTGCGGCTCAGCATCTGATCGGCTTTCTGAATTAAATATCAGTGGGAGAACTGGAGAAGGAAGAGGTTAATAACCGACATAGCACGAAGACGGTTACACCCGTTCTTCTGCGGATTTCCGTATTTAGGATTCTATTTCGCAGAGAAATCCCGAGCATAGCTCGCTAAGCGACTTTGACTTACCTTGGCTTTGATAATAAGGCCTACATTTAGGGACCACGTTGTCATGGCGTAAGTCATCACTGGTAATACACACTGATCGTAGATCTGTGTTTTCAGACACTGAAGTACGTTGGACGAGAAGATCCTCTTCAGTTGCCCGTACACTGTCCAACCGAGTTGAATTCGGCGGCTGACCTCGACGAATTCGTTGGACATCTTTTAGTGTGGTATAGTAGGTTAATATCCTTTTCATTGTAGAAGAGGCTCAAGCCGAGCAGTGGGACGTTAATGAGCTGTGATGACGGTGATGAAGAACAGGATATTTACGCATTGTATCTCTCTGAGATGATCTCTTTGTCTTCGGTGAGAGTATTTAAACTAGACATACGACAGACAGTATGTATTACAATTTGATACAGACGCGTGTGCGACTAATCGTACACGACTACAACCAAAACGAATCCAAGGTCGGTCATCTATTGTTTGTAATTATGGGAGTGTGACCAATTGCAAAAAGATTATTTAACAATTTTTTCGTTTTGTCTAATTGTTGAAAAGATACAATAAATTTTAGACGGTCTAGTTTTATTTGTATTTAGTAAATACTAAATCAAAAATATGAAATATACCTATATTCTTAGTGATGACGGAGTAAGAATATAATTCACCATCCACTCTCTTGCCCGTGGGTGTAGTAAGAGACGACTAAGGGATATAATATGCATATACAGCGGTGGGTTTACACTAGGGGCAGTCGGGGCAAGTGCCCAGGGCGGAAAATTTTTTAGGGCGGCAATTATGAGTCAAAATTATGGGTCATCCTTAGTGCCAAATTTATAATTGTTAGAAAAAAAAACAAATATTTATGTTTTTAGAATATATAGCATAAAATAAAGTTTCTGCAATAAATTAGTTATTTTAATTTCAAAAAATAAAATATATAAAAATATATTCGAAAAATAAAAATATATATAAGTAAAATTCCAGTAAGTATTGGGGCGGCTTTTTCCGGTGCCCAGGAGCGGCATTAAGTTTAAATCCGGCCCTGTGCATATAACATGTAAGAGAAGGAGAAGTAACAGGCAACTCGAAGTAATAGCCTATACCAAATCCTCTAACTGGCGGGATATAGTAGGTCAATTTCTCTCTTACTGTGGAGGATATTTAAGTCCAGCAGTGCGACGTATATGAGCGGAGATAAAGGCAAAAATATTTTTTTTTTTTTTAATAAGACAATACCTTGCTACTAAGGAAATAATCCTTGTGTTGCAGGGACCTTATAAATACATAATTAACGGACATAAATTACATCCAGAACAACAATTTGTGGATCGCACAAAGTGTTGTCCTGCGTGGGATTTGAACGGCACGGTCGGTCGGTATCTTAACCACTACGCCATCTACACATCCACACGCACACGCGCGCACACACACACACACACACATGTACGCACACACACACAAATGCATACACACAGAAATGCATACACACCCACATGGACACATAAAACAACACAGTTACATATTTCAATAATATATTTTAATAGATACATTTAATTTAATAATATCATTAATTTATTAATTTGGATAAGTTACACCATTTATGAATGCATTACGATTAATGGACACACTTACACTCGACTATTTTATAAATCAGTGTGCCTACTCTTGAATCTCGATTCCAATCCTAAATCCAATCGCAGCTCGAATTTGAGCAAATTTGGTATTCTTGAAAGCGACACTAGCGCCCGATTGGAATAAAATTAGGTGGAACGTTTCTAAACTAAATGAATTCAACTCACGTCGATTAAGTCAAGTATTTGCTACTCCCGACGGGATTTTGACGTAGTTTAAAATCGTTAATGTTACACAATTTCAAGAAAGCGTCTTTGTGGTGATCGAGTTCGATAACTTTATTAATTTAAAGTAAGAAAACATGGCACATTTGGTGAAAATAACAACGACGAACGCGTAAAATTCATTCTCGATTTTGTTCAAGAGTACCAAATATAAGTTTGGTGAGATTGGAATCGAATCGGATTCGAAATTAGAATTGATTTCAAGAGTAGGCCTACAGATGTGTCATGATTAGGCCGAACACTGTTTCCTGAGATACAAGCCTCTTGGCCTAGTTTGGGAAACAGGGTTTTAAAACTTAAAATTGTAACTCGTCAAATAAACATCTGTAAGATAATTCTACTGAATTTTTTGTGTATCACTAGAAAAAAATTATTGTAAATTAACGTTGAGTGTTTTTGTAATGTTAATTTTTTGTGTGTAATAAATAAATTATTAATTATTATTATCTTGCAGTGTGGCGATGGGTCACTAGGAGAATAGGCACTCTCCAGGGCAATTTTATAACACCAACTGCAATGATCAATCCACCTGCCACGAGTGGCGATTGATTCACTATCCAAGAGAAAACGGATGAACTCATAGATGAATAGAAATATTGCTAAGAGGATAGAGTTTCATATATGTCAAGGCATAATGCATATCTTCGGAAGGTGGTATTTTCTATTTCCAGCGGGCTAAAATCAATAATAAATTCATCATCTCGGCTCATTTACGTCCCACTGCTGGGCTGGAGCCTCCTCTACAAAAGGAGGGAAACTGACCTTACTATATCATGCTGATCAGACATATTGGTATACGGTTTTGTTTCGAGGTTTCCCTCTCTTGCATAGATATTATATAGAAAGAAAGAAAAATAGTTTATTTCTTTCTTATATGCGTATTACATCCCTTAGTCGTCTTTTACGACATCCACGGGCAAGATAGGTAGTGGTAAATTGTATTCTTATCCCGTCAGCACAGGATAAATATACAATTATAACATGCTTTTTAGGTCTTTGATTATATGTATACGTATTCGCTATGTTATGGCGGCTTACTATCAACCCTTACATCGCTTGTAGGTTTAATAAAAGACGACCAAGAGATTAGATAAGTCAGTAGCGGAATTAGTACTAGGCTGAATGGGCTACAGCTTATGGCGGCAAACTTGAAAGGGCGGTAAATGTATCTCAATAAGTTGATGTAATGCTGAAGATCATCCTCATCATCACATCTCATATTTTTGGACTTGAGCCTGCTCCCTATGGGGAGGGAAATTTATCTACTACACCACGCTAGTCAGACGTGTTGGTATAGGGTTTTATTGCCAGTTTTACTTCTCTTGCATAGATGATATACTGGGATCTTACTTTCTTCAATTAAAATTAGATATCTTGCTGTTTTTTATAGGGATCTGGTATTATGATACCATTTTGAAATTGGTATTAAATAGGCATATTATTAAATTAATGGGCACTGACAGTGTAGTACATTTTTTTTACATAAATCGCTTTTGAATTAGCATGATATGTTAAAAAAATCCGTTAAAATTCGAGTACAATCATTTTTTTTTGCAGAAGATCTAAATCTTCATTAAATAACATGTTAATAAACGATAGCTCTTGTATTCAGCAGTAATTAACAGTAATCAAAATGAAAATATAATGGTTTTTGATAAAACTACAACCAAATTTGTTACAAGAGGTAGAAATTTGGTAAATAAATAACTAAAAATTAATATTTACGGAACCCTCGGCTAAAAATGGTTAAAAATGGAATTTGTTATAGTAAATTATCTGGTTTATCGAATCCTTAACGGTGGACCACTATTTACGACACACCCTGTATACATATCTCTTAGCCGCCTTTTACGACATTCACGAGTAAGAAGCAGGTGATGAATAGAGGGAGGAGATAGACAGAGATATCGCCGAAGATAGAGTCTGGAAAATCATAAAATTTATATTATACTAGCTGTCCCAATAGACGTTGTTCTATTCAAATAAGCGCCACCTACCGCGTCCAATTGTAAATGTAAACCATTCTCGAATCCCCTTGAATACACACAAAAATTTCATCAACGTCGGTCCAGCCGTTTAGGAGAAATTCAGTGATACACACGTACACAAGAAAATTATATATAACGATTGATAAATAAAATATTATTAGCATGATCGTGAACTAGGGTATTGAATTAGCCGGATTGGTAGGGGCGGCAAAAATTAAATAGGCTATAAGCAGCGAATATCTGAAAACAAAGGTTTATAACCAGTGTGTGTTACCAGCGATGACTTACGGCACTGAAACGTGGTCTCTAAATGTCGGCCTCATAAAAAAGCTCAAAGTCGCTCAGCGTGCTATGGAGAGGGCTATGCTCGGTATTTCTCTACGTGATAAAATCCGGAACACGGAAATCCGTAGAAGAACGGGTGTAACCGACATAGCCCGCAGAATTAGCACGTTGAAATGGCAATGGGCAGGCCACATCGCTCGTCGAATCGACAACCGTTGGGGAAGAAAGGTTCTTGAGTGACGACCACGAATCGGACGGCGCAGCGTAGGACGACCCCCCACTAGGTGGACTGACGACATTCTCAAAGTCGCAGGGAACCGTTGGATGCAGGTGGCGCAGGACCGTTCCGAGTGGCATTCTTGTGGGCCTATGTGCAGCAGTGGACGTCCGTAGGCTGATGGATGGATGGAAGCAGCGAATGTGTAAATACGCCATTGAGATAAGTGCAAAATACAAATTGTTGTTCCAATGTCTAAATATGTACTCGTATGTTTATAAAGGTCCTCGCAATATAAGGATCTTTAGTGTAGCTTTAACCGAGGCTGCGGGTGACGTGAGCAGGAGTTAGTCCGTCACCCACAGAGAAGCAGACCACGGGACGGCGATCGACGTCCTGGGAAGGATGGCCGATCGAATGAGAAGGCACCCCAGAGGGTATCCCGCCGGACCGGCTACAGAGGATAAGAAATTCGGTACTGCTGGTCGACCCAACGGCGAAGGAGAGAAGATAGTGGGCTATAGGGCCGCGCGCTGCACCTTCTTCACCCCGGACGGAACTGAATGGCGTGTGAGCTGTCCATAGGCCAAAAAAAAATTGTAGTGTGTTTGTCTTGACCACTGATGACAAGTAACCCTGCTCCAGTGGTCGGCCCAACGACGAAGGTGACGTGGTGTTCGGGTGGGTTGCGGGAGTTGCGTGCTTAAGCCCCTCTGTCGCCCCGGACGGAGTGGTGCGGATGCGCGCTGACCGCAGCCCACCCCAAAAAAAAAAAGAAAAAGTGTGTTTGTCTTTAAAAAACCTATGAACAAAAACTTAGTGGTAGTAAAATGTTTGTATTTTGATCAGCGAATTTGTAAACAATACTCGATATCGCAGTTGTATGCCATTACTTTTCGAATGCATGAATGGCGGAGTGGTCAGTTATACCGTCCACTCATGCCAAGTGTCGTGGATTCAGTCCCCGCCCAAGCAATTCTTTTCTTCAAATTATTGTATTGAATAATTTAATTAATTAATTCTTCAAAGTATTGTATTCAACACAAAAATGTATTCCTCAATGTAGATTTATGGTCTTTTTCCTAGCCGAGGCCGCGGGTGACTGGACCGGAGAATAGAGTCTGTTATCCACAGAGGCTGGTCGCGTGAGTGCGACGTCCCTAAAGAGACGTCGGAGAGAGTCGGTACCCGAAAGGGGGGCCACGGACGTCAAGGTCTCGGTACCCACTGGCGAAGGGTAGGGAATACGGTGAGTTATGGGACCGCGCCCATAAAGAAAGGGTTGTTTATGGTTTTTAAAAAAAATACACCAATGAGTCAATATTTGTTTGTAGAATAACGACTTAACTTCCATTCCTTATTCTCTCGACAGGAAAATAATACGATTCGTTTATTAAAAACATAGATTGTTTAAATCCTATCTAGGTGAATAGTCGACGTAAATTAGTCACCCGATTATTGTCAACGGTGGATATTTCTCAATGATTTGACCCGCACAAGTCCATTGTTAACAGAACAATGTTGTTTTATACGGGACAAATAAACAAGCACATATAGGCGTTATTAGAAACACCCGCTTCCAGTTAATAGTGACTAGGGAACCATTAAACACGTTGATGTAGCTAAACTATGACTCGTATCATAATAGTATTGTGTTTGTGCTTGCAAGTGATAGACGGATTTCATATTCAACATCAAAGCCATTCGCACCATGCTTCAAGATATTCTAGATCAAGCTCATCACCTTTATCATCAGGATATGAATATAATAAATATGGAGATACACTTGGTATGTATCCAATGGGAAGCAGAGATTCATCACATAGTTCTTATTCAATAGATCAACATATGAAACATAAGATCCCTGATATGATTGATGATACTCCATCGTACCCTGATCTATCAAATTTTCCTGTAACAGCTTTGAAAAAAATGCCGTCCCATTACACCGTTTCGCCCAGGTATAATTCAGATTATGAGCTTTCTAGAATGAAGTCAGAATCAGAGGCAAACTATTTACGATCAAATGCTGAATCGGATATGATGTTAGAAAAATTAAAGTCGCTTATGTATTATGCTCCACCTGCACCTGTTTTTAATGATGCATTCGCTGGGTACGATATGATTAATGACTTTCAAAACGATGACGACGATGTAAGATCTAGCGGTGGGACCATGTATGATAGTTACTGGCCTTACATGTACCATAACACTATCGAATACGAGCACAAGGATATGTTGACGGACAAAGGCAAAGACAAGCGTTTTGCCACAGAATTATCTCAAAGAGTCATACCTATACATGAACATATTGAAAATGATATTCCTATGAGTGAACTTAAAAAAGATGATATTCGAATTTATACGCCTTCATCTAATTATTACAAAATGATGAACACTAAGCCGTCCGATAATCCTATTAAAGGCAACGGACCTTTCTTCTCATTTGTATTAAACGATTATAATGACAAGAATAAAGATGAGGATACGCTAGTATTTAAAGGATTATCAGCTGATTGGGGTAAGGATTTCGACCATGAAAGTTATAAGCCTTTGCCTGAAGATATAACAAGAAAAACTCGCCGATTAGATGACTATAGTTACAAATCAGATTATGAAGGCATAACTACTGAAAAACCTACTTGGAGCAATGTGTATTCTTACACGGCTACAGATGGATATACATCAGATTTAGGACCATTAATGGAAAACGACCATCATGGAAGACACGAGTTTGATAAACATGAAAAGATGGATAATAAGAATTCGACCCATCAAAGTGGTTACAATAAAGGCGCGCATAAATATGACGCATTTAAAAACTTTTTCGACGGTTTCGCCAATAAATTTGGTTCAGAGGATCACAAGAAAAACTCTAATTACATACATCAAGTGAATAAGGACAACGGCGAAAAGAAAAAAGGATTCCGTAGAGTTTATCATAAGGACGAGTTTCAAGAGGATAATGAATTCTATGATAATTTCAACAATAGTATGAGAGCCGAAGAGAAAGGTTCTTTAAATGCTCAAATCGGTGGGTCTGAAGGATTATTAAGCTCTCACGCGTCAGCAAACATAAATAATGTTGCAAGCACAGCTGGTGAGTCTGGGAATACCGGGGACAAAAAATTCACAAATTCTCATAATGGAATTGATGCCTTTAATAAAAAAGAAAAGCTGCATAAATATATAGATGTGACTAAAAAAGCTGCGAGAAGTGACACCGCTGATTACTTAGACAAAGTATGATTAATACGTGAACCCCTAAATACTTTACAAAACGGATTGTGCCTTTGTGAGAAATAAATTGATATTTAACTCACTAGTGAAAAAAATTAAATTGTTGAAGTGTATATCTAGGCTAGTTATTCTGAAAATATCTAAAATTCTATCAATTGTGAAGCAAATTGAATGCATAAAAGAAATTCTCGAGAATACTAGAAGTTTTCGACTAGGTTAAATGTCATCGTCATTATTATTTTATTTTTGTTGGACTGTGATAAGTTCGTGTGGTGAGTAAGAATACCATTCGCCACTCCCTATCTTGCCCGTGGATGTCGTAAAAGACGACTAAGGGATATATATGCATATAACATCAAGCAGGAGAAGGGAACTCGAAATAAAACCTTATACCAACCTGTCTGACCAGCATTGTATAGTAAGGTCAATTTCCCTCCTATTGTGGCGGAGGCTCGAGCCCAACAGTGGGACGTATATGAGCTGAAATGATGATGATGTGGTAAGCTCACACGCCGTCCGTTCCGTGTGGGGCGACGAAAGGACAGCGCGCGGGCCCATAACCCACCGTAATGCATCTTCTTCGCCATTGGACCGACCACCGGCGCCGAGATCCTTGTCCTCAGTGGTCGGCCATTATCATAGCTTATAATCAACCCTGTTGGTCTCGAGCCTTCTCCCCAATGGTAGAGAAATTAACGTACACGCTGGTCAGACGTGGTGGTAGGGTTTTATACGGAGTTTTCTATTGCTTTAGGGTTACGTGCATGTCGCATTTTACAACATCCACGGGCAAGAAAGGTAGCGGTGAATCATATTGTTATACCATCACAAGGTTAATGATGGGAAAATAAATATATAGTTAGGATTTCTTATTGTTTTAAATATTTATATTATTATATTTGACATAAGAATTGTTATAGTTTAAGGAATTGTTAATCTGGGTACTGTTAATGTAATGATAAAATATTGTTATTGTTTAATAGATTTGTTGAGCTTAAGCATCCTGTACAGTGGCAGGAAAATTGACCTTCTATACCACGCTGGTTAGGCTGATTTAGGCTTTTATATAGTTTTTTAATTTGTCTTTATTTAATACTATGTGGTCCTAACATAGTTATATGGTATGACGACACTGTCGACAGTCGTCTGTCTACAGCCGCAGGCCGGTCCGTCCAGGATAGTACTTACTACACTCTCGCAGAAAATCGACGTCTAGGTAGTAGCAATTTACTACTGTATTTCGTTCGGTGAGTGACAGAGCCGGCAGTCTAACTTTGAAAGTGTTTGCGTGTGGTGGGTTTTGGTAATTTATTTTTTTTTTTTATTTATTTAGTACTTGGAAAACCAACAGCTGTACAAAATAGTAATGAAAACTAGAGTAAGAAACATAAAGCCAATAACAGGTTTTCACGGGTAGCAGTGGTACACGCCTACAGTAAGTCCGATAACTATTTGTAACATCTTAATGAACAATAACACAGAGTATGACAGAAAAAGGAAAAATAATGATAATTAATTATTAAAAAAGTTAAGCTGTCTCCGTGCCACCTCGCTCCCAGTATTGAAAGGGTCAAAAGAAAACTCTTTACATAATTTGTTAATATCTTTGCTCGCTCGCACAATTCTGCCTATAATTAGAGGACATTAATGGAATATCTACCCATTGGTGGGTGTAATGCCTTTAGTATCACTGAATCTCATGGCACGCATTCAGACTGCCTTCACTTTCTTCTAGTAAAGGTCCATAAGCGACAGTATCACTTACCATCGGGTGTGCTGTTTGCTCGTTTACAACAAACAGTAATAAAAAAAATAATAGAGTTCAATCGCGTCTCTATTTTGCTTTGGAAATCTTGTTCTTGGGAATAACATTTTTAGCGGGACAAAAGGTAGCTTAAAATAGTAAAAACATGTAATGTAGGTATTATTGAAACAATATTTAATAATATTCAGTACATTAAAATTAAATCAGTTCAATATTAAGATCAGTTCATATAAATTAGAGATTAAAAACATTAAAATACACTAATTCTAAAGATACATCTTAGAATAATAATATATAGAAGGATAGTGTCGGTACTTAAGCGATCAAAAACGTGAAGCCAAAAATACTACATGCGTACAAGCGATTACACACTTACACACGCACACCACTATTCAATAGAGTTGCCTTGTGTACGACCTTGTACATTACAGAACGGTCCGGCGTAGGGCTCCGATTGGCTCCAATTTAAATGCTTCATATTTTTGTGCGCGAAGTTACCTTCTATGAGTTATTATTCTAAGCCCTACATGTTACAAATTTGATTGCCCCATAATTGTAAAATAGGAAGCATAGATAAAATCGAAATTGCAAAAATTAATTAATTCTTTATAAATCTAATTTGCAAGCACTATTTAATTAAACACCGTTATAGGTTTTTTTTTAATGTTTGCCATTGCCAATTCATATCAAATGTAGCTATTCATGTTGAAATTATGTAGAATGCATTTTATTTCAATTCAATTAAATGGTCTATTTGAATGAAGTAAGTACTTTGTTGTAAGTACAATTCAAACTTAAAAAGCGACTATAGCTTACAGTAATAGACTATACCGTAAACGATTGTATTCCTTGCATAAACTACATTCAATAAATTTTTCACTAATAATAAACTAATTCTCGGCAAACGCATTTATTGAAAGTTTTGGCGGCGAAGTGAAAATATCATGTGTAGGTCGTTAATTATTCTCAACATTTTTATGCAATGTACTGCAGAAAAAGTGGAAAAGTTAGTGAATATGAAATAAAAGTGGTTTACGTGAATTATGTCCCGTTAATATGCAGAGAAAAATGTTTTATAAAGGTGCCATAGTTTTACTAAAGTTGACAGGCAATTAACATTTAATTTTAAAACCAAGTAGCAAAATCAATTTAGTATCTTTATTTAGTACCTTTTAACATTGTTATTTTTCAATTTTTCCTAATGGCAAGCGTGCCGGTGTCGACAATTCATTTGTTATTTTTGTATTCAAAGTAAATTTATTACAACAATTAACATTTAATTTTTAAACCAAAGCAACCAAAGCAAAATTTCAAATACTAATTCACTCGACTCTGGACACTAAGGCTTACCTTATTAAAAATCCATGCACATGAAAAATGTATTCGCTTGACATGTCACCTGTAACATTTTTTTTTTTATATCTAGTATTAAGAAATTATTTAGTATTGTTATTTTTGTATTCAAAATAAATTTATTACAAATATTAATTTCTGTTACTTCCATCCATCCATCGACATCCTGTTGGAAATAATCCTCCCCACTAGGGAGGAACAATTCCGTTCCCGCCATATTTGGCATAGCCTGGCGATCTCAATATTAGTATTAAAAATTTTTCAGAAGAGTACTACATTACCTCCACTCCTTTATTTGGTTTTTACTACAGCCACAGAAAGGCAAGAGGCAAGAGTAAAAACACATTGTATTCTTGACACGGGGATCTGCCCTGCACTACTTCTACTGCAATTTTAGAATTCACTTAATAAAAAATTATTTACTCACCTGACTAGTGGTCTAACGTCTCAGGTGCTTACCGGACATGGGGTCTTCGGTAAGTACCTGCACAGAATTGGAAGAGAAGAGGCCCCAGGATGTCATGAGTGTGGCGCGCTAATCGACGATGCGCGCCACACACTGGAAGTATGCCCCGCCTGGGGGGGCCTGAGCGCCACGTCTCCTGTCAACGGAATTGGGAATAACAGACCTGTCTTCTGCTGACCATCATCTCCAAGATACTTGGCAGCGACAGCTGTTGGTCGTCGATGGCCTCCTTCTGTGAGGCTGTCATGACAAGGAAGAAGGCCGCGGGGCGGGCACGCGAGGTACTTGCGTCCGCTGACTCGCTCCGCCGGTGACGACCAGGGAGGAGGAGACGCCGCTATGCGCTCCTCCACCCACCGCCCTAAATGATGATGACAGGACGTGGCCAGACGGCCAAGCGTTGGGGTGTCGGGGATAGAATGTTATCAGATGATCTCTCCCGCACTCCGTAAAAGCGCGGAAGGGGCCGCTGTGGTTTTAGTGGGTATTTCAGTCACTTCTGTGGCCGGCGAGTCCCGCACACACTCCCCTGTCTGTAACCGGCAGGGGATAGTGCGTAAATGCATTTCCACGGCGTGCAAAAAAAAAGTGGGCTAAGGTATATATGAGGAGTATATTATCAGCCTCTAGCTTTACTAATTATGATATAGTTAGTGCAACCTTAGAACATGGCTAAGATGAGCTTGAATTAAGGCGTTGTATGAACTGGCTTGACAATAAGGCAAACCACACACATATTTCACCATTAAACTTTTAGTCTCATACTAGCTTTAAATTTTGGCAACCAAATTTTGCCACAAATTTTATCCAGATCCATTCAGCCGTCCGTGATGGCGTCTAGGTGACTTCAAATTAGTCTCAGGAGAATGCCGCTTCCCTGGCGTCCTTAGCAGATTTTATAATCTTGCCAGGCAAGCTAGGAATAAAAACAAATCGTATTCTCTATTCGTGGGGAAACCCAATAAAAATTTTTAATAGATCTAAAATTACCAAAGGATAATAAAAGATTAACAATGAAAATATACATTCTTTATTATAGTTAATAAAAAGCTTTTGTATTCAAACATTGAGAAAGAATCTACTCTAAAGATTCTAATCTATCTATCTAGATACTTGCTCGGTGTATTTAAAATAAGAAAATGCGTAGATATTAATAATCGAGAAATATTTATTACGTCAGCAATTAAAAAAAATTGGGCTACCGGTAGGTACTGTAAGAGTTTTGTTATTTTTTATTAGTAAAGTGATTTTATAATGGTTTGGATATTTTTAATACTATTCATACAAATGATAAGGTACCTTGCTTTTGACTAAGGCTTCGAGAATTACCACCCTTTCGGATAAACAAGAAGGTATGTATCGTATCACATATACAAAGTAAACTTAAATATGTAATTTAAATATTTTTTTATTCCAAACAGGCTTACGATTTGCACGTCCCACTTTATATTCAAAATATTTATTTCTACCAGGCACTTCAGGGAACATTGGCAAAATACTAAGCATTCTGAAAGAAGTCTTCTCTCCAAATTTCTCAGCAAATGAATTTATTTTCCAGGGGGACCTAATATGTCTTATTATTGAAGATTTAACATCGTACTCCTTGCTTTCATCATTATCGTCGTTAAATTCGTCTTCTAATTCCCTTGGTTTTTCAGGTGCTTTAGTACTTGTGTTATCATCATAATAATCATCTTTGTCAATTTTTTTTGGAATTTCAATTGAACGTTCTTTTTTGTTTGTTGGTGCTCGTTTTGAAGGTGATACGTTAACTTTAGCTTTATTTTTAATTTCTGGCACTGCCGTAGTTTTGTGCGTTCGTTTCATAGATTCATTGATGTCTTGAATGTCTTTCTCTTTGAGTCTTGGCTCAAGCGGCTTGCCTCTGCCAATAAATTCGTCGTGGTTAATATCAAACTCATAATCGTTTAAATTAAAATCTTCATCTTCATGTTCGCCAGAATCTATTAAATTAAGTGGTGATCGGTTTATTTTCATTTGGAAATCATCATCGTCATCCATCTCATTATATTTAGGTATTGGTTTTTTTACAAGAGTTTTAATTGGTTTAAGTTGAGTCACAGAAGTCTTTCTAGTAGCCGAAGTTACATTCTTAAGCGCTCTTGGTTGTCTAGGGTATTCAGATTTTGTAGGTTTTGATTTTTTAACATATTCTACTTTTCTGTGATAGTATCTAACATATTCATCTTCTTGTTCATTATCTTCTCTAGAATTTATAGCGAATGCATCCATATCTTCTATATGTCTAGTCAGACGAATTTTAGAATTAGGATTCTTCATTTTAGTAGTCATAGTTCTTTCTGTAACTTTTTCCATCAGGCGTGCGTTTGAGAAAATGATAGAACAAAACAAAAGAACTAATAAATATATTACTTTCATTGTAAAGTCGTTAGTTTTGATCTGTCGGAGGTATCAACTAGCGATATAACATTGAACTGATGCATAATGAAAACTATATTATGTTTTTAAATTGTGTTGACATAGATGAACAATGTGTGATGTTAAAAATAGGGCTGACTTATACATTATATTTTAATAACATCATCCAGAAGTTAAGATTCCGGTATGCTTATTGATAGAACTAATTATAGTCAAACTAGCGACACGCCTCGGCTTCGCACGGATGTAATGCTGATACTAAATATACTACAGAATGTCTTTATACAATACAAACATGTTTTCTTTAGAGGTTACTCTTGAAAGAGCGACATATTATGCATATATTGTATATGTAAACCCTACTCAGGAATCACTCTATCTATTAAAAAACCGCATCAAAATCCGTTGCGTAGTTTTAAAGATCTAAGCATGCATAGGGACGATTTTTTTATACTATATAGTGAAGTAAAGGCCCCTTTTGAATTCATTTCTGTCTTTAGAATTTCAATACAGCTAGAAGATTTTCTGTACTGATAATTTTCTCAGGCTTAAAACTTTAGGGTAGTCCAATATTCTCATTGCAATTTTCAGTTTCGGAACAGCTTTCTTGTTACGTGGGACAAACATTGTGTAGAAGTGTTTGGTATACCTTTTGTAAATTATCAGTTTTTTTTTGTGTGTGACTTAGTTGTTAGCCTCGGATGGCTGTGACAACTTTACCCGGACTGGTGGGTGAGCACTGAGGGCTCTCAACCCGTTTAAAGTTAAGCGACCGATCTCGAGGGCACCCCCTGTGGGGTACGGACCTCGGCTCGGGCAGTCGCTGGCAAAGTGGGCACTCCCACGTTTATGACTTTAAATTATATTGATTTAATGATCAGCATAGTTCATATATGTTTCTATGTTGAGGTCGAGTCTTCTCTACAATGAGCGGGCATTTAACTAACTATACCACGCTGGTATCTTGCTCTTAAGCGTCGAAAAAGACGACTAAAGGATTATAATAATATGCGTACAACATCTATGCAAGGGAAGAAAAATATAAAACTCGGTATCAAGCCTTCTGACCAGCATTGACCTACTATACCAGTAGGTCAATTTCCCTGCCATTGCGGAGGATGCTCGTGCCCAGCAGTGGGATGTATATGAACTGTGATTATGAGGATGATGACGAAGATGATATGACATGTTGTGATTGGTCAAGTAAAACATATAATTTTTCTTACTAAGTACGAAAATTAATTAATGGTGAAAAAAATCAACATTAGACATTTCAATCTTTAATCTCATTCCTTCATTCATCACAGCTCATATATGTCCCACTGCTGGGCTCGGGCCTCCACCGCAATGGGAGGGAAATTGACCTACTACCACATTGAGCCGAAGGGTTATTATAGGGTTTTGTTACGAGATTGCCTTCTCTTGCATAGATGTTGTTTGCGTGTTACAATCCCTTAGTTGACTTTTAAGACACCGACGAGCAGGAAAGGAAGTGGTGAATTGTATTCCTACGCCGTCACCACACGGACAATCTTTAATGCTGTTTTATTTTATTCAGTCTTAGCACTCATTTTATTTCCACTGACATCATTACTAAATAATTATGATCGATTATTCCCTAAAGCCTGAAGCCTTTCACATTCTTCTAACGAGTAACCTACAGGCACCACTAGGATATCCAAACAATTATATCCAACTATTTATATTAGTATATTGACAACCCTAATGAATAACGAAGACATAGTGGATAAATTAACTATATTTGTTTATTTACATCGTAATGTACAAATAAATAACAGTAAACTGACTGTATAAGAACAATACGGCTGCTGGAAACAGTTAGTGTTTAAAGAAACAACATGAAGATATTGTTTGAAATACTCACTGCATTTTTGTGTGTGAATTCTGTCAAATCGGTGTTCATGAGCTACATATACGACGAAAGTCCAAACGTTGGTTTTGTGGTTGAAAATGCTGCTGCGCTTTATCTGCCTCCAATTAATTTGCCCAAGAAACAATATGCAGGCAAATACAATTCTCCGTATCATAAATTCAGTAATGAGCGCCTAGTGGATTCTCATTTTAAACTTATGAAGTCACCATCACGCTATTCTTTACCTGCTCCGATAAACAAAAGTAATGCATACAGAGTTAATGATTATTGGATGACTAAAGCACCTAAAATCTGGAAACAGAACACTGTGAAAGCAAGAATACCAAATAATCAACTGCAGCAGGCAACAAATGAGAAACAAAATAAGATGAAATTAATAATCACGCCAACAATTCAAGACAAGCCTGAAAAAGAATTGTCTGCGGAGGATAATTTCGCGGCAGACACTCTAATTTTGGACAAAAATCAGCAAGACATAAATAAAAGAGCTTCTAATTTACCACTGGTACGCCCGAAAGCAATGAATGTAGATTACACCAGACCAATTAAACAAAATCATAGGTCTCAGGATGATATCTTCAAGAATAAAGCTAGTTTCTTACACGTAATTGATCCTAAAATTCAAATTACGCAAGATCCTCAGAAGTCAGTAATTACAAACAATAAACCTCAATCTACTGCATCTGTTCTATGGACACAAAACAAACATAAAAGTATCCCAGCATCTATGGTGACAGATAAATCTTTACAGAAAACTAATGGATTTAGTAAACAAAATTTTCAAATAACGGCACGAGTTTACACTGATATTAATGAACAAACCTCAAACTTGCAGGAAGTCAAAGGTGAATTTAGAAAGAGAGACACTAGAAAATTGTTAGATATCTATGAAAGGTCTAGGCACGCTGAAACTAATAGAAAATATGTTGGAAAAAGTACAGTAAAAGAACGGATACAAAGAAATGTTAATAATTTGGAACTAACAAGAATTCGCAGTAATGAAGAAAATATAGAAGTTAGTGACGCCCCATATGCATTATTCTATAGAATGAGCCTTAAGAATTTGGGCCAGCAGAAACAAACTTCATCCTTCAAGCCTACGGCGGTTGTCAGTAATAAACTTGTGTTTATTAACAACAAAAAAGGCAGTTCGAGTGACTTAGATGGTAAAAAAAAAATAACAAGTAATACGCTAAGGTTACATAAGAACTTAAAAAACTTTCGCAATTAGTAAATTATTTGAAAATACCTTTTATTGAATAAAACTTATAATTAAAATGGGATTTACGGTTTAGATATTTATTATTTATGAATAATTTTCAATGCTCTATAAATATTATTATTCTACAGACTATGTTGTTGCGGTTTTTAAATATAAAAGTGTTATGCGTTTTGTACGTACCTATTTACATTATATATGGTAAAGAATGATAAATAAAAAATTATTACAATGTTTTTAAGTTTTTTCATTCTATTTTCATGAATTAAATGAATCATTCCGTCGAAGAGCGCTAAATAATCTTGAATCTCAAAAGTGTGTAGATTCGACGATAGCGAACCTAGGATGTCCTTCACTTTAGTAAATTCACTAGTGCCCTTTCACCGAGATCTACGAAACACGGCCGTAAACGTTTTTTTTTTTATTGCATACGGTGGCAAACGAGCAGACAGTACACCTGATGGTAAGTGTTGCTGCCACTCATAGACCTTTACAAGGCCGCTGCCTACCGCGAAGAAAGCGAAGGGAGTGTGAATGCGTGCATTGAGGCTCGGTGATACCAAAACCCTCCACACGCAAACACCCTCAGAAAGTTGGGCTTCCGGCTCTCTCACTCACCGAACGAAGCGCAGTAACAAATTGCTACTACTCAGACGTCGATTTTCTGCGAGAGCATGGTACTGCCCCGGACGGACCGGCCCGCGGCTGTAGACAGATAACTGTCAACAGTGTGGTACTACCACTCCAAATTTCCACTAACAATAAATATATGCCAAATCGACGAATGTTTACTGACATACGTTCGGTGATATTCGTAACCAGCCTCTCATACACTGTGCGAGGTTCTAGCGCAGCGCTCTTTTTTTTTTTAGTGCTGCCTTGAATTCTTCGTGGTCTGGGGCGAGAAAAGGGTGGCATGGTTCAATTATGTTGCTACTATCATGTATAACTTGGGGAATAGGTGGTAGTTATAGATTTAGTCCTGGTTTGATAATTTGTGCCTATCCACGTTTGTCATAATGGTCGTACCCTTCCCTCTAAGAGTAGGATTTATGGTCTCATCCATATGAATTAAAAAAAAAAACACTACACAGATGGCGTAGTAAATAAGGTACCGTGCCAAATGTCGTGAGTTCGATTCCCACGCAGGACGATGCTTTATACGATCCACAAATTAAGTAAGTCTAAGTGTAATTTGTGTCCGTTAATTATATGTTTGTGGAAATCTACAATACAATATTCCCCGCAATACAAGGCTTAGTTCTTTAATGAAGGGTGCTTTTAAAAAAAGTAAAAATATTTAACAATATTCACAGGGCCATCTTCGAAAGAATTAAACAAAGAGTAATTGAGTATTATAAGGCCAATTATTAAGCAAGGTCAGATGTGTTATATTCGTACTCGAAACCACATCAGTTCATTTTCATACTAGTTACCTAAGACGCCATACAATTTTAAAATAGTTACATACAATAAATAGTCACGTGCCGAGTGTTGATCGAGTTACAATACGTAGGCACCGCGTTCCAATATCGTTTTTATACTATACGTCTGGTCGAACGCGAAGCAATGCACCGTACAAATTAATACAGGGTTTTTCATTATCATTGACACAGAAGACCATTGCCTAATCTAGAGAGCGCTGTGTCGAGTCGGTCCATTTATGAATGTCAATGATCGATGCAGTATTATGTTCACTATATAAATGCTAGTCTTGACCTTTGTCGTCATTATTATAGCGAACATTATTGCCGAAAGCATGGCGCGAAACGTCGCCACGCTTGTCTTGGTTTTTGCTTTCGGCTCCTGTATGGAAATGCGGGAGACCGTTGAAAGAATGGTAATGGTTAGAACCACAGGTTCTGATTTACAACCAGCCGCCACTGGTTACATTTATAAGAAAGAAAGCGATGGTCCCGCTAGTGTGACTAAGATGGGTGAAACTGAAGTCATAGAACATTTTTCCAAGTTATATGGGAAACCTGAGGCTTACAAAGCACCGACCCCGGCTGATGCCGGCGATTACCATACCAAAGAAGCAGATGAAGATAAAGCTGCATCACACGCTCGCGAAGAACATATTAAGCCTGTTGTAGAAGAAGAGCATGGCGACGATGCGATTGATGGAATAGCAAACGAAGACTATGACAAGATGTTTGAAGAATATGCCAAAGAATTCGATAATTACAAGAAAAATTTTGGTGACTATTTGCATGGTTTAGGACATTATGATCATGATATTTATCATGGATATGAAGGAGGAAAAGACTACGGCTCACAGTTCTACCGTGGTCATGGAGACAAAGGCCGGGAAGAGCATGGAAGGCATCATGGATTCGAAAAAGGTGGGGCTGGAAATTACCATACCGAAAAACATGGCGGTTATTCAATATCTAAAAAGGGCGGTGGAAAACACCAATATGATGAAGCTGATGCACACGGCAAGAACTATGCTCATGGTCATGGATACAAAGGAGAAGATCATGGACACAAAGCTGCACACAGCAAAGGGCAAGCCATTGGTGGGTTTCACAAAGTCTACGACAAGGATGAATTCAAAAAAGACCACGACTTTTATGATGGAGACGCTATCAAAGGTGGACATCACAAATATGGAGATGAACACAAGGACCATGAATCAGACAGTGGAGGATTCAAGAAAGGAGGTTCACATGAATCAGGGCATGACGAAAGTGGTTTTAAAAAAGGTGGATACGTGGAGAAGCATGCCGGAGAAGAGCACGGTGCTGGACACTCCTCAGAACAAGGTGGTGAAGGAGGCAAGCATCAACACGGAGACTTCGGCGTTAAAGGCGAGCGTCACGGTGGCAAAAGCTACGGCTATGAAATCAAACACTGAATTGAATGTGTTAGTTATAATTGTTACATTTCTGTTATTTTTTGGTAATATATTTTGTAAATATGTCTATTTGTAGATATAAAGATAAGCCATACGAGAATTTCTATGTAGTTTCTTTCACCCCTTTTTTTAAATAATAGACAAAATAGAGACATGAGAATTATTTATATAGTTAAATTCACTTAAATTTTAAATTTGTTTTCATACAAACTATAAAATAGAATTTTAATTCTAAGCATGTAAATCATAATGAAATGTAAACATTAATTTTTAACTAATATTTAAATGAATAATAGGTTATTAAAATATTATTATTTATGTACGTAGTTATTTAATTTATAAAATAACGGATCGGACGAAGTAAACCAAAGCTTTTGTACTGTATATTATTTTTATGAAATAAATTTATTTGGATTTTAATATATTTAAACATAAAACTATTATTTTGTATAAAAGCGTATTAATACTATTAAATAAGATTAATAAAAGCCTTGAATACTGCTGTGTGGTAGCAGCTGCGAATACTACCAAACAAAACATTACTCGCGGGTATCGTAAAGGACGATTTATCATCATCTTGGCTTATATAAGTCCCACTGTCGGGCCCACAATGGGAGGGGAATTGACCTACTATTCCACGCTAGTCAGACGTATTGGTATAGCGTTTTATATCGAGTTTTCCTTCTCTTGCATCGGTGTTATCTTCATGTTTCCCGTAGTCATCTTTTACGACACCCACGCACAGGAAAGGGGGTGGTGACGGAGTAAGAATAAAATTCACTACTCCCTATCTTGCCCATGGATGTCGTAAAAGACCATTAAGAAATATACTAAGCATAAAACATTTATGCAAGAGAAGGAACTTCGAAATAAAACCCTATACCAACACGTCTGACCACCGTCTTATAGTAGGTCAATTTCTCTTCCACTGTGGAGGAGGTCTTAGCCTAACAGTGGCATGGTATGGGCTGAAATGAATGAATGAATGAACGTGCATCATGTTGCAGTTGCACTAACAGATTACCAGGTCCAAAGTTCAATATCTAAATCGCACAAAAGTGTTATTCTTGGGAATTTTTAGTAATTTTAAGTCAATTACACGAATAGCTGGCCTACCGATTGTTAAGTGGTTTGCTTGATCTTCAAAATTACCACGCTTGGTCTTAATTTAATTTTGGCATATACTACGAATACCTAGTCACCGACTTGGGAGGAAAATAACAATCCTTACTAATATTATAAATGCGAAAGTAACGATGTTTGTTTGTCTGTTTGTTACGCTTTCACGCTGAAACCACCGAACCGATTTCAAAAATTCTTTCACCAATGGAAAGCTATAATATCAGGGAGTATCATAGGCTATATTTTATCCCGCTATTCCCATGGAAACGGGAACTACGCCGCGGATAAGGCGACTGAAACCGAAGCGAAGCGAGGGCGGGTTGCTAACGCTGTAATAACGTTGAATTGTTTGGATGTTAGACATCTTAGTCCTCCCGTGACCATGAAATGAAACACATGCTAGGAATATCTTTATATACTTACATAATAACTCTGTATGTGTGTTTTCACAATCCACCACCAAGGGATTATAATAGGCATATAGGCCAGAGAAGAAAAACTCGAAATAAAACCCTATAGCAATACGTCTGATCAGTGTGGTATAGTTAGTCAATATCACTTCTATTGTGGAGGAGGCTCGAGCCACGGAGCTGTAGTGATGATGATGATGAAGAATCCTTCATATATAAAAGATTTTTTAATATATTTTGTGTGAAATTAATTGTACATTTTATTATACGTAGTACATATTAAGAAATAAGTAAATAAAACATTGAACTTGTAAAATTGGTTGCACAGATGGCGTTGTAGTTTAGATACCGACCGCCCGTGCCCGTACAATTAGTTCAATTCCCACACAAGACGATATTTTGAGCGATCCACGTACTTGTTATTCAGGGAGTATAATCTATGTCTTGTAATAATGATATTCAACTACACCGCAATACAAGGATTATTTCCTTAGTGCACAAGCATTTTTTAATGACAAAACTATTTTGAAAGAACATGTGTTAAGAAGTTCTTAACCTTGTTTATTATCAGTAGTAATTACTATAGGTCTACGACGATAATCTCCTTATAGTATGTAACTTACAAAATATTATAAAAAAATAAACATATTTTTTGTGGAACCGTATTTGAATAATAATATTTAAAAAAAGTATATAAATAGAATAACTATTAATATATACTGTAAATGCACAAAAAGAGTTCTCTCCGGCGGGGAATCGAACCCCGGTCTCCCGCGTGACAGGCGGGGATACTTACCACTATACTACCGAAGACTTGAATACTAGTGTTAAAATATAAGAACTAATATTAACTGTGCGATATTCAAAATTTAAAATGTTTTAAGTCGTCTTTATCATATTGATAATAATAAAAAAAAATTATTACATTGATAAACTTTTTATAAAAGATATCAATAAAATGTCCTCATTATCATAAGTCTTGTTATTTTATCTATCTACTCTTTAATGTGATACAGCTATTACTTATTGTTAGTGTAATAAATAATTGGATATTTTTAATATTTACTGAACGTCATTTCATCTCAGCTCAAAATATCCAACTGTTGGACTCAAGCCTCCTGCATATTGGAAGAGAAAATGACTTATTATACCACGCTGGTCAGATGAATAGGTAACCTATAGAATTATATTTAAAATTTTCCTTTTCTTGCAGTGTGTGTGTGTTTGCGTCCGTTAGTCGTCTTTTACGCATCCTGACCCTATAGTAGTTGTAATAATTGCCTAAAGGATCATCAGCAGCGCCCTCCTGAGAAAACTATAACATAAATACAGTAAAACCCGTTTAAGACGATTTCGCAGGGACCAGACCAAAAATGCGTCTTAGGCGGGAAAGCGTATTATGCGGGAAAAGAAAAAAACGTGCCATTATTATTCATTATATTCTATTATTATTTTAAATACCTACGTATTGAATTTAACATTTAAAAATTACCTAAATAAAATGTTGTTTATTTTCTTTATTTAATATACTTACTACTAGATACATTTATAAATATTAAAAATAAAAAATATTTAAAAATATATAAAAAAATGTTTATTATTATTACGTTACTTAAAGTAATCACTTATTTTAGTTTGACAAAAAGATTTAGAGGCATTAGCAATTACAAGATTTTCAACGTAATTTAGTTTTCGCTTTGATTAAAAAAAGTTACATAGCGTCTTAAATTAATTAATAACTGCTGTCTGCTGATAATGCCTGGGCGTGTGACAAAATTGGAGTTGACTCATCTTCTTCTTGATCATTATCACTTAGGGTCGCTCGACAGTCGCTGGCCACTGCCGCAAGGAGTAATATGTGTATTTGAGTGGCACGTGTTGGCGTATTAAATGGGATGACGATCGTATTAAGCGTTAAGGAATGTATGAAAACATGTTTCAAGTTGCTGGGACTGACGTCAAATGGCGTATTACGCGGGAAATCGTATTAAACGGGTTCTACTCTATATAATGCAATTCAAATTTAAATTATTTATTATGCATAAACCTAGAAAGGACACTTACATATTGTCAATTTTCATCATCATCTCAGCTTATATACGTCCAACTGTTGAGCTCGGGCCTCCTCCACTGTAGGACGGATATTGACCTACAATATCGCGCTGGTCAGACGTGTTGGCACAGAGTTTTCTTTCGAGCTTTTACCTAGATGTTATATTCATATTACTAGTAACCCGCCCTCGCTTCGCTTCGGTTATAGGTTATAGTCGTTTTACCCGCGTAGTTCCCATTCTCGTGGGAATACCGGGATAAAATATAGCCTAGTTTACGCCCTGATATTATAGCTTTCCATTGGTGAAAGAATTTTTGAAATCGGTCCAGCCGTTTTGAAGATTACCCGGCACAAACAGACAGACAGACAGACAAAATTTTTTTAATTGCTATTTTAGGCATAGGTGTCGTGCAAATAACCGTGTGAGCATGAAAAAAGCCTATTATTTTGACATTACAAACAGACACTCCAATTTTATTTATTAGTATAGATATAGATAGATAATTCCTTAGCTGTCTTTTACGACACCCATGGGCAAGAAATGGAGTGATAAATAGTAGGTATTCTTACTCCGTCACCACACGTAAATACTCTACTCGCTACTGTAAGCCAGTGGGTTGGTGATCGGATAGGATCTAGTCTAACCATAATCATCATTATCATTTCAGCTCATATACGTCCCACTGTTGGGCTCCAGCCTCCTCCACAATAGGAGGGATATTGTACCTTAGTATACCATGCTGGTCCTTTCCTTCTCTTGCATTGATGTTATATGCGTATAATATCTCTTGGTCGTCTTTTACGACATCCACGGGCAAGATAGGGAGTGGTGAATTGTATTCTTACTCCATCACCACACAGACTGGCTCAAAAGTAGCGATTTTTTTTTTATTTGTGGTGACGTAGTAAAAATACTATTCGTCTATTTCTTGCCCATGGGTGTCGTAAAAGACGGCTAAGGAATTATAATATGGAAATGAAATCTGTTCAAGAGATGGCAAAATCGAAGTAAAACCCTATACAAACACGTTTGACCAGCATGGTATAGTAAATCAATTTCCCTTCCATTGTGGCAGAGCCTCGTGAGCGTTACGTATATGAGCTGAGATGATGATAATATTATTATTCCACCGGGAAGGTCTACGTTAGTGGTTACGTACAATAGATTTGATTAGACTGATAGATAATCATTGACTTTTGAACGTGAGACATTTTAGTCCCTCTGTGACCAAACGCTGTAAAATTTTCAATATATCAGTATAGTTTTCCGTGTGGTGACGGAGTAAGAATACAATTCACCACCCCCTCTCTTGTCTCTTGGGTGCCGTAAAAGACGACTAAGGATATAATATGCATATAATAGCAAGAGAAGGAAAACTCGAAACAAAACCCAATACCAACATGCCTGACCAGCGTGGTATATTAGGTTTTTTTCGCTCCAATAGTGGAGGAGGCCTGAGCCCACCAGTGGGACATGTATGGGCTGAGATGAAGTGAGTTGGTCGGGATAGTTAAACTTTAAATATAACGCAATTCAATCTGTAAAAACAGTTTTATTTCAAATCACTAATACTCGCGTAATAATTAGAAGTCATTAGGCCGATAGATTCCTCCGTGTGGTAACGGAGTAAGAATACAAGTCACCACCCCTGTCTTACCCATGGGTATCGTAAAAGAGTAAAAGAGAACTACGAGATATATGTATATAACAACTCTACAAGAGAAGAAAATTCGAAATATAACCTTTTGAATAAGGTTTGTGGAAAAGGCTCGAGCTTGACAGTGGAACATATATATATATAGCTGTATATATAGCAAATATATACACTAAACACAAATTACCATAATAGTAATGCGAACGAAGAAGGAAGAAAACTATTTAGTTATTGATAGCAATCAGGAATCACATAAATACTTACTATTTATGTATGCAAATAAATAAAACTGGAATGTCTGTTTTTAATATCAAAATAATGGGTTTTTTCATGTTGATATGGTTATTTGCACGATAAGCACCTAAGAACCGATTTAACATTTTTTGTCTGTTTAAGTAATTTTCAAAACGGCTTAATCAAAAAGATTGTATAAGATTCGTCATCATCATCCTGTTCTAATTCCAATTACTTGAAGTCAAAGCAATATGTATTATCTATTGCGTCATTTAGGTATATTTATTATTTATATTCTTTCATCATTCTTATTGCAATAATTGGCAATAGTTTTATGACCGGCCGCCTGCTTTATGTCACCCTTCCTTGGGAATGTAATTGTTGACTAAACGAAACCAGATGGAGTTAGCCTAGGACTATATAAAGCTTCTTTTACGACACCCACAAGCATTATAACGGTTGACGATATTCGTAGCCATCACCACGCATCAGAGCAATGAATCATCATCATCATTTGAGCTCATAGACATTCCGCTGTTGGGCTTGAGTCTCCTCCATAATAGTAGAGAAATTGACCTATTATACAACGCTGGTCAGACGTGTTGGTTTCACTTCAAGTTTTCCTTTTCTTCCATACATGATATATGCATATTTAATCCCTTAGTTGTCTTTTACGATACCCACGAGTAAGAGAAGGGGCGAATTGTATTCTTACTCCGTCCCCACACGGCAATTAATAAATACATTTTAACTAAAATTCGTGTGCCTTCCAACATAATTTTATATTTAAACTTACATAATAGATTTCTGTAACTATTCGTAACCGAATCGGTTCTCGTAGGCTCTTCAATAAAAAAAATAATAGTAATAAGTTCACGCTCATTATATGCGGTCAATGTTACACAATACTTTAAAGTTTTTCATTATCAGCCTCTTTGTCACCTAACAACCTCGTCTGGTAAACAATTTGTTACATGGCTACAAGAAAGGTGGGCGAGTTCGTACATATTCACGGACCTTTTGTCTCTAGCCTAGATATAAATATTGGACAACATGCTTATCAAATTATTAGAGTACCAGCAGTAGTGCGATTCACATCTCAAGATGTCTAACACAGCCTTATACATGCTGTTAGCTGTTACAACAGTTTCAGCTATCCAGGTTGGAGTTTTTCCACCAGCTACAAGTTATATATATAGGAACGATAATGGCGGTCCAGCTAGCTACGTTAAATTGGAAGCACCAGCGTCTTACCATCCCGCACATGATGCTTTCAAAGCTCCACTACTTCAGCCCATAAAAGCTATTGAAGCTTACGACCTAGAACCCGTTCCGTTACCATATGTTGCTGCTAAACCTATAATAGTTCAGGACGCTGAAGAGGACGATGATGGTGGAGATGAATCTGAGGAATACCACGATGGAGGTGATCAATTAGTAGGTCTTGGTTTTGGTGGTCATGGTGATGGATTTGCTAAAGGCGGTGGCAGTGATTTCGGTGAAGAACATCACGCTGCTCATGGAGAAAAGGGTGGTAAAGGATTTAAATCCCAAGATCATTTTGCTAAGGGTGAATCAGGACAATATGGTAAGGAACATCATGAAGGACATTACGATGAAGGCAAAGGTCTTAAGAAAGGACATCATGACGAAGCCGCAGCTCATGGTAAACATTACGCAGCTGGAGAAAATTACAAAGGTGGAGACCATGGTCATAAACAACACTTCAGCAAGGGTGAGGATGTTACTGGATACCACAAAGTATTCCACAAGGACGAGTTCAAGAAAGATCATGACTTTTACGATGTTGCTGATAAAAGTGGTCATTTTAGCAAACATGGTGCCGAAGAAGCAAATCATAAGTCTCAAAAAGGAGGTCACAAAGGCGCAGGACACCATGATTCTGCTTTCAATAAAGGAGGTTTTGGTAAAAATGGCTTCCAAGCTAAGGGACACATTGACGATAATGACCTCGGTCATTCCGCTGAGGAAGGACACGCTTCCCATTACCACGACGAAGCGAAATACGGTAAGAAGGGTGGCAGCTCGCATGAAAAGGGATATGGATTTGCAGATGATGGTGATGCTGGTGATGATGATGATGATGATTACGAAGACGATGATCATAAATAGGTCTATGTTGCATCATTATTGTAAATATCTGTTAGTTATTTAATTCATTCGATTCCATGAATATTTTGTTATGTTTGATATCGACAGTGCTGTAAATATTTTGTATTGCGTGCGAATAAACGAATTTCAATAATATTTTGTAAAATTCATTAGTTTCACATAGCTGACTATGTACTAGAAATATAATTTACCACCGCCCATTCTAACGCAACAGGTACCTCTATACATGACCAAGGGACTTGTGTGTATAACATTATTACAAAACAAAGGGAACCTTGTAAAGAAAATCTTAAGCCAATCCGTTTTTAGCAGCGATATCATGATCTCAGATCATATACGTTCTAGTGTTGGACTAAAGCTTTCTCTACAATAGAAGAAAAATTTACCTACTATAAACCGCTGGTCAGTCTAGTTGCTATAGAGCTTTATTTCGAGTTTTTCTGTTCATGCATAGATGTTATATATACATATTATATCCTATAGTCGTCTTCTACCACATCGACGAGCATGAAATGGGTTGGAGAACTGTATTTTTACTTCATCACCATTAGAAAAATCAGCGTGGTATTATAGGTCAATATGCTATTTTGGAAGAGGTTCGATCCCACCAATAGGTCAACTGTGTAATAGCGGAGATGATGATTAGTGTGGAAGGAATAGCTAATCATATTTAGATAGGGCAGCCACACTAACCTAAGAGATGAACGTTTAATCAATAAACTTCAATCAGTGTGTGACATGAAATCTATTTTAATCATGTACCTTAATTTTTATTATATGTGAAAATTATAAATATTTTTTCTTCTTCTTGTTTAATGGCAATAAGCTATAATAATGTGAGCTAGGTGCCAGTTTCGAGTTATAATATTGATTATTCACGTCTTCTTATTTCAGTCAGCCGTTAGCATTAATTTATGACTTTGTGAGATTGAACTGAACTAAGTGCCGTTCACCCCATTCCGAGGTCCGCCCAGAGAGCGCATCATTTCTAAAATAACTTGAGGCCGTCTTTCCTGTAACATTCTGATGCTGGGTATAAGGCTCATCACCCGCGCTGTCACCTGGATAGCAATAGGTATTTTCTATATAGAACCCGTCGTTGAAATGTAGCATAAACAATATCAGAGCAAGTACCGTGTCGTGTGGTAAACCTTAGCCTTAATGGTCGTGGTCTCGAAAAAGGAGTCATCGACAACGACTTTTATACTCCGACTATCCAGAAAACTCTCGATACAACTACAGAGTCCCTCGGGGATACCGTATGGTGATATATTGGTAACTTTTAGAGAAGGGCCCTGTATTTACCCTATCGAACGCCTATGCGATATTATGGCTGAATGCTAGCGCATCACCCTTGCCCTCCAAGGCCTCTGCCCAATGTTGTGTAAGGTACATGAAGGTCACTAGCCAATCGACCATGACGAAAGACGTATTAGCAGGCCCGCCGCTAGCTGTTTCATCGCCCGCGTGCGATACCGATTACGCCGCCTTATTTTTAGAAGGCACACCGCGCCCAATCTGTTTGTGTAATGCGACTTTATAACCTACCGTATTCCCTCCCCGTTCCCATTGAGCCAACCACTGGTATCGATTCCTTGACATCCGTGGCTTGCCCGGCGAGTTACCTTTTCGGATACCGTCCTCTTTGACACCGGGGTAACATTGCAGTGGTGCCGGCCGGGGCTTCACCCTCATTTCTCTGCGCCGCCAAACGCCCCGGCAGCAGAGTGTATCGTGGTAGAGGAATCCCTCCCAAACCCGCTCCGCCGCCTCAGCGACGACTGCGTCCTAGTTCCTGACGTTGATGAGCATCGTTCTAGCGCTGGTCGACAGCATCAAGTCGGCACCGATGACTGTGACTAGTTCACAGCACTGCTCTGCCTAAGCCACGGTGACCTCCAGCATGTACTGCACCGTGTCCTCGTTGCAATCGTAGTGGTGGCAGGACGGCGTTCTCTCCTCACGACCTTCTGCAGGTACTTGCCAAAACAACCAAGCTCCGATAAGACCTGCTTCAGTAGGAAGGAGAGGATCCCGTGCTGCTGACGCAACCACTCTATCGGCACTGGCTGGAAGGCCTCGATGGTCGAACACCGAACCGAGGTCTTGCCGGCCGGAATGCCCAACGGGCAATCACATCCCGGTGGATGTTGCCCCGCTAAAAGGCCAGCTCGCATAGTGAGACATAAACGAAGCGTCGCTTAGACCCATCGGTAAAAAACAGAGCAAATCCCCCTCCGACTCCCAAAGGGGAGTTTTTGCCAACGCATGCTGGCACGCTGCTTTCGTCGCCACGTCCTCTGTGTGGGACGGCACATAACGCTGGGTCCGCCCACAATCGGCATGAGCCACGAAAGAGCGGATGCCGCGCTGACAAGTTGCGGAACAAGTTGGCGGAAATGCTCCCTGAACCACCATCGCTCGTCGAGGATAAGACCCATCTGAGCCCGAATGTTAATGGGGACCGAATTGACGGTGAGCGAGACCCCAGCGGGTGGATCTTTGCAAGGCCCATAAAACAATAGCTACCACAAGGGCATAAAAAATAAAAATGTTTAATTATAAACATCATATTCAATTAACAAGATCTATTAAACAGTATTTAAGTACTTATTAGTCATCATTTAATATTGAGATTCTAAAGTGAAAATTTAATTATGAAACAAAGCTAATTAATCTGGTAGACTTCTGTTGTTTCAATCTTTCAATACAATGAGTATTAACTACTTAGTTTGTAACAATGAGTCACATTAGCGAGATACATTTATGTAGACATTGAACCTTGCTATTAATCGATTACCGAATTTAATTATGCGGTAGTATAGAAGTAACTAATTGAATCGATTAGCTCAAAAAGCAATTATGGTTTCCATATTAAAATAAATTTTGATGTTTATGGTGCATTTGCTTTTGTTTTTTTTTTTTAATAATTAAGTTATTTAATGATGAATGATGATGAAAAACAATGTGTGGGCCAAGAGTTAATACGTTCCTCTCCTCACCCAATCGGCTTTGCGGGTGGCGGACTAGTAGTCAACCATATACCTAGTAGTGTGCAATTAAATTTCACGTGTTAGTTCTGTATTATGGTAAACAATGAGGTGAGTGAACACCTAAACGTGTCGGAACATTTAACGCGCCATATTTATTCTACACCTATTGATGATTAATAATAAAATTTTCTACGAATCTTCTCCCTGCCAAAGCCTTCATGGACAAACTGTTCACTGGATTGGATTCTTGCGATGGAGTTTAACGAAAGTAAAGTAAATAAAGTAAAGAAAATATTAGTTAGCTCCATATATTTCTCTAAATATTAGTTAAGTTAGCACTACATATTTCTCTAATTATAAGCTCCACACAATTTTTAGTTTCAGTTACCACTGTGCCTTTAATCATTATACCTACGCCAAACATTTCATTAACAACAAAGTATGCTCTCATGGGATGAATATAAATCAATTTATCAATATAACGATGGTTCCACCCAAAATATTACCGTCATATCTGTATCGATGGACTTCTAGGGAAAACACACATTAATGTCATTGTATCAACAGCAAGTTACTACTTCTTTTCATAATAACTAAACTACGATGGAGTCTTTATGAATGAACTGGAGTAGTTACAAACAAAAAACCGCGAGACACTTTTTGCGGTTCATTATAATTTGCGCTTTCGACACTACAGCGGTGTCTGCGGGTAACGCTAATAACATTTGTGTAGTATAGCTGCTCCTATACCCTAGTGGAAAAGAACTGAAGCTATTACTGAATTTAGAAATTATATTTTAATAACATTTATTTTTTTAACGGTATAACCTTGCTCTAACTACAATAGCTCTCTATTACGATTATATTATTGTGTATGTTAAGTACATCTACTGGTAAAAGGAGAGTAGAGCGAATGAAATTAGTTTTAATATGATAGCAATAATAATTATTCCATAATAAAAACATTGTTAGTTTAGAACTTATTATGTCGTATAAAATATATCAATCAGCCTTGACCGATCCGATTCATTGCACCGATTACTAATTCAATCAAGTGTAGCTAGAACTGACGGCAGAATCGCTCATCTTTTATAAAAAATATCCTTGCTGCTAATTTCAATAAAAGACTATATAAGTCTAACAAATTTCATGTATGTCAGTGTCGCAACCTACTTCGATTGTGTAAGAGTTGACAAAAAAATTAGGTCAATATGCAAAAGAAAATATTTTTCATTTTGTCATTGACCGTCGTTGTTTATTTGGCTGAGTCAGCGCCCGTCAAGCTAGACACACTTGAATTCGACAAACTCGACACTGATCTCTCTGATTTAGGATACGAAGTTGAAGAAGAAGACTTGGACGATTATTCAAAATTTCTAGATGGCACGGGTGATAAATATAAATCTGACAGTACGGAAAATGAAGAGAAAACAAAATCAAAAACGAATGTAAAATCTTCTGCACAAGAAAAGAAAAACAGTGACAAAATAGGCGTTAAAAGTAAATATGATATCGGTGATCTTAAGAATATCTTTAAAACTATTGGTGCACATGACCTCGGGTCATATGACGCAGCAAAAATATTCGCTTTAGCTGAGGGTATAGCTGCTGCTGTTGTTGGTACTGATGGAAATGAAAAGAGAACTTATAAAAAGGGTACGAAAACCAGGGGCTTCCATCGAGTTCATCATAAAGACGAATATAAAAAAGATCAAGAATTTTATGAAGATGATGAAACGAAAGGAACTATTAATAAAATTGGTGCAAAAGCAATCGGTGCTAAAATAGGTGGCGGTGCAGGCTTTGATAAAGGCTACTTTTACCACGATAGACAAAAAGATATCCATGGCAAACAGGGCTACCTAGATAAAGGATATTTAGATGCTGAAATTAATAAATATTCGGATTCCAAGGGCTTTGACGCATTATTTTCAAATGATAATTAAATGCAAAGTGAATCATTTACTACTTTAAAATAGATTTGTTTTATTTAAACAATGTTCATGTAAAATTTAATTGCTGTGTTTTTATTTAATAAAGTATCATTGATAAATTTTATGGGGTGTTTTGAAAGAAGTACCTTTTATACCACTAGCAGGTATTAAAAAAGTAAAGTCGCTCTCTATGACGAAAACTGCCAATTTTAGCTGTCAATCTGTCATCACTCAACTCTATAGTCTTTGTATTACTGTGCATGAAGTTAAGTGTTTGTGTTAAATGGTTGTGAAACAAAAGAGATTTATTCGAAATAAATGAGGCTCGGTAAAGATTCGCTGTTTAACATTACTCATGAGTACGGAAGAGACTCTGTTGAATCTCGATTTCGACAAACCGAACACAGTAATTACGCCGCCCGATGACGGTGTGGTATCTTTGTCGAGTAGTTCAGAGGAAATTTGTTTAGTGCCAGAGGTCGGGTTCGAGGGCAACGTGGATTCACCGGGGGTTAACAGAGAGTCGCAGCCGCTGTTAGGCGGCCGCGGCGACTTTGAAGTATCTTTCAACCATTTCCCAGGTGAGCAAAGAGTTACTAAGTCCTTGTACTAATACACTGAGTCATATAAATCATAATCGGCAACTAAACAACTGTTTATCGATTCGTCATTACCTGTAACATGACTTTATTTCCTATGGTTTTATGAACACTTGTAGGATTTCATAAGAATAGTTAAGTGGCTTCTGTAAAAATTGTTTTTTGAAGTACCAATACCATCTGCTCAAATTTGTATGAAGTTTCCTGTGATATGGTTCTTTATGAACCTGCCACATAAAGTTCAATGATTATTTTGCAAATATATCATTTGCAAATTGCAAAGTTTGTTATTATTGATTGCACCAACTTCAGTTTGTACATTTGAAAAAAAAAAGAAAACATCTAATTTGTATGAATGTAGCTACAGGCTATTTTCAGTGGAGTGTAACGGCCGTGTAATTTCAGTGTAAATGTTTCCTTTTAAAAAACACAATGGAAGGTCCTTTTGAGTGTAGTGAGTATTTTATTTATATTTAAACAACCTTCAAAATGTATTGCAAAAGAGTTGCAGTAAGAAAATTACTGCTAGCAACAATATCTTGTTATCCATATGGTAGCATATTGAATTCAATTAACAATTTTGTTTCTCTAGGGCCTTTCTATTGCTTTTCTGCCTATATATTTAAGATAACATATATATCTAAATAATGTTGAATCATTCTCGAGACAGACATTAAATTCAATAGCAGTAAAAATTTAGCACTTGTATTACAGCAAAGCAGGCTCGTAATATAATTTGTTCAATATGGTTCAATTTCTTCATGGATACCATAGTATGTGTGTCTTTTATTTATTTTTTATTATTACTAGAAACATCAAATTAATCTAATAGAGATGAAGTTGATACAACTACAAAAATATATAACTTTGTAAATTAATCAATTTTTACACATTTCATCGCTTCGAAACATCAGGAAATAAAAAATCAAATGTGATAAAATCTATAAAATAGTTATATTTACAATTTCTAATACTTGTGTAAACATCATAAACAAATATTATTTTTTTATTAAAATAGCATATTTTGTACTGCAAATCCTTCATAAGGCCTTAAGAATTGGCGAGTCCCATTTACACATACAATTTATGTTTACAAGTAATATGAGAGCATAATAACCATAAGTTATTATCATCACCATCTCTATACTCTTATCTTAATTGCTTAAAGTTGTCACAATATGTACTCTTATCTCCAACATGCAATACCCGTGGGGTACTAGAAGATGGACAACACATTCTGATGGAGTGTGTGAGGAACAAAGGATATAGAAGGCACTATATTAATAGAAACAAAATTTTAATGTGGGATCTTGTAACAATATATTGTCTGAACCAGAGTCTGATGAACCTGTTGTTTTATGCAAGTTTGCAGAATTAGGTCTGCAAAGACCTTAATTGTGTTAATTGTAATTGTGTTTCCTTTTATGTATATTTTGTTGATCTTTGTAGTCTTTTACAGGGCGATGTGGTTTGTAGCGACAAAGCCCTTTAGATAAACTCAAATATATATATATATATATATATATATATATATATATGTTCTCTTCTTCTGTTATACATATTGCAAAATTTTTATGTCCAGCTGTTTGCCTAATGTCAAATTTCTTTAGGAATGTTGGTTAGACAGTATTAGATGGGATTTGCCCATGTTGATTTAATTTCACAACATACAAGCAATATAAGGTTTGGAGATATTAATAGTCCTTTGCACAGTGGCTTGTGTAACTATCATTCATGTTATTAAGAGAAAAGCCTTAATAATAAAATGATACACCTGATATAATTTGCTAAAAAGGAATATTGTCTGTTTACATTAATAGGTCAGTAGTAGTAGTCATAACCTACAGTTCAATAAAGCATTTTGAGTCAATTCTGCACTGATGACGTAGTGGTTAAGTTACCAACCTACCGTGCTAGTGTTGCAGGTTCGAATCCCACGCAAGACAACACTGCGATCCACAGATTGTTGTTCTGAGTCTGGATGTAATTTGTGTTTGTAAAGTCCCCCGCAATCCAAGGATTATTTCCTTAATGCAGTGTTATCTTTAAAAAAAATAGCTAATAAAATACAGTATTAAGATTGAGAGAGATTGAAAAAATGAATTTAGTCGCGATGCCTTATTATTGTGTAAGAATTTAGATAATATGTAAGAATTTTATCATATCTGAACAGGTTTCTATGCAAATTAGAAATATATAAAATTTCAAGGTAGAACAACATTTTCTATACTTGTAATAATTAATTAAAGAATATAATCAATTGATGTATACTATTTTTGAGAAATATTCAATATTTTTAAGCCTATTCTCATAATCACAATCCATATACATATATTTAATTACTAGCAATCCGCCCTCGCCTCGCTTCGCTTCGGTTATAGGTTATAGTCGTTTTACCCGCGTATTTCCCGTTCCCGTGGGAATACCGGGATAAAATATAGCCTAGTTTACGCCCTGATATTATAGCTTTCCATTGGTGAAAGAATTTTTGAAATCAGTCCAGCCGTTTTGAAGATTACCCGGAACAAACAGACAGATAGACAGACAGACACAAAAACTTTTTAATTGCTATTTTAAGCATAGGTGGCGTGCAAATAACCGTGTGAGCATGAAAAAAGCAATTACTTTTAGTACATTTATTTAAATCAACCAATCAAAAGCTATTAATATATATTTTATTTCATATTTCCTTGTCATATAGCAACAATAATAGTTTACGTAAAATCATAAAATTCACTGAACTTTTTTCAATATACCCAAGCGCGCGGGGCATTCGAGAGCGCCGCGATGTTTGGCGCGTGAGGGTTTAAGGGATACAAGTGAATAATACCACTACAAGAATAGAAAACTTTTGGTCAGTGCTGGTATGCAATTTTTCCATCCTACAGTCTATGTCTAATCTATACCAATAAATAAAATTGGAGTGTCTGTTTGTAATACCAATAAATAAAATTGGAGTGTCTGTTTGTAATGTCAAAATGATAGGCTTTTTTCATGCTCACACGGTTATTTGCACGACACCTATGCCTAAATCACAGTTTAAAAAATTTTGTCTGTCTGTTTGTTCCGGGTAATCTTCAAAACGGCTGGACCAATTTCAAAAATTCTTTCACCAATGGAAAGCTATAGATATTCTTCAACTCCGAATGGTTTGTTTGCTGTTTGACCTCGGTAATATGATTTAAAACCACTAGTTTAGGAGTGGTAGGACCACACTGTCGACAGTTATCTGTCTACAGCCGCGGGCCGGTCCGTCCGGGGCAGTACCATGCTCTCACAGAAAATCGACGTCTGAGTAGTAGCAATTTGTTACTGCACTTCGTTCGGTGAGCGAGAGAGCCGGAAGCCCAACTTTCTGAGGGTGATTGCGTGTGGAGGGTTTTGGTGGTGCACTTGGTATCACCGAGCCTCAATGCACGCATTCACACTCCCTTCGCTTTCTTCGCGGTAGGCAATTGCCTTCTAAAGGTCCATGAGCGGCAGCAACACTTACCATCAGGTGTACTGTTTGCTTATTTGCCACCGTTAGCAATAAAAAAAAAAAAATAGTACTGCAAGATAAGAATTGTCTTGTATGATTCATTGTTTTATACACTATCCATTCACGACTGCTTGTGATATTTAAAAACATAATTGAATTTAACTTTATAATTGAAAAGCATCTACGTAAGAACTTGCCTTGACTTATGACTAAGCGGATGCCACTAGTGTAATTGCAATATTGAAAACTTGTTGCTATATTTAATTTTTCTTTAATAACATATTCTTAGTGAGTTCTGATGTTTATGCAAGAATTACACATCTTCTATACCAATAAATAAAATTGGAGTGTCTGTTTGTAATGTCAAAATAATAGGCCTTTTTCATGCTGACATGGTTATTTGCACTATACATATGCCTAAAAATCACTTTATATTTTTTGTGTCTGTCTGTTTGTTCCGGGTAATCTTCAAAACGGCTAGACCGATTTAAAAAATTCTTTCACCAATGGAATGTTATAACATCAGGGAGTAAACTAACTATTAGAATAACACATAGGCTATATTTTATCCCGGTATTTCTACGGGAATGGGAACTACGGGGATAAGGCGACAGAAACGGAAGCGAAGCGAGGGCGGGTTGCTAGTTTTAAATAAAACTATTTTACAGATTTTATCATGTTTGTATTTGATTTTTGATTGCCCAACGTTTTGAACACTTTACAGTGTTCATGGAGCGTCTCCATGGACCATGAGGAGAGTGACCAGTTTTATTTACTTACAATATTCTCACTGTTTAACTCGCAGCTTTCTGTTCTTATGGGAATACTATATAAAATAAAGCCTATGTTACTCTCTGATTATATAGCTTTCCATTGGTAAAATAATTTTTCAAATTGGTTTAGGGGCTTAGTTGTGAAAGTGTATTAAATGAACACACTTCAGTTCGCATATTGATAAACTAGTAACGTCCTGCGGTTTCACCCCCAGTTCCTCTTCCCGTGGGAATATCAGGATTAATTATAGGCTAAATGTTATTCTGATATTGAAGCCATATTATTGTGAAGTTCCATCAAAATCCATTTAGTAGTTTTTGTGTAAAAGAGCAACAAACATCTTCACATATTCACATCCTCACATACTCACCACACCACCATACCATACCACTTTCGCGTTTATAATATTATTAAAGTAAGGATTAGAAGTATTCAGGCCTATTCTTGTAACACCAAAAGGAGTAAACCATGTTTCAAATTCTTGAAAATTTAAGCTTAATCATATAACACTAGTTATATAAGTGATGTTAGGTAATAGATACGGTTTTTATGTCACTCAGGAGTAACAATAACACTCATAGTAGATTTATTTTAATCTAAGAGTGGTAGGACCACACTGTCGACAGTTATCTGTCTACAGCCGCGGGCCGGTCCGTCCGGGGTAGTACCACACTCTCGCAGAAAATCGACGTCTGAGTAGTAGCAATTAGTTACTGGGCCTCGTTCGGTGAGCGAGAGAGCCAAGAGCCCAACTTTCTGAGGGTGTTTGCGTGTGGAGGGTTTTGGTGGTGCCCTTGGTGTCACCGAGCCTCGATGCACGCAATCGCACTCCTTTCACTTTCTTCGCGGTGGGCAGCGGCCTTGTAAGGGTCCATGAGCGGCAGCAACACTTACCATCAGGTGTACTGTTTGCTCGTTTGCCACCGTTGGCAATAAAAAAAAAATCTAAAAATGCATTTTAAATTTTAAGTTTAAAATATTTTATAACAGTTATATTTTGTTATATAATACTAGTGCATAATATCTTTATTATTTTAGCATGTAGAAAATATATCGTATAAAGAATGTAATGCAATTATTAAAATTTAATAACAGTGATGTCATAAATGTGAAAGTGCATCGTGAATAATATGACCATATGCCCTGTTTTCAGGCTGTCTATCACATTGTACAAATTCAAATCATTTATTATGTACTAGCAACCCGACCTCGCTTCGCTTTCAGTCGCCTTCCCTGCGTAGATCCCATTCCCGTAGGAATAACGGGATTAAATATAGCCTATGTTACTCCCTGATATTATAGCTTTCCATTGGTGAAAGAATTTTCGAAATCGGTTCCATAGTTTAAGCGTGAAAGCGTAACAAACAAACTTACTCTCGCATTTATAATATTGGAAGGATAAACCCCGCAGGGCCACTTATTGTCATTTTTTACATTTTGCATAAAAAGTACCACCGGATCGGAACGCGACCGCACTCAGATCCGGCAAGAAACTCAGCGAGATTGTTTATTTTTTATATTCATTTACAAATTTAAATAAAATTATATGACACAACATGCTTATTAACAGCTCAAGTGTGGTGTCTTTCGAAATATGATAGGATACATTCGCAAATACAATGATGTACCAAGCCATAACAAAAAAGTGTCCCGTCTTTGCAAACAGACCAAATGTCCAATTTCAACACTGATTCAGAAATCTTTTATACACATTTCGCGTGTCCTTGTTTTTTTTTACCATTTAAGTTCTTATCTTTACCTATTTCTACGAATGTCCTGTTCTGATACAAAAAGTAATAGTCACCATATGCGAGCGTTCCGTTTTGACGTAAAATATGGCTACATTAGTCATAGATGCTGTTCGTATAGTGATGGAATAAGAATACAATTCACCGCTTCCTATATTACCTATGGATGCTGTAAAAGATGACTAAGGGATACAATACACAAAAAACATCTCTGCAAGAGAAGAAAAACTCGAAATAATACTCTATACCTGCCTGACCAAGGTCAATTGAGATCGATTGCACACATGGCGTAGTGGATGAGATTCCGACATACCGTGTCCTGGGTTTGAATCCCAAGCAGCGCAACACTGTGCGTGCGATCCACAAGTCGTCTCCCGCAACACAAGAATTATTTCCTTAATACAAGGTATTGTCTTTATAACCCAAAAAAATCCTACTGTGGAGGAGGCTTGAGCCCAGCAGTGGGACGTATATGAGCCGAAATTATGAGTCATGGATACCCACTACCACCCATTGTATTCTTAACTCGTAGTCACAAGGGGATCTAAAATTCTAAATACGTTGCATCAAATTTTGACAGTCCATTGTTATCATTGAACACAGCTTACTACTTAGTCGAACATATGGCAACCCCTTATCTTGTTAGTATAATTTATTGATTTAAAAACGTGTATTCGTAATCGTTCCACGTCATTTAGACGTAATTTAAGCGCTTTAAAAACAGTTCTCTTGCTGCGTAAAATCCGCTTTTAATAATCTGACTTTTTAGGGTGGACTAAGAATTTATATATACAATTTCCTTAAGAGATTTTTGGAGAGTGATGGCTTCTCTATAGTAGTTAACTGATGATCGGGTGCCGCTGGTGGATCTGGTCCATAATCATCCGTATTATTGGGAAATATGTATGCTCATTCGAAGGGCATCATACAATTTAATATAAAAAGAGGCCATTAAAAAAGATAAGCTCGCTGTGTTTCTCGCCGGATCTTTTCAGTGGCGATCACATTCTGTGGTATGTTCTATGGTAGTTTATTATTCCTCTTTCTTTTTTTTTTGGAGGTGGGTTGCGGTCGGCGTGCTCGTCGCACCACTCCGTCCGGAGCGACAGAGGAGCGTAAGCACGCACACCCGCAACCCACCCACGTGCACGTCGCCTTCGTCTTTGGGCCGACCACCGGAGCAGGGTTACTTGTCATCAGTGGTCGGCCCGACGGAATACCCCATATTTGGGGTATCCTCCTCACGCGGTCGGCCTTTCAGCGGGTGACGGACTAATTACCCGATCACGTCACCCGCGGCCTCGTCTAGGTCTGCATGAGCCGCAAGTACTCGCGCCTACGCCGCCTCAGTCGCCGGCGGCGGATCGCCTCATCCAGGCTGCGCTCCTCGCGCAGGCGATCCGCCGCCTCCTTCTGCGAGATCACTGCCTCGCAGAAGGCTGCGACCGCGTCCCAATTCCTGACGCTGCCGACCATCTCCCTGGCGATAGTCGGCAGCGTCAGGTCAGCACCGATGATTGCGACGAGTTCACGGCGCTGCGCTGCCCAAGCGGCGCAGGCCTTGAGCGTATGCTGCGCCGTGTCCTCGTCGCAATCGCAGTGGTGGCAGGACGTTGTATTCTTCCTCCTAACGACCTTGTGCAGGTATTTGGCGAAGCACCCATGCCCCGTCAACACCCGCACTAGTTTATTATTCCTCTAAGAGGAGGTCATAAGTTCGTAAGACAACCTTGATAGGCTGATTATTATGAGGACACATTTTTTAAATATAATTTATCCATACTAATATTATAAATGCGAAAGTAAGGATGTTTGTTTGTTTGTAACGCTTTCACGCTTAAACCACCGAACCGATTTCAAAAATTCTTTCACCAATGGAAAGCTATAATATCAGGGAGTAACATGGGCTATATTTTATCCCGATATTCTCACGGGAACGGGAACTACGCAGGTAAGACTGAAACCGAAGCGAAGCGAGGGCGATAGTATTTAATAAAATTAATTAAAATCTGTATCTCTCTTAAGAAAACTCGAGATAAAATCCTATACCAACTCGTCTGACTAGCGTGGTATAGAAGGTCCATTTCTTTCTTATTATAGAGGCGGTCAGAGCCCAACAGAGGGGCATGCATAAACTGAGACAGTGATGATGAAATCTCATCAGTACATTTACGAAATACGTTATTATATATATATATAAAAGAAAGTCGTGTTAGTTACTACATTTATAACTCAAGAACGGCTGTACGGATTTGACTGAAAATTGGTGGGGCAGTAGCTTAGAACCAGGAGACGGACATAGGATATTTTTTATCCCGTTCTTCATCTTCTTCTTAATGGCATTTTATCCCGTTCCATCGCGTTCCCCTGTGACGTGACAAAAATGTCAAATAGATTTTATTTTTTTGTTTCTGTTTGTCCATTCGGACAGGCAAAGGGATCAAAGCCCATACAGCCAAGTCTGATACAATTTTCTTCATATTATTTAATCAATAATCAGTAATTTGTATTCTCTTTGAATCATCACTAACAATGCCGCGACCAAGACGATTGAACCTTTCCTGGCAGTGCCGTAATGGTTTTTCTATTAGAGACTATGTCTTTGGAAATTTAGAAAATATATTTCCGAAAAAAAAAAATACGGCGATACGAAGTTGGCCGGGTCACCTAGTTTGTTATAAAAAGCAATTGCTTTTGTTACTATTGCAGTACTTGTTTATAAAATAACTAGCAGCCCGCCTTCGCTTCAATTTCAGTCGTCTTGCCCGCGTAGTTCCTGTTCCTGTGGAAATACCGTGATAAAATATAGCCTATGTTACTCCTTGATAGCTTTCCATTGGTGGAAGAATTTCTGAAATCGTGTTTTAGCGTGAAAGCATAACAAACAAACAAATAGATAAACTTACTTTCCTTTATAATATTAGTAAGGATATTTTTTTTTTGGGGCCGGCCATGGTTTGTACGCATGCCGTCCATTCCGTCCGGGCTGACGAAAGGCCAATGCGCGGCCCATAACCCACTGCATTTCTTCCCCTTAACCACTAGACCGATCACTGGTAACAAGCCCTTGACGATAGCTATAGAGGGTGGGAGGGCGATGCCTTACGATAATATATGGCAATATTTTTGTTTTTTATCATAAACATCGTATTTTATCAGCTCTGTATACCTGATAAGGTAAGCGATGATACGCAAATGCATTTCATATATAGATATTATTTTAACAATAGCTTAGTAGGATAACATAACTTTTGTGTAATGTATTATTGTCTACGTGGCAAACTGCCTCTTCGTATAGGGACGGAGTAAGTTTCTAGGTAATTTATTAAATATGGTTATGCATATGGTAAACATTTCTCTTGTTTAATGTCGTCCTACAATATGGAATCACTAATCATGTTGGATCCCTACAGCTACGTAAAACATTATTACTCTTGGAATAAAAAAATAAATAATGATTTTTGACAAACACTGAGACTCTTAAGTATATACATGCATGTTAACGTCAATAAGTTCGTCGATTTAAATAAAGGTCTACAAGATTCTAACGGTCCCACTCCACAAATCATTCTCACGCACTTTTTTTGTACAATAAACCTCACCATCACCTTCATCACCTATTTCGTCCGTGGGTGTCGTAAAAATGAATAAGAGATTAAATATGCATAATACGTATAGGCAAAAAAAGGAAAACTTGAAATATAAACCAACCCTTTGCAGCGTTCATGGTCACGGGCGGACTAAGATGTCTCGCGTCCAACAAGTCATCGTTATTACAGTAGTTAGTTGTAATAACGATGACTTGTTGGACGTGAAACATCTTAATCCGCCCATGACCATAAACGCTGCAAAGTGGTCGAAACATCGGGCAATCTAAAATCAAATACAAACGCGATTAAATCCGTAAAGTAGTTTTATTTAAAATATATGTTATCTGTTTAGAGAACGTACCCATACTACGTGACCCGTTTAAGGGTTGTACTTAAAATACTACGGTAGCGGCTACTACGGTACTTACGGAAGCGGGGGAGTGGCTCAAGTTATTGTTACGTAGTCGGTTTTACTGAGAAAAATCTCGTATTTTTTTATCTATATTCCAATTATTTTTCATAATGTATAATTCACTAGAAATTTAAGTACGCACGCAGCCAAATTTTTTTCTGTTCACTTTTTGCCTGTGAATTGATTACAGTTATGAATTACTACGTGAAAACTAAAGGGGGAGAGGAGGGAGTCTTGGCAGACTACGAGTGGTCACTGAGGTGAGGGAGGGGTCGAAAAATCTAAAAAAATTGGTCACGTAGTATGGGTATGTTACCTTATCCTTTTGTCGTCTTATACGACACTCACGGGTAATAAAATGGATAAAGGAATGATGAATTTTGTTCTTGTTCCATTGTTATAAACGTTTAAATATATTCGTAACTAAACAATAATAGTGCTATCTACTCTTGGGAATTTCTAGTGTAAATCATGCGATGTCTCCCAGACCCTGGAATTTGGGACCTTCCGTGCTAAGTAGAACACCTTACAATACTAATCTTAACGCAGGAGAATTCTTTGCACAATCTGTGCGGTGACGATGACGTGAATTCACACTTTGTTCACCTATTTGATGACGATACCGCGAGATCGATGTTTTTGTTCACCCAAAAAAAAGTACTCAACGCGCCTTAAGAAATTCTCGCTTGAAAATGCTAAAAATAAAACGCAAAGGGATTAATTACAATAGTTAGATAAGTTTATACTTATCTAACTGTTGTGACGTCATCGTCACTCGCAGAAACATCGATCGATGGGACAAGCAAATTGACATAACATCGTTTTGAGTTGGGACAGTAATCTAATTTACCTTCATTGATGTGACTTATTTGTCTATGAGGAAAATTTAGAGCAGCATAAATATATATTTGCGGTATTTACGTATGGTGATATAGTGAGTATAATTTTAAACATCCCTTCTTTGCCTGCGGGTGTCTTAAAAGACGACTAAAGTATTGTACAGGAAATTTTAAATAACACCTTTTTTTTTTTTTATCGCAAACGGTGGCAAACGAGCAAGCAGTACACCTGATGGTAAGTGTTGCTGCCGCTCATGGACCTTTACAAGGCCGTTGCCTACCGCGAAGAAAGTGAAGGGAGTGTGAATGCGGGCATTGAGGCTCGGTGATACCAAGGGCACCACCAAAACCCTCCACACGCAAACACCCTCAGAAAGTTGGGCTTCCGGCTCTCTCGCTCACCGAATGAAGCGCAGTAACAAATCACTACTACTCAGACGTCGATTTTCTGCGAGAGTGTGGTACTGCCCCGGACGGACCGGCCCGCGGCTGTAGACAGATAACTGTCGACAGTGTGGTCCTACCACTCTTAAATATCTCTTATACCTACTAACCCATTTTCTGCCATAAAGCGCTTAAGATTAACACAATATATAAATTATATGTTACGTGGTTTGCCCCAAAAAGATATAGTTAACCGATTTCAAAAAATAAGGAGGTTCGCAATTCGAATTCTCAAATTATTTTTTTTTGTATGTATGTTTCGCAATCATTCCACCAATTAATAGATTGTGGGGCTTGTTTTTTTTTTTGATAGATTAAATTTATATGAGAAGTATTACTTCAAAGGTGGTTTCATATAGACTTTTTTTTTTAGGGGTGGGTTACGGTCCGCGCATTCGTCGCTCCGCTCCGTCCGGGGCGACAGAGGGGCGTAAGCACGCACACCCGTAATTCCACCCGTGACACGTCGCGTTCGTCGTTGAGCCGATCACCTGTGCAGGGTGACTTGTCGTCAGTGGTCGGCACGGTCTCATATAGACTTGAGCAGAATTTGATTAATTTTGGAGTTATCCTTAATAATACGTAATTTGGTTCATCTCGAATACATTGTTTTAAAGCCGCCGTTTATTTGTTAAAATTTTGTATTATTTTTATTCTCTCATCATCGTTCATAATTTCAGCTCATATACGTCCCACTGTTGGGCTCGAGCCTCCTCTACAATACGAGGGAAATTGACGTTACTATGCTGGTCAGACAGGTTGGTATAGGGTTTTATTTCGAGTTTTCCTGCATAGATGTAATATGCATATTATATACTTTAGTCGTCTTTTACGACATCCACGGGAAAGATAGGGAGTAGTGAATTGTATTCTGATTCCGTCACCACACGGAAAATTTTATTCTTTAATAGATTTTAAAGGCAATAAAAATTGGTCTACATCCTTACTCGAGTTGTTCAGAGTTATATTCAGTTTAACTATATCCAACCAATGTTAAATGCCGTGTGACACCGTACCAGGATTCAACCATTTCACCTGGAAAGGTTATAATCTTGAACTGAGCCTTTCCAGCAATTATTTCTCCCACATGCATGTAGGATCTGGAAAGAGCTACTTGGTGCTGTGTTACCCGAGCACTATAACACGTCCTTCTTTTAACGATGTTTAAGAAGAGCATTTTCTTCACGGTAGGCAATGGCCTAGCCATCGTCTATTTCATAAGTCTATGTGCGGCAGTATTGGTGTGCTGCTTGCTCGTTTGCCACCATCGGCAATAATAAAAAAAGTTTCAAATGAGGATCCTGACAAATATCCGTCCTGAGTCTTGTACCACAGTCATCGAAAGAAAAGCTTGGGTTATGTTTACTAACACGGGTGGTGCGACAGAGATTAATGTGCTTTATTTTTTGCAGATGATCCCCAGTTCAGCGAGCTGGTATGGCAGGCGGAAGTGGCTATCGACAATTGCATTTTCCCGGAGAGGATATACCAAGGATCCAGTGGGTCTTACTTCGTCAAGAATCCGGGCTCGGTGAGTAAACTGCGTAACCATAACAATTCATTATCGTCTCTTCTTCCATTGTTCATATTTCAACAGTTTTTGCAATAGTTCCATGACCTGTCGACCGCCTGATGCTAACATTCCTTGGGAATATAATTATTGACTAGACGCCACCCGATGGAATAGATCATACGATGAGCGGGTCACGCCCTTCCCTCCATTGTGGTTGAGGGGAGTGATGGCTGCTCTAGTGGTTTACTCGTGATCGGGTGGCGCTTGCGGGATCTGGTCCAGCCATGGTAATTTTTCATTATATTTACCAACTATATCATGGTTCAAAAGGCATCACACTGGAGCTATTAATAGCCATGTTGTTGTATGTAATTTTATTTAAAAAAAATTAGTAAATGAATTAAAAAAAGACAATCCCACTGAGTTTCTTGCCGGATCTTCTCAGTGCGGTCGCATTCCGATCCGGTAGTAATTTAAGTTAAAATGTAAAAAAAAAATGACAAATGTTATGTGCCCCCGCGGGGTTTATACATAATAAATGATTTGAATTTAGATCCTGGTCATGGTAGATAACCAAATAGGTTAATATTGATTTCGAGGGTTGTTTTCCTAATATATTTCCGTTTGCTGAGTGATGACGGAGTAAAAGTGCAATTCACTATCCCCTATTGCCCGTGCGTTATGTAAAAAACTACTAAGGTATCAAATATGCATATAACATATATGCAATAGAAGGAAAACTCGACATAAAACTATACCGTCACGCTGACCCAGCGTGGTATATTAAGTAATTTTCCCTCCTATGGTGGATAAGGCTCAAGTCCAATAACAACGTATATAAGCTGAAATGATGATGATATTTCGGTTGTATTTCGCTCATGCTACTAAATCAAGCTGAATACATATGTTTTACATGTGTTTTATATCAGTCTTGTTGTGCAAGGAGCGTAGAATAATCACTAACTGTTCAGGGGTTGAGCGGGCTATGAGTCTGGCACGTTCTTTTGGTAGAACAGATACATATTTTCATTATTGTTGGCGATAATATGATTATTCTTTCAATAACTTGTTACGGAGAGTGTGAAGGTATTTTAAAATTAATATTCTATAATTATTTGACTGCACAGATGGCGTAGTGGTTAAGATAGCGACCTACAGCGCCAGTGTCGGGGGTTCGAATCCCACGCGGGACAACACTTTGTGCGATCCACAAATTGTTGTTCTGAGTCTGGATGTAATTTGTGTCCGTTAATTATATATTTGTAAAGTCCCCCGCAATACAAGGATTATTTCCTTAGTGCAGGGTGTTGTCTTAAATAAATAAATAGTTAATCGTGTTGTGGGTAATTCATAAAATTGATAATGGCCATTGATGAATATACAGGCTGTATCAGGTTATGGCGCAACTGTTCGAGTATGTTGTAGTTTAACGGTTATAGATCGTAATTAGAATGTACATTACACAAAAAACAATATAACATAAAAGTTATAGTGATTTAAAAAAAATGTGTCTAAGAGCCTATGCCTTAAATGTTACGTATTATGTAGACATGTAACAGAATACATGTAGGCATGTAAAGCTTCGACAGTATAAATTCATTCATTCATACCTAGAAATGCGCAAACGTTTCAATGACAATGTAGGTTTGTACCTACAAGCGGCGAGCGGTCAACGGTCATAGGCCGATCAGCTGTTTTAAAGCGAAGTTTGTTTTGTTTATGTGAATGTAATTATTGATTTATTCAATTTCTAATGAACATTTAACAAAGTATGAATATGTTGCGTATTAAGTATCATTGACTTTATACATTTCAATCAGATTTACACGAAAAAGCGACGACAAAATTGAAAACTTTACATGTCTCTAATTCCTTAACGAATCGATATTTTTCGTTCAAATTTTTTTCATGGGTTCCTACCACCATTGCCTAGCTCCCTTTTGACAGTTGCCCCCATAACCTGATACACCCTGTATAAGGAATGTATCTTGCCCTAATCATGGACACTCAGGATTTAATTCAGCCATATTCGTTTGCCTTGTATCTGCGAATTATATGGTAGTATATATGGGCGCATATCGCCCCCTATCGGCAATATTTGTAAATTGTTGATGTATGTGTTATCAATTATAGTTATAAACATGTTTGAAATATTTGCAACTAATATTTAAATAATTATTTGTAGTAACAACACTGCTATTTATCATGCCATGATATTTAAAAGACACTTTTTGAATGTATTTCTGGAAATCTTTGATTTAATTGTTTTAAATGATAAAATAAAATTGATTAGAATTAATGTAATTATTTATAACCATATTTAGTTGTTTTTACACAATAAAGATTGTAATTTATTTCTAGTTAGAGCGACGTCTGTTGAACAATATATGAGAACAATATTTCCTTTAATTACATTAATGTAAATTGTGTAAAATTGACTATTTGGAATTATGTTAAATGCATTAGAATATTTATCATTATTATTTAGCTATATTCCGATAGTAAAAGTAGTTGTTTTATTTGTTTGTTATAAAAAGTAATTGTAGTTACTAAGACTAGACCGTTTCATTGTAAAGCGGAGGTTATAAAAAAAACATTGTAAGATTAGAATAGAGGACAGTTTTACTTCACTCACTTCTCCGGCAAGAACTCCTAATAAATACAGTGATTACATACTCAGTATTTTACTATCATCGTCTAAATTCCTGGCGCAACGCCGACAGCAGCGGTGGGATCACAGCCCCAAAACTCTTCAAGATCTACGGATGACCTTCACTATGGAGCAAGTGATGGATCTCCTGACCTCCATTACAAAATACTGCTGCAACAACAGCTGCGAGAGCCGCATTTTCTACGGAGGCTACAATGTAACGGCGGCACCAAAATTTTTATCTACCGCCGTTCAACCCCGACGAGAGATCGCATCGATAATCATCGACATCGGGGACTAGTGCACAAATGTTAACGAGACGACCATGGCTTTCAACATATAACGGCAAGAAGCAAGAATGGAGGCTTTTCTTGAACTCAAAAGGTACGGCAGAAACATGGGCGTTTTGGATCAATTACATGGCAACAAGTAGATGACGTCGTTGGAACCTTCGGCAAGGAGTTCCAGTATGTTGGCTACGTCCAGAGGTGGCGCAGCTGCACCCCTGAACAAGCGGACAGATACGCAGACTACGCTACAAGGGACCGGGCTCTGTTCGAACGTTTGAGACGAGAGGCTGCGGACTCCGAGGTGATCGACGCCTTAATAACAGGTATTTATTTTGAATTAATAAGATCGAAGCTTTTGCGAAACACGCCTAGACTTCGTATAGGCTCGTGTTTTTTGTTAACTTGTCCGTTAGCAAAAACTACCGTCTAACAGCAATTATAAGCAAATTTCGAATTAATATTGATAAACTGTCTGAAGGTGACGCCAGAGGTTTCGCCGATGTGCAGGTGGTAAAGTTATGTAATGACTATTGGTGCCAAAAAGTACTGATGTGTTAAGAAACTGTTTTATTTAGGTGATATTGACTAATAATAGTTAACAGCACAGGCTATCATTACAAATGATAAGGCTCGTTTTCGACACCTATTCGTGGCGTAGATTTTGAGTGAAGAAAAGAGCGCGCATGTTCCAGTGACATGAGCGCGGGAGCGCGCGAGAACCTCTCCCCGCGCGACCAATTACCCCGCGCGCCAGTCACCATGCGCGCATGGCAACAATAGAATGCCTACCGCATATTTACAATAATTAAATAGTTCTTATTTTGAATAATTCGCGTCGCTTACACTGTCTATTAATTGTGTTAATATAATAAGCCTAAGAACTTTTTGTGGATGTAAAGAGAAGCGTCCACTTATCACGCTTGCAAAGTCCTCGATTTATAAATTTCATATCCCCGTTAATACGACTAAGTACAGTTTAGTGAAAATAAATATTTCCGTAAGCAAATCGATAGTTTATGGTTAACTAACAAGCTAACTATTATTTTTTACTTCTAGAGATCGCAGTATCACTAGGTAACAAAGTTTTCAATTACTTATTCTAAACTGGTGTTGGTTGTTCTCTGATCCGAAATAAGTTTACTGGTTCGATTCCAGGCAAACGCCAGATCGTTGATGTTGCTTGCATTACAACCAAAGTTAGTTTCCATGACGTGTGTCGAGGTAGAATTGGTTATGACATTATTAGTGCTGTTTGGTATTACCGTAACAGTCTTAAAGAGGGTATATATAGAAAACTGTAACTGCTGACAAATGAACCCTCCATGCTATTTATAACTTTAATTTTAACATCAATCTAAACGACTCGATATGGCTTTATGTTACATCGCGTTCTCAAGCTTTAAATCTAGTTTTCACACTCTGCAACTGTGTATCGCAAATAAATACTGATGCGTTAACAATAAAACTAAAAGCCTGATAAAATAGTTCAACGCATACCGTATAGATTATCACCTCTACAACGCTATGAAATTGATGATTTAGCTAAACGCTGAAGTCTCTTAACCTCTTCACTTTGGTTGAAAACATCAGGTCCAGATCTACTTAATAGAGTTGCACATCGATGCGGGCTCTCTTGGATATTGAGTTGTAAAGTCCGCGCGTAGTTCAGTATGCAAACGATGGGTGTTGAAATAAATACCGCTCGTGAGCTGAAGACGCTAGACTTCGTTTAAAGCTATTAAGCTTTTCCGTCACTTCTTAGGTGGTCAATTCTTTAAAATGGTAACTGATTGTGGTAACTGATTATAATTCACTTAAGGTTTCAAGGCAAGGCAGAAAGAGCTTGCTCCAGGAGTGCATAACTGGTAGCATTTCTTTAGTTTAAAGTAGAATATCGAAAGGGTGACTGCGCTTAGTTAATACAGATTATTTTAGTCTTAATCCGTGTTAAGTAAACGATATGCTTCAAAACTAAATAATTGCTTATTATCTCGTCATAAATTCATCCACTCTTGACCATAATTGGCTTCTTGTAGGGCAGAAGAGTGATCCTTCAATAAAGGAGATTGTTGACTCGGACAGTAGTCGATACTTATGTCTTTTTACAAGATATTGCCGAGGCATAATGTTCAAATAGAAAAAAAAAACCCCGTACTCACTATCGTTTCACGTAATTACCGTTAGAAACTCATGTCACGATCACACTGCACTGCACAAATGACGTAGCGGTTAAGATATTGTGCCAGTGTCACGGGTTCGAATCCCGCTCAGGACAACTCTGTGCGATCCATAATTTTTGTTCTGAATTTGGATACAATTTGTTTCCGTAAAGTATGTGTTTATGAAATAGACCGCAATGTAAGGATTATTCCTACATTGCAGGACTACCATAATACCCTGTACTATTTTGGTTGCGAAAAAGTACTGGTTGAAATCGGCGAACGATATTGGTTATGTCAAAACTTGTTCGAAAATTTGTGTTAGCTAACATTCGTGAAGCCGACATCGGGCGTAAAACAATTGACTTTACACCCAATCTATAAAATTGCAATACTGTGTGCACTGACATTACAGGCTGCATTCATGGCGTCTTTATAGTACTTTAACACTAACGATCGCACGTCACAATCGGCTATGAGGTCTTTTCGTGAAGTTGTAACTGTATTTGAAACTCCTCTCGTCTTATAACAATGAATAAATGCGGTATTGAATATACCTTGTAGGCTTTGTAGCTAAGGGAACTAGTAGAGCAAATGGTCAAGCGGTACGAATTGTGAAAATTATCAAAGATATTAATGTCTTAATGTCTGTAGTTGAGCTTGATAAACCATGCCACAGTGCTATTCACAATTTCCAGTTGGCTATAAACTATGCAATATTATTGGGATTATTGTTCAGCAAAGATATTAACCGCTGTTTTATCAAGATGTTGCAGGTGGAGGACGACGAACGGACAAAAGATTAAGCGTCTGTAAAAAAAGGATGGACGAGCGACCTTTTCTAGAGTTAATTGATTGGACAAAGATAAAGCCAAATTAAATGTATTTTCTGGCAATTTTGTTCTCGTGCATCGTCACGATCGACGCACTCTCTTCGAGGGTCTCATAGCACTTTAGAGGTATTGCCTAATAACCGATACATGTTGAAAGCATAATTATCTTCGCGGATGTGGTGTAAGTATCGCTAGCCATGACTTTTTATGACCAGCGCCTGTTGCAAAGACTGATTTTTTTTTGATCACAGCAATGCCGTATGGGCGGGTGAATATTAATTTTGAAACAAATGCTTTTTATTTTTCCTATCCAAACCATCCTTCCTAAAGCGCTGGCTGGCCACCATGCGTATCCTTAAACCTGGTCTTGTGGTTGGCTAGATCCCAGGATGGGTGATGCCTTATGGTTGGCTAGATCCCGTATGGGTGATGCCTTATGGTTGGCTAGATCCCGTGGTGGTGATGCCTTATGGTTGGCTAGATCCCAGGATGGGTGATGCCTTATGGTTGGCTAGATCCCGTGGTGGTGATGCCTTATGGTTGGCTAGATCCCGTATGGGTGATGCCTTATGGTTGGCTAGATCCCGTATGGGTGATGCCTTATGGTTGGCTAGATCCCGTAGTGGTGATGCCTTGTGGTTGGCTAGATCCCGTGGTGGGTGATGCCTTGTGGTTGGCTAGATCCCTTGGTGGGTGACGCCTTAACAGCGCAAGGGACGCGCTGGAGTCAGTATGGCCGTATGGGCGCATATCGCCCCCTATCGGCAATATTTGTAAATTGTTGATGTATGTGTTATCAATTATAGTTATAAACATGTTTGAAATATTTGCAACTAATATTTAAATAATTATTTGTAGTAACAACACTGCTATTTATCATGCCATGATATTTAAAAGACACTTTTTGAATGTATTTCTGGAAATCTTTGATTTAATTGTTTTAAATGATAAAATAAAATTGATTAGAATTAATGTAATTATTTATAACCATATTTAGTTGTTTTTACACAATAAAGATTGTAATTTATTTCTAGTTAGAGCGACGTCTGTTGAACAATATATGAGAACAATATTCCCTTTAATTACATTAATGTAAATTGTGTAAAATTGACTATTTGGAATTATGTTAAATGCATTAGAATATTTATCATTATTATTTAGCTATATTCCGATAGTAAAAGTAGTTGTTTTATTTGTTTGTTATAAAAAGTAATTGTAGTTACTAAGACTAGACCGTTTCATTGTAAAGCGGAGGTTATAAAAACATTGTAAGATTAGAATAGAGGACAGTTTTACTTCACTCACTTCTCCGGCAAGAACTCCTAATAAATACAGTGATTACATACTCAGTATTTTACTATCATCTTCCAAATTCCTGGCGCAACGCCGACATATACGATGGTACACACGAACAGTGAGATAATAATTACAGATTATTAAAATAGCAAAATTTGAGTAACTCCCGACCTGAATGAAACGAAACCAATAATTTACAAGTTTTTAAAGTTGTCAAAAAAAATGTAATTCGCCATTTTGTAGTGGTGGTCATCTTGGATTTGAAATTTGAGTGTATAGTATACTACCAGTCGATGAGTCGAGCCTTATCATTTGATACCCATAGTGAAGGAATTGTGAAAAAATGTGGATGGCGGAAGCCCAACGCCCCCGAGGGTGAAATTGAATTGAATTTGCGTGTGGTGGAATTTAGTGATTTAGCCTTTAGTATTACCGAACTCATTGCACTCATTCATATTCCCATCACTTTCTTCGCGGTAGACTACGGCCTTAAAAAGGTCCATGAGCAGCAGCAACACTTACCATCAGGTGTACTCGTTACAGTGTACAGGTTTCCTACTCGTTACAGTGTACGTGCAGTGTGCAGGTTAGCTCGTTAGCAATAAAAAAAAAATGTAATATGTCTTTTTGTGGTGACGGCCATCTTGGACCTATTTTTATCAAAGATCCTCACTCCTGACTAAAACAAAATCAAAATCGGTTTACAGCTACGATGCTCCAAAAAGATACACAGAAACATGTCAAACTTACAAAGCTCATCGTATTTGCGTCGGAGGTTAATAATAAGAAATAAACTTGGAGTTTCTAAGTACTCGCGCGCCGATCCAGTAGTAGTTTAATTAATTTATGTTAAAAATGTTAAAATTGACAGTATATAAATGTCCCTGTTGTGTTTATACATAATAAATAATTTTGAATTAGAATTAATTAGTAGAACTAATTAATTCTAATACAAACCTAATGACTACTAATTAATCTGCATCCAGCTGTGAATTTCTCTTGAGATCTCTTAGGATTGCATTCCTAATTTTATTTGGTAAAATATTGTATCTGGTAAATAGACGCGTGGCTATCTTCTGCGGATCTTCTACTATAAGAGAAGGCCTAGCCTCTGTAATTCGATATTTACGTCTTGTTTGCAATATATGTTACGAGCAGACCCGGCCACGCGTTGCTGTGGCTAATGTTTTTGTTATATTACATTTTATTAAACTATCTATATACTATATATATATATATATATATATCTAAATGATGATGAATCATCATCATCTTGCTCTTATCCCAATTACTTGGGGTCGACGCAATATGTCATCTGTTTTGACATATTGCAAAAAGTTTCGGCAATGACTTTTATGACCGGCCGCCTGACGTCAACCCTCCTTGGGAATGTAATCGTTGACCCAAATGGTACCAGATGGAGTTGGTCCGGGTCAATCTAGGGCTCTTAGTCGTCTTTTACGACACCCACGAGCAAAGCAAGGGTTGGTAGTATTCGAAGCCGCTACCACACATCTAAATGATGATGAATGATCTATGTAAAAAAGCAAATTAAAACCGTATATGTCATATACGATTTTAACTTAACGTTTGTAGGTTTGACATAGCAGCGCCATCTATTAATTAATTACTCAATCCAGTCAACAGATATCGCCATCTGTTGAAATCGTTTGGAGTTAACAGATAATTGTGAATGTCAAATAATAGACAAATAATTTGCAATAAAATAATATTGCGACTATAAATTAAGATGTAAGCTATCCTATCTTTCAAGTTGGATCAAACTGCACACGGTGTGCAAATTTGATTAAAATCGGTTAAGTAGTTTAGGAGTCCATCGCGGACAAACAACGTGACACGTAATTTATATATATTAAGATTATTATTATCACCTCGGCTCATATACTGCCCACTGTTGCGCTTGAGCCTCCTCCATAATAGGGGAAATTTGACTTACTATCCCACGCTGGTCAGGCGGGTAGGCATTTTTTTTTTTTATGAGTGGGCTATGGTAAGCGCACGCGCGGTCCTGTCCATCCGGGGCGATGAAAGGACGGCGCGCGGGCCCATAACCCACCCGTACCCACGTCACCTCGTTGTTGGGCCGACCACCGGAGCAGATGTGACTTGTCATCAGTGGTTGGCCCGACGGAATACCCTTTCGGGTAACCTCTCATCTCTTGACGTACTGGGACGTCGGTCGCCATCGCGCGGTCAGCTTCTCTGCGGGTGACGGACAATTCCCCGGTCCGATCACCCGCGGCCTCGACTAGGGCGGCATTAGGCGCAGATACTCGCGCCTCCGCCGCCCGAGTCGCCGGCGGCGGAACGTGTCGCCGAATAGGAGCTCTACTCGCACACGATCCGCCGCCTCCTTCCGTGAGATTACGGCCTCACAGAAGGCGGCGACCGCGTCCCAGTTCCTGACGCTGACGAGCATCTCCCTGGCGATGGTCGGCAGAGGCGGGTAGGCATAGGGTTTCATTTAGAGATTTTCTTCTCTTGCATAGATGTTATCTGCGTTTTGTAATCTCTTAGTAGTCTTTCACGACACCTACGATTAATATAGAGGTTAGTAAATTGTATTCTTACTCCGTCACCACACGGAGAATAATATAGCTAGTCAAAGGAAATTTTGGTTCGGTCATAATGGTTTAGTGCTTGATAGACTTGATTAATCGTCTAAGAATCTGCAATATTCCTCACTCAAATTCCTAAGGGATTTCGAAAAAATCAAACTTCTCCAATTTTAAATTCCTAATTTGACAAACGTGACTTTGTCTCAGCTCTTACATATCTCACTGCTCGGCTGGAGTCTCCACTCTAATAGGAAGGAAATTGATGATTTAAAATATACTAATACTCGTATAGGGTTCTATTTCGAGTTTTCCTCCTTTTGCCCAGCTGATATATCCTTATTATATCGCTTAGTCGTCTTTTACGACATCCAAGGAGCATTTTATAACTACACCACATCAAATATTTCATCTATCGATCAAACTCTCAAGGTCTCGTATTGAACATATGGGATAATAGGAGTATATAAATTGCCACGTTTGGCAAGGGGTTTGGTGCCTATATTTATTAAGTTGCCAAGAAAAGTATTGCACCTTATTCCGTTGATACACCCTTAGTTGGCTTTTTATTACTTAGGTACTAAAATTTATTTGAAATTCTTGCAGAAGATAATTGGCGTATTCAAACCAAAAGACGAAGAACCATACGGCAGACTAAACCCGAAATGGACCAAATGGATGCACAAACTGTGTTGTCCATGTTGCTTCGGGCGCTCCTGCCTCATACCCAACCAAGGATACTTGAGCGAGGCTGGTGCGAGTCTTGTGGATTCCAAAATTGGACTCAAGATTGTTCCCAAGACTAGGGTGAGTACATTCAAGTCAAAAATTATTTTCAGATATCATCCCTTTAAACGCTAATGAAATAAAAGTAAAACGCAAAGCTTTTGATAAATTTTATGAATGTACGTTGTTGTTTTTGGAGATCATGATTAAATCTCTCTGTAAATACGTCATTCTAAATTGAAACCATTCATTCATCATCATCATCATCATCATCAGCCCATATGCGTCCTATTGTTGGACTCGGGCCTCCTCCATAATGACCCTCCTCCAATTGACCTGCTATACCACGCTGGTCAAACGTGTTGCTATAGGGTTTTAGTTCGAGTTTTCCCTCTCTCGCATAGATGTTATATGCGTTTCATATCCCTTAGTCGTCTCGTACGATCACCCACGGGTAAGATAGGGGGTGGTGAATTGTATTCTTACTCCGTCACCACATGAACCATTCATTAGGTTCCGATTTTAACAGTGTGAGTACTTAATTAAACTGTCAACAATTGAAATATGCAAATTCCTATAGGAATAGGCAAGGATATATCGCCGGATCCAGGCAACGCGTCAGTAGGTTCACCGACATCCGATTTGTGCATTTTTCACGAAAGGGGTAGGTGAATTAATCAGGCAAATCAGTTTGAACTTGTTCTAGTGTGGCCAATGTGACTGTATTTTTCGGCCAGAACACTTGCAGATATAGGCAAAATATGAAATTAAAAGATAAAATAAAAGGACACGTGTTGAGTCTTGCAGTAATAGACAAAACTATGGATGGACAAAACCTTCAAAAAACCAAGAACACGTTCCTATCAGTATAAAAAAAAATTATGCTGTTTGCAAAAACGCAATATTTTTGTACGGCCCAGGACAACGGGACAGAGAACCTGAAAACATGACTGTCTCGTTTAAAACTGGATGTATGATCACGTTGTTATGACCGAACACAATCAGACTGAATAATCAAAACTATATTTGTGACGTCATTGTGACATCTCTATTATTTTCACATCTGTTTTAGTTTTTAATGAATCATTATTGATACAGGTTTCGTGTGAAAAACAAAAATACGAGTTAAAAAAAAATGTATCATAACTCGAAGTCCGCTATTTGTGATCAAAACGTTGAACTTATGTCAAAATGTAAAAAAAATGCAATGGTTATTGTGATACTTTTTTTTTTGGGCACTTTAATGTAATCGTGGATCACAAGGCCTAATTTTACACTATTTCAGCTCATATACGTCCCACTGTTGGGCTCCAGCCTCCTCCACAATAGGAGGGAAATTAACCTAATATACCATGCTGTGACGTGTTGATATAGGGATTTTTTTTTGTTTCAAGAAAAGGGTTGGGGGATTGTATTTTTACTCCGTCACCACACGGAATATATATCCGAGCTGTGATGATGATGAAAAACAAAATTATCTATCGCAGAATCTTCAGACATAATGTTAAAACGGGTCAATTAACCAGAGATAAAAACATACATTTTACGCCACATTTTATTAATGTAGCTTATATACGCTAATTATATAAAATGTATCTAGTTATATCTTTATTTAAAATCAAACATGTCAATAAAAGAACGTACATTAGTTTTCGTGTGATCAAATAAGAATACAATTCACCACCCCTTTCTCTTGCTTGTGGGTGTCACAAAAGAGAGAGGGATAAGGGATTAAATATGCATATAACATCTATGCAAGAAAAAAAAATGCGAAATAAAACCTTATGGGTCGATCGTCGTGGTATAGTAGGTCGATTTGACATTGTGAGGGGTTATAAACATCACCAGCTACTGCGACAGGGGTCATCCTGCCTCAAGGTTTAGTTGAAAAAAAAATGCGTGCGGCAACAGCTTCGGCCAAAGTTTCCAACAATAGCGAAACACCATCATCGAATAACTGCATAAGTACAAACAAAAAATATTAAAACCATTCAGGTGTTAATATTTTTTAACCCTTTGCGAAACGGCGATCTTCTGAGGGTACTTAAATAATTTTCAACAATCGTTATTCCAGAAGGTCCTCATAAAGATAATGGGATTTTTTAAATTACTGTACTGTCATCGGTCCTTATAAATTTCATGTTAATTCAAAGATTTCGTAATATGCATATATGTATCTCATCGCAGCCCACATAGGCCCCACTGTTCGAGCCCCAGGATCGAGCCTCCGCCACCATAGGAGGGAAATTTACCTCCTATGCTGTCCTGAGCAAACGTGTTCAAATAGGGTTTTATTCCGAATATTCCTTATCTTGCATAAATATTATATGCATATTACCCTTAGTCGTCTTTTACGACACCCAGTGGCAAGATGAATGATGAATGGTGCTGAATTGTATTCTTACTCCGTCACCACACAGAATCATTAAATATTATTTTTAACCTCACGAAACAATTAAATTGTTTTAAATTCATTTATTAACAATCTGTATAAACGCAATTGAGAGGCAATCGTATCGAACATGTTATGTATTAATTGTAAACCATTTCATTAAAATAATAGGACGCCGATATCTCTCAGTCGTCTTTTACGACACCCATGCTCAAGATATGAGTTGGTAAATTGTATTCCTACACCGTCACCACATGGAAAATATATACATATAAGCGAAGCTAGCGTGTTAGAAAAGGTAGCTATGTACCCAATAATTATATATCGTGAAACATATTAGGACAAAACTTTAAAAGAATTTAATAAATTTAGTAGTTTCCTCTACATACAGTACTAATTCTATGTTTAAAGTATTTTTTAATATAAAAGAGAACAGTGTTGTTTAGAAAACTACCTACAGATAAAATTATATAAAAAAAAAATATACTGTTAACTTTAACAGTAATTAAGGCTTATAATATAAAGATTACTATGGCTGTTTATGAAGTTAATGTAGTGATTAATTCAACACAAGACGTTGACCTCGACCCAATCTCGATGCAATGTCGCACAACATCGGAGGTATTAATATATGCAAAGTTGTGCATACATATTTTGTTTTTATTTTATCATTGAATTACATAAATCCATATTACGACATTTTATTTGTGTATTGACGTGGTAAGAATATAACAATCATTATACTATTTCCATTTCTTTATTCTCTCGATGACAGCTCCTGTGGAAACTTGAACGAGCGTCTTTTTTACATTATGTATACATTATTTAATAAAAATATGACGCTTACGCGCGTACAAGGTCATAGCAGAGTCGGAGAAACTGATAGGGATGGAACTATCGATAAACGTAACACGATAAGAGACCCGATATTTTTTTACAAAGTGTAAGAAACTAAACTATTGCCGGATAATTTTATACAAATTTATTAACTAATATTACATTTCATTACAAGATGTAATTATATTATGTTGATTGTTCATTTATATATTTTAATCAAAATCTGATGAATCGCCACTATCACTCGATGAGCTCTCCTCAACATTTATTATAAGTTCCTGTATTTCTATATTATCTAATGCCACATGAATTTCCCAATCCGACGCTATAATGTTTGGGTTCTTCTCACAATTTTTTCCCAGTGTTCGGCGGTTACTTCCGCACATGCATTTTTTAATAAATCTAACATCTTGTTTGCCGTAAAAGGGGGATGGGTATTGTTTCGAGCGGCGTGTCCTTTGATTTGTGCCCATATTAGTTCTATAGCATTGTACTGGCAATGATACGGCGGAAGTCGAAGAACCCAATGACCACATTCGGCAGCTATTTCGTCGGTAATATATCTTTTAGGGAGGCTTTTTTAGATTTTAAAATATTCACTAATTGTACTTTTAATAAAGTATCATCCACATTTTCGCCATGACGTTTGAGCCAGTCAATTATCTCTTGTTTTTTATTGGCCTGCGTCGGCATTTTATCAATTTGTCTAGAGTGATATGTAGCGTTGTCCATAATAATTATCAACGGTTCTTCCAGAGATTGCACCATTTCTTTGAACCATCCTTCGTAAATCTCCGCGTTCATTTCTTCGTGGTAGTCCACTGTTTTCTTGGATTTAAAGGCCAGTAAAGCATCTGACACGAATCCTTTCGTAGACCCTGCATGGCATATGATAAGGCGTTCACCTTTTCCCATTGGCACTGAACTAGTGGAAGCGGCGGTGTCGTCAGTCCAGTTCTTCGATACTGTGTGGTTTGCATTTAACCAAGTCTCGTCAGTGAAAATAACATTTGACCAATCTGATATCTTTTTGGCTTCGCTCAAAAATTCGCAGCGAGCCATAGCAACGTCGTGACGCTCCATCAATATTTTACGTTTGTCCGATTTTTTATAAGAAAATCCAATTTCTTTCAAAACTAAGCTTAATGACGATTTTTGGCCATGAAACAAACCACGTTCACGTAAAGAAACAACAAGTTTTTTAAGTGTTGGAATTTCTTTGCGCAAGTAATAGTCATATATATGACGACGAATAGCGTCAGCGTCGAAGTTGTCAACCGATGTCACACGACGTGGTTGGCGTTTCTTCTTCGGCGTACGAAGCTTATTTGCTTGCATGCCGCTTGCACCGTAAGCTTCGGTAGTAATTTTTGAAACGGTGGGTCCACTAATTCCTAATGCGGCCGCAACACGCTCTCGCACTTGCGACAGTGGTAATAGCGGGCCACCATTTTGATATTCTGCTTCAAAGTAATTACGAACCTTGATCACCAGTTCTCTCGCCTGACTTTTCAGAACAGATCCTTTAGGCATTTTGATATTTGACAGCTGGGCAGCAATCAACACGGAGGAACACAAAATACACAACGTAACGTATGGATAATGTGAAAAAACTCAGCGAACAGAAATGTAGTGACCATATAGCACGACCGTCTTGTTGCGAGTGACAGATTAAAAAAAATACAAAATGGCGGTGGGTCATTGAGTGTTCCCAGCTTGAAAAAATATATTTGAATGTTTTTGTTGAATTTGTCTTTGTTCAAAACATATATGCGATCGATATCATTACTTATTTGGTCACAACACTACAACTATCAAATTAGAACTGTCATCGAGAAAATAAAGAAATGGAAATAGTATAGTCACTTCTTCCCCGTCATCACCGTACATGAGAAATTATTCTATATGAAAAATTATGTTAGTGGTTACTATTTATTCCATCCATCAGCCTACATATGTCCACTGCTGAACATAGGCCTCCCCACGAGAATGCCCCTCGGAACAGTCTTGCGCCATTTGCATACAACGGTTCCCTGCTACTTTGAGAATGTCGTCAGTCCACCTAGTGGGGTGTCGGCCTACGCTGCGCCGTCCGATTCGTGATCGCCACTCAAGAACCTTTCCTCCCCAACGGTTGTCGGTTCGACGAGCGATGTCTTGGTTACTATTTATTAAACATACATATTATTTGCAGTAGAAATATTAAAAAGCACCATTCTCGTCGATGATTCTTCAAGAACGTACCAACGAAAACCGTATGAAAAGTTTAAATTTGAAGTTTTGTTCCGATTTCGTAATTTTATTAATAAAAAATTTTTAAAAAATTTTATTAATAAAATTAAAACTTTTTGTATGATGAGAATTGCCCCCTGCTTTGAAATATAAAATATTTGATACTTTTGGATTTTTTGCAACAGAAAAACGAATTTTGTCCAATATTATCACAAAAATACTGTAGAAGATTAAAATTGCAAAAACTTTGCCTTTAATATTGGTATGGTTACTACCTAACACAACATTTATACCAAGTAACACAGTAAAATAATTTAAGCAATGTATGTATATTGTGACCCAAAATTTTAATAAGTTGTTCAAGGTTTCTGTTAACATCAAAAGTCACATTTCAAATATGTATTAACTATTTTATTATTAAAAATTAACTGCGATTGATCAAGTTTTTGACTACATTTCTTCCAGTTTTCTCTTGGAATCCTTCAACGGAGCGTCAACGGAATCGAATTAATGATTTAGGAAGATAGATAATAAAGAGAGAAAAAATATCTGTTCTTTTAAAGCTTTAAATTATAATTCCTGTGTGGAATTATAAACACTAATGGGTTTGTTTATACGCTTTAAAGTCTCAACCACTCAATTGATCCAGTTTCAAATTGTACACGTTGTTAGCAATGCAGAAAATAAGGACGCCCCTTTATGTTACAGCAAGGGATTTTTGAAATAAAAATTCTCTCTAGTGGAGAGAATTTTTATTTCAAACATCGGATGGAGGATTCGCTTAAAAATAAAGACATTAAAGCTAAAAAGATAAGATAGTATTATTCATAAAAATTGTATTAGTATAAACTAATACTTTCTATATAAATAAAAATGTTTTAAGTTGACAAATCTACTTTTGTTATCGCCTACACAAATACAAAAAAGCAAAATTGGAAAGTTAGAATAAGCAAACGATGGCAAAGCGAAACGTTAAATATCGCTTTGAAAGTAGTGTATATAAATTTGCTTTAAACTTTTCGCTTCAACCTGACAAAAAATAGAACGATAATTCTATCACTTACGTTTTAAAAAAGTATCGAAATTTTAGGTCGTAATTTCATATGACTAAATCTAAGGCGTCGCCAGAAATGGCATAGTAGTCTGAGCGACGATCTCCTGCGCTTGCGTTGCCGTCTATCTGTAGTGTATCCTTGCAGAGTCTTGTGGGTTCAATGCCCATGCTATATTAATTATAAAATTCACAAATGATGCGCTAGGTGTAATCTGCCTTGCGGTTGACTGGACTGGGAAATAGTCCGTCCCACAGAGAGAATTACCGCGTGTAGGCGAGGCCCTGAGAGGGGCATCGGGATGGGACTGTATCTGAAAGGGTATCCCGTCGGGTCAACCACACACGTCAAGAAACTCGATACCACTGGCCGGCCGCGCGCCGCTCTTTCGTCGCTGGAACGGTCGGCGTTTGGCTCTCCATAGCCCACCCAAAAAAATAATCAGGTTCAATCTGTCTGTCAAATTATATGATAATATTCTGGGTCGGAAGGATTTTTTTTAGTGTGGGATGTGGACATTCAAATAGTCCTTGTCTCAGAATCTTCTCAAAAATATCACCAAGAATCGGATAACGGTTTACCTACTGAACTGGTTTAACTATAAATATAATATGAGGTTTTTTTTTAATGCCGGGTATGACAACTGGTATATTAGTTGATAAGTATGTATAATGTTTAATGGTTTTTAGTAACAGCATAATGACGCAATTGATGACATGAAACTGCGAGTCCAGGATTGCTCAATTTTTAGTATTGGTGCTTTTTTTGATCGGACCATTGATGAGTACTGTCGGTTATAGATTGTTCGAGGAGATATAATGTTTCTAAAGGGCAAATTTTGTCTTAACAACGATTGCAGTTGAGCGTTTTAGATTTCTAAGTGTAATGACAATCCCTTTGGCCTTTTACCACGTTTTTACGATAGTTAGGGGAACGTAATTGGTAGGGACATTGCATTCCTTCCATTCTTAAAGCTTCACCACACATACATATTGTATTAGAGATAATTATTTTCCATAGGAGTTCACGCGTCTAATGACATCTAGCTCAAACTGACAAGCAATTTCTTCATGACTGCGAAATCAGATTGACAACCACTCGCGCATCTAATGTTACGGTAGCAAGAAAAATGATTATCGCATTCTTTGCTCGAACCTGTCTTGTCCTTGTGCATCATCTATTAGTTTTACAGGCGACTATGTGTATAATTTTCATTGACAATGGCCTTTATCGAATATAAGTTCAGGAAAATATTGAGATCACGTTCATGCTAATAGGATACTTAATGTTTAAGGTTAATGTTTAAAAAAAATATCAATGTGAATGACCTTAGAATATACAAGTAATACGCGACGTTTACTTATTCCATTTACATATAATTTGAATCATTTGCAATGCGTTAATCTCGTTACCAGACTTATTAAGAGGCTTAGTGAGAGTTCACAAATTTGGTAATTTTATCGATAAAATGTTCTATATCCTCGGTTATACTCGGTTTATAGACTAGGGTCGATAATTTTTGAAACGAAAGAATTAATCGTAAGATGATTTTTAATGTTTTTATTTGAATTTTCACATTAATTAATGTGAAAAAACTGTCTATACAAAAATTGTAGATTCAAATAGATAAATGTAGATACAAAAGTTGCGTGAGTGACGGAGTAAGAATACAATTCACCACCATCTTGCCTATGGGTGTCGTAAAAGACGACTAAGGGATATAATATGCATATAACATTATGCAAGAGAAGGCAAACTCGTAACAAAACCCTATCTTAGCGTGGTATAATAGTACTACATATTTTCCCCCCCGTAATAGAGGACCTATGGACAAAATAGTGGGACATATATGGTCTAAAAGCAATGATAATTTTCCCATATAAGCCTTCACATTGAATTTATTGTGTCTTACCACCATAGCAAGGGTCCTGGATACCGAATTTCAATTATAATTGTTCCTGACTAATCTATTGACAAGATAATAAGGTATGTTATTTTTGTTGACAGGTGGTAAAGTTAGTATCAGAGACGTTTAATTACCTGCGGATAGATCGGGAGCGATCGCGGCTGAAGCGAGCCATCACCGAGCAGTTCCCCAATTTAAGGTTCAACAGGATGGGTCTGCCGCCTAAGGTGTGTATAATACATATTTTAAATGTTTATTATGTTATTTTAAGGTCAACGTTAGACAATATTCTATCTGCAGATATTTCAAAATAACGCCCTACAGGGTCTAGCAGCGAAGTAAGTCATTTGAACCTCTCCTACTTGCCCACCAAACGATACGCAATAGCAATTTTCTGCTATATAGACGTCGATTTTCTGCGAGATTATGATAAAACCCTTGATGAGGTGGCCTTTTTTTGGCTACAGGCAAAAAACTGTCACCAACATGGGCTTACCATTTTTAATTCTACCGATGGTAAACTGAATGGTTAGTATTACAGAGGCCAGGCACGATAGGTTGCCATTTATGATCAAGTGGATCGCTCCGTTTGCCACTGATTGCAATAAAAATTTACATTGTAGTTTTTTTAGTTTTTTGTGTGGTTACAGAGTAAGAATACAAGTCACCACCCCCGTTACACCACCTGGGTGTCGTAAAACACAACTAAGGCATATATTATGCATACTAGCAACCCGCCCTCGCTTCGCTTCGGTTTCAGTCGTCTTTCCTGAATAGTGCCCGTTCCCGTGGGAATACCGGGATAAACTAGTGATATTATAGCTTTTCATTGGTGAAAGAATTTTTGAAATCGGTCCAACCGTTTTGAAGATTATCCGGCACAAACAGACAGACAGACAAAAATTTTTTAATCTGTATTTTAGGCATAGGTGTCGTGCAAATAACCGTGTGAGCATGAAAAAAGCCTATTATTTTGACATTACAAACAGACACTCCAATTTTATTTCTTGGTATAGATAAAAACTGTGCCAGAGAAGGCAAACTCAAAACCCTATACCAACCCGCCTGACCAGCATGGTGTAGGTCAATTTCCCTCCCATTGTGGAGGAGGCTCGAGTCCAACAGTGGGACGTATATGAGCTGTGACGATAATGATGATGAATTTAGTTTTTACGTTTGTTTTCAGATGGGATCGTTTCAGTTGTTTGTGGAGGGTTACAAGGATGCTGATTACTGGTTGAGACGGTTCGAGCAAGATCCTCCACCGCCTCATGTTATGAGAAAGTAAGTTATCAAATGACTTGGTCCTCTAAATAGCCACCTCCGTATAGGCTCGATTCCCACGCAGGACCGACTTTAGAGTTTAAAATTCCATTCACAAAAAATAAGATATCTAAATTATTCAAATAAAAGTCAACTGTGCGATTAAGGGAACCTATGCAATATGAGGTTAATTTAATAAGTCATGACGCAATAAATAGGTGGCATGTCGAGTCGATTTATATTTCAGCCGGTTATACTATACTCATCATCATCTTGCTCTTATCCCAATTACTTGGGGTCGACGCAATATGTCATCTGTTCTGACATATTGCAAAAAGTTTCGGCAATGACTTTTATGACCGGCCGCCTGCCTGACGTCAACCCTCCTTGGGAATGTAATCGTTGACCCAAATGGTGCCAGGTGGAGTTGGTCCGGGTCAATCTAGGTTATACTATACTACTAGCACAATTTACAGGTGTCCAAATAATTGCAATAGATACTGTAGCAGTATTACTGCTAATGTCATTTTATTGATTAGACTAGGTTTAAAAAACATGGTAGGTACATGGAAGTAGGTATAACATTCGCTAGGGCGATGCTCGACAGCGTCAGGAACTGGGACGCGGTCGCAGCCTTCTGCGAGGCAGTAGTTTCGCGGAAGGGGGCGGTGAAGCGCGTGCGCGAGGAGTGTCTCCTCGATTACGCGAATCGCCGCCGGCGACTGGGGCGGCGCAGACGCGGTTACCTGCGCCTGATGCCGCCCTAGCCGAGGCCGCGGGTGATTGGATCGAGGAATTAGTCCGTCACCTGCCAAGATGCCGACCGCGTGAGGAAAGACCCACATCCTCCCCGAGGGGGGGACGTCGGTCGAGGAGAGGGTACTCCTCTAGGGGTATTCCGTCGGACCAACCACTGACGTCAAGTCACCCTGCTCCGGTAGTCGGTCCAACGACGAAGGCGACGTGTCACGGGTGGGTTACGGTTGTGCGTGCTTACGCCCCTCTGTCGCCCCGGACGGAGTGGTGCGAGGAGCGCGCCGACTGTAACCAAAAAAAAGGGACAGTATTTTGTATGATTAAAAAATGATCTTGATGTAATAAATTCTTATAAATCGACAAACGCCGGCTGCACGAACGAAAATTTGTCACGTTCCGCCTGAGCCGAACGTTTAAGCGAAAGCGCGGAACAAGCGATAGAGAGGCACAATTGGCGTGTGACGCATCTATCTCACAAAATATTTGAATTAACGAGTGCAAATAAATGTTAATAATTTATGGGAAACATTCTAATTTTCAATGAACTCGTTATTTATATTATACATAATAATCATAATTCAGCGATAATAATTTTAACCGACTTCAAAAAAGAAGGAGGTTTTAAATTCGACTGTATATTTTTTTTATGCTTGTTACCTCAGTACTTTCGTCTGGGTGAATCAATTTTGATGACCTTTTTTATTCGAAAGCTGGCGCTGCCCGTGACCCATTTCAAATTGGTTCAGTGTTAACAATGCCATCCATGAGGTTGAAGGTCGAAAAACGGTTGAAGTCGGGTTTTTTTTGTTCAGAATTATTTGAAGATGAATCTATTGTATACCTTCCAGATTCCAGTTGCAGTTCGAGCGGCTAGTTGTACTGGACTATATCATTCGCAACACGGATCGTGGCAATGATAACTGGCTTATAAAGTATGACGCGCCAAACTCCAGCCAACCGCCACGCGCCGATATAAATCTCAGGGACCCCTCCGTATGTAACATATTTTATCCATCATCATCTCAGCCCATATACATCCTACTAGAGGAGCGAAATTAACCTATCACACCATGCTGGTCAGACGTGTTGATATAGCGTTTTGTTTCGAGTTTTCCTTCTCTTACATAGACGTTATATGCATATTATAATCCCTTAGTCGTCTTTTACAACATCCGTGGATGTCGTAAAAGACCCTTGGGTAAGATCAAATTTAGCCATACATCAAACCTATTTAAAAATCAGATGACGGCTTTCACGGCCCACGAGGCCATAAAAAATATAAAACATCGGACCAATCCTGGCCGTCGAAATGCGAAATTGGGTCCAATAATAATCAATGAATCTAACGTGGGATCTCTCACCTTGCCCCCGTCGTATCGTTTCAACGCCCCCTAGGCCCAATGGAGATGGGGAGGGAAAACGATAGGTTATGAGGTCGCACACCGCCCATCCATCGCCCTGGACAGATTGGGCGAGATCTGGCCAGAACCATAGCCAACCAAAAAAAAAACAGATTGAGAGAGTCCTTGGCGATTACCCATAGTCCGGGCAAAGCTGTTATCATGTGGTAAATAAAACTACTTTACGGATTTTATCGCGTTTGTGTTGGATTTCTGATTGTCCGACGTTTCGAACACTTTACAGCATTCATGGTAACGGGCGGGCTCTCAGTCTGCCCGTAACCATGAATGACCATGAATTCGTCCCAATTCTCGTCCATCTTGAAATCAAATACGAACGCGATAAAATCCGTAAAGTGGTTTTATTTACAATATATTATACATCTATACCAATAAATAAAATTGGAGTGTCTGTTTGTAATGTCAAAATAATAGGCTTTTTTCATGCTCACACGGTTATTTGAACGATACCTATGCATAAAAATCACATTATATTTTTTTTGTCTGTCTATCTGTCTCTCTGTTTGTTCCGGGTAATCTTCAAAATGGCTGGACCGATTTCAAAAATTCTTTCACCAACGGAAAGCTATAATATCAGGGAGTAAACTAGGCTATATTTTATCCCGGTATTCCCACGGGAATGGGAACTACGGGGATAAGGCGACAGAAACCGAAGCGAAGCGAGGGCGGGTTGCTAGTCTATACCAATAAATAAAATTGGAGTGTCTGTTTGTAATGTCAAAATAATAGGCTTTTTTCATGCTCATACAGTTATTTGCACGACACATATGCCTAAAATAGCAATTAAAAATTTTTTGTCTGTCTGTCTGTTTGTTCCGGGTAATCTTCAAAACGGCTGGACTGATTTCAAAAATTCTTTCACCAATGGAAAGCTATAATATCAGGGCGTAAACTAGACTATATTTTATCCCGGTATTCCCACGGGAACGGGAACTACGCGGGTAAAACGACTATAACCTATAACCGAAGCGAAGCGAGGGCGGATTGCTAGTTGTGAATAAAACTCGCGTAAACATCAGAAATCATTCTGTTATCATGTGTATTTTTCATTTTGTAACTTTGTTTTTGTATTATATGATAGGAGTGGAATGGTGCTGAGGTTCGCATTGCGGCGATTGATAACGGTCTGGCGTTCCCGTTCAAACACCCGGATTCGTGGCGTGCATACCCGTACCATTGGGCGTGGCTGCCGCAGGCAAAACAACCATTCTCGCATGAGACCAAGTATGTATTAACCTACATTTATAGTACGTAATTAAATTATTTAAGACTTTTATCATGTTGTTTTTAATTCGTAATCAAATGGTTTGAGGCGTTTATCAATTTACTTGCAATTAATAATCTATACAAATAAATAAAATGGAACTGTCTGTTTGTAATGTCAAAATAGTAGGTATTTTTTTATGCAGACACGGTTATTTGCATATTACCTAGGGCTTAAAAACCAGTTTAAAATTTTTTGGCTGTCTGTCTGTTTGTTCGATAACATAATAAATGTGTCTAAATATTTACTACCAGCTGTCTATATAAGGAGTGACTTAGGCTATTTTTCCTCCAGGTAAACACCTATAAGACTTTATCGGATCCGAGAATCGAACCCAAGCACCACTGCAGTCGCGTACTGTAATATCTTAGGAGTTTTTGGACATTTAAAATGCGGTTGCAAAGCGACTTAAAACGGTAGCAATGTGAGGCGGGTCGTTAGTTATTAGATAAAATAAGGAAAAAATGATAAAAGATTCGCCTTTATTATTTTTTTACGTTTTTATTCAAATTTCAAAAAAAATCAAAAATTCAAAAGGCTGCACAGATGGTTGAGGTAGCGACCTACAGCGCCAGTGTCGGGGGTTCGAACCCCACGCGGGACAACACTTTGTGCGCAATCCACTCAATCAAATCCACAAATTGTTGCTCTGAGTCTGTATGTAATTTGTGTCCGTTAATTATATGTTTGTAAAGTCCACGGAAAGACAAGGATTATTTCCATAGTGCAGGGTGTTGTCTTAAAAAATAATAATAAATAATAATGTCAAAATTGTTCTGAATCTTATCTATTTGTTTTTATTAATTAATCAAGAGTTTGAGCCATTGTTTACATTATTTTAAAGACTACCCCATACTACCGAAGTAATCCTTGTATTGCCTGGGACTTTACAAAAAAATAATTAATGGACTCAAATTACATCCAGACTCAGAACAACACTGTGGATCGTACAAAGTATTATCCTGCAGGGAAATCGAACCTATGATACTCACATGTTAGGTGGGTATTTTAATCACTATGCATCTCTCAGTCAATGAAAGTTTAAGTATTTTATCAATTTATTTTAGTCAAACTGATATCAATTGACTGCATAAAGCGTAGTAGTTAAGATATCCACCGTACCAGTGTCGCGATTTTGAATCCCATGCAGGACAACACTTTGTGAGATCCACTTTGCTGTTCTGGGTCTGGATGTAATTTGTGTTTGTTAATTGGAACGAAGTTCCTTATCGTGCGTTGCGAAAGAGGGCTGGACGGAATAAATTAAAACCAAAAGTTGTAACGACACTTTTTGCTATAGTTGTAAGCCGTGCAGCGTGCGCGTGTTAATAATTTAATTTAATTATATTGATTTTTGAGATTTACATTAATAAAATAATAAATTATTAGTATTAATAAATAAATAATTTAATTTATTTTTTATAAAATTATTTATTATTTTATTTAATCCACTAATATTAAATAATAACACCTCAATTTTTTTTTTTAATAAGACTTCAATCCATCCGGGTGTCCCTTGACACCTCTCAAGTTTTTATATGTTTTGTAAAGTCCCCCGCAATACAAAGATTATTTCCTTAGCGCAGTCAAGTGTCTTTAAAAAATATTCTTTATCGAGTTATTATTTTGTTACTTGAAAATTATTATCCTTTTTTATTTTTAACCGACATCAAAAAAGGAAGCGGTTCTCTATTCGATTGTTTTTTTATCATTTTTACCTCAGAATATTCGACTGATTTTGACGATACTTTTTAATTTGAAAGCTGGTGGTTCCATTGTGGTCCCATTTCAATTTCGTCCAGTTCTCGCAATGATATCCACGCGAAAACGGTTAAAGTCGTTTTTTGTTCGGAATTATGTGTCAAGAGTTTATATGTAACCAATCGTATTTTTTTTTACTTTTCCATTCTCCATTCTAACTATAGAAACAGCTAAATTATGATCTTAAGAAAGAAATATGATATTATGAAGATGAGTGTAATAAAATTGAATTAATTAAACCATTTTATTTTTCCAGGGAACTAGTTCTTCCATTGCTATCAGACATGAACTTCGTACAAGAATTATGTGACGAGTTACATGTACTGTTCAAAGTGAGTTATTGTTTATGGTTATTTATTATTTTCTTTATGGTATTTTATTACATTCATGATATTTGATATGTTGTCACCATCCCTCTCCCGTGGGTGTCGTAAAAGACGACTAACAAATGTAATATGTGTATAACATCTATGCAAGAGAAGGGAAAACTCGAAATAAAAACTTTATATGAACCCGTCAGACTAGGGTGGTATAGTAGGTTAATTCCCCTCCTATTATGGAGAAGGCTCGCCAGTAGTGGGACGGTATAGGGTTTTATTTACAGTTTTAGAACTACCTGCTGCTGTTTTCCGAGCGTCATGACATGTCCTTCTTTAAACGAGGTTTAAGAAGAGTATTTTCTTCACGGTAGGCAACGGCGTGGCTGTGCCCCTGGTGTTGCAAAGGTCCATGTGCGGCAGCATCACTTACCATCAGGTGTGCTGCCTGCTCGTTTGCCACCATAGGCAATAAAAAAAAGTTTGCCTTCTTTTACATAGATGTTATATTTATTTATTTATTTATCGGGAGACCAACAGCTTAAAAGTAATAAAAATCTAGAAAAACATATTTAAGATACATAAAGCCAATAACAGGTCTTCACTACTATGCTTCACATAAAACAATACAACGGAGAACATTAAATTAGCCTATTGATGTGTTGTGAAAAAATCGAGACTGAGTGTCCGTTTTATCGCATCCGTATTAGCGTTGAATATATTGAATTTATGTTTTTTATATTGATTATTCTGTGTATTGCTCGCTCGCCACAAAAACGCATTCTGTCGGTAATTAGTAGATACTAATGGGAGATGGCAGGGGGTATGATGTCTCGAAGCTCTAATTGGTATATTAAAACTTATTTTTGATAATAGTGTAGGACAGTCAACAGATCCATTGATTATTTTTAATAAGTACGTGACATCAGCTATATCTCGTCTTGTGACTAAAGGTAAGATGTGGAATCTAGCACACAATCTTACATAATCCTCAGCTTTATAGTCAATTTTTAAACGATAGCACAGGTATTTAATAAATTTACGCTGTATATTTTCAAGTCGCGAAGCATATATTTCGTAACGCGGACTCCATACTTGACTGGCGTACTCTAATATGCCACGCACAAATGTGCAGTACAAAATCTTAAATGTTTTTGCATCATTAAAAGAGTTCGACATACGCATTATAAATCCCAATGATTGTGATGCTTTTGACACAATATTATCAAAATGTCTGTCAAAGAGCAATTTGGAGTCATGCGTGACACCGAGGTCACGTATGTTGTCACACCTCTGAATCTTCTGTCCTTTCAAAAAGTAATCCACTTTAATGACATGAGGTTTTCGGCTGAATGTAATGATAGAACACTTTGAAGGATTTAAAGCTAATTTATTTAAAAAACAGTAGTCATCCAATCTTATGAATATTATAATAATATATGCATATTATATCCCTTAGTCTTCTACAACACCCATGTGCATGAGATGTGGCGGTGAATTGTATTCTTACTCCATCACCACACGGGAATACGGCAATATATTTAGGCCTTATTATGTTAGGCCTTTTTAAAACTTACTATATTTCAAGAAATTGGCCTTATTTTTAATTTACTTATTTCTTGAATTGCAGCAAGATAAGGGCTTCGATAAGGGTCTGTTCGAACGACAGATGTCGGTAATGCGCGGTCAGGTTTTGAACCTGACTCAAGCGCTCAAAGACAACAAGAGCCCTGTGCAGCTGGTGCAGATGCCCGCTGTCATTGTAGAGAGGTAATATATATACATCATCAGCTTATCAATGTCCACCGTTGGCCTTTAGAAGGTCGTTGGAGCTTGTTGCCATAATGATTTGCAAGCGATTGTTAAGTCGCTATTTTTGTTATAAATTGGGTAGGAGATAGATGGAATCTGTTCAAGACATAACTTTTACATTATATTTAGAAAAAAGACAGTATTCAGTTGCAAAAGGTCACTGTCACTAGAGCTAATACTTACTAAATTTGTTGGATTTTATCGCGTTTGTATTTGATTTTTGATTGCACAACGTTGCGAACATTTCACAGCGCTTAAAACTTAATAAATAATTCAGTAGCGGGTACAAATAAATCTCTTTAATAACGATGAACTGATTAACATGAGAAATTGTTGGATGTGAGACATCTTAGTCCGCCCGTGATCATGAACGCTGAAAATTGTAAAACCCTTAAAAATAGTTTGCCAGATCTCTTCAGCTTGTGATCGTTTGTCGACCTGGCAGTAAATTATTAGATTAATGCCCGACAAAATGCGTAATATATGGATATACTTATAGGGTTTTATCTAACAAATTAAAGTGTCTGTTTGTAATGTCAAAATAATATGCTTTTTTCATACTCACACAGTTATTTACATGAAAATCTATGCCTAAAAACCAGTTTTTTTGTCTACGTGTCTGTTTCTTCCAGGTAATCTTCTAAACGCCTGGACTTATTTTAATAATATCAACCTGATTTATCTTACTACCAGGTCTCAGTACTTCAGCTCATAAACGTCCCACTGCTGGCTTCAAACCACCTCCCCAATAGAAGGGAAAATTGACTCACTATACCATGATCAGACATATTGCTATACGGTTTTATTTCGTGTGTTTCCTTCTCTTGCATAAATGTTATATGCATATTATATCCCTTAGTCGTCTTTTACGACATCCACGGGCAAGAGAGTGGTGAATTGTATTCTTACTCCGTCACCACACTGAGGAGTATAGAGGTTATTTTTCCTCTCAAGAAACCTCTATAAAATTTTGCCCGGTCCGGGCATCAAACCCTCGAGGCCTCATGGACTGCCATCGCGTATCGTAATATTTTAGAAGATATTGGAGATATCAAATCCTGGGCAAGGCGACTGAAATCAAAGAGAAGCTAGGGCGTATTGCTAGTATGTAAAACATTAAATTTTTAGGATATTTATTACCTGTAAAGGTGGATAATTAATTTATATGATGACAGGTCTAAGAACGGTTCTACATCATCCCGGTTCTTCGACTCTTTCCAACAGCGGTTCCAGCACAAGTCGCCCTTCTTCTCTTGGTGGTGAAAATCTTACTTGCAGGTAAATAACTGTTTTATTTATTTATTTAAACTTTAGCACAGAAAAATAAAGTACATGGTTTTCTGCCAGTCAACCACGGGTGAAGCAGAAATAATTTAGGCAGGTGCAATACATTTTAAGGGGTAATTTGTAAAATTTGGTTATCTAAATATAGCAATTATATTCTTATACACTATACACACAAACAATACACATATATATATACACATAGAAATACATATATACATACATATAAATTTTATTAAAAGTAGAGGAGAGCCATCATTGATGAGTTGACTCTGTCAGAAAGTCTAGGTATAGACGTTTTACCATAGCTTTAAAACCATCACGGCTAGCGGCCATTCTGATCTTTAATGGTAACGCATTCCAGAGAAGAATAGCCTGGATATAAAACGAAGAGTGTACTAGATTAGAAGAATGAGAAGGACAGTGAAGAATAAGATTTTTGGAGGAACGAAGATTACGGTCGTGAGTGGTACATAGAAATTGAAAGTGAAGTTTTAAGTAGGGGGGAGCATTAGGAGAGTTTAAAATAGAGTATAGTAAAGAGAGAGTTCGCAAGCTTCGTCTTTGCCTAATTGGTAACCAATTAGGACGAGAGCAAAATGAGGAGACATGATCGAATTTACGAAGGTTAAAAACGAATCGATGCAATTATTAAGAAGACGGCCCAGTTTATTGAGTAGATCTGCATTCAGGTCGAGGTAGCACACATCAGCATAATCGATGATAGGAAGGATTAAGGTTTGAACCAGCGCTGTCTTGTTATTTATTGGAAGAAAGTTCTTCAAGCGATATAGCGAGCGAAGCGTATCTGTGACCTTATTTGATATGGTAGTGATCTGCGTTTGCCACTCCATCGTCGAGTCTAGAATTAGGCAGAGATTCTTGACATGTTGACTGTAAGGGATCACTGTTCCATTGTACACAATGGATGGTAGAGCAAGAGAATCAAATCTGCTGATTTATTTTTAATATAACTACTAAGCTCGAGCGTCCTCTACAATAGGAGGGATATTTTTTATTTCTTTATAAAATACAACAACCCATACACCCCTGCACTGAGGACTTTACAAAGCTACAATTAACAGACACAAATAAAAATCCAGACTCAGAACAACAATTTATGGATTGCTTAAAGTGTTATTCTGCGTGGAATTCGAACCCGCGACACTGGCATTACAAGACGGTACCTTAACCATCTATGCAGTCTAAGTAATCTACTATACCACACTGGTTAGACGAGTTGGTATTTATTTCGAGTTTACCTTCTCTTGCATCTGCATATTACGACATCCAGGGTCAAGAAAGGAGATGCAGAATTGTATTCTTACTCCGTCCGAGTTTAGGATACAATGTATCACCACCCACTCATGGATGGCCTTGCTCACTGAACTCTACCCCTTACCAGTGGAATGAATATAATATCCCTTAATCAACTTTTACGACACTTTTCCTAGTGGTAGGACCACACTGTCGACAGTTATCTGTCTACAGCAGCGGGCCGGTCCGTACGGGGTAGTACCACGCTCTCGCAGAAAATCAACGTTTGAGTAGTAGCAATTTGTTACTGCGCTTCGTTCGGTGAGCGAGAGAGCCGGAAGCCCAACTTTCTGAGGGTGTTTGCGTATGGAGGGTTATGGTAGTGCCTTTGGTATCACCAAGCCTCAATGCACGCATTCACACTCCCTTCATTTTCTTTGCGGTAGGCAGCTGCCTTGTAAAGGTCCATGAGCGGCAGCAACATTTACCATCAGGTGTACTGTTTGCTCGTTTGCCACTGCTTGCAATAAAAAAAAAACCCACGGGCAAGCCAGGGGGTGGTGATCTATATTCTTACTCCGTCACAGAGAGTATCATCAAACAATCGGAACAAAAAATAATTTAACATTTATTTTCTCCGCAGACCTCAAAAGAAACATTAATGGTGATAAGTTCCACAAGAAGCCGATGCGTTAGTTATATTAAAAACACAATTGTATGTATATGTATGTATAATGTAGTATAGATAATTTGTATACTAGTTAGTTACTCGAGTTAAGTTACAATACACATTAAATGTCTTTATTTAAACTGTGATTTGCTGTAACCTATTGATACGTTGGGTTATTTACGTTAACCAAACTATATGTTAGCATGTTCAGGTTAAAATAATACAAAAAGTACATGAAGATATACAATGGACCCGCGGTAATCTGGGCCCTATCTAATCCGGCACCCCTTGTAATCCGACATGTGTAGATTATTAAATATGTTTATCATCAAATTTTTTAATGTAACTTATGCATAATAGCGACGGCGGCCTTAGGGGGTGGCGAACAGGGCAATTGCCCGGGGCCTCGCTCTTGCCCAAGTAAATTTAAAAAAAAATATAGGTTTTAAATTATATTTTTCGATTATAATCCGACAAATTCGATAGTTCGACACTGCCGTACAAAACGTTTGTCGGATTACCGGGGGTCCATTATATTTGTAAACGCAAAAACGATTATTTTATGAAGGAATTGAATCTATGTCTATTGAAAAGCGGTTGCAATAGCCAATGTTACAGTTAAGTATAGTTACCAATTTATCGTTCACATTCTCGTCCTTACGCGTAACGTTTTACCACGCCATCTATGAGCAATTATCAATACTTATAGATTTAAGACCGACGGTACTTTGTTTTGTGTTTACAAATAATTTTTTATGCTAAATCAACAAAAATCAATACGAAACGTCTGAGTTGATAAATGACTGTCATTAACACATTTTGGCAACTTTTGTTATTAACTAGTGGTTCTATTTCTCAAACGCATTGATGACATAAAAAGTATTTTTTTCCGATGGATCACTTTGTATTGTTTCAGATTTTCCAACAAAACATTGGTTTTTTTTCTATTTCAGTTAGATAATTCAACATGTATCAAATTCATTATTATTATCAATTTACACACAATATATGACAAGGATCGCTATTAAATTTCTTGGCAACTCATAAATTGTCTCGCCAAAACGCTGCGAGTTCTAATACCGGCTTTATTACTAATCCAAAATGAAATTTACTAAAAATCTATTTAGTATACAATAAATACAATATTATGGTAAAAGTGGTACAATTCAGATTTGTATGTAGTGTTACAATTTAGATTTTGTTCAGATAAGATGCACTGGCAGCTCTAAAGTGCTAATTATGAATAGTACCAACTCTGTTTAATTTAAAAAAAAAACTTATCAAGCCAATCCACAGATACAAAGTTTACAGCATATCATGGTATAAATTAGACACAATTTTATAACTTAGCCAACGATGTTTATTTTATATAATTTCATGTGATTTATGCTTCCTTAGGTAAATGCGAGCTGAGCTCCTAGAGATTAATTTCCAATTATAAAAAAAATATATTATAATTATTATAAATACATCCCCGCTAGTGGCAGTTATGACTGACATTGGTTTTTTTATATTTGTATTGTTTAAATTTCAAAGAATTCTTCTCTCTTTCCAGGTGTTTTTAGATTTTTTTATTGTAAAAAAAATCAAGCAAATATCTTAAAATACTTTAGTAATTCCCTTCACTGTTTAACAATAGATATATGTAGAAAATATTATAGGATATACACATATTGCACCTATTTATCACAGAATATGTTGTAAGTATAGAAAGATTTTTTTCAACAAAAAATATATTATCAGAAATTAATGTTTCAAGGGACTTGTCCGGTACAATCCTGGAATATTAGACATAAATTTACATTATATTTCAAATGTCAGAATAAGGATTTTCAATGATTAAATTACCCAATTTACTCATTCAGTACTCATTTAGAATTCAGTTGGGTATTGCGTAAGGACAAAATCAAATATCAGGTAGATAATATTATTTTTATACTAAGAAGATAACCACGCTAGGCCAAAATCATAGCAATCGTACTATTGATGAAACTTGATATATTAGCATTAATTGTATGGAATGATTATTGTCAGATGTTTTATAGTTTTAACCTGTAGGTCTTAAAGGCGGTTATCTATTAATAAAATCGTATTGAATAGAGATTTTCTATCCATCCAGTGTATCCTTACTAAAAGCAGCTTCAAACTTTTTAGATTGGTATTATCAAAAATAATGTATTTAACTAATTTCGTCTGATAAAAATTGTCATAAAGTTAGGTCGTAGTTTTGAAGAACAAAAAAATATCTAATAGGTTTTTTGGAAGATTTTTTTAGTATTTATTTCCATGTTTTAATATTATTTTAAATTTCACTCTTACACATAAAGTTCCATAATATATTGAGTGAAAAAAATGTTTTGTAAAACATTGTGTAATGAATCAATTCGTTGTCAGCGTTAAAAATTGCGCTGTTTATAAAAAAATTAAACTATAATGTAGTGCTACAAGTCTTTTAATTAAGACTTATACTTTATAGAAATTGTCATAAAGAAGATATCAAATTCTCGTCTTGACAGTGGTCTTAAACTCTGGCTATTTTAGAATTTGTTAAAATGTTTTGGCGGGCGAATATTTATCATCCAAAAGACAGTTATTATATAAATTGATATTTTTAAAATAATTGAAATCATTCCTTTGAATGAACGATTTATGATTGTTAATTCAAAAAATGATTACTATTATTCAAAGAAACTATGTTTTAAGTCAGATTAGCCTAACCTAAAATCTTTTTTATTATTATAAATAATGTACAATTAAATTCTAATGTATCGACAGAAACGGTGCAAAAAAATGAGTCCACGAATAAGCCAAAATTAAATTAACCATTTCAAATAAATTTATTTGCCCGAGTGAATCACAAAAAACCTCATTCTTTTGGCACTTATAATAAATTTGTCGAACGGTTCTTGTTTTTAATTTTTCGTTTTGGATGTCAACTTCAACTTTTTATTATGGCTTCAGCGGCGTAGGGTTCCCACAAATTTGCTAATGTCGAGAAAAATTTGACTCTAATCTACCCGTCACATAAGATATTAACTTGAGCATTCATTTTAAATACATGAATGGTAATATTGCCAAGTGCCCTCTTAACTAATGACCCTAATATTCAAATAATTCTACCATAACGGCATGTTAAACCATAGTACAATATTTTTAACTTATTCCGTTTTTGTACAAGTAATACAGTTATAATTTAAATATTTAAAAAAGTATGTAACAATCAATTTATATAAATAGAAAATATATGTTACATGTGTTTATGTAAGTATGTTAAATGTGAGTGGGTGTGTCTGTGATGTGTGTGTTTTATATATTAATAATTTATAGAAAGACATTTTTACTTAATAATAAAGGTATTTTTAAATCCAGCTCCCTTTTTTTAGTGTAAGAGAAATATATTCCTTAAAAAGGCATTAGGACATTATGTTCCTTAATGATTTGGTTATTCTTGTTTATTGTCTATTTTGATCATAAATCACAAAATAATAAAAAGCTTTGCAAACCTCACCGGTCATTGTGGTTCTCTTTCAACAAAATCTTCTAATTCATAATATAATCTGATGTTTATATGTAAAATATTCATATAACAAATTTTAATATCTTTCTGGTTATATATATATAACTCATCAAGCCCCTTTTTAATTAAAGAATGACACTTAATCTTAAGTAGGGTTTAATGAGCAATTTTCAATCTCTTACAATTTCTACTAAACTAAAACAGCAACTGGTTAAGTCTAAGAGATATAATTAGCAGTGCTTAGTTAATATTTATCTCGTAAGAGTAACTCCGGTATTTATTGTTAGCCTTGATTCTAGTTACTAATACCATTGAGTCAACCAAAATCAAATGGTTTGTCTTTCTATAAATTATTAATATAAGTCTTGTGTTGTAAATATTTTTAACAAGTTTTGTTTAATGGTTATAACAATGTTTACTACGCATTATTATTTAATATTTGAGAAAAATATAATCACCATTGCATTTTATGCCTTGTGTTTTATTTTTATAACACTTTGATTTTGTTCATTGTGGTAAACATTCACAAAAAAAAAATATTGAGTCACTGTTTTCTAATATTCTTGGAATTTTTATTTTACTATAGCAAGTTTATAGTATATTAATTAGTATAGAAATGAAAACAATGGTCAGCAGCACCTTTTACTTGTCACTAAGGAGACAAGATCTCGCCTAGGTGTGGGCTTTCAATTCTTCGTAAGGTAAATATCTATATTTTTTATACTTTGCAAGACAATTTTCACTTTCTTTTGCTTTTAATTTACTAATTAATATTTATTATTTAGTTTTATATGTGTTTTGCGCAATGATATGAGTTATAAGTAACTTTTTTCTATCGCTAAACTTGTTTGTTCATCAGGGTGAACACTGTCAAATATTCAAACAAGTTACTTCAATGTGATATGTTTAATCAAATAACATGCTGTTTGTGATGGGTTTTGGTGTGCTTTACGTGCTTTTTTTGCTTGTTAACAGCATAAAATACGAGGTCGCACTAGTCGAATATTAGCACTTGTTCCTGTTGAGCATGCACCTTCTGACGCTTCTTGACACAAATCAAATGTTAACAGTTACAATGTACAACCACCACCATCTGCAAGCTCCTTTTCATCTCCTGCGCCTTCTATAGATTCCTTTTTAGAGCGTTTAAACAAATGTAGTAAACCTGAATGTGAAAAAAATCACATTGGCGATCAACAGCTGTCGGAACCATCCTATTTATATGAGTCTGAGACTCTACAATTTTCTCCAGTTTTGCAGGAAATATGGTCCAATATAACAACTAGAGTACCAAACTATGATAGTATGCCATCACTATCTTCCATCATATCAGTACCATCCGAGGTAGCTTCACCAACACCTGGTCCATCTTTTACGAGAAAAACAAGAGCCGAACGACAGATTGCTCCTACTGCCAAGAAAACGAAGAAAGTGCCTAAATTTTCTCCTACATACAAATTGAAAAATACTGTTTATCGTCACCGTGCGATTATTGAGGAATATAACGAACCTTATGTTGATGTATCAATCGAGGATCTTGATTAAATAGAAATACTATTTATTCTTTTCGCCAGATATTCTCACTGATATAGTAGAACAGACCAAGAAATTTAGAAAATATTTACGAAAAAAATTATGGCAGTACGAAGTTTGCCGGGTCGGCTAGTCATTATATTAAATACCATTTAAAACTAGAAGGTGGTATATAGGCATTTTCTGTCAATTATTAGATATTTGCAGAAATAATGCGTGGCTGTTGCACAAAAATAAGTGTGCTAGGGATCAAGGAAAGAAAAAGTCATTAAAAGTTTTTCGTTATGAATTGTATGTAAGTCTGACACAAAAAAATAGAACTAAATCCCAGCAGAAAACGCAGGAGTGTAATATTAAAAACCCAAGATCAGTCAGGCCTACATTGCCCATACGCTATGATAACACAGGACATTACCCTAGGACAGCTATACTCTAAGTGTGTTCCGCGGAACCCTAGGGTTCCGTGATACCTCTGTCGGGGTTCCGCAAGAATTTAGAAATAAAAAAATCAAAACACCTCTCTCTGGTCGCTCCGCGGCTGTGCGGACTCCGCGGCCGCGCGGAGACAAAACGCTATGAATGTTATTTATTTATTTATTTGTATTTGTATAAGCTTGTGTTACATTAGCTGGTACAATATCTCATAAGTTTGGTCTCAACAATTTTATACTTGTACAACGCGTTCGCTCTAAGTTTGCCGGTCTGTGGAATGCGCGTACCCTCCCCCACGTGACAACAAAACTTATAATGTGTCATAGTTTTACCCAAATATCTAACGTACACAATTTTTATTGTTACAATTAAATAAAAAATTTCGAACGTCATACACTCATACCTATCGCCAGCGGCAAACTTAAAACGAGCGGGTAGTATACTTGTAAGCGCTCAGTCTCTTTGATAAAAGCCGCCTCTGAATTAGACGCTATAGTTGTGAACTAGCGACTTTCGTCTCTAACTTCAAAGGATAAAGTCGATATTGTTTACAACGCTATTTTTAAATTTTTGTGTTTTTTTTGCTTTTTGTTTATCAAAGGTGCCGACTCGAGTATTTTCGAGAATATTTGAGATCGAGTCTAGGACTAAGTATAAAAGCGGCGATCGCGCGTTGGCGTCGTCATCCATCCGACGTCCTCGTCACGTCCTCGACGAAGAGGACGACAATATCACACTCGCTCAACAAAGAGCCTACACGGCCCGCGAGGCCTTAACAAATAAATATCCGCGGTTCCGCCCTCGCCGTCGAGGTGCGAAACCGCGCCGCGCAAAAGTCACTACTAAAAACGTGGGCACGCCCACTTTGCCTCCAGCGACGCCCCAAGCCGAGGTCCGTTCCCCACAGGGGGAGCCCTTGGGCGATGTCGCTTAGCATACTCTTCTCCGGGTTGAGAGCCCTCAGCGCTCACCCATAGTCCGCGTCAAGCTGTCAAGGCCATCTGCGGCCAACAGCTGTACACAAAAAAAAAAAAAAAAAAAATTGGCGTCGTCAGTTGATGATTAGCGTTCGGAGCGATAAGTTACTACCTACTTACAAGCTCGCTAGCGAGAAACTAGTGTTCATTGTTTTACTGCCTGCTGTATTCTGTTGTCTCAGTTTTATACATTTCTTCCCTGTAGGTTCTAAATTTAGTCTCTTATACGCAGTAACGATTGTGCATTATTTAAACCCCACTATCCTGACTTGTAACATTATAAATAAAGAAGAATGGAACGTTGGCTTAAAGGTGTTAAACGTGTTCCAACAACATCTTCTAATGACGCTGAATGTTCAAAAGCAATGCGCGCGGAGAATTTAGCAATCACCGATCCAGAAGATGATGCCACGAGTGCCACGACGTCAAGCTCGACGGTTTCAAAGACGAAAAAAAGGAAGTATGATGAATCTTATATCAGTTTCGGATTTGTTGATTCCAACGGCTCACCTCTCTGCATGCTCTGTAGTAAACTGCTTCCTAATAGTTCCATGGCACCTGCCAAATTGCGTCGACATTTAGAAACCGTACACCCCGAGACTAAAGACAAGAATAAAGAATTTTTTGTTCGCAAAAAAGATCAGTTATTAGAAAGTCAAAAAAATATGATGCATGTAACACAAACTACCAACGAAAAGGCCACGGAGGCATCATACTTAGTTAGCTATCGCATTGCACAAGCAGGTGAAGCGCACACTATCGCTGAGAAATTAATAAAACCATGTGTATTAGACATAACAAAATGTATGCTTGATGAAAAATCTGCAAAGCATCTTTCTACTGTTCCGCTATCAAACGATACTGTTTCACGACGAATCCATGATCTGGCAAGCTACGTCAAACAAGAACTAGTTACACGTCTACAAAATACACGATTCGCTTTGCAAATGGACGAGTCGACTGATGTCGCTGGTTTGGCTATCCTGCTGGTTATTGTGAGATATCCATATAAAAGTTCTTTTGAAGAAGACATGCTTATGTGTTCATCGCTGCTTACAAACACTACCGGGGAAGAAATTTTTAATAAAATAAATATATTTTTTGAAGAACATAATCTCAGTTGGAACAATTGCATTGACATTTGTACAGATGGGGCCAAGGCGATGACAGGTAAAACAGCAGGAGCAGTGTCACGAATGAAAAATAAAGCGCCTAATTGTAGTTCCAGTCATTGTATTCTGCATAGACAAGCACTTGCGATGAAGCAAATGCCGTCTAATCTAAAATTAGTTATGGATGAAGCGGTAAAAATAATTAATTTTATCAAATCACGACCACTACAATCCCGATTGTTCTCATTATTGTGTGAAGATTATGGCAGCAAACATAAAACACTGCTGCTCCATACAGAAGTGCGATGGCTGTCTCGGGGAAAAACTTTAACAAGGCTATTTGAACTTAGAGCCGAGTTACAAATGTTTCTTTCAGCAGATACTTCTTTTAATTTGAAGGACCGTTTGTATGATAAAACTTGGTTGTTCCGATTGTCTTTTATGGCGGATATCTTTCAAAAACTTAACGAATTAAATTTATCGTTGCAAGGTAAACAGACAACAGTGTTTCAGGCCTATAATAAAATAACTGCTTTTAAAAGAAAATTAGATTTTTGGATCATTTGCATTGGTAAGAAAGAAATAGAAAGTTTTACGTTACTCAGTGAGTTTGTTAGCGAAAACGACTCAGAAATGTTTGAAGATAATGTGTTTGAAGAATTGGTCCAATATCTCAGTTCGATGCGCGCATCTTTTGAAAAGTATTTTCCCGAAGAACACAATACAAAAATTAAAGTGAACTCCTGGATTCATAATCCTTTTTTACCCAACTTGGAAAAGCCTGAAAACATGTCAAATGAGATATATGAATCTCTTTTAGAAATGTCATCAGACACAAGTATGGAGTCATTGTTCAAAACGACGCCTCTTAATGATTTTTGGTGCAGAATCCAAGATGAATATGCAATGCTTGGCCAAATGGCTCTGGATATTCTTCTCCCGTTCCCAACTACATATTTGTGCGAAACAGGATTCTCTACCTACGCAGCCACGAAAACAAAATATCGCAATAGACTGGACGCCGAAGCTGATATGAGACTCCAACTTTCTTCCATCAAACCTGATATCAAGCAATTGATGAAAAATAAAAAACAGTTTCATACCTCCCACTAGTTAGATTTTTTCTTTTTTAATGTTTTCTATTATTGTCCTTACCAAGTGGTGAAGTAAATAATAATTAGTAACTGATACATTGTACTTTTATTATGCTGATTAATATAGAATACACTTATAAAAATAATTGTTTTATTGTAGGGTTCCATCAAGTATTTTGCTTCCCAAAAGGGTTCCGTCATTTAAAAAGTTTGAGAACCACTGCCCTAGGATTAAAGAGGACATGGGGAGATGCAAGTTTTGCAAAAAAAATACCATTGTGTACTGTATTCAATGTAATATGAGACTCCGTTTTGTCACTGGAAAAGTCCTAGAAATTGTTTTTTAAATTTTCATAAGTAATAATTGGAATTATTGATAATAATTGCTTTTTTATTTTACCTTAAGTAATACACTAATTAGGCAGTGTTGACCATAGTGAACATAAAAAAAAAAGTTTTTATCTATGTATTTCGTGATGTTCACTGTAATGAACATTGATTTCCCGAAAACCTATACATACATATATTTTTCCTTAACCATATATAACCATATAACTTCAAATACACTCATTTGCAAAAAAAACGGGCACCTAAGCAATGAACCATTTCAAATGTTAATATTTCTTTGTTTGATAATTATAGGTAGTTTTATCCACACAATTTGCTAAATTAATAAGAAAATAATCGTTTTCATCAGTATTTCATAAAATTTAGATACAATTTATGGGAAATAATGCTAAACCTCGCTAGTAGTGTATATTCGCTAGTAGTGCATATGCTCATGAAGTAAAAATAAAAAAGTTTTTTTGTTTGTTTTTCTTTAATAAAGTAAAAGCAGATAAATGTTTAGTATCGAGTGTGACCCCCTCTAGCTAAAATCACAGCTTGAATTCGTCTGGGCATGCTAGCGAGTCCCCGGATACTTGCTTGCGGAATACGTTCCCACTCCGCAGTAATCACATTCTTCAGCTCTCTGATGGTCTGCGGAGCCGGGTGTACTGATCTCACACGCCGTTTCAGAACGTCCCAGACATGCTCTATGGGATTGAGGTCGGGACTTCGAGCTGGCCAATCCAAACGACGAATGCCGACCTCTTGCACATACGCATTAACATCGCGGGATCGGTGGGCGCGAGCATTGTCGTCCATAAAAATCGAGTCTTCACCTAAAGCGGCCAATGCGGGTTGTGCATGAGAAATTAGAACTTCCGTTATGTATCGATGCCCAGTCAGTGAGCCGTTTTCAATGAAGACTAACTCTGTACGATCCATTGAATTTATTCCTGCCCAAAACATAACAGAGCCCCCACCATAAGGTGTGATTTCTTCGAAACATGCCTCTGCAAAGCGTTCTCCTTGTCTTCTTAGCACTCGCCGACGTCGATCTTCACCGAACAGAGATATCCTGGCTTCATCAGAGAACAAAACCCTATTCCAATCGTCTTGAGTCCATGATTCACAATTTCTAGCGAACCTAAGCCTGTGAACTCTGTGCTCACGGAGTAATTTGGGGCCGCGGGCCGGGCGGTGACTGCGTATATTGGCAGCGAGAAGCCTCCTCCTGACCGTCCATAGACTAATATGCACATTTCTTACTTCTTGGAGGTTGTTCTTAAGATCCACATACGAAGATTTGCGATTTCTCAATGCGCGACTCACAAGAAAACGATCATCCCGTGGTTGGGTACATGGTTTTCTTCCAGAACCAGGCCTTCTCTCGACGGAACCAGTCTCCTGATATCGCTGCCAGGTCCTTTGGACTGTCGAGCGACTAACATTTAGCCTCCTAGCCACGAAACATTGGCTGCAACCCTCTTCAAGCAGCGCGATAATTTTGGTAGCTTTTACCACTTTATCTACCATTTTTGATACAGCCAAACAGCATTAAATAAAGCTTTGACAATCAAGGATATGAAATTAATCGATAAAAATTGAATAAAAGTTATGAAAGTCGATGTTAACTTCTGGAACTTCGCGCCAAAAATGTAGGATAAAAAGGGGTTTTCTGTAAAAATGAACATCAAATGAAAAATTGAATTTAGAACGTACTTTTTTAAATACCACAGCATTTTTAAAACCGGCCAGTAACGTGTACAAACGATTGAAACCTTTTTGGTATTGTATCTTTTTAAATATGAATGAAAATCAAAACCGCCCGTTTTTTTTGCAAATGAGTTTATATATGGCATTTCATAAAATAACACAATCCAATTCTCTGCCAAATTAAGGGTTAAGACATCCTTGTACTTAAACATACACATATTTTTTAATATATTTCTATTAAGCTGATGTTGACGAAAGGCGCCATGTTAGCAATTTTTATCCGAATCATCGGCGACGGGGAGGGAATACGATGGGTTGGAACCGTGTTTCGCCCTTTCGTCATCCCGGATGAAGCAGATAACGTGTGCACTGACCAGAGCCAACCAAAAAAAAGGACGCATCCACACTAACGAGCTAAATACCTTGTTATTGTGGATCTTAGAAAAGAAAACTTAAGGTGATTCACACACTGCTCTGCGCTCCGTCGCCTGGTGCGGAGTGGCAGGTTTTAATATTGTATGCAAGTACATCGATTAGTATAGAAAATACGCCAGGTCGAACACACCGAAAACGCGCCACGGCGCGGTAGCACACCCCGCCAGCAGATTCTGCCGCCAGGCGCGGGGCAGATCGCATTATCGCGCCCGTTGTGTATCCAATATCTTCTATTAGGTATACTTATTTGCTTATATAGAAACCACATTGCTAAAACAATTGCAACGTCTTGAATGAGTTCAGTATTGCCCATTGTAACTAACCACGACGCCCAAATGGAAAGTAACCTTTAGTTTGGTGCGGGCCGCGTACAAAGCCGTCAGACGCGGTGAAATCTGCTCGAAGAGGCAGATCTGCTCCTCCGTCGCCGCGCGCGGGCACTGCCCGCGCCTGGGCGTGGGCGAATTGCCTAAGACTAGCTTATAGATATTATACCAATAACGTACTTATCATTTGAAGTCAAATGAAATGAAAATGAGATAAATAAAAAGAATTGTATTCTTATCCCATTGTCATACGGGCAATGCTTCAATTATCCCTTTTTATTTAAGAACGTTGAACTGGCCGTATAAATGTATAACATACGGCAAACAGTAAACAATATATTTTTAACATATCTGAATAAGAATTTCCGTGTGGTGACAGAATGAGAATACAATTCACCACTATCTTACCCGTAGATGTCGTAAAATACGACTAAGGGATATAATATCCACATAAGATCTGTGCAAGAGAAGGAAAACTCAAAATTAAACCCTATACCAACATATCTGACCAGCATGATATAGAAGGTCAAATTCCCTCCCATTGTGGAGCAAGCCCGAGCCCAATAGTGGAACGTATGTGGGCTGTGATGGTGATGATGAAAAAGTTGCAGTTTCGGCCTGAAACATACCGAATAATCGTTCTCGGTAGAAAATCCTGTTTGTTTTTAGACCGGTTATAAACAGAATCCAAGTTTAGTAATTTGGCCTCGCTCCTCTGAAAGCTACATACTGTGCCTAGGCATCTCAGTTATCGCCTTATTTACAACTCGGCTCAGGAAAAAACCTTTTTAACCCTGTTTGGTGATGGGATAAGACTGTAGCTGTTATTTGTTGGGTCTACTGGAAAATCCGCTTTGGGATTAGGAGAATGGACGATAGCGCTCTCTTGGGCAACAAAACCTTACTACAATCGCAAACTTTCTTATCAAGTGTGGCAATTATTGCAATAACCTCTTCAATGAATGATGCCTAGCATTGTACATGGCCTACACCCAGCAATGGACAGCGAAATGCTGTATAATAGTGATGTGGCGAAAAAATATATTACCTAATATCCACTATTAAGCCTTTCTGTGTGGTGACGGAGTAAGAATACAATTCACCACCCCCTATCTTACCCGTGGGTGATCGTACGAGACGACTAAGGGATATAAAGCGCAAATAACATCTATGCGAGAGAAGGTAAATTCGAAATAAAATCCTATACCAACACGTCTGACCAGCGCGGTATAGTAGGTCAATTACCCTTCCATTATGGATGAGGCCCGAGCCCAACAATGGGACGTATATGGGCTGAGATGAAGCCTTTGTATATTAATATTATAAAACTGAAGTGTTTGGTTGAACACACTAATCTCAGGAATCACTGTGTCGGATTGAAAAAAAAAACTAAGTATTGGATAGCCCAAATACCGAGGAAGGTTAAGACCACGATAAGAGAAGGGAAACTCTAAGGAAATCTATACCAACCTGTCTGACCAGCATGGTATAATTTGGTAATTTTCCCTCCTATTGCGGAGGAGGCTTTAGCCTGCTGATATGAATACCAATAACAGCAGAATATTAATGAAAAATGTTGCAAAGGAGAAAATCTCTTTAATCCTTTCTCTCTCTCATATAACGCAGATAAAGTTGATTATGCGGGCTAGTTCAGGTAGCTCGACTAATTCAGGTAGATTCAGGTAAAAAAAAATGAAACTATAACACTTTCACAATTTACTTTATTTCAACAAAAACTTAGGCAGTGTTTTAATAATACAGCCATAACACATATTTGTGCAAACAAACAATAGCATGACTAACTACATTATATATACACTGAATACTTTAGGAATGTTATATTATATTGCACTGATATTTATACTAGGTACTGGTATTGTGTAGTGTTGAGGTAAGAACGAGTATCTCTATCGAACATTAAAGACAAAATGTGAGAAATGCAAAATATTTAGTAACTGAAATAATGATTACATATAAATTATTGAAATCGGTCGTTGATATTGTATTTTTTTTTTACATGCTTCTAATGAATAACATTACTGAGTTTTACTCCCAGTGACTACAAAAAAATTTATATATATATTACGCTTCCATCTTTAACGTTTCTTACCTCTACACTCTATAAATGAAAATAATTCTCGACTAGATAATGTTGAAGTGAAACTTCTTTGGCTTTAGCAAAAGCGTAGCTACAACGAAAAATGAAAATTTCTTCATGACTTTTAGCAGGCTATTATTTCAATAGGATCATTCCTTCCTAGGAGGGATCATTTTTACTTCGTCGAATGGATCACACAAAATCTATATCTAATTTTAAGTGAAAGCTTCTGTAGTCAGGTTTGGATGGGGAGTGAATTCATGTAAGTCGTCATGGACATGGTCACGTGACGTGTTAACACAATGACTATATCTGTAGCTATGTCAATATCACTATATCTGTGCCGATAGATATCATAAACAGATAAATGTAAGTTTTAATTTAAGATCAGCGAATTAACTTCAATATCTGAAAATATCAACTGTTCATAGTTTTAAGTTTTCACTTCTCCTGTTTTCACTTTTTTGAAATAGATTTAGATTGTAGCATAATCTACAATGATTTTAACCAAAGAAACTTCGCTTCTAAAGCGCGAGTCACGCATTACGATAAACTATTTATAATAGAACCATTAAGAAATATTATTACTAATAACATAGGGCAAGATAGAAAATAAATATAGTATATAATTAATTGTTTTAAATTCGTGTTTTTTAAATATTCCTATGTTACTTTAATCCACAGATAAAAAATAAAAATACTGTTAAATAAATAATGTTTTTCAATGTTACAATTCATTTGGATTAAAATTTTAATTTCTTAATCACGTTAATCGAGAATTTATGGCGTAATAAGAATTAATTAAGATTTTATTTAATAAGAATTAATTTTGTATTACAGGGAATCATTTTAATTATTCATTAATTGATTGGTTGTATTAAATCATAAATATTTCATTCATTCAATAATTTCCATAAAATTTAAGGAAACGAAGTAAGCGTATGTCTTGCTCTTGTCAAGTTCGCGAGAGGAAAAGCTTAAATGACTACAACGTCACACGCTTATGTTTAGTCATCACAAACCTTTATCTTCGCGTACTAGCGCGTATTCGTCGTAATCTGTCTGCGCGTATTCAGCAAAATCTGTGAGACGAATTCGAGCAAGTACGCAATATATAATATATAGCATTCGCTTAAACTCTTTTCTCGTGAACTCTTCGTCGCAAATGAAGGTTATGGAATAGAATTAAAAAAGAAAATCTCTCATAAAAGTTTCACTTCAATAAGGTTCTATTTCACGAATGTAATTTTTTTTTCATAGAAATCGTTTTTCGGCATTAGTGATAGATAATTTTAACGATAATTTATCCGCGCAGCTTATCACTTTCGTTCGATATTTTGATAATATAGTGCAATCAGGTCCAAATTCATTTTGTAGTGTTTTTAATTGTAAAGACAGATCTATATTTGTGTTGAACTAATATAAGATGACTGAAATAGCTTTGGTAATCTAAAGAACGTAATGTACATTAAGTAAAAACAATCTTGATATAATACATACTCTTTACCAATCCGACATCATAAAAAGAAAAATCGTAATTTAAAAAAATCCTGTAATAGATAACGGATTTAAATTACTTCAAGTATAATATTTCTTTACAAAATCCTTCATACATAGTCCAAACTAAAAAAAAACTTTTAGCATCAATTTTAAAGTTGGACTTAATGAGCTTTACTGTATTTTTATAAACAAATATATAAATATCAGGGTTTTCATTAATGATTACTTTATAGTCAATAAAGTGAACACCCTTCATAAGTCGAAAACCATCAGAAATTGTTTAAGGTCTTCTTTCAAGTTCGACTTACAGAGGTCTGACCTTTTATATATTAAATATATATTTCATAAAGTATCAAGATTTTCATTAATACTATGTTAGTCAATAAATATACAAAAACAATGATTTTTATAAATTTATAACATGATTACTAATCAATTTAATACACATCTTTATAACTAGGGCTTTTAAGGATGTGAAGTTCCGGATACTGGACTGGCATTAGACAGACAGACATCGGTTTCAGTTCATCTTAGCTCATATGCGTCCCATTGTTGGGCTCGACTCTCCTGCAGGAAGGAAATTGACCTACTACACCACGCTAGTCAGACGTGTTAGTTTTGGGTTTTATTTCGAGTTTTCCTTCTCTTGCATATGCATATACATGTTTGGGTTGATTACGTAACTCCATAAAATCCCTATTTATAATCATGTATGGTTTACAGTATTTATTGCCAACTAATTTAAATTTATTTACATTATTTAAAATTTAAGCATATACTAAAATAATATTACGCATACATTTACGAATTTTAAATTTTGTGAAAAACAAGATATGTACATTATAGAAAGTACAGTTAAGAAAATTTTTATGCTGTATCTATTACATTATATATTAAAAATAATAATAAATAATATTGTTTAATAATCTAAGTCTCATAAATAAAATACGTCCAAATAATTATGCAATTAAAATTGCAATTGCTGTTCCGATTGCAACTTCCGTGTGGTGATGGAGTAAGAATACGGTTTGTCACCGTATTTCTTGCCCGTGCCTGTAGTAAAAATCTGTTAAGGGATATAATATGCAGATAACATCTATGTAGGAGAAGGAATACTCGAAATAAAACCCTATACCAACACTTCAGATCAGTCTGGTATAGCAGTCAATTACCCTTCAATTGAAGACGAGGCTCAAAGTCAGCAGTAGGACATAATGATTTGTATAGAATCAAAATCAAGTCAGAATAAATTTACATACATAGCCTTACGCCTGTTTCCCAGAGCGGTAGGCAGATAGTACGAATTGCCACTTCACTCTCACTCATCAAAGTCTTCATCCATGCTCTACGGTTAGGCGTACTCTTAACATTATCTTCCACCAGCACATCTCCAATTTGACCCAGAAACGTACGTCGTTATCTTCCTCTTTGGGGGCGTCCATAAATTACGTGAGGTGTTTTTTTTAATTTTCTGTCCCTCCCTCGTCCCCCGGTGAGATGTCGTGAGATTTTATTCAACCCCCTTCCCTATCCCCCAATCTCACGTGAGATTTTTCAAAATGTTAAATAATATTTTCTTTCGAACGAATTAGTGAATGATCTTAATCGTATTACGATTACGCTTAAGATTAAATCTTAAGCATGTACAATCTGGATTAAATGGACCAAAATACAGGGTGGCGCAATAGAACGTGCATATTGCATCATCTTTTTTTGCGGGGTAGAAGGGGCGTGGGCGGGGGGAGACCGATATCGTTGGGTAGCGCGGTTCATAAAGTTTTAGTCACTATGAGTCACTTCGACGGGAAGCGTCGCGCATTTTGCGTGCGCGCATTTTACGAAAACTCTCGTTCGTACGTAGTTGTCAGGCGACTATTTTGTTCTGAGTATGGTGTACGGCAAATTAGGGAGGCTCCGAGTGCTAATTTAATTAAAATCTGGATAAAGCGTTTTGAAGAGACTGGATCGACGTTTAAACCACACGCAAAAGGTCGTCCACGCACATCTAGGACCGAAGACAATATTGAGAGTGTTAAGCAGTCGGTACGAGAAGATCCACAAATGTCTACTCGCAAGAGATCGTCTGTCCTAAACATATCGCGACGAAGTTTGCAACGAATTTTAAACTTGGATCTTAAATTGCATCCATACAAGCTGCAATTAACTCAAGAATTGAAAGACTCTGACTTCATAGAACGGCTCACATTTGCTAATGAAATGCTCAATCGGTTTTCAAATTTTGAAAACATCCTTTTCTCTGATGAGGCACATTTTCATATGAATGGGTTCGTAAACCGCCAAAATTGTCGTTATTGGAATAGTGAAAATCCCAGACTCAAACATCAAAAACCGTTACATAGCCCTAAAGTGACAGTTTGGGCCGCAATATCTGCCAAAGGAATAATTGGTCCTTATTTTTTTGAAAACGCACGGGGGCAAAACATCACTGTTAATACCGAACGCTATGTTGCGATGTTGGAAGGTTTTTTGGCCCCAGAACTTGAAAATTCAAGAATAAAGAACTCTAGGACTTGGTTCCAACAAGACGGAGCTACCAGTCACACATCAAATGACTCCATGGCGGTTGTGAAGCAGATGTTCCCTGGCAAACTGATTTCGAAAAGAGGTGATATCCCATGGCCTCCGCGCAGTCCAGACTTGACGCCTCCTGACTTTTTTTTGTGGGGATACCTCAAACACAAAGTCTACACCAATAATCCGAGAAACATCAGTCAGCTCAAGGAGAATATTCGTGGTGAAATGGCAGCAATCACACCAGCACTACTTAAGAAAGTTTTCGGTAATTTCCGTTTGCGGTTAGAGGAGTGCCAACGTAGAGAGGGTCATCATTTAGATGATGTTATTTTTAAAAAATAAACTTCAGTTATCACTTAATAATTGCTTAGTTTTATTTTAACTATACCTTTTGTATTTATTTTTTAATAATTATTTTAAAAATGCACGTTCTATTGCGCCACCCTGTAGTATAATTTTTTTTTGTTTCAATCAGAAAAAAATTGCGTTATATTTGCCGAGACCCCCCCTCTTTCCAACGTAAGATTAGATGAGATTTGACTCGACAACCTAAACATCTCACGTATTTTATGAACGCCCCCTTTGCAACCGTCCCACTCACACTTGCTTCGTCATACTCTCTTCACTTTTTTTTTTGCATGTCCAAACCACCTCAACATACCTTTTTAATCTTTGTCACTACTTCTTCATTCACTCCACTCCAATTTAGCCAATTAAATAAATTCAACACAACAAATGAATGCCGGACACGCTAGTCAGAGAGGTTGGTATAAGATTTTATTTCGAGTTTTTCTTCTCTTGCATAGATGTTATCTGTATATATTATATCCCTTAGTCGTCTTTTACGACATTCACAGGTACAAGAAGAGGTGATGAATTATATTCTTACTCCGTCATCACACGGAAATCTATTGGCACTTATCAAACAAAAAATATACAAGTAATAGGAGAAAGAAAACGTAACAAGGTGTATCGTAAAAGCACACAATAGAAGTGAAACTTTTGTATTACAAGGAATTATTCACCAATCACTTTTGTATTGCATTTATTGCTTCCTTCTGGATTGCATTTTTCATTCGTTTGATCTCGATCTCGTTCACTTATTTATATAAAATTATGAAAACTAGAAGAGCGTATGTCTCAGTCTTCTCAAGTTCGTGAAAAAAGAGCTTAAGCGACTGCTCTGTTGTGTACTTATACGTATTCGTCATATAATAAGCGATTGTTGTATCGCGTATTTATGCGTATTCGTCATACAATTAGTGACTGCTGTATCGCGTATTTATAAATAATCGTCATACAATAACTGACTGCTGTAACGCGTACTTATGCGTATTCGACATACAATAATTGACAGCTGTATCGCGTATTTATGCGTATTCGTCATACAATAGCTGACAGCTGTATCGCGTATTTATGCGTATTCGTCATACAATAGCTGACTGCTGTATCGCGTATTTATGCGTATTCGTCACACAATAACTGATTGCTGTGTCGCGTAATTATGCGTCTTCGTCATACAATAAGTGACAGCATAATCGCATACATATGCGTCTTCGTCATACAATTGGCGACTGTAGTATAGCGTATTTATGCGTATTCGTCATACAATGACTGACTGTTTTATCGCGTATTTATGATGCGTATTCGTCATACAATGACTGACTGTTTTATCGCGTACTTATGATGCGTATTCGTCATACAATGACTGACTGCTTTATCGCATACTTATGCGTATTCGTCATACAATAGGCGATTGCAGTATCGCGTATTCATCATACAATAAGCGACTGTTATAATACGCGCTAGTCATACAATTTTCACTTCAAAAGCGATATTTTCATCATACATAAGGATTGCTAATAATAAATAAAAAGCACTGCCATAGAAAAGTTTCACTTCAAAAATATCCGTGAAGACGATTGAAATTAATATATTTTCTAAATAAATAAACGTTATTATATCGAAATACAAAAGAAAAATCCATTATTTGTACTATGTATATGTGGATACGAATTACAAAATTAATTTATAAATTAATACTTTAGCGACCTATCGCAACAGCGTAACGCAACTGTTAGCCGACTTAAGAATTAATACCTTAAACATCAGATAAAAATATTCGCTGAATAAATTAAAATAATGAAATGATTTTAATCATTTCAGTATTTTTATTGCTTAAAATTGTGTTATATTATTGTGAATAAATTTTGCCTGATGATTAAAAATCAAATATCTTCAGAGTGTAATTCAAATTATCAATAGAAATTTTAAAGTATAATTTCATTATAAGTGTTTTGGCGACATTTATCAACCTTCTTTAACAAAGGAGAGAGGTTCTCAATTCGACTATGTTTTCTTTTTCGTATATACATATATGGATAGATTTTGATGATCCTTTTTTGTTTGGTAGATATACTTCACAGGTGATTCCATATAAACTTGATCACAATCTGACCAGTAGCTTTTGAGTTATCCTTAATTAATAATGCGTATTAGGTTCATCTGACTACATAGTTTTTAAGACAATTTTTATTTGTTAAAATTTTGTAACACTCCACAAAATCTCTAGTCCCAAGTATTAAAAACGAGTTTATTACCGCTAACCGGGCAAACAAAACTTCGTGCTATTATCAAAAAAGATCTTAAAGGATTCCTTGAAAACCGGCAGATCTGTCGGCAGATCAACTGAGGAAATCAATAAAATGAGCGATGCCGTTTAATTGCAATACTATAATTTGAAAAAGTTTATAAATAATTAAACAAATCTTCTTCATATATATATATATATATATATATTTCTTGTGTAAGTGTGTATGTCACTGAACTCCTCCTATACGGCTGGACCGATGTTGATTAAATTTTTTGTGTGTGTTCAAAGGGATTCGAGAGAGACCCGGTAGGTGACGCTGCTGTCGATTTCAAGGAGACTTCCTTTTATTTTATTTGAACAGAACGTCTGTCAGGTCAGCTAGTTAGTTATAAATGTTAATATGTCCGATTAGATTTGTTTTTAGTACCTACTACGCTACGAATTCCTAATAGGGATGGGCGATCTTTCTGAAAAAGATCGATTCTTGAATCGATTCGAATTGTCGTCTAAAGAATCGATTCACAATAAAATTGCGGTCTGAAGGATCGATTCCCGATTAATCGGGAATCGATCTATCAATCTTTTCTTTTGGGCGGCCTTGTGATGACCTTTTTTTTAGGAAATCTGGAGAGTAAATATTGTGATGAGCTTTTTTTTAGATTCTATAAATCGTTAACATATTTAATATCGAGGGGGCAAAAAAAATCGAATAACTGTTCTCTAGGGTAAAGTATCGATTCAGCAAATCGATTCAGTCCTTCGTATCGATTTATAAAATCGATTTTTGGGCCTAAAAATCGATTCTTCGATTAATCGATTTCAGATTGCTATCCCTAATTCCTAACACTGGTCGTGGTTGTCCTAAAAAACGACTAAGGGTTATCGACCTGGCTAGCTCCATCTGATGCCACCGTACATTCCCAATGAGGGTTGACGTCAGCCATGCGGCCGTTCATAAAACTGTTAGCTAAAACTTATTGCAATATGTACCTACTATGAAAGAAGAGCATTGCGTCGACTTCAAGTAATTGGAATCTCTTATCCCAATGATCCCATGATGATGAAATTGAAATAACTAAATAAATTATATTTGACTAGTGTACAAGTCATAGAAAAAGTTAATACTATTTTTGAAGTAAAAGCTTTCATAGGCAGGTTTTTGGTATGTGGTGTATATTCATGTAAGTCGTCATTGACATAGTCAATAGGGATGCTCGATGATCGATAATGTTCGATGACGAAAAGCATCAATGTTTTAATCGATGTTGTTATACAAAAAATATCGTAACATCGATGTTAACTGACGGCCTTCACGCACGACCAATGTAACCAGACAAATTATGTCTTCTATGAACGCTGTTACGTCCTCAGGCGGGTATCTTTACCTGTAGATTATTCAATAAAACGAGGTAAAACGTAACGATTTCACTGTATTTTATTTATTTGTCAATTATTAAGGCAAAAATAATCGATGTCATCCAACATCGATGTTCGGTTTTCGATAAATATCAAACATCGACGTTGGGCTTTCGATTATGACATCGATATTTTTCTAATATCGATCATCCATATTATCATGACTATTAAGTCAAGTGACGTATTAATGTTAACACTATCTGTAGCTATGCCAATGTCACTATATATGTGCCGACATAATTCAAACTAGCTGTCGGAAAACAAAGAAAAAAACCTTGATTTTTAAACATTCTTCATTTCTGCTCGGCTCCTATTAGTTTTAGCGTGATGATATATAGCCTATAGTCTTCCTTGATAAATGGGCTCTCTAACACAGAGAAATATTCAAATCGGACTAGTAGTTCTTGATATTAGCGCGTTCAAACAAACAAACTCTTCAGCTTTATCTATTAGTATAGATTTAAGATCAAACAATTTAAAACGAAAATAACAACTGTTTGTTCGTACTTTTAAGTCTACACCTTTGTTAGCAGTCCCTAAGACTGCTTTTTGTTGTTTATTTTTCTAATTGGTTAAGAACTCTTCTAGGACTAGAAGCAAAGAGAAGTAAAATAATTTGAATTACACTCTCTTGAACTTACTCAGCCGACGGCTTTAGATGGTATAAGTTTATCTGTGCATATGCATTGAATGTTGATATTTTACAAATGCGATGGCTGCCAGCTCCTTGCAGAACTCTTCGAGAACGATCAGACTTTCAACTAACTGGTTATGTTCACCACTGTAATTAAAAATTATTACAAATTTTATAAAAATATAAGACGTGTAGTGACGGAGTAAAAATATAATTCACCACCCCGTGGGTGTCGAAGTAACACCCTATACCAACCCGCCTGATCAGTGGGGTATAGTAGGTCAATTTCCCTCCCTATATCCATATAGGCTCGAGCCTCCTCCAGGGCAACGCCACCTACCGGGTAGGTGGCGTTGCAAACGATTTCAAGGAATTCCTTTTATTTTTTTATATTTAAACAGGACAGCGTCTGTTGGGACTGCTTGTTACATTTCTCTGTGTGGTAACGTAATAATACAATTCACCACCCCCTTTTTTGCTTATGCGTGTCTTAAAACGAATATGAGATATATGCAGATAAATTCTATTAATAATATTTATATGGTGGTAAAACCACACTATTGAGAGTAGTTTGTCTACAGCCACAGGCCGGTCCGTCCACGGTAGTACTATACTAACGCAATAATTCGACATCTGACTAGTAGGAATTTGTCCCTGCACTTCGTTCGCTGAACGAGAAAGCCGGAAGCCCAACTTTATGAGAGTGTTCGCGTATTTTGGTGTTACCTTTAGTATCATCGAACCTAATTGCACGAATTCACATTCTCCACAATAGGCAGCGGCTTAGTAAAGATCCATGAGCGGCAGCATCACTTACCATCAGTCCCACATAACTAATTTATATGCAAAGGCCACATTTTGGCTTTCTATTATAGAAAGAGATAACACCGAAATTCTCCCCCTACTGAGAGCAATTTCTCTTTCAGTGTGAATCGATCCCGGCTAACAAAATAAATGATCTTACCTCTCATCATAGCTAGGATCTTCACTCATAAGCTGCAACCTAGTATTTTCTATAACCTTATTATAATTCCTTAACCGTGGTATCTCCATTGTCAGCCTTTTAGCTAACTCCTGTAATGTCTTAAATAGCGTCGGCGTCTTTTTAGCAGTTGGTAGCATTGGATTCAATAGATATTCGTGTAAATTAGGATGCGGCAGCAAAGCCAATTTTGATACTATAGACGTAAGGTGCAAATTTACTTGATACGGCATTGTCGGCATGTTGGACAACAATTTGAATATCATTTTAAAGAATGGTCCTTCGTCAAATTCTTCTTCTAATATTTGATTTGAGTTATCTCTAGATCTCATAACTAGTTTTTGTGAGAAACGATTATTGTCGTTTTTCTCTGGTTGGATAGTGAATGCTTCGTCTAGGTGTATGTCTGCTTCGGGTCTACTGTCGTAACTATGGGTCGAGCTGGCTGTTGTATCCACCCAGTTATATTCCGTTGGCCAGTGGAATGTTGAAGTTACATCTAACCAATACTGAAATTACATAAATATTTTTTTTACATTACGCACTTCCCAATTTCAACTGTGAATTATTTTGGGAAAATATTGCATAGATGCGAGTTTCATAAAAAAAAATACATATTTATAATTTAAAATTCTATCGGCGACAATTTATTGTATTTTAAAAGTATTCTATAAAACAAGGAAATATGAGATAGGAATGGATTCTAATCTGGTCAGCGTGCTTTTTCGTGTAAATCTGATTGAAATGTATAAACTCAGTGATACTTAATCCGCAACATTTATTTATTCATTCGTTTAATGTTCATTAGAAATTGAATAAATCAATTATTACATTCGCATAAGCAAGACAAACTTCGCTTTAAATCAGCTGATCGGCCGATGGCCGTTCACGAGGCGCTTTTGTACCTACGTTAGCATTGAAAAGTTTGCGCAATTCATACCTATTTACTGACGAAGCTTTACATGCCTACTTGTATCCTGCCTGTACATGCCTACATAATACGTAACATTTAAGGCATAGACTCTTAGACACAAATTTTCGAAATCACTATAACTATTACGTTATATTGTTTTTGTGTAATATACATTCTAATTACGATCTATGACCGTTAAATAACAACATACTCGAACGGTAGCCCTGTAACCTGATACAACCTGTATATGAAAAATTGTATATTTTGATTTACTAAAACGGAGCTCTCTATAAATAAGATAACTGTCATGTTAACCTATTTGAGAAACTGGGTAAATGACCTCTATAATCCGCACGCTGTTAACTTAACCAAAAATATTTTACGCTTGAGTTCCAAAGGGTTCATCTATAAAGTATGTCATACTTATTTCGTGATTTTTTGACCACTCCCCTATCCCCCGTCCTTGTTGGCTCCCATAGTTGGTCACATTTGTGAGAACCCTTACCTAGTGTGATGTAACATATTTTTCAATTTTAAAAAATATGATTAATGAAATCACGAAGAAACGCGGCGCGTGTGGCAGTGTTTGTCAAAGAGTAACTAAAGTTACTGAAGACATAAGGTTGAAAATATTTTTAAGTTTTTCATTAATAATTCAAAACTGGTATTTTAACACTTAGATGTATAAGACTATAAGAGTGGCGTCAAGAGACTAACGACCCTACCCACCCTTTGTCACACAATTTCACACTTCCTCGAAACATCCTCCCTGCCTTAACCTGTGACGTACTTTATGGATGACCCCTAACCTAAAATCAGTATGCCCTAGCCTAGTTTAAATAGATAATCTAAAGTTTACAGTAAAAATTAAATATAATTTACCTGATAATGTCGATGGGCGTCATGTATGTAATGTTCGTAGTCAGCGCCCACAGGATCCGAGAGTATGGCGCGCGGCAGCAACAACAGGAAGCTGTAAGAACGAGGGTGCCAATGAAACACACTGTATACTTCAAATACGTTTAATTTCATAAAAATATTATACAAACAAACATCACAGATCTTAATAGTAACATATTTTTAAAATCATTAAGACTATTAATTTATTTATATCTTTGTATTTTTTAAATGTTTAATATATACAAAAGTATAGAATTTGTAGATAATTTTACATAGAAAATGATATAAAACAAGCATAGACAAGAGGTAAAAATAAATAACAGGCTAATAATTCAACCAAATAATTATATATAACTAATATAGTGGAGTCTCGATAAGTCGAGTTAACGAGTATTCCACTTAATAAGTAGTTCGGGATACAGAGAAATAAATTCCTAAAATATAGACTTTAAAAGGCGCGACTTTTAAGTAAATATACTAGAATACCGAAAATGCCATTCTAGATTTTATTGCTCAGTTTTAGGAATTGAAATCAGACATAATTATATTATATATTAACTACGACTTACAGAGTCTTAGTTTTAAAATTACAATTACCTCAATACTTCACGTCAATAACGAATTACAAAGTCTAAATAAATCGAAATACCGCGTATTTATGATTTCAGCAGAAGGCAATGTTATTTTTTTCGACTTACTGTGAAACACGACTTCACACACAATAACGAGCTTCGAGTTATAGAAATTCCACTGTATAACATTCTGATTAAACAGACAAAGAAAAAGAAAAAGATAAATATATATTGAATGGATGCTACAACTCGTGAACAATAAAGATACCCAATTAGATTTGTAAGCGATCGAATAAAATTGATACAATAATGAAATGTATAATAAAGATTTGTTCCGTGTGGTGACGGATTAACAATACAATTCATCACTCCCTATCTTGCCCGTGAATGTGGTAAAAGACGACTAAGGGATATAATACGCATATAAGATCTGTGCAAGAGAAGGAAACCTCGAAATTAAACCCTATGTACTAAACTTGTACTCTTAGCGTCCCAAGAGAAGAATTTATATCGTTACGAATTACCATATACCATAATAGTGTATTAATTATATGATATGCTATTTAAAAGATTTTCGCTTTTAACGTCGAAAATTAAGTAATGTTTTCAAGCAAAAAAAAAATTGATTTATCTCGCTTAGACCATATATTCTAAGCATGCGATTGTTAAGTATTCGCTGACCCATCTACTAGTTTGCAATATTGTAAAAGTAAATTAAATCAATAAATGTAATAAAAAAATACTAACAAATGGTAAGTATCCTTAAAATTCTCCCTTATAATTAGTCGCTTCGCGTATTATAATCATCTCAGCCCATATACGTCCCACTGTTGGGCTCGGGTCTCCTCTACAATGAGAGAGAAATTGACCTACTATTCCACGCTGAGCACAGAGGGTTTTATTTCGAGTTTCCTTCCCTCCTCTTGCATCATGTTTCTGCATATATCCCTTATTCATCTTTTACGATACCCACGGGCAAGGTAAGGATAATAGTAGGGCACGGATAATGCATTTAATCATTTGCATTTAGTTGTTTTCATTAACATTTGTTTTATTCAGATTAATTTTATGAACTCTCGTACAATACGAAGTATGCAGAGATCATATTCATAATTGGATATCTTTATTATATTTTGAAGCACGCGACTTTAAAATATATTCAAAAGACCTAATAATGTAGCTCAAATTATACAAAGACAAATTTATACATGACAATAAATGAAATTTCATTTATTATTTTATGACACTGCATAGGCATGGCAACTTAGAATCAATTTAGATCTAATAAACTTATCGCGAGAATATTGACAAAATAAAATACCCAAAAATCTTTTATCTACTGATTCCGATATCGATGCCATGCATTTCGCAGCTCTAATAGTATAATAAGCGTAGTTTTATTTTTTATACATATTTTTAACTTATTTCAGAACACGTCAAGCTACTCGAAGAGTATTGCGAGTACTCGAGCTGTTTTAGCAAATATGCGAACAATGTAAATTGACACTTATTTAGATGTATTTAAAGCGTAATTGAAAAACCCTTTTAAGTTCCCTTATCTCTGATATTTACAAATGGACAATAAAATTATTTACAATAGGTATTTCGAATTATAAACATTTTACATGATATAAAAATTTATGGCCAAAATTTAGCAACATATTTTAAACTATATAGCGTAAGACATAACCTAAAACCTCACAAATTAAAAATAAATATCGCTAAAGGAAAGAATATTTTAAAACCAATAAACCATAATAAAATTAAATCTTAAATCTAATTAGCGTGAAATGATATGCAATAATTTCTTTATACAATCTAATAGGAAGCTATTTTACAATATTTACAACAACATAAAATTCCCGACCATAATATTGCGCATCAATACTTGGAAAGAGACAATCGATTAATTTCGGTTTTCGTATAGCATTGTCCCTATCGCACACTACCTTTGTGACGCCACACAGAACCCTACCAGCTGGTATCTATTAGCAGCTATTAAACCTGCTTTTTTTTGTATGTATAACTGTTAGCCGCAATTGGCTTTCACAGCTTTGCCGGGACTATGGGTGACCGCTGAGGGCTCTTAACCCGGCTTGCGACTGTTTGTTACTAAATAAAATATATACATATATCTATTCTAAGTCTTTTTTAAAGCGAAGTTTTCATACGGACCTTGGGGACTGAGCATTCTTGGCGTGCTAGGCGTGGGCTACAGTTACACGATACACAAATACAATGGTACATTGTTATTGCATTGCATTGTTATTAATACATGCATCATTAATAATTATGACACATGAATTCATATAAATTTGTTTGCATTAATGCATTATAATGTATTATTAAGGCATATATTACAAATAAGATATCTGATAGCAGATTTTTTTTTAAAGTAATTTAATTTTCTAGTATAATGTAAAAGGTTGTTTCTTTTGGGCGGCACTGTATTTTTAACGAGTAACAAACGTCATTGAGGTGGTGTGTGACAGAGACAATGCTCTACGACGCCGAAATTAACCGATTGCCTGTTTCCAAAGATCGATGTGCAATATTTATTGACGGATACTACTTAAAAATAATGGCAGACTATTTATATAAATAGCGATTATATACTACTACTCCGAAACTATAGGACAACTCAATCAGATCGACACCAATGGATTGTAGTCAAAATAGTCTTAATAATTTATGGTAGTTATCGTAAAAATAAATATGCTAACGGTACACGATCTTTTACAATTTTTAGATCAATAAACGGCTTCAAAATTTACATGAACATTTTTATGATAGCAAGAATGAAGATGACAGTTGTGCAATTGACGTAGGTTCTCGTCCATGTGTAGAAGCAAGAATTAATAGAACATAAGCTAACCACATTGGAATCAGAAGAGACCACAAACAATATATATTAGTATTCGCAAGAATAGGCACATTTACGTATCACTACGCACTTTTAAGTCTTGTTTTTTCGTATTGAATAATGAATTGAAAACAATAGTTACGAAACGACTAAGAGCGATATTCTGTTGTATGACGTCACTTATTAAGAGGAATTAATTTTTACCAAAGTTTTTTAAATTTTTTATTTTTTTATTGCCAACGGTGGCAAACGAGCAAGCAGCACACCTGATGGTAAGTGAAACTGCTGCACATGGACCTTTGCAATACCAGGGGCACAGCCAGGCCGCTGCCTACCGTGAAGGAAATACTCTTCTTAAATCTTCTTATCTTTATAAAAGTAATTTCGTCGTTTTAAAACATCTAAAATGATGATATCTGATGTTTACGTGAGCACTACACATTGTAAATAAAACTACTTTTACGGATTATATCGCGTTTGTATTTGATTTATGATTGCCCGACGTTTCGAACACTTTGCAGCATTCATGGTCACGGGCGGACTAAGGTGTCTCACGTCCAACAAGTACAACATCTAAAATGTTTCATATTTAGCTTTCATTTAGCTTGTTTAGATTAAATGAGGTAGACCGTGATTTTAAAATTATCGTCAGTAAAATACTGTCGCGAAAGTACAAAAATAGCTCGAGAATAGTACGAAAGTGTTGATCACCATCATCACAGCTCAGTTACGTGACGTAACTTAGGTCCCACTGTTAGGCCTCAGCCTACTTCAGAATAGGAGTAAAATTAACCTACTTTACCACGCTAGTCAGGCGGAGGGTTGCATTTCGCGTCTTCCATCCCTTGCATAGATGTTACATGTATGCTTGCATAAATGTAAAATCAATATTATTTAAACAGTAATCGCGCGTTTACCTATAGTGTAATTCAAAATAGTACCTAACCAGAAATGTATTTGTAGAAACGTACTTCTAATTAACCCCCCTCTCACTGCCTTTTTCGCTCTCCCTCTCTGCCTTCCCCCTGCGTAAAGGTCTTGTGATAATTTCAAATTAAAATAGGTCAAGCGTTTCAATTTTACCTAGTACCCGTTCCTTGCCTACTAGTTTAATGGCCTACAGAATTTACTTATTCAATAAAAACCTAACATTCTATCATAGCTCGTTAGAATTTTATTAATATGGACATTAAAATATATTATATAAAATAAGATTATTTTAAGCATTGCATCGCTTAATTTGATAAATGTTATATTTATAAATATGCATTATTTATGTTAGTCGCTAAATATGGCGCTATCGTTACAGTTAGACGGTATTTCTATATTTTCTTTTGCCATTATATCTTCTATGGATGTTCTGAGCTGCTCTAGCCGCCTAAAAAGTTAAGCTTGTATTAAAATTAGTTAAATTGGCCAAAAGCATTTTGCAAAAAAAAAGTAAGCATTACAAGCGTTAATCGGTTAGTATGTATTTCCGAAATTGTTAGTTGAAATCATTCCTTTTTTAATATTTTCCGTTATCAATGTTAGCCCTATGGCATGTAAATCATTCGCGTATGGAAAATATTAAGGCATATTATTTTAAAACTAAGTATCACATGGATTCCTTATTCTAGACGACACGCTTGAATTTAAATTAATTCAAATAATAATATAGACATAAAAACCCCATAAATATAACATACAGGTAATATTAAATGAATGCATAAGCTCGCTTTTGCTACCGATCAGGCAATTACATAATTGTAAATAACGACAAATAGGAACGTTTGCTTTTTTTTTCTATTGATCAGCCCATAGATGTTCATTGTTGGATATAGGCCTACAAGAATGCCACTCGGAACGGTCCTGTGCCACATGCATCCAACGACTTTCTGAGACTTCTAAAATGTCGTCAGTCCGTGATTTTTTTTTTTGTTTTAATTACTAGAAAAACAAATTAAAAAAAATATTATATTATTCTGTCAAATACTTTATATTTATAATCTTGTATGTAATTTAAAATGTTAATTCTCTTTAAAATTGGCTTAAGAATATTTAAATACATATTTATACAAAATACTTCCACCGCCCGACACTTATTTGAAATAGTATTTCAACATTAAATCAGGCTGGTTTTAAATATTTAATTAAATATTTAAATCTAACTCCTTCACCTAACCTCTATTTAACGTGGCGTTTAAAACTTAAATTCAAGTGAGAACGAACGTTTAGTTACGAATACTAAAAATTCTCTTCACTTAATGTCTACAAAAAAATCTGCCACCACCTGACGTCAATTTTACAAAGTGTTTACCATTAAATTCGATTGTCTGTTTAATTAAACATTTATCATAATCTCCCTTCACCGAACATCTATTTAACGTAGCATTTAAAACTGAAATTCGAGTGTGGGTGAATATTTAATTACGTATACAAAAACAGCCTTCAGGAAACTTCTATTTAACGTAATAATTAAACATTAAATCCCAGTGTGAATGCATATTTAAATACATATTTACGCAAACACCTCCCACCACCTGAAGTCTATTTAACGAATTTAACATTGAATTCAATTGTTTGTTTAAATAAATATTAATATAAAATATCTCTTCTATCTTCTTATTTGAGTGTGGATGATTGTTTATATACATATACAAAACACTCCATTCACCAAACGTCTATCTAACGTAATAGTTAAACATTAAATCCCAGTGTGAATTTATATTTAAATACATATTTATACAAAAAAAAAACCCACCACCTGATGTCCTTCACCGTCTACTTAAGGCACTGTTAAAACCTAACTCTATTACTATCGACGTTTAAATGAAAGTAATAAATTATTGACTGTATGAAACTTAAAAAAAAACGAGCAAATCACTCGAAGCACCGAAATTATCAAAACTGGCCAGCCCAAGAGGATATAGTGCCGTTATCGCCATTCTCCGTAATGGAGTTGCTATTCGCATTTAGTGATAATTCATCCATTCACCTGGTATTCCCTCAGCCGGTTTTTATGACGTCCACTAGAAGGTAAAGGTGGTGTTAAAGTGTATTCTTAATCCGTTATCATACGAGGAGTACAATGTAACATAAAATTAAATTAATATAAAACCAATTTTTACGGACTTCATTGCGTTTTTAGGGCTTTCATCGCATTTAAGAAACTTATAACACCAACACATAGCAACGCATAGCATGACTGGTACTGATCCCGGGGTTATGGCACTCCCCACTTGAGCAGGCTTTACTTTATTAGTGGACGTCGTCGATGAATAGATAGGTGAAATAATGCAAACACAACTTTAATTCATGCATTAATATGTATGAGGATGACTATTAACTTCAGTATCTGTATGACATATTGTTTCCTACCAGGCTAACCATGGACGTCAAGAATTCGGTACTAGTGGTCGGCACAATGGTGAAGGGGAGATAATACGGTAGGCTATGATGCCACGTGTCGCCTTCGTTACCTCGGACAGAACAGTCGGCGCGAATGTAGGGACACGAAAAAAGTATCGATACTTTTAGGTATCGAGTACTTTCCTTTCGATATCGATACTTTGCATTCGATACTTTTACTCAATGAGTACATTTTGGCAGGTATCGTATCGAATAAATTTTAGAAATTAGCCATGTTAAACTTGACCTTACGGCTCACGTTTATGGTAACGCCATCTAGTTCAAACGTAATGAACCTTCTAAAACGTGGCTCCAAATATTCACAGACGGTAAAATTCCTAAAAAAAAAGCTCATCACGACATAGGTTCTAGGAAAAGTAATCCGTACTCGATACTTTGAAGTATCGATACTTTTGTTTCGATACTTTATTGAGTACGATACTCTTTCTTAGATACTACTCATGAGTACAGTATCGATACTTTCTGTTCGATAGCGTGTCCCTACGCGAATGCTTAACGCCCACCCAAATAAAAAAGTATTATAATCCAATATATGTATATATATATGTATATATATGTGTATATATATATATATATATATATATATATATATATATATATATATATATGTATTTATGTATTAAGCTTTGAGTCTTTACTACCATATTTAAAGGCAAAACAAACGTTAATATGATCATCCTCTAAAACCCTATCAAAAACATTTCCGTTATAATGCGTTTCGGTTGCATACATAATTAAACGTTTGAATGGGAGCCGTAAGCTAAAATGTTCAACAGCAAGCGTTAGATCGATCATCACATCCGATATATTATGTCATCATCATAGGCCCGAGTCCGAGAGTGGGTACTCCTCGTCACGGCCTCGTTCACTATGGGAGGCAAATTGAAGGAAAAAGGCTGAATATTTATTAATATACATTATATACTAACAAATAAATCGCCTAATGCTACTAGTTCATGGTCGATCAGGCTGGGATTCCAAACCCATGCAGAGAATTCAACATCACGGTGCTTTGGTTACCGGGTCGAGGACGAAAAATTGATTCTGGTCGCTCAATTATGACAGCAGGGTACGGATACGGTAACAATAATTAAAAAAAAATTAAAGCATGCTTCATTTAGTCCCCCTGGTACCTTCTTATATTTTATCTCAATAGTAAGTACATACTGACCTGTTGATAACTCTATGTATGTTGTCGGTGCCTTCGTCGTGCTGTTTGGGGTCTAGACCCTCGTGAGACAGGATATCTGTGATCTGTTCGTTCACGTGATCTTCATGCTGGAGTTGTTTCATAGCTTCTCTATAACAATAAAATCATTATCATCATCATGATCACAGCTCATATACAGGACGTATATGAGCTGTGATGGATGGATGGACGGACGGACGGACGGACGGACGGACTCAAGCCTCCAATGGGAGGAAAATTGACCTACTATACCAAACTGGTCAGGCGGATTAGCATAGGGTTTTGTTTCAAGGTTTCCTTCTCTTTATTCTTTCTTTCCTTCTCAGATAACATCTATATATTATCTACATATTGTAATCGTCTTTTACGACACCCATGGGCAAGAAAAAGGGAGGTGATTTGTATTCTTATTCCGTCACCACACGAAATATTAATTATACGCAATAATTTTTATCAGCGATCCTTAAAGTTTAGATAAGACCTCATAATTATCTCAGCCCATATATGTCCCACCGGAGAACGTTCTCCATTATGGAAGAGAAATTGGCTTACTATGCCACGCTGGTCAGACGTATTGCAATAACATTTCGAGTTTTCATCGATTTTATATGGATGTTATCTGCATATTATATTCCTTGATTGTCTTTTACGACACCCACGGACACGGGCGGAGTCGTGACGTCGTCACAACGCGGGAAAATATCAGAAAATTTAATTAATCTCAATGTTAACTTAAAATAATAACTCATAGAAGCTAACTCCGTGCACGAAATTTGAAGCATTTCAATTAGAGCCAGAAATGGCTCCCTTCGCCAGATCGATCCGTAGTGTACAAGGTCACTGCGTAGTGAACTCAGTTCTTAGAAAATAAATAATTATGACGGTTTGTGCATTCAAACGGACAACACATATGAAAAACAAAAGTGTATTAACATTACTTTTCACAGGTAATCATTCAACATATCAGAACAATAATCTGTGGATCATACAAAGTATTGTCTTGCGTAGGAATCGAACTACACTATAGGCCGATATTATAAAGACAACTCCATCTGCGCAATCATTTACCTGTTTCTCTCTCGCTCCCGACATATTGAGATGTCGTTAAGTCTGTCGCGCTCCGTGTCATCAATGGGGGTGTGATGTGTTAGGTAACCGCGAGATGCTACCCTCGCCAATACCACCCGCTGTATACTGTGCTCTGTACCTTTCTCTATTATAGTCTGCAATAAAAACATAGACAATGGAATTTAAAAAAGAAATGTCCACATGATGACCGAGTATACATTTATCCACCGCCTCTTTACACGTGGGTACAAGAGGCGGTGGGATACAGCTACAGCCACAAAGCCCACCATACACCAACTCACTCCACCACATCCACCATACCCCAACTAACCCCACTTCACCACACAACACTCCGTCTTACCCCACTACACCCCAACTCACAACAACACACCCCACCTCATTCCAACTCACCCCACCACAACACACACCACCCTAGATTACCCCACATATTCAGTCTCTAGCGCTTAACTATGACGAATACTTATGACCAGTGAATGTACGAAAGATTATATAGAAGAAATATTTAAAAAGTAGTTTAAGTTTATGTACTTTACCTCGAAAAACCGTAGCGTTTCCAACGTTAAGTCATAGTTCTCTGTGAGACAATTGTTGATCAGCGTATATAATAAAGGCCATTCAGAGACTTCACCATCACCAACTAGCCAGTTGGAGAATTCTGAAACAATACAGTACTTTAGGCTGCCAAGTGTGGCCAACAATGAAATAGCCTATGTCGACATAGGCTTCTCCATGGGACAGGGGTAATCGAGAGGCTGTCGATGGTAATGAAATAGAGGAGAAAATTCGTGCCCAAAATGTCACGTATAGTATTAAGAAGTTGAAAGAAGATTAATTAATAAATAATTAAATTGTAATAATAAAGAAATTATTTTAACTTTACCCCGGTATTGCAAAGGTCCATGAGCGGCAGCAACACTTACCATCAAGTGTACTGTTTGCTCGTTTGACACCGTTCGCAATTAAAAAAAAATATGGGACGAAATGATGATGATGAATTATAATCGAAAGTAAAAATTACCATTGATAAGATCAGGCGAGTCAACCACTTTAAGGCATTTGGCTAGTATGGCAGTGACAAGAACCGCATGATGGACATCTGTGATACCATTCTCTGCAGTACCTTCTAGAAAGTTCTGGCGGAATGTTCTCGACAAGTGAGCTGCTATGGTAGGGTGACATTCCTGGACAAATAAATAATCAAATTGATATTTTGATTAGCAATGTTTTATCGAAGCGCTCTTTTTTTTTACAGACTATAGTGTGGACATAGTTTGCCCGAATCTTCTGGTATGAAGGAAGGACTACGTGCTCCCGATAACCGTAGAGATATATCAGATAATAGAAGTCCATAAAAGATATAATGGGAGGTCCCATTATATCTTTTACAGACACTAAAAAAAATATCTACATTTTTTATAAATCATTATCATCGTTATCCCAGCTCTTCTACAACGGGAGGGAAATTGATCTATCACGCTAGTCAGATGGGTTGATCATCATCATCGCAGCCCACATACGTCCCACTGTTGGCCTCGGGCCTCCTCCACAATGGGAGGAAATTTAACCTGCTATACCGTGCTGGTAAGACATGTTGGCATAGGGTTCTATTTAGAGTTTTCCTTCTCTTGCACGGATCTTATGTGCATATTATATCCCTTAGTCGTCTTTTACGACATCCCTGGCAAGAAAGGGGGTGGTGAATTGTATTCTTTCTCCCTCATCACACGGCAAACAAAATGTTTTTATTTAATTACAGTATAATTCTGTTAGATTTTTTAGACAAACCCAATGCAGAAAATGAAAAAATTAAATAACCAATCATTATCAGTCTCTTTTTTTTGGCATGCTATATTGCGGGCGCACGCCGTCCCATCCGGGGTGACGAGATAGCGGCGCGCGACCCCATAACCCGCCTTATTCCCTTTCCTTCGCCATTGGGCTGACCACTGGTGCCAAATCCTTGACTTCCGTGACCAGCCCGGCAAGATACCCTTAGGGGTACCCTCTCAGTCCGAAGCCTCACCCGGCGCATCGCCCTCACGCGGTCGTTATCCTTCTAATCTTATCCCAATTAGATGGGATCTAAGTAATATGTATTCATCTTCCATCGTACATGTTTCAAAAGTTTTGATATCAGTTTTATGACTAACCGCCTGCCTAACGTTTACCCTCCTTGAGAATATAATTGTTCACCAGATGACATTAGAAGCAGTTAGCCAAGCTCAACGTAAAAGCTCCTAGTCGTTTTCTACGATAACTACGAGCAATGTAAAAGTTGGCAGTATTCATTGGCGTTACCGCCGAGCAAAAAATATTTTGTTTTTAAAAACAACACCCTGCGCTAAGAACAAATCCTTGTGTTGCGGGGGACTTAACAAACATATAATTAACGGACACAAATTACATCTAGACACAGAACAACAATTTGTAGATCGCACAAAATGTTGTCCCGCGAAGCATTCGAACCCATGACACTGGCACGGTAGGTCGATATCTTAACCACTACTACGCACAGATAGCGCAAACGAAAAAACATTTCTTTTAACACTTAAAATTGAATTAAAACATTTTTAATAACGTATACGGAAGATTTAAACTTGTTCTTACTTTGATCCTCCATGAAATATGACACAAAATGAAAAGGTAGAAATTCCAAAGTACTTACTTTCATCAAAGTATCGCAATAATCTAACCAAGAGAAGAAACTGGTCAGTTCCCGGTAACCATGGAACTTGCTATAGGATTTATCACCAAAATCTTGTGCTACATATCTGAAAATAACCAATAATTCAATGTTTTTTTATAAACTTTGATCTCCGAATCTTCACAAATATTTTTATGAAACTCTAAAATTAACATGCCCTCTGAGATATTAGATTTAAATTAATATCATCATCATCATCGCAGCCCACATACGTCCCACTGTTGGACTCAGGCCTCCTCCACAATGAGAGGGAATTTTACCTACTATACCATGTTGGTCAGACATGTTGGTATAGGGTTTTATTGCGAGTTATCCTTCTCTTGTACAGATGTTATGTGCATTTTATATACCATAGTCGTCTTTTACGACATCCACGGACAAAATAGGGAGTGGTGAATTGTATTCTTACTCTGTTACCACGGGGAAAATTAATATATTGTCATAATATAATAATTGTTACAAATTTAATGTTTAATAAATAATTAGTGACCAACAACAAAATATTTTTTTCATTGGCAATAAATTTGTATCAAAATTTAGGTCAAAATTTAATAACTAGAGAAGGCTCAAGCCCAGCAACGGCACGATGATAGATACTTAAGTCTATCGACGTCCACTGTTCGACATAGGCCTTCCCAAAGAAAGCCAAAAGCATAATCGCCACCTCTTCTAGGCCGGTAGGCGACCAAAATCGATGCCCCAATTTTCCTAGTAGAATTCTGCTGCCCATTTCCAGGGTGATTTCAAAGCAAAAACTGATGATACAGGGTACTTACGCCCAAGTTATATTGAGATGGTCCACATCACTTGGATCCACATTTGCTGGTACACATTTATACTTGGTGGCCAGTTTCTCCACTATGGTTTCGCATGCTGGGCTGCAACTGGTTACCAGATTGGCTATATCGTCCTCCGGCAATGATGACACTATCATTATGCCTTCACACGCTCTGAGGACTACTTGGTTGTCCTGCAAATAGAACTCAATAAGTTTATTTACAAATTGCCTATTCATAATCTTTGATAGTAATTTCTAGTCATCATTATAATGCTCCCAATTAGTTGGGGTCGCCACAATAATCTTGTTACGTAGTAGATTTTTTTAAATTGCTGTTGATGGCAAACAGCACAACTGATAGTAAGTTATACTGCCTATGGAAATTTGCTAGACCGCTGCCTACCATAGAAAATGAGAACGGTATGTGATACTAAACGCATCACCAAGATCCACTCCACGCAAACACCGTCAGAAAGTTGGGCTTCCGGCTCTTTTGTTCACCGAACGAAGTGCAGTGAACAAAGAGAGTGTGGTACTACCCCGGACGGACCGACTCGTGGCTGTAGACTGAAGACTGTCAACAGCGTAGTCCTACCATTACAGTGTGGTTCTACTCTATACAAATAAAATACAAATACTCACAGCACTATTCAAATACGACAGCAGCAAATCGATTAACAGAAACTTATCATTGTCGTCGTACACTGTCTTATGACTCTTACACGACAGATTATCATCAGCTGAACTGTTTGAAGTCATGTTATATACATCATCTTTCCCAGTTCTGATAATAGATACATTCCTCAATGGATTTGATGGCAATTCCACTTCAAAAAGTGGATTTTTCTTTGGCGTTTGGACTTTACTTCGAATCGGTATTAGTTTTTGAATATCGTCTGGTATGCTGAGTAATGTGGACTTATCTTCGACAAACGGTGTGGTGAAAATGTTGGCTAAACCTGGTTCTTTTCGGACTAAACCGCATAATGTGAGTAGAAGTTCCACTTCTTCTTTCTCTGTAGGAGATGCTGGAGATTCATTGCATTGGATTAGCATGCGCTGAAAAATGTTCTTTTATATATTCCTTATTTAAGAGACTAAGTCGCCGCCCGGCTTCGTCTGAAGCGATAGAGGGGCGGCGCGAGGCCCAGTAACCCACCCATAGCACGTCGCCTTCGTCGTTGGGTCGACCACCGGAGTCGAGTTCCTTATCTTCAGTAGTCGACCCGACGGAATACCCCGAGGGAGTACCCTCTCCTAGACTTAAGTGATAGAATACACTTCACCAGAATGTCAAAAAACGTAGCCTAGGCTGGTCAGACAGATTAACAGTGCCTTAATTTCGCGTGAATCGTTTCTTACTATGATCACCATCATCATCTTCATCATCATTCTGCTGTTATACTAATTACTCGGAGTCTACTCAATATGTATTCGTCTTTCATAGTACATATTGCAAAAGTTTTGGCAATAGTTTTACGAGCGGTCGCCTGCCTCATATCAACGCATGCAAATGTAATTATGTATTGACCTGGCGGCATCACATAGATTTTGCCCAGGTCGATGATTAATCTCTTAATCGCCTTTCACGACACACGCTAGCAATGTAAGGGGTTAGTAATATTAGTAGCCGCCACCATAGAGCAAAGCGTTCTCCATGATACGGCGATTATGTCCTTATTTATTTATTAAGGAAAACATACAGCTTTGAAAAAAACAGGTAAAATAAAAACAAATGCACGTAACAATAGCTAAACAATTTCCACTTATGTATAACACAATGTAAAGACAAATAGAAAAATCATAATCGTGGCAAAACTATAGAAACTAAATTATAGATTACAGAGGAAGGAATTAAGAACAGAAACAGTAGACAAATATTATAGATACATTATAGATATGAATTAAGCATCAGTTCTTATCGTTTTTATTAATGAAACATATTGAGGACTTCCTCAATATGTTTCATTAATAAAAACGATAACTAATAATAACGATCCTTATGGCAAATATCAATTTCACTATAGCTGGCATTATAAGTTCTACAAGCTCCTACAAAGAATCGGTTACATGAATAATTAGTTTTACATGTAGGTACTGAAAATAATGAATTAGAGCGAGCCGTAAATCTTGGGCATCTGAAATCTATCTGGCCAAGAAGATACGGAGAGTCAACAACACTATGCACAATTTTATATAAAAATATCTGGTCCCTATGCTCACACCGTTGCTGCAAGGATAACAGTTGGGTTGAGCTATTATTAAACCTATAACTGAGCCTACGTACAAATTTATTCTGGATTCCCTCAATTTGGTTCTTATACTTCGCATAAATAGGGTTCCATATTATTGATGCAAATTCCAGACGAGTTCTTACTAATGAATTGTATAATATTAAATAAGTGTTTTTATTTTTAAAGTCTTATTGCAGAATGTTGTCTTTAAAACTATACTCGAATGTCGTCGTCTCATCATCTCAGCTCATAAACATTCCACTGCTGGGTTCTAGCTTTCCCCCCAATAGGAAGGAAGTTGATCTACTACACCAGAGGTGGCCAACCAGTCGATCGCGATTATTATTGCAATCGATCGTGGCAAGGCAAAAATATAAATACGTAAAACAGACTGCGCAACATCAATTGCATTTGTGTACTAAACTAGCATAGTTTCATTTAGTTGCATTTAAGATTACAAGAAGTATGTAATTGGTAGACCGCACAGGGTTTCATCGGTAAACAGTAGATGTTGCGTCCTCTATACCGTGCTGGTCAGACATGTTGGTATATAGACATGTGGATTTTATTTCGAGTTTCTTTGCATAAATTTTATATGTATAATATATCCCTCAGTCGTCTTTTACGACATTCAATGGCAAGATATTATATTTTTACTTCATTACCACACGGAATGCTAGTCTACCCACCTGTAGAGGTCTGTAAACATGAGCACTATTAACACAGGGTTGCCTCGTCCTCCTTAACAGAGCGGTACCAGTGGTCAGCGCAAGCGCTCTCGCTCCGGGTGGTCGGTCTGCGGCGGCGAAGGCAGTCAGTGCGTCTAGCAGACATATTGACCTCTGAACTATAGCTTCTAAGCAAGGACCTACTGTGCCACCGTGCTGTTCTTTTTCTTCGTCAACTATTAGCTGGAAATAATTATGAAATGAATTAGCTTAATATATTCGTTTTTCTCTATTTCAAACGACATTCCTCAAGAATAGTACGTGTGTCGTATATATAATAGAGGGAATTAATAAATATTTGCATTAAATACAAAAATTAAAAACTCAAATATTTCAATTGTGACAAATTAGTTCTTATAATCAGTGATTTCTGTAATAATATAATAGTTATATTCGATGCCTCTGATGATATTACTGTGAAAATTGGTCGGAACTACACTTACTATCATATAGCGTGGCGAGGCCTCGCCACGGCATGCGTTACACCACGCTTATGATCAGGATTACCCTCGCCTATAGATGTTTCACATCAAAAAAGCGAGTTTAGTAGAATAGAATAAAATATCATTTATTGTAACATAACAATAATTATATTACAGTATTTTTATAGTTTAATTTGACAATTATACGTATTACATTTGAATATTTGCAACAAAATGTGGCGTATGTTGTAATTGAGAAAGAATGCTGTCAATCAAAATAATCTGGTGTTAAATTTTAAATGAATAGATTATGTTTATACAGTTGCGAATGAGCAATGTCTGCGTGGAAAAATACACAAATAAAGTCAAAACATTCAGAAAAACGCTTGGCGACACTACAATTTTCATTTTCATATTTTTTTTATTTTGCTGTGTGGTGACGCAGTAAGAATATAATTCACCACCCCCAGTTTTGTCCGTGGGTATTGTAAAAGACGATTAAGGGATTATAATATGCAGATAACATTAAAGCAAGAAAAGGAAATCTCGAAATAAAACCCTAGTTTCATATCGAGATGACCTTGTTTGTCAATTCGTGAACAGCGTGGTATAGTAGGTCAATTTCCCTCCTATTTTGGAGGAGGCTCGAGCCCAGCAGTTGGAGCTATATAAGCTGAAATGATGATGATGATGAAACGTTTATATGTGCCGCTCGGGGCACCGCGCGCCGCTGTAGCAATTCGCTCGAATAAAACCGCACGCGTTTTCGCTATGAGCGGCGTCTCGTGGCGTGCTTCAAACATTTTCATACTTATGATTTTACCGCTCGCCGCCCCGCGCTTAGCTGCCGCTCACAGCGGCAAGGTCGTGAACGGGCCGTAACAGTTTAGACACTTTGTTTCCAAATAACTAAAAAAGCTCATCGCATCACGCAAATGTTGGTATTTCATGTAAAAAATATCCTTGATTTTAGCTAACTAAAAAAAAACGGCTCTTCACATAGATTCCTAAAAAACATCGATGTTTCAATACATCGATTTTTTCAGGGCGATGTTTTTTGTACATCGATGTTTAAGAACGAACATCGATGTTTTCAGGGCGATATTTTTCGTACATCGATGTTTAAGAATGAACATCGATGTATCGATACATCGATGTTTTTGGTTTCGATATTTGCATCCCTAGTCCTTACATTCCTCATGTTGTAAGAGACGACTAAAAGCTTTAAATCGCAAGCCCTACACCTGGGCCAACTCCATCTGATGACGTTTGGTCAATAATTACCTTCCCAAGAAGTGTTGACGTCAGGGAGGCGGCTGGTCATAAAACTGTTTGCCAACACTTTTTGCAATATGTACGGAGTAATAAGTAATATGTATTATATTGCATTAGCAATGTGACTTGGAGGTGAAAAAAACGATTAATACATAATCGATTTGTATTTCTTTAAAATAATACGATTTGTAACAAAATCGATTCTTTTTTAATAATCGAGTATTTTTATAATCTTTTTTAACTATTTGTAAGGTTGGATTATTTGTACATAATAATAAAATTAAATAAAAGTCGATAATACCTAAAACAACAATGTGTTTGTTTTAAAACTGAAAAACAAACCAAGTTTTTTCTTTACTTTTGGTGGCAATTTGGATTCATATGGTATTCTTGTATTATAAACAAATAAAGTAAAAATTTTAAGATCAAATAATAAAATAGCAAATAAGAATATAATCGATTTACTTTAATATTAAAAATCGATTTCTTTAAAATCGATTTTTATTATTTTAATAATCGATTATAAAAAATCGACTACACAGAAAAAATAATCGATTACTATAAAAATCGATTATTTTTTCACGACCCTATATTGCATCGATCCCAAATAATTGGAATAAAGACAGGATAATAATAATGATGTATAAATATGCCCAAGACCTTCATCCTTTCATCCCAATCATAAGTATCTTTTCACAGATAGGTACACACATGCAAATACACTCGTACAAAAATACACACCCATTCGCATACTAGTTAAGTTTTTATAATTATTTTTAAAATGTATATACCAGGTTTTGGCAGAATACTAATTTTTTTTAAAGAGAAAGGGCACGAGTTCAGCCAATAGCTTTTTATGCTCCTCGTTAAAATTAAACTATTTTATGTAAGAAATTTCCGTGTGGTGACTGAGTAAGAATACAATTCACCACCCCCTCTCTTGCCCGTGGGTGTTATAAAAGACGACTAAGGGATTAAATATGTATACAACATCGATGCAAGAGGAGGAAAACTCGAAATAAAACACTATGCCAGCAAATCTAACCAGCGTGGTATAGTGGGTTTATTTCCCTCTCACAGCGGAAGAGGCCTGAGCCCAGCAGTGGGAAGTATATGGGATATGATGATGTAAGAAGTTCTTTAGTTATTAGTTATTTTGTTTGTTATTTTCCCTTATGTTTTTGTTATGTTTTTCCTTCTTCTTTCTATAACGGTTAGATATAAAAAGCATTATATCAATAACTTCCGTTATAACGCAAAGCGTTACTTACATTCGTACCTATGTGGAATGAATAAAACTTCACGGCATAATGGACCGCTATGTAACTGTCCTGATTAACACACACGATCATATCGGCCACTAGCTAGTTTTGAACCATAGGAAATTTAAAAAAAACATGTTGATAGCAATAAATACGGTTGTAACAGATTATAATGCCCACATAAAGTGCGCACGCCGTGAAATAATTCGTTCATTTGAATATATCACGGTGAAAGTAATCTTATGTTAGTAGATAAGATAATGAAAGTATATAAATTTGGTGTATTTATGTGATGTGCAAAATATATTTGGACTAACTAGGTCGCATCGTCATGGTGCGGGTGTTTTTTCCTTATCTTTATACCTATATATAATTGTTTTGGACATGTGACTGAACTTGTAAACGGCTGGACGCATTTTGATGCTTTTTTCTTGTGTGAACGCAGAAGAATACTTTGTGTGATCCACAAAATCTTCTTCTGAGTTTGGATGTAATTTGTTTTCGTTAATTATAGTTAAGCTTTCCGTGTGGTGACGGAGTAAGAATACAATTCACCACTCCCTATCTTGCCCGTTGATGTCGTACAAGACGACTAAGGGATATAATATGCACATAAGATCTGTGCAAGAGAAGGAAAACTCGAAATGAAACCCTATGCCAACATGTCTGACCAGCATGGTATAGTAGGTCAAATTCCCTCCCATTGTGGAGAAGGCGCGAGCCCAACAGTGGGACGTATGTGGGCTGCGATGATGATGATGATGACGATGAATTATAGTTAAATATAGCGCTCAGCAACTTTCATCGTGTGCTACGTAGTCGCCACTCGAGAACCTTTCTTCCTGAGCGGTTGTCGATTCGTCGAGCGATGTGGCCTGTCCATTGCCACTTCTGCGTGCTAATACTACGTGCTATGTCGGTTACACCCGTTCATCTATGGATTTAGGTATTTCGGATTCTATCTCGCAGAGAAATCTCGAACATAGCCCACTCCACAGCATGCTGAGCGAGTTTGGTTATAAGGCGTACATTTAAGGAACACGTTTCCGTGCCCGAAGTTATCACTGGTAACGCACACTGCTCGTAGACGTGTGTTTTCAGATATTGAGGTATGTTGGATGAGAAGATCCTCTTAAGTTTCCCGAACGCCTACTGATTCATACGTTATAACTATAACACATTCCTTATTTTTACGATATATTTATCTTATCTTAAACTGTCGAGACATGAATTATTATTGTTATTGGGTAATTGTGTGTGATTGATTGATAGACTACGTTTTGAAAAGGTAAGAAAAGGAAGGAATGGACAAGAATCGTTAATTAAGGTTAAATTATACTTTTTATTTACATTTTGCAATGATTAAAAATTCGTAAAATCGAGGAAATCGTCATATTATGATTGAAGAAGATAAACGTAGAAGAACAATTAAACCGTTTACGTATCTTTTTGAACGTTCACAGTTCGTAAAAACACGTGAAAATACATTAGAATAATTAAAATAGCGTAATATCCGTGTGGTGACGGAGTAAGAATACAATTCACCACTCCCTATCTTGCCCGTGGATGTCGTACAAGACGACTAAGGGATATAATATGCACATAAGATCTGTGCAAGAAGGAAAACTCGAATTGAAACCCTATACCAACATGTCTGACCAGCATGGTAGGTCAAATTCCCTCCCATTGTGGAGGAGGCCCGAGCCCAACAGTGGGACGTATGTGGGCTGCGATGATGAATTGTCGCCTTCTCACGTGTTTAGCGACCTAAATACAAGAAAATTATCAGATGTATAATCTGGCAATACTATACAAAGACTTCTTTTGACAATCGAATGATGATATTTCATTCATCTCAGTCTTCATTTGTCCTCCTGTGGAGCTCAGGCCTCCTCTACGGAAGATAAATTGACCTACTATACCGCGCTGGTCAAACGTGTTGGTATAAAGCTTTACGTCGAGTTTTTCTTCGCTTGCACAATTGTTACGTGCATATCATATCCCTTAGTCGTCTGTTACGACACCCACGGATAAGAAGGGACAAAGAATTGTATTCTTACTCCATCACCATCCAGTTGGCAGTATTCGTAGTCGCCACCACACGGCTTACTTAAAAACTAATGTCTTTAGTAATCAGGGCGTAAACTAGGCTATATTTTATCCCGGTATTCCCACGGGAACTATTCAGTAAAGACGACTGAAACCGAAGCGAGGGCGGGTTGCTAGTTAGAAATATAAAAAAATGGACAAATCCGCTGAGTTTCTTGCCTGGCTCTTCTCAGTGCGGTCGCATTCCGATCCGGTGGTAGTTATTTGAATCAATTTTAAGTATTTACAGGCACAATTGCACCCGCGGGGTTTATGCATAATAAATGAGTTGAATTTGTATTTGGATCTTGAAAATGTTACCAGACCTGACCTAGACCTAAAAACCTAAAAAGACTAATGTGTTAATGCATACTAATGTATGCATTAAGGTATGAATCAGGGATTTCCAAAGCGTGTCCCGCGGAACCTAGGGGTTCTGTCAGGGGGTTCCGCCATAATTTTAGTAATTTATCTGTGAAATAACCGCCATAAATACCACGATTAAATATATTATTTTGAAACCGCGAAAAATTAGTGTATATAGAATTCGGATGTCTTAAAAGACGACTAAGGGATATAATATGTATATAACATCTATGCAAGAGAAGGATAACTCGAAACAAAACCCTATACCAACCTGTCTGACCAGCATGGTATAAGTAAGTGAATTTTCCTTCTATTGTGGAGAAGGCTTGAGCTCAGCAGTGGGACGTATATGAGAGGAGACGATGATGATTACACAAAGAACTTTAATGCGCAGGAATCGAACTCAAATTCATATAAATAAATCACTAATTAAATCACTACGACATTCGTGCAATCACTTTTTATCATACAAACGTTTATACATTTCTATCGCTTGGCGCAAATTAAATGCAATGTTTTGACCTAGTTTGTATCGGGCGATAGGCGGATATATATTTTCATTGTGTGAAAACTTTCAATTCGTTCGTTTATTTCCATCATACATCAACAGAGTGGTAACGGGGTAAGAATACAATTCACCACTCTCTGTCTTAATCGTGGGTATCCTAAAAGACGACTAGGGGATATATATGCATGCGGGTGACCGGATCGGGGAGAGGTTAGGCTCGCGACGGCGATCGGCGTCCCAGTAGGGGACGTCGACGGGTAAGGGTACTACCCTTGAGGTATTCCGTCGGGTCGACCACTGAAGTCAAGGAACTCTGCACCGATGGTCACCCAACGTCGAAGGCGACGTGCTATATGGGTGGGTTGCGGGTGTGCGTGCTTAAGCCCCTCTGTCGCCCCGGACAGAGTGGAGCGAGGAGTGCGCCGCATATAATATCTTACTTCGCCCGTGACCAAGAAAGCTGTAAAATGTTAAAAACGCAATAAAATCAGTAAAATAGTTTTATTTACAATGTGTAAAACTCGCGTAAATATCAGAAATCATATTTTCTTTATGCAGACTATCTTTAAAAAAATAATGGACGTCAATATCCCGGTGGACAAATCATCATCATTTCAGCCTATGCACATCCCACTGTTGGGCTCGGACCCCCTTCACTATGGGAGTGAAATTGACCTAATCACGCTGGTCAGACGTGTTAGTGTAGGTTTTCGTTTCGAGTTTTCCTTCCTTGCATTGATGTAATCTACATATTACATCCTTTTTTTTTTGGGTGGGCTGCGGTCTGCGTGCTCCTCGCACCACTCCGTCCGGGGCGACAGAGGGGCGTAAGCACGCACACCCGCAACGCACCCGAACACCACATCGCCTTCGTCGTTGGGCCGACCATCGGAGCAGGGTTACTTGTCATCAGTGGTCGGCCCGACGGAATACCCCCTATTTGGGGTACCCTCCCATCGACCGACGTCCCCCCCTCGGGGAGGACATATTACATCCCTTAGTCGTTTTTTACGACACCCACGGGTAAGAGGGTGGTGAATTGTATTCTTACTCCGTCACCCCACGTAATATTTTGTACGAATCGCAAAAGGTTGATCCTAGCCTGAGGATATATATGTATTGAGGATGTGTGAGATTTGTGTCCTTTAAATTATGTATTTCTAAAGACCTCCCGCAATTTTAAGGTTTATTTCCCTAATGAAAAGTTAAAAAAAGAAAAGAAAAGTTAAGAATACAATCGAAAGGATTTAAAATGTTCTCTTCTTCTTCTTCTTTTTTGTCTTGGCAATCAGCTACAAATACGAGCCATTTTTGCCAGTGTCGAGTTATAATTATCTTTTCAAGTTCTCAGTTTCTTCATGTCAGTAATGGTCTGTCAGTAAGTCAAAGTGTCGCCCTCAACAGTGTAATGGCCACTGTTAAGGGTATCTTCTGAGAATTTTGGTGGAGACAAAAAGGTATGTATAGCAATTTTATATCATATTCATTACACCTCAGCAGTTTTGCCACTATATATTACATAAAATGCCATCAAAATTATTTAATATAACACGTTAAAACACTAAGATATTGAATATAATACAAGAACACCACATGACACTTCAGATTCCCGCCAAAAACCCTAAAATGTTCTCAATGAGGATTCAAGACTAGAGATCGCCCGTCTAGATTTCGGCCAGGTCTAACTAGATGATATTAGGTCTGCAGCTTATTGGCTTGGCGTTCCATTTACATAGCTTATCTATACAAAAAAAAAATTTAAATGTCTATTTGTAATGTCAAAATAACACATTTTTTCATGTTCACACGGTTATTTGGACAATAGCTATGCCCAAAAACCAGTTTAATTATTTTTTGTCTGTCTGTTTGTTCCGGGAAATTATCAAATCAGCTGGACCGAATTTTGATAATATTATACTACCAGGTAGCTGTCTGAATAAGGAGTAACTTAGGCTTTATTTTATGCCGGTATTCCCATGGGAACGGGAACTACGCGGGCGAAACCGCGGGCATTTGATAGTAAACATATATAAAACTAGCAACCCGCCCCCACTTCGCTTCGGTTTCAGTCCTTTCTGCTTAGTGCCCGTTCCCGTGGGAATACCGGGATAAAATATAGCCTAGGTTACTGCCTGATATTATAGCTTTCCATTGGTGAAAGAATTTTTGAAATCGGTCCAGCCGTTTTGAAGATTACCCGGAACAAACAGACAGACAAAAAAAAATATATGGTGTATTTTAGGCATATGTATAGTGCAAATAACCGTGTGAACATGAAAAAAGTCTATTATTTTGACATTACAAACAGACACTCCAATTTTATTTATTGGTATAGATACACACAAACAGAAAGTGTGGTTATTAAATATAATCTATACCTCACACGGTTATTTTCACGACAACTATGCCTAAAATAGCAATTAAAAAATTTTTGTCTGTCTGTCTGTCTGTTTGTTCCGGGTAATCTTCAAAACGGCTGGACCGATTTCAAAAATTCTTTCACCAATGGAAAGCTATAATATCAGGGCGTAAACTAGGCTATATTTTATCCCGGTATTCCCACGAGAACGGGAACTACGCGGGTAAAACGACTATAACCTATAACCGAAGCGAAGCGAGGGCGGATTGCTAGTAGTAACTATACCTCCTGCTCTTAACAGGACATCCCTCTTTTCAGACTGTCCTTTGTCCCCGGCCATAACAAAACTATCCTGTTATACTCATACGGACGTGTTCTAAACAGTTTTTAGGTGCTTGTTTTGGGGTTTAATTTCATATTTTATATCTATACTAATATTATAAAGAGGAAAGATTTATTTGTTTGTATTGAATAGACTCTGAAACTACGGGATCGATTTCAAACCGATTTGGAAAGTTATAATATCAGGGAGTAACATAGGCTATATATTATTCCGTTATTCCCACGGGAACGGGAACTACGCGGGTAAAGCGACTGAAACCGAAGCGAAGCGAGGGCGGGTTGCTAGTAGCATATTATATTACCCACGTAGTTCCCACGCGGGTAATACGATGGAAACCGAAGCGAAGCGAAGGCGGGTTGCTAGTTATTAGTACAACTGCTTTATGGATTTTATCGCGTTCGTATTTGATTTTTGATTGCGAGACGTTATGGACACTTTACAGCGTTCATGGTCAAGGGAGGACTAAGATGTCTCACGTCCAACGAGTCATCGTTATTACAGAGATTTACATCTACCCGTTAGTTATTATTAATATTTTAACCCACATTTTCATAGAAATTTATTATATTCATATTTTAACCTATTTCTGCAACTTTTCACGTGTGTTTGTTTTTTTTAGGTTTCATATTTTTGCCTATTTTTACAAGTGTTCTGTTTCAACACAAAAATTATGGTTACGTTATTCAGGCATCCAGTTTCGACGTAAAAAAATATGATCATATTAGTTTTACTTCTACAATTTAAAAAAATTGCGACAATAACACTATTGATAAAGTAACTTAAAAACACTAATTGAAATATGTTGTCATATGGCATTATCAATTAGGTACTAAGATAAGTATAATAATTACTCAATAAGTTAGTAATTACTCAATAGCTCGTCCGTGTGGTGACGGAGTAAGAATACAATTCACCACCCCCTATCTTACCCATGGGTGATCGTACGAGACGACTAAGGGATATAAAACGCATATAACATCTATGCAAGAGAAGGAAAACTCGAAATAAAACCCTATACCAACACGTCTGACCAGCGTGGTATAGTAGGTCAATTACCCTTCCATTATGGAGGAGGCCCGAGCCCAACAGTGGGACGTATATGGGCTGAGATGAGGTTAGTAATAGAAGCACATTACTGCAAGCCCTGATATCGTAAGTTCAATTTTCAGCTATTGGATTGATTCCATGTGGTGTGGAGTAAGAATACAATTCACCACCCCCTCTCTTGCCGGTGGGTGTCATAATAGTCGATTAAGGGATATAATATGCAGATAACATCTACAAGAGAAGGAAAACTCGACATTAAACCCTATACCAACATCTCTGACCAGCATGGTTTAGTAGGTCAATTTCCCTCCCATTGACTTAAGTAGGCCGAGGTGATGACGGGGTTAAAATAAAATAATAAATATTTAAAACTAGCAACCCGCCCTCACTTCGCTTCGGTTTCAGTCATCTTTCCTGCGTAGTTCTCGTTCCCGTGGGAATACCGGGATAAAATATAGAATATATTGCTCCCTGATATTATAGCTTTCCATTGGTGAAAGAATTTTTGAAATCGGTCCAGCCGTTTTGAAGATTACCCGGAACAAACAGACAGACAAACAAATATAAAGTGTATTTTAGACATATGTATAGTACATACAAATAACCATGTGAGCAGGAAAAAAGCCTATTATTTTGACATTACAAACAGACACTCCAATTTTATTTATTGGTATAGATTTATTTTAATGTAGACTTATAGTCAGCAACTATAGTCCGGCCGCTCAGAGATTGCGTTTCTGACAGGTCATGACAGAATGGGCGATGTAACTTTGAACTGGCGTACGTTAAACGGCACAATTTTAAATATCTTATATTTACCTTATTAACGAGTAATAACATTAAAAATTTAATAATTATGCCAACTTACAATAAACGTATTAATTTTCGGCTAAAATTATTAACAATTACTCAATTAACAAATATGAAAACAATAGTTTTAAAATTCAAAACATGTCAAACTGCACTGTTTCAAGGTTTTGTCTTGTTTGTTTTTGTAGTGATGGGACAAAATAACGAGGCAATTGTAATCGCATATTTTTATAATATTAATATAATCTGTTGGTATAATATTAATAAAACGTTATAATTTTATTTTATAATATATAATGTATTTACTATTTAATAAGGTTAGTAATATGACAAAGGTACGCCCAATCAAAACTTAAGAAAATAAATATCATGATAACAATCAGAACTATTAAAAAAAATTAAAATAAAATGACTTACTACTTTATATTACTAGTGAAAAATGGCTACCCGTAATAGCGTTGTGGGGACCGCCATTTTGTGACAGTCATAAAGAGTCATTTCTTGTCGTCTCACACGCATAGACTACGTTCTCCGGTGTTTCTCAATATGTATTTTCTCGTGACTGTTATTGTTGTTTATTTGACTAATTCTCCTTGTTATGTAAGTAAGAAGTCAGCCTCTGCGCTAATTTAAACTTTTGTTGTGTATCGTATATTACTGTTTTGCACTTTCAATGCAAAATAATGCCGAAACACGGTTAAATATTGAAAAGTGAAACACGAGAACTAATTATCAAGCTTCAATATTACCTTGAGCTTGAAAGACAAAATGGCGGACCCCGTAATTATAACAAAACAAGAGCGCATCTCTCAGGCGCTTAGAGTAAGCGAACGGACAATAACAAATATTAATACATAAAAGTTCGGCTCCTCGGGCACTGGAGAAAATATTTTACGAACACCAAAAAAGGAAATGCAGAAATGAACTTATAACAGACAATAATAGCTTTGAGGCTGATGCTATAAGAAATCACATTCATTCATCACACAGTTCATAAACATCCAACTACTGAGCTCGAGCCTTCTCCACAATGGGAGGGAAATTGACCAACTGCACCACGCTAGTTAGATGTATTGCTATAGGATTTTATTTCAAATTTTCCTTCTTTTGCTTAGATGTTGTATGCATATTATAATCCCTTAATCGTCTTTTACGATACCCACGGGCAGCAAAGGGGGGTGGTGAATTGTATTATTATTCCATCATCACACGGAAGCATACATATAGTAGTTATTATCCCAGAAGTGAATACCTTAATAGGTCGTCGCTTCTAGCATCTTTGAAAGCAGCTCGTTTGTTTCTTCTGGAAAATTCTTTTAGAAAGGAATAACATAATTTAAAAAGAATTAACTTTTTGAAAGAAGCCAAAAATATTGATAATTAGGACGATACCGTTTTCATCGACGAGACTAGGCTAAACCCCAACCACACGCTTTCTCGTTCTTGGACAAATGACACTCAAGCGTCATCGTCGAAAGTGCCAATGGGTAAAGGAACACGGCTCATAATATGCCACGCTGGTTGTGCGAAGTACGGTTTCGTGGATAACGATTTATTGGTTTGTGAGTCAAAAACTACTGCTGACTACCACGAAGAAATGAATGCGACTGCATTCAAGGAGTGGTTCCAGGATGTGATGCTACCTGGCCTCCCAGAGCCTTTAGTTATGTTAATGGATAACACCCCTAATCATTCGGTGCAATTAAATAAAGCACCTACCAAAGCTAATAAAAAGAGGAATCGGTGGCTGCAAAGACGTGGCAATGACGAAAATATGTCTACACTAAAAGCAGAGTTGATGAAATTAGTCAATGACCATAAGCCGGCATAAGTTCGTTATGTTTTAGATGAGCTGGCTCTGGAGACCGCTTATTGTGTTCTTCGAATTCCTCCATTCCACTGCCAGTACAATACCATAGAGCTAATCTGGGCGCAAATTAAAGATTATGGAGCCGGCCATAATACTTCTTCACCGTATAGCATAAAAAAGATGAAGGCACTTTTAAAAAAAACATGCGGAATAATTCCTATAAATTTAACAAAATCTATATTGAATTGAATAAATATGCATAATGAATGCAATAAATCACATTATTAAATATAATGAATATTATTTATTGTACATCACTAGTTATGACGAATTGACATGTGTCAGGAACGCAAACTCAGAGTGGCCAGAGTATAAATTGTTTATGGCTGTTTTCACCAACACAACCAAAATTTTAGGTAGCATCTAAGGCAAACATGGAGAACTAGCACATTGAAGTGGCAAAGGGCAGGCCATATTACTTGACGAACCGAGAACCAATGGGAAAGATAGGATCCTGAGCAGCATCCACATATTGGACAATGAAGTGTAGGTCCCCAACTAGATGGACCAACCATTTAATTAAAATTACTAAGCGTAATTGCATGCAGGGGGCTCAGGACGGCATGCAGGCGGAAATATGAGGTGAATAGGGGCGAAATATGAGGCAAATAGGGGCGAAATATGAGGCAATTAAAATAAAACTTTTGCACAAGTCGAAGAATGATCATTGTAATTTCTATTAAATGTTATGATGACAGTCATATTTTGTTTTTTAAATAATATTATCATAAATTATACAGTTGTAATTGTTAAATAAAAGATTTTTGAGAAGTAAATACAACATACATATGTATATATTTAATACAGTTAAGACATTGACACATTTTAAGTATCCACCAATCACAGTTTCAGAGAGGCTGGCATTTTCTAGAGAAAACTGTATAAATGTTTTCACAACCAAAAAGTATCATCATCATTTCAGCTCATATATGTCCCACTGTTGGGCTCAAGCCTTCTCCGTCATAAGAGAGAAATTGACGTACTAAAACACGCTTGGCAGATGTTTTGGTATAGGGTTTTATTTCAAGTTTCTTTCTCTTGCACAGATCGACGGTCCCTACGTACATAAAGACATGTCTAAAATGGCATTTTTATTGTATTTTTTAGGCTTTTTTTATTGTATTCTTTAGGCTTTTTTATTGTATTCTTTAGGCTTTTTTATTGTATTCTTTAGGCTTTTTTTTATTGTATTCTTTAAGCTTCTTTCATTGTATTCTTTAGGCATTTTTATTGTATTCTTTAGGCTTTAGATTTTCAATACGCACATTTCATACTGCAAATGTATTGTAAATCTAAGCCTAAAAATAAAATAAAAAAGCCTAAAGAATACAATTAAAAAAAATCCATTTTCGACATGTCTTTATGTACATAGGGACCGTCGAGATGTTAGTCGTATTTTACACCCATGCGCAAAAAGTGGGGGGTGGTGAATTGTATTCCTACTCGTCATCACACAGATATCACCATCACACAGATATCAGCATCACACAGATATCGTCATCACACAATCAAAATATGTCAAACTTATATTTAAAGAGCTTATTCCAGCAACTTCTAAAATGTTGCTTGAATTTAAAATAATTTTCACATTAACTCCATTATATTGTAGACATAAAATAATTGAGGACTTTAAAAGACCTAATTATAATATATTTAAAAGCACATATCATTTTCCCTGATCAGATGATGAAGTTGTTTTTATAAATATCCTAAAAATATTTTCCTTGAAAATCATTAATAAATTTAGAAGCATTTAACTAGTTCTAGAACATTCTACTTCGATCATTGCAGCACACAACTGTTCTCAATTTGATTTACAGTTCTTAGTTATTATTTTTAAATGTATGCCATTTTGTTATATAATGTTTGGATATAATGTCAAGGTTGGAACCAAGTTATAACTTGTTCAGACTGTTTTAATGTTATCAACAACACAGCTTTGTTGTGATATCGGTTATAATATCATCAGAGCACTTAAAACACTTATCTGAGAGTCACTGGCCAATCCAGAGGGGTCAGTCAGGTCATAACCGCGGTCATGACCTCCTCCTTGGCTGGGTCTATGTTGACCGCTGGTTGAAAAAAATTTTAATAGATATTTTTTAATAACACTCTATATTGAAATATATTTTCACATATAATAATGTTTCATTATTATATGTGAAAACACTTTCATTTTAATTATTATTATAATAAAATTTCAGGTTGACATGACTAGACACACCGACTATAGCCCCTGACTTTCCAACTACATTCGCCCTTCGCCCCTGCCGAGTATCGTATTAATAATCATAACTAATTAGTATAATAACATGTATCAAATATGAGCCATAAGTTATATTATTTTTATATAGATCTTAAAATACTTCACCAGTGTACTTCACTGTAAATCTTACAGTAAGTAATTTTCGTTAAATGTTACTATTGTGTTTAAGCTTACAAACCTGCAACATTTGATGTAAATGATGTGGTATCCTCGTCTCTTCAACATGCATTTTGTTACTGTCATCATAATTCTGGTAAAAATTGAGTATCATTTTCCAATGGTACTCAAAATCCTCCAACCTTGTAGCCGGTGGGGCCAGCTAAAACAATAAGGTCAATATTATTTTTTTCTATACGTCTTCACGGTTGCGAAAATATTATAATTGTTATTTTCTTACAACGTCTGCGGCGGTCTGTAATACATCCGAAAAACGACTCAACATCTTCGCAAGTAATATTAACTTTTAAAACATCACATATAACGATTTAATAGTAAATAAAATTAAATTAATCTTAAATAAAGCAACAAAACATTCTAATAATTATATAAATTAATTTTATCACCACTACATAAACCAATACAGAAACTGACAGTTATACTGACAACTGACTGACAGATGTGACAGAGGACGCACTGTTGTGGTATAGAGAAATGTCTATTCTTGCTTGCAGTTATTAAATTTACCCCAATAGAAAATAAAACAAAATTATATGCCATTTAAGCTTATAAATGCAATTTAAAATATTGTAAAAATAGACAGGTTGTATAGTAAAGATATACAATATCACTGAACCTTTTATTATAAATGAATTATAGAGAACCATTTTAATTAAGTATTCACACACCACGTTTGTTTGAATAGGATAGATTGTACATGTAATCCATTTCTATTTATTTATATAAATTTATGAAATAAACAAAAGTACACGGTACCCGAAGACAAGAAAGAAAAATAAAGGTTACTAAAGGCAAGCAAGGCACTGTTTCTACTTACCAATACCTATATTATCTTACTGCCTGTACCTAAAGTAACGCATTGCTTATCTCACCACTTTTTGTCCCTGAAATAGGATGCAGATTAACATTTCAAAATTCTCCTATAAAAAAAATCACTTAAAAAAAACTAATTATTGGTAATAATATTATTCTGAATTTGACCTATATCAGATATACTCGTATACATTAACGGCAATAAGATCATATATTAGGGCCGGGTCCCAATCCGCGGCGCCGCACCGCAACGCATTACTCAGCACCGCTAGGGATTGCAATTCGGCGTCATTTTCAGTCCAGCCAGATCCAACCCGATTCCCATCAATCCGGCCGGTTCCGGCCGGATTGATCTAATCAGGATGATTTTCACTTTTCGGTTCAAAATTAACAGTAACTTAACCAAGTGCCATTATTCTTAATATAGGTAGTTTATAAAAAATAAAACATATCTATATATAGGAGATGAGAGTTTTCCAGTGATATATCGACTCATCACCATATCTCTGGAATCATAAGGCGTACAGACTTGAAATTTGGCAGGAATATTCCTTTCGCTGAGTAGAGGATTTTACGAAATTCTATCTACAAGGGGTATAACGATACCCCTTGTAGGTAGAATTAGTATAATCAGTAATATACATAAAAAGAAACAGGGTGAGCAGAAACTACTGAAGCTAAAAAAATGAAATTTGGACCGTAGTTTCATTTCGTGACGTAGACACATACTAAGAAAGGATTTTTTGAAATTCATCCCCTAAAGGGGTAAACCGTAATAGCAATATTTGTATACGTGAAAAAAATCTTCATCGATTGCCATTAAATTCTCCACAAATACTCTGTAATAAAAATTAAATAACAAGTGATTCAGCATTTTTTAATGTTCACCCTCTAAGGGCGTAATCTACGTTAATATGATAAACAAGAAACGTTGTATATTTGTTACGAATAAAGTCAAAAACTGCTGGATGGATTTCGATAATTCTTTCACCTTTAGAATGTATGCCCACGGGAACAGGTACTACGCGGGTAAGGCAAGTGAAATCGAAGCGAAGCGAGGGCGGGTTGCTAGTATCTATATAAAATCAACTATATTTTTGATCCTAAGTTAAGATTAGACAACGAGCAAATAATTAAAATCTAGTAGTGTAGGAAACTCAGAAAAATTTTAACAATGTAACGAGTAGCTCAATGTTCCTGATTAGAGATTTCACTTTCACAGATAGATCAATTACTTTAGTAACTTTATGAAATCTAATATAATTAACCTTACGTAATTTACTGAGATGAGACCACAATGTTTATTAAAGTATTTAAGAATGCTAACAAACAAGTCTTATTCATGATTTAATGAATCTGTTTAATGAATGGCACAATTATCACAATAATAAATTCAACAGCTCTATTATTTTACCACAAATTGCTAGCATCGGATCCGATTGCCGGATGCGGTATATTGGTACCGGATCCAGTAAACGTTTAATGATGCCGGATCCGCCAGATTCCGGATCCGGTTTTCCGAATTGCAAACCCTAAGCACCGCACTGGCGGCCACATGAGCAATGCGGCGTCGCAACGTTTCTACGGCGCGGTGCCGGCGCCGCTGCGACATCTCAACAGGGTTGGCTTGACTTATTAGGTATATAGAATCAACAAGCGTGCTCACTTCACTATGCCTTACAAACAACTGAGCGGCGCCTATAGATCGATCTTGCTTGCACCCTTCTCCACCTCGTCTTCCTCGCGCCGTTGTCCGGTGCGCCTGCGGTGCGGTGCCGGAGCGGAACCGGACACGTTGTGTAGAATACCATACATTTTTATATATAGGAAACCGTGGCGGCACCGCTTAGGCGTCGTGCCGGAGCCGCACCGCATCGTGTGGCTCGGCCCTTAGAGTCAATTAAGTACAACTGGAATTCGAGCAAATCTGACACTCATTATATGGCGAGAGCAAAGCAATGCTGTCGTGCTTCCGCTGTACAGGCGAATGCTATACGGCGTAATCGATGCTAATCACATATGAAAAAAATACAATACACTATAAAAATAGATGGTATTTCTCTTTTCCATATATTATTTATGGAGTTAATACGTATGCTTAATGGTCTTTATTTATATTTCTAAATTGGTTCTGCCCACAGCGCACGTATCAATATTATTTTTCCAAAATTGAATTGTCAACATAATTACATCAGGCATATCATCAGAATAAAAAGTATTCTATGTGTGCTTGTTTAGGCAATACTCTATCTGTGTGCCAGGCATGATTTTATACATGATTGAGTAGCAAACATCCGTTTGGTCTTCACCATAGATAATTCACTATAAAATAAGGTCTTCACAAACTTTGACATTTATAATATTACCTCCACCCTCTTAGTTGAAATTGCCGTAGATATAGAGAAATATAGGCTTTGTACAATATATATATCATCGTCATCATCTCAGCCTATATATATCCCACTGTTGGGCTCAGGTCTCCTCCATAATGGGAGGGGAAATAACCTACTAATATATATAGCATTTCTGTAAATATATTTCCATAGAAATATAGCCTTTCTTAGTCACTGATAATATAGTTTTTTTTTTATTTTTTTTTTTTTTTTTTTTATGGGTGGGCTACGGTAAGCGCACGCGCGGTCCAGTCCGTCCGGGGCGATGAAAGGACGGCGCGCGGGCCCATAACCCACCCGTACCCACGTCACCTCGTTGTTGGGCCGACCACCGGAGCAGATGTGACTTGTCGTCAGTGGCCGGCCGACAGAATACCCTTTCGGGTACCCTCACCTCTCGACGCCCTGGGACGTCGGTCGCCGTCGCGCGGTCTGCCTCTCTGCGGGTGACGGACAATTCCCCGGTCCAATCACCCGCGGCCTCGGCTAGGGCGGCATTAGGCGCAAATACTCGCACCTGCGCCGTCCGAGTCGCCGGCGGCGGAACGTGTCACCGAATAGGAGCTCTACTCGCACACGATCCGCCGCCACCTTCCGTGAGATTACGGCCTCACAGAAGGCGGCGACCGCGTCCCAGTTCCTGACGCTGACGAGCATCTCCCTGGCGATGGTCGGCAGCGCCAGGTCGGCACCGATAATTGCGACGAGTTCACGGCGATCCCCCTCCCATGCAGCACACTCCTCGAGCGTGTGCTGCGCCGTGTCCTCGTCGCAACTGCAGTGGTGGCAGGACGGTGTGCTCTCCCTCCTGACAATCTTGTGCAGGTACTTCCCGAAGCAACCGTGCCCCGTCAGCACCTGCACCAGTCGGAAGGAAAGCACCCCGTGCGTCCGCTCCAACCACTCCATCAGCACCGGCCGGAAGGCCTCGACGGTCCTGACACCGTACCGAGGACTCTCCAGCCGGACTGCCCAACGGGCAATGACTTCTCGACGGGCGTCGACCCGCCAGGCGGTGATCTCTTTGATGGAGACCATGCCGCCACGGGCGCGCGTCTCCGACACCCGCCGATAAATTTCGGCGAGCATCTCCGCCTCTAGGTCCCACGGGGGAGTTCCGGCCAGGAGGCACGCTGCCTCCGTCGCCACCGTGCGGTAACCCCGTATGGCCCTGATCGCCATGACCCTCTGTGGTCGCCACAGGAGGGCCCTAAGACGAACGGTCAGGGACCCCGCCCACACCGGTGCGCCGTACAGAGCCATCGACCGGATCACCCCCACGTACAGTTGTCTGCACGTAGCGCTGGGTCCGCCCACATTCGGCATCAGCCGCGAAAGGGCGGACGCCGCGCCGACAAGCCGGGGAACAAGTCGATGGAGATGCTCCCGGAACCAAAAATGCCCGTCGAGCACCAGGCCCAAGTACTTCATGTGGGCCTGGATGCTGATGGTGACCGACTTCACGGTGATCGAAGCGCCGGCGGGAGGCCCGGCGGTACGGAGGCCATGGAACAAAAGGGCCTCCGTCATTTCCAGGGCTACCCTCAACCCCAGCGCTTCGATCCACCTGACAATCTCCTCGGTGCCGAGAGTTGCCAGGCGTGCCGCCTCCTCTAGCGTCCCACCCCGGGCTGTGACGAGTGTATCGTCGGCGTAGCAAATTACGCCCAGCCCGGGTGGGAGGCTTCCTCTCAACGCCCAGTCGTAGCCGATGTTCCACAGGGTCGGACCCAGAACCGACCCCTGTGGGACACCGCATGTCATGGGCGTTCGCACAACGTCTCCTACTCGGTCAACGTAGAGGACGCTGCGCCCCTCCAAGTAGTCTGCCACCAGCCGCCTGAGGTACACGGGCACCCCGTGATATCTCAGCCCCTCCCTGATGCAGCTGAATGGCAGACTGTTGAAGGCATTGGCGATGTCCAGGGACACCGCCAACAGGACTCCTCCGCCGGTGACGGCCTCCGCTACCACGGCCTTCAGGCGAAGCAGGGCCGCGATCGTCGAACGCCCTCTCCGAAAACCAAACTGGGCGTCCGACAGATCGGGCCCGACCCCGACGAGGTGCCGCTCGATGCGGGCAGCCAACACCCTCTCCAGCAGCTTGCCCGCATCATCGAGCAGCACGATGGGCCTGTAGGCCGAGGCCGACTCGGGAGACCAACCCGGCTTCGGCAGGAGAACCAGCCTCCCCTCTTTCCAGCATCCAGGGAACTGCCCGGACGTCAAACAGGCGTCGAACAGTCCCCTGAGGCGTGGTCCCAGGTGCTCGAGGACCAGGGCCAGCGCACGGTTTGGAATACCGTCGGGCCCCGGGGCGGTGGATTTCACTCGCATACGCGCCACTGCCGCCCCCATTTCCGGCTCCGTGATAATATAGTTACTACTTTTTTTTATATTAAGGAATTCCCGCGGTTTCATATACATACGTAGTTCTCGTTTCTGTAGGAAGACCAGAATTAAACATAATCTAAGTTAGTCGCTGACAATGTCACTTACCATTGCTGAAAGAATTTTTAAAATCAGTCTGTATCCCCGCGTAGTACTCGTTCTCGTAGGAATACGGAGATATAATTATATTCTCGCTAAATTATTTACGCTGATAAAAAACTTACTTTCGCATTTATAATATTGGTGAGGATTCGGATGAACTTTAAGGTCCTTACAATACTTTTTAATATTATAAATGCGAAAGTAAGTTTGTTTGTTTATTACGCTTTCACGCTTAAACCACAGAACCGATTCTAAAAATTCTTTCACCAATAGAAAGCTATAATATCAGGGAGTAATATAGGCTATACTATATATGATATTCCCATGGGAACGGGAACTACGCGGGTAAGGTGACTGAAAGCGAAGCGAGGGCGGGTTGCTAGTGCATCATAAAAACATAATAAAAGTCACTAAAACAAAGGTATAGCTGGCAGCACTGCACATCAGATAGACAATCTGTCAATCAAGTTAGTTCAGTGTTGTTAGACAGTGGTAATTCCATACTTTTCAGAAAAATCTCAAAGACTTAAATGTTTTTGGGTAACCAAAACTGACTTGTGTCTGACAGTGAGATTAATTGTTAATATTGAAAAATAATAACCTCCATCCTTGATATTTTTTTACCACCATTGTCTAACTCACGTTTAATCAGCTGTTTCATTCTCTGAGATAGTCTCTATAAATATTTAAGAAAATTAAATAAAAAAATCATAATATCAATGTAATTTACATAAAATATAAATCGCTATAAAATATTATTTTTATTTAAAAAATATGGAAGTTAGAGATTTTTAGAATATAATGTAAGGTCGAAAAAAAAAACCTATGGGGAAATTTTGAATTTTCAATTTAGAACTTGGAAGCCAGGCAGTCTGACAGTCACTGTCATTTGGAGTGTCGTCACTCGTTATTATATAGCAATCGCGATTTCGTAATGCATACATGTTATGAATATAATTAAATTACAATAAATTCGCGCTGATAAACGAACAACTTATCAGCTAAAGTGGTGTTTGGAATATTTACAATGTCGTCATTCGTGAATCATCGGGAGGATAGTACAGTGAATGTGGATGAAGCTACATTAAAAGACAGTGTCACATATTACAAAATCACAGTAAAAGTAGGGCCAGTGCGATGGAGCGTACTGCATCGGTACAGTGATTTTGTAGATCTCCATGATAAACTAGTACTGGAGCATGGGGTCGCAAGAGAATTGCTACCGCCGAAGAAAGTTATTCGAAATAAAACACCGAAGTTTGTAGAGCAACGGCGAGAGGCTTTATGCGATTATCTAAAAAATGTATTTACGTATTTAAAGCTGACAATGCCAACGGAATTCGCACACTTTCTAGATTTTCATGTGTATGATATATTCTTTTTACTACAAGATTTAGCAAAAAATCTCTTTTTAGAAGGTGATAAACTGTTACAGAATGAGAAGTCACATAAATTTACTCCAATGGTGGTATGTTTACTTAAACATATATAAAAATATTTTTTTAAAAACACATTGTTTGCACAGATGATGTGGTTGTAAAGATACCAACATACCAAGCCAAGTATTGTGATTGTATTCCCATGCTGGACGATAGTTTGGCCATCAAAAAATTGTTGTTCTAGGTGTAATTTGTATCCGTCAATTATATTTGTAGTCTCCCGCAATACAAGGGTTATTTCCTTAGTGAATATTTAAAGGACAACATTATGTTGTATTTAAAATAAAATTAAGTTAAATATTTACAAGATATAATTGTCTTAATACTGTTTGTATTTTAGCCCTGAAATAATATTGTTGGTATGTAAAAATTGCAATATTAATTAAAAGTTATTACTTTTACTTTTCACAATAAAAAGAAATAATAAATTTTTGTTATAATATTAAATCAGTTTTAATATTATACTTCAAATATCCATCAGATGAAAAATTTTCTTGTAGTTACAATATATTTTTAATTTAAATGAAAGATATGGAAGACTTATCGTGGTTGGCTTGGTTGTTTGTTTATTTCTGAGTCTACCCATAAGCTGTGGCTGCTATTTTTTTATAACGGTTATGACCTGCCTATTCCGGAGGAGTTCTGGGTTATGTTATATTAGTGAACAACTGACAGGCAAATTGTTTTGAATGTGTAAAGAGAATAAAAAAAAGAAATTACATTATCACTATTAAGTTATACACAGTTAAACTATGTTAGAACAGAAATTATTTGTGAATCCCGCGCAGGTTCATCATGCATAAAACTGACACCTATGACACTGCACAATGTTATTGAAAACTGTAAAAATTACTCTCTGTGGTGACATTACTTGCCATTGAAAATCACAAAACTTGCAAAAGATTCATCAAGAAAATGAACAGTAACAGTAGTAGTACTTCTCTTGGGTTACCTCGACAACTATTCCCCAACCTCCCCGGAAATTGTGGAAATTATATCATCATAACCTTCTACGTGTGGTGATGCAGTAAGAATACAATTCATCACTCTCGATCTTGCCCGTGGATGTTGTAAAAGACGACTAAAAGATATAATAAGCGTATAACATCAGCTGTGCATGAGAAGGAAAACTCTAATTAAAACCCTATTCCAACACGTCTGACCAATGCAGAATAGTAAGTCAATTCCCCTCCCATTATGTAGAAGGCCTAAGCCCAACAGTGGGACATATATATGTTGAGAAGATGATGAACCTTCGGGGAGACCTAGCTCCAATAGTGGCAGCTAATAGATTGACAAACAGATAGATCAATATCCGATCAGAATGGAGAACTATACTTTTTAATATATTCTCTTTGTCATTGTAGGCAAAATGCCCAACAGGGTTTCAATCTAAGGAAAAAGGTTGTTAAAAATAGTTTTGTGTTAACAATGTTGGTTGTCTATGGTCATAATATTTTATTATTCCAGCTACATGCTATAAGTGAACGATTAAAAATGGCATGTCCGCCAACTGAGAAGACAGACCAAATGTATGACTTTAGCCATGTCTTGGACTTCTGTTCGCAAGTTCGCTCATTGAATATTGAAGGAAGTTACGAGAAACTTGGCACAAGCAATATAATACCCAACGATCTGAAGTTTGATCTCATACCATTCAAGTCCTTATTGGATTTAAGGATACTCGGTGTGCCGATGGCTTGTATACAGAGTGTTGGTGAGTGTTATTTATTTTCATACATACATAGATTCACGCCTCTTTCCCATAGGGGTAGACAGAGACCACTTCTTCCACTTGCTACAATCTTGACATACCACTTTCGCCTCCTCCACATTCATTAATCTCCTCATGCATGTTCTTCAGTTTAGGGTACTTTTAACCTGGTCTATCTTAAGAATGTCCCCGACTTGATCATGGAACGTCTGACTTGGTCTTCCACTTCCAACACTTCCGTTCATATCCTTCCTATAAATTCTTTTTGTTAGTCTCTTTTCATTTATTCTCGCTACATGACCAAACCAACGTAACACCTTTCTCAATCCTTGTCACTACATCTACTTTCATACCACAACATTCCCTATATTCATCACAGCTCATATACCTGCCAATGCTAGGCTAGAGCCTCCTCCATGATGATAGAGAAATACCACATAGATCCGGCATAGAGTTTTAACTTGAGTTTTCCATCTCTTGCATAGATTTTATATGCATATTATAATGCTTTAGTCACCTTTTACGACATCCATGGGATAGAAAGGCGATTGGTAAATTGTATTCTTACTCCATCAACATATGGAAAATGTGTATTTATAAAGAATATCTGTATTATTGTATAAAATTCCTTTGTAAGGCTTTGTGTAGGCTTTTTTAAAGAATTATTTCCATTCAGAAAAAGATTACCAGTAGCTTATCTAAGAGCAATGAACCTGAAAGGGTAATATCAAGTTCTTTGTGAGTTTTATTATAAACTAAGGATTTTATGGATATGAAAATTTGGTTACGAATATTAGGATAAATTATATTGGTTACGGATATATAGTTATTTCAGATTATCCTACAGTTTCGAATGCTTTCAGTTACGGATATTGATTTATTAGGGAAATGTAAAAGGATTTAGCTATTTGTGATGATATTTGTATTATTTTCCTTTAGAGAGGCTTATATTTAGGATTTCATATAAAGACCAACCCTATCCGAAAATATCCAAAACTTTTATATCAGTTTCGGTTATGGTATTGTTTATATTTTCATTTGGGATATCTCATAATTTCGGTTACGAAGCTCAATAACATCCCTGTTATAAACCATTGAAATGATACTGCTCTTTATGAAATATATGTATTACTCTTACAAAGAAATTCTCTATTCTGACTTTTTGAATAAATACTGTAATTTACCTATTTCCTATGTATGTTATACTGTAGTCTATTTATTTGTTACTAGCAACCCGCCCTAGCTTCGCTTCGGTTTTAGTTGTCTTTCCTGCGTAGTTCCGTTCCCGTGGGAATACCGGGATAAAATATAGCCTAGTTTACTCCCTGATATTATAGCTTTCCATTGGTGAAAGAATTTTTGAAATCGGTCCAGCCGTTTTGAAGATTACCCGGAACAAACAGACAGACAGACAGACGAAAATTTTTTTAATTTGTATTTTAGGCATAGGTGTCGTGCAAATAACCGTGTGAGCATGACAAAAGCCTATTATTTTGACATTACAAACAGACACTCCAATTTTATTTATTGGTATAGATATGTATTTTCATTTTATGTATAAGTTTATGTATATTTGTATGTGTATTGGTAATTTATATTCACTACTACACCATAATCTACCACACTCTCTCTGTTTAATAATTGTATGGAGACATACAAAGGTTGCCTGGAAGAAATCGCTGATAGCGATAATGTCGCCCATTGTACTCACTAATATTATTATAAGTTTTCACTTTTGTATTTAATGTGGTGTACAATAAAGTGTAATTAATCAAAATAAATAAATAAAAGCCGGCTAAGTGCGAGTCGGGAATCACGCACGAAGGGTTCCGTACTATATCTATAAAAAAAGGGCAAAAAAAAATTGCGTTTGTTGTATGAGAGCCCCCTTTAAATATTTATTTTATTTTGTTTTTAGTATTTGTTGTTATAGCGGCAACAGAAATACATAGTTTGTAAAAATTTCAACTGTCTAGCTATCGCGGTTCTTGAGTTACAGTCTGGTAACAATCAGACGGAGGGACAGACAGCGAAGTCTTAGTAATAGGGTCCCGTTTTTACCCTTTGGCTACGGAGCCCTAGTAGAAGAAGGGTGCTGATCAGAATAATTGTAAACAATGTTTTTGGATAGACGTCATGATAAAATGTCTCCCATAAATCTTCTGAAATATTGCGATACGCGTCTGCAGTGCATGGGGCCTTAAGTTTTGGATCTTGGGAGGAAAAATCGCCTAAATTACTCCTTATATAGACATTTACCTGGTAGTTAATTAGTACAGTTATTTAGTTATTTAAATCGGCGCAGCCATTTGGCATATTACCTGGACAAACAGACAAACCACAAATTTTTAAACTGGTGTTTAACCATAGTTATTGTGTAAATAACCCACCATTTGACATCATTTTATTAATTTTTATAGAGGTCCATGTGGCGACGGAGTAAGAATACAATTCACCACCCTCTCTCTTAACCGTGGGTACGGCACCCACGGTTAAAAGGCGACTAAGGGATATAATATGCAGATAACATCTGCGCAAGATAAGGAAAACTCGAAATAAAAACCTATACTAACACGTCTTAGTCAGACATAGACAGATATGATGTAGTAGATAATTCCTCCCATTAATATAAAATGATAAACTTGAATTTCCAAGTATTACTAGGCGTATAATTCTCGAGATAACAGCTGCTAGCAATAGATCTAGTTTCTACCGCCGAGATATTTCTACTTTTCGCTAGGATATTGGTGGCAAGTGTAAGCCATAGTTATTATAATGTACAGGAACTTTTAATAATAACTAGCAACCCGCCCTCGCTTCGCTTCGGTTTCAGTCTTTCCTGCGTAGTTCCCGTTTCCGTGGGAATACCGGGATAAAATATAGCCTAGTTTCATCATCATCATCATTTCAGCCTATCGCCGTCCACTGCTGGACGTAGGCCTCCCTCATGTTGCGCCACAATCAGCGGTCCTGTGCCGCCTGCATCCAACGACGCCCAGCTACTTTCACTAGGTCATCGGTCCACCTAGTGGGGGGGCGTCCTACACTGCGTCGTCCGATACGTGGTCGCCACTCGAGAACCTTTCTTCCCCAGCGGTTGTCGGTTCGTCGAGCGATGTGGCTTGCCCATTGCCACTTCAGCGTGCTAATTCTTCGTGCTATGTCGGTTACACCCGTTCTTCTGCGGATTTCCGTATTCCGGATTCTATCTCGCAGAGAAATCCCGAGCATAGCCCGCTCCATAGCACGCTGAGCGACTTTGAGCCTTGATATGAGGTCTACATTTAGGGACCACGTTTCCGTGCCGTAAGTCATCACTGGTAACACACACTGGTCAAAGACCTGTGTTTTCAGACACTGAGGTATGTTGGACGAGAAGATCCTCTTAAGTTTCCCGAACAAATTTTATGTTATATTTAACCTAGTTTACTCCTTGATATTATAGCTTTCCATTAGTGAAAGAATGTTTGAAATCGGTCCAGCCGTTTTGAAGATTATTCGGAACAAACAGACAGACAGACAAAAAAATATAAAGTGTATTTTAGGCATATGTATAGTGCAAATAACCGTGTGAGCATGAAAAAATCCTATTATTTTGACATTACAAACAGGCACTCCAATTTTATTTATTGGTATAGATAGATACTGTATAATTTTATAAAATACTAGTTGACGGTTGTCAACTTCGTCTGCGTCACATCTGAGAGATAGGATTCGAGAAGTTTTTTATTCACCTAAAACGCGTAGCGCATATAATTGAAACACTCGAAAGGAAGGAAGTTAGGTATAGATGGCCTAGGTCGATGTTAAGGTCTTAGTCGAGTATACGACACCCACGACCAATGTAAGGGTAAAAGTAGTAAGGATACTACCAGTATTCGTAACTGTCACAACATGGCACAGTTTCATTATCTTAATATATATAAATTACGTGTCACGTTGTTTGTCCGCGATGGACCCTAAACTACTTAACCGATTTTAATCAAATTTGCACACCGTGTGCAGTTTGATCCAACTTGAAAGATAGGATAGCTTACATCTTAATTTATAGTCGCAATATTGTTTTATTGCAAATTATTTGTCTATTAGGTATTTGACATTCCCAATTATCTGTTAACTCCAAACGATTTTAACAGATGGCGATATCTGTTGACTGGATTGAGTTATTAATTAATAGATGGCGCTGCTATGTCAAACCTACAAACGTGTCATATAAGCTACAATTCAATAGCATAACCACCACCTGTTGTTGAGGCTAAAGTATAAGTTAAATTTATTTTAAATCTGTCATGGAGGTCGTCATAATTTTTACAAATGGCATCTATGTAAAAAAGCATGGTGGTCCCCGTGACAGATGTTCTCCTACAGTGCCACTTAAATAGTTTAATAAAATGTAATATAACAAAAACATAAGCCATAGTAACGCGTGGCCGAGTCTGCTGGTAGTAATATAGATTATACTAGCTGACAGACGTTGTTATGTTCAAATCTAAAAAAAACAGTAAAAGGAATTCTCCATGAAATAGATCACAGCGCCACTTACCTGTTCCAATTATTAATCTAAACCATTCTCATATCCATCGGCACAACCACAAAACATCATCAAAATCGGTCCAGCGGTTTAGAAGGAGATCAATTACAAATACACGAACAGAAGATTTATATATATAGACTAGAAGACGTTTAAAAATATGTTTTTCTGTGCAAATAAAATAAAAGGAATTCTCCTTGAAATCTATAGCAGTGCCACCTACTGGGTCCTATTATGAGTTTAAACCATTCTCGAATCCCCTTGAACACACACAAAAAAATTCGTCAACATAGGTCCAGTCGTTTAGAAGGAATTCAATTATAAACACACGAACAGAAGATTTTATATAGACTAGCTGACACAACAAACGTTGTTCTGTTCAAATAAGCGCCAACTACCGGGTCCAATTGTGAATCTAAACCATTCTCGAATCCCCTTGAACACACACAAACATTTCATCAACATCGGTCCAGCCGTTTAGGAGGAGTTCAATGACATACACACGTACACAAGAAATATATATATATAAAGATTATATTTATTACAGGTGGTCTTCGCGAAACGCTTGTTAGTCTGTCAGTACTTACAGCGAGTGTTGTCTCGTTAAACGAGTTCCTGCTTGTAGACATCCTGCATAAGGACCCTTCCAGCATCGCCGACACTGTTGTAAGTTGATATATATCTTATCATATCTGCATAGAGTTTAATTTAGCAAATATTTTGTTTGTATTCATTGTCGTGGGATATTTATGTATGACTAGCAACTTGAACTGGCTTGGCTTCGGTTTCAGTCGTCGGTTACTTCCGCATTTAATCGCCAATATCTGCAGTCCATGAAACCTTAAGTTTGATTCCCGGATGGAGCAAAATTTTATACGGGTTTCTTGAGGGGAAAAATAGTCTAACTTACTTCTTATATAGACAACTGCCTGGTAGTAAATTATTATTAAAATCGATCCAGCCAAGCAGCCAAGACTATCCGGAAACAAACAAACAGTCAGACAGACAAAAAAATTTAAAGTGGTTTTTAGGCATAGGTATAGTGTAAATAACTGTCTGAGCATCTTTTTTGGGGTGGCCTATGGTCAGCGCACCTGCCGCCCAGCTCCGTCCGGGGTGACGAAGGGGCGGCGCGCGGCCCTATAGCTCACTGTAGCTCGTCGTCTTCGTCGTTGGGCCGATCACCGATACCGAGTTCCTTATCCTCCGTGGTCGCCCTCTCCTCTTGGCGTTCAGGACGTCAGTGGCCGTAGCGCGGTCAGCCTCTCTGCGGGTAACTGTTTGAGCATGAAAAAAACTTATTATTTTGACAAACAGCCGCTTCAATTTTATTTATTTGTATAGATCTCTAAATGTCAGCCAAAAATAAAATGCTCAGCGTGCTATGATGAAGTCCGCTAAGTAGTTCTATATACAGGTTGTTGCAGGTTATGGAACAACTGTTCGAGTATGTTATAGTTTAACGGTCATAGATCGCAATTAGAATGTATATTACACAAAAAACAATAAAGCATAATAGTTACAGTGATATCAAAAATGTGTGTCTAAGAAGCTATGCCTTAAATTCTACATATTATGTATGTACAGACAGGATACATGTAGAAATAGAACGCGTCGACAGTAGAAATAGGTATGAATCGCGCAAACACTTCGATGGTAAAGTAGGTGGATGGTAAAGTAAGAAGCCGTCCCGTCAAGGGTCATCGCCGAATCAGCTGATATTAAAGCGAAGTTTGTCTTGCTAATGCGAATTTAATGATTGATTTCTAGTGAAATTTTAACAAAGTACGGATATGTTGCAGATTAAGTATCACTGACTTTTTACATTTGAATGACTGCACAGATGGCGTAGTGGTTAAGATAGCGACCTACATTGCCAGTGTCGGGGGTTCGAATCCCACGCGGGACAACACTTTGTGCGATCCACAAATTGTTGTTCTGAGTCTGGATGTAACTTGTGTCCATTAATTATATGTTTGTAAAGTCCCCCGCAATACAAGGATTATTTCCTTAGTGCGCAGGTGTTGTCTTAAATAAAATGAAAAAAAAAATGAGATTCACACGAAAAAGCGATGGCAAAGTTGAAAACTTTACATGTAACTAAACTACCACTATTGCCTAACTCCTATTTGACCAGTTGTCCCATAACATGATACACTCTGTATAATAAAATTCGAAATAAGGCAATCCGTAGAATGGGTGTAACCGCCATAGTTATTTTATGTATCGTTATCGGCACACCTCGTTAACTTTTTATACAGTTTTTTTTTTGTTTCTTTTTTTTATATTTTATTACTCAAATGACCCTTGAGACGCTTAAATAACATATCAAATAAGCATAGTCATGTATGTATATGTGCGATTCAAGTTGCGTTCTAACTTAGAATGTAGTTTTTGTCTGGTTATTTTAAAGACGGAGTACCTGCAATAAGGAAATAATCTTTGTATTGCGGTGGACTTTACAAACATATAAATCATTACAATCCATATACGTCCCATATACGTTGTGACGGAGTAAGAATACAATCCACCACACTCTGACTTACCCATGGGTGTAATAAAGGACGCCTAAGGGATTTAATATGTATATATCTATGCAAGAGAAGGAAAACTCTTATACCAACCTATCCGACCAGCATAGTATGGTAAGATCAATTGCCCTCCCATTGTGGAGGAGGCTCGAGTGCGGCCAGCAGTGAGACGTATAATTATGAGCCGAAATAATGATGATGATATCTTTTTTTATTCTTTTATATTTTTTTTATAAGACAACACCTGCACCAAGAAAATATTGCCTCTATTGCGGGGGACTTCACAAACATATAATTAACGGACACAAATTACATACAAACTCAGAACAACAATTTGTGGATCGCACAAAATGTAGTTCTGCGTGGCATTCGAACTCATGACACTGGCACTTTAGGTCGGTATCTTAACCACTACACCATCTGTGCAGTTTATTGTTTCTGATGTTTACGCGTGTGCTACACATTATAAATAAAACTATTTTTACGCATTTTATCGCGTTTGTATTTGATTATTGATTGCCCGACGTTACGAACACTTTACAGCGTTCATGGTCACGGGCGAACTGACTGTATAGGTTAAGGAACATGTTATATATTATTTTCTCTGGCTTGTTTTCTGTCTCTTCGCGAGATCGAGATCTTTTTATTCCTTTATCAAATGCCATTGTTCACCATTCATTTTATAGTTTATCGTGCCTGCTAATGACGAAAAATGAACCCACGGTCTAAATTTGTAGCGCTTTTTAAATTTGACTTTTGAAAGCATTTAATAGGGCCTTTAATGCGCATTGTAGAATTCCTCAACCAGTTAACAATTGACTTTTTGATTTTTATTCTCTGAGAAGCATTAATTTGTCTCAGCATATGACTGCGGTTTCACTCGTGCAGATGGCGTATTATCCATGTGGTGACGGAGTAAGAATACAATTCACCACTCCATATCTTGCCCGTGGATGTCGTAAAAGACGACTAAGGGATATAATATGCACATATCTGTGTAAGAAAAGGAATACTCAAAATGAAAACCTATACCAACATGCCTGACCAGCAGAATATACTAAGTCAAATTCCCTCCCATTGTGGAGGAGGCCCGAGCTCAACAGTGGGACGTATGTGGGCTGCGATGATGATGATGATGAGATGGCGTACTGTTGAGATACCGTCCTACAGTGCCTGTGTCGTGAATTCGAAACCCACGCAAGGCAACACTTTGTACGATCCACAAATTGTTGTTCTGAGTTTGGATGTAATTTATGTCCGTTAAATATAAACTCATTTGCAAAAAAAACGGGCGGTTTTGATTTTCATTCATATTTAAAAAGATACAATACCAAAAAGGTTTCAATCATTTGTACACGTTACTGGCCGGTTTTAAAAATGCTGTGGTATTTAAAAAAGTACGTTCTAAATTCAATTTTTCATTTGATGTTCATTTTTACAGAAAACCCCTTTTTATCCTACATTTTTGGCGCGAAGTTCCAGAAGTTAACATCGACTTTCATAACTTTTATTCAATTTTTATCGATTAATTTCATATCCTTGACTGTCAAAGCTTTATTTAATGCTGTTTGGCTGTATCAAAAATGGTAGATAAAGTGGTAAAAGCTACCAAAATTATCGCGCTGCTTGAAGAGGGTTGCAGCCAATGTTTCGTGGCTAGGAGGCTAAATGTTAGTCGCTCGACAGTCCAAAGAACCTGGCAGCGATATCAGGAGACTGGTTCCGTCGAGAGAAGGCCTGGTTCTGGAAGAAAACCATGTACCCAACCACGGGATGATCGTTTTCTTGTGAGTCGCGCATTGAGAAATCGCAAATCTTCGTATGTGGATCTTAAGAACAACCTCCAAGAAGTAAGAAATGTGCATATTAGTCTATGGACGGTCAGGAGGAGGCTTCTCTCTGCCAATATACGCAGTCACCGCCCGGCCCGCGGCCCCAAATTACTCCGTGAGCACAGAGTTCACAGGCTTAGGTTCGCTAGAAATTGTGAATCATGGACTCAAGACGATTGGAATAGGGTTTTGTTCTCTGATGAAGCCAGGATATCTCTGTTCGGTGAAGATCGACGTCGGCGAGTGCTAAGAAGACAAGGAGAACGCTTTGCAGAGGCATGTTTCGAAGAAATCACACCTTATGGTGGGGGCTCTGTTATGTTTTGGGCAGGAATAAATTCAATGGATCGTACAGAGTTAGTCTTCACTGAAAACGGCTCACTGACTGGGCATCGATACATAACGGAAGTTCTAATTTCTCATGCACAACCCGCATTGGCCGCTCTAGGTGAAGACTCGATTTTTATGGACGACAATGCTCGCGCCCACCGATCCCGCGATGTTAATGCGTATGTGCAAGAGGTCGGCATTCGTCGTTTGGATTGGCCAGCTCGAAGTCCCGACCTCAATCCCATAGAGCATGTCTGGGACGTTCTGAAACGGCGTGTGAGATCAGTACACCCGGCTCCGCAGACCATCAGAGAGCTGAAGAATGTGATTACTGCGGAGTGGGAACGTATTCCGCAAGCAAGTATCCGGGATATACTCGCTAGCATGCCCAGACGAATTCAAGCTGTGATTTTAGCTAGAGGGGGTCACACTCGATACTAAACATTTATCTGCTTTTACTTTATTAAAGAAAAACAAACAAAAAAACTTTTTATTTTTACTTCATGAGCATATGCACTACTAGCGAATATACACTACTAGCGAGGTTTAGCATTATTTCCCATAAATTGTATCTAAATTTTATGAAATACTGATGAAAACGATTATTTTCTTATTAATTTAGCAAATTGTGTGGATAAAACTACCTATAATTATCAAACAAAGAAATATTAACATTTGAAATGGTTCATTGCTTAGGTGCCCGTTTTTTTTGCAAATGAGTGTATATTTGTAAAGTCGCCCGCAATACAAAGATTAATTCCTTATTGCAGTGTGTGTAAAAAAAGAGGAAGAAAAGCAGATTTTGTCAATCTTATAATAACAGGGTTCAGCAACTGACAGTATTCTGCCTTGCCTGGCATTGGTATTATGCCTGCAGCCATAAATAAATCAGTCCGTTCGGGATTACTATAATCTTACAGAAAATCGACTCCTGAATAGAAGCAATTTACTATTACTGTTTCTTCTGTGACCGAGAGAACCAAAGGGCCCTCACGCCGTGCTATCCCCATTTCATTATCTTATACCCTATAATAGTAGAAGTGACTTGACTGTGCCTCTGGTATAGCTGAAGAAGTAAAATATTATCAAAATCGGCCTAGCCGTTTTGAAGATTATCCGGAACAAACAGACAGACAAGAAAATTTTAAACTGGTTTTTAGGCATAGGTATCGTGAAAATAACCGTGTCGGCATGAAAAATACGTATTATTTTGATATTATAAACAGACACTTCATTTTTATTTATTTATATAGATTTAAAATACCAGTTCTACTACTAATTATGTAAGAAGTTTTGCATATGTATTATTAGCCTTGGCCTTTGAGTCATTTAAAATGATATCATTTTCTCCGCTACAAGTCCTTATGTTTATTACGAAAAAGATTAAAATATGACTACATTTATTATTGGATGAGGCTTGTTCCCAGTAGTGGGACGTATATGAGTTGAGATTATGATGACGTCAATAATCCTTCCTTTCCTATGGCAGGCGTGAAAATCAACTAAAGGGTATTCGGGAGAATAGGGAACACCTCTTTTCTGAGCAACTCATAACACCAATGGCGATCGCCAAGTATGGTGATTATGACGTTATTCCGCACTTGTTGCGGGAGGCCTATGTTTAACAGTGGACGTCTATAGTTTGATGATCATATTTTGCAGTCATTCCTTCAATACACGGACCAATTTGCCCGTGTGTTGACGGAGTAAGAATAAAATTCACCACCCTCCCTCCCTTTCTAGCGGGTGTCGTAAAAGACGACTAAGAAATATCCTTACTAATATTATAAATGCGAAAGTAAGTTTGTTTGTTACGCTTTCACGCTTAAACCACCGAACCGATTTCAAAAATTCTTTCACTAATGGAAAGCTATAATATCAGGGAGTAACATAGGCTATATTTTATCCCGGTATTCCCACGAGAACAGGAACTACGCGGTTAAGGCGACTGAAACCGAAGCGAAGCGAGGGAAGGAATCTATGCAAGAAAAGGAAAATTCGAAACAATACCCTATACCAGCACGTCTGATCAGCGTTGTCAGGTCAATTTCCCTCCCATAGTCAATCCCAAGCCCAACAGTGGGACGTATATGGGCCGAGATGATGATACAGTACAAATAAAACAAAATGTTATCGTTTAATATGCATATTATTACTTCAAAATGGTACAAATTATGCTATTTTATCGCTCGGCCTCGCTCGCACGTGGCAATGAGTAAGTTTATCTATTTTATTGTTTGTATTTTATTATCGGTCGTTATTAGGTCTTGTTCTAAATACTTGTTTTTAATTGGACGTATAATCAAGTACATTTGACAATGTATATCTCATTATTATTTCTCATTTTTAACACGCTTTTTTTACTTATGTATTTTTTTTACTTGTATAGGATTTCATTTTAAGTGTTTCTTTTTGCTCCTGATCCCGACTTTTTTCTTTAAAATAATTCGATTATAAAATAATCGATTAATTAAAAAAAAATAATCGATTATAAAATTATCGGTTTTTCTCCCAACAGGATCATGACTTTTTTTCAGGAAATGTGAGCTTTATTTTCTAACTAGCAACTCGCCCTCGCTTCGCTTCGGTTTCAGTCGCCTTACCTGCGGCGCAGTTCCCGTTCCCGTGGGAATACCGGGATAAAATATAGCCTATGTTACTCCTTGATATTATAGTTTTCCATTGGTGAAAGAAGTTTTGAAATCGGTTCGGTGGTTTATGCGTGAAAGCATAACAAACAAACAAACAAACATCCTTACATTCGCATTTATAATATTAGTAAGGATATAGTATGAAACACTGCACGCAGTATCGTGATGACCATTTTGTTTTTTAGGAAATCTGGCGGTGATTTTACTTTAAACAAAAAAGCAAATACTAAAATTATCGATTAATTTTAATATAAAAAAATCGATTTTTTATTATTTAGATAATCGATTATTAAAATTGATTATTTTTTCACATCCCTAATGCCGCCCTAGCAGAGGCTGCGGGTGGGGTTATTTGGCGGGAATCTGAAGTGTCATGTGGTGTTCTTGTATTATATTCAATATCTTAGTGTTTTAACGTGTTATGTTAAATAATCTTGATGGCATTTTATGTAATATATAGCGACAGAACTGCTGAGATGTAGTGAAATGATATAAAACTGCTATACATACCTTTGTATTTCCACCAAAATTCTCAGAAGATACCCTTAACAGTGGCCATTACACTGTTGAGGGCGACACTTTGACTAACTGACAGACCATTACTGACATGAAGAAACTGAGAACTTGAAAAGATAATTATAACTCGACACTGGCAAAAATGGCTCGTATTTGTAGCTGATTGCCAAGACAAAAAAGAAGAAGAAGACTGCGGGTGACTGGACTGGGGATTTAGTCCGGGCACCCACGGAGAGGTTAGCCTCGCGACGGCGATCGGCGTCCCAGTAGGGGACGCCTACGGGAGAGGGTACTCCCTTGGGGTATTCCGTCGGGTCGACCACTGAAGTCAAGGAACTCTGCACCGATTGTCGACCCAACGACGAAGGCGACGTGCTATACGGGTGTGACTGTGCGTGCTTACGCCCCCCCCCCTCTCTCATCCCGGACGGAGTGGAGCGAGAAGTGCGCCGACCATATATACATATTTTATCACTTAGTCGTCTTTTACGACACCACGGGCAAGAGAAGGGGTGGTAAATTGTAACCTTACTTGTTCTTTTTACGTCACCGTGCGGAATAGACACGGGTTACAATTATAAACGTAATAAACTCCTCTAATAACGATGTGAACCAAATATATATATCACGCGTTGGCAGAAAACCAGCGCTGTTTCTTTAAGGAGAAGTAGCACAAGCTGAGCCAATAGCACTTTTTGTTCCTCATTAAAACTAAATTTATTTATTTAATTAATATAATATGACTATCTATTTACAGACTAAAAACCTAATATGATAGTGCGTACATGAATCTTAATTTTAAGCTTACTTCTATAATTTACAATTAATCTATACCTTACGTTACCTTGTATAATTTTATTAGGTTTAACGAGAAGAGAATAAATGTTTTTCTTTCTTTCTGCATTCTCCCAAACAATGCTTTGTGTGATTTTCTAATGATTGTTGTGAGTTTAAGTTTTGTCCATTAATTGTATGTTTGTAATTTCCCCCGCGGTAAAAGGATTTATTGAAAAATGGAGTGTTTTCTCCTAAAAAGCATCCTTTGGGAGGCATGTCTTATAACGAATGTTGGATTAAGGAAACATGATACTGCTATATATAATATATGATAAATGCCAGCATGAGACTTTTGGCGGAACCGTGGAAGTTTCCTGTGCTGTTCTTGTATTATATTCTATATCTTAGTTTTTTAACGTGTTATCTATACCAATAAATAAAATTGGAGTGTCTGTTTGTAATGTCAAAATAATAGGCTTTATTCATGCTCACACGGTTATTTGCACGACACCTATGCCTAAAATACAGATTAAAAAAATTTTGTCTGTCTGTTTGTTCCGGGTAATCTTCAAAACGACTGGACCGATTTCAAAAATTCTTTCACCAATGGAAAGCTATAATATCAGGGAGTAACCTAGGCTATATTTTATCCCGGTATTCCTACGGGAACGGGAACTACGCGGGTAAAACGACTAAAACCGAAGCTAAGCGAGGGCGGGTTGCTGGTATTAAATAATTTTAATGACATTTTATGTAGTGCAAATAACCGAGTGAGCATGAAAAAAGCCTATTATTTTGACATTACAAACAGGCACTCCAATTTTATTTATTTAATGTGGCGGAAAACTGCTGGGGGTGTAGTGAATATGATATCAAAGTGCTTTACATACATACATTTTTGTTTCCACCAAAATTATCAGAACTTCATTAACAGTGTTCATAACGCTGTTGAAGGCGACAATTTGAATTACTGACAGACAATTTACTAATATTAAGAAACTGATAATTTGTAAAGAAAATTATAACTCGACACTAACAAAAATGACCCATATTAGTAGCCGATTGCCAATACAAAAAAAAAGAAGAAGAAATGCATAGATATTTTATTTTAATCAACTTTTTTTTTTTGTCAATAGAAATGGAAGAAACTCTCAACAATAAATTTCGCAAGTAACAACATACAAAACGTGGACTGGGCAATCCGCCTCGTGCCTCATCTACAACGATTAAGCTTATCATCCAACAAGCTGACCGACTTGTGTGACATATCCTGCCTACACGACTTAAGGGTGCTCAACTTGTCTATGAACAGTTTCTCTATTTGCGACAACTGGCATGCTAAAATTGGCAACATTGTTAGAATTGATTTATCACAGAACAAAGTGGAAAGTCTTCGTGGTTTCGCAAGATTATACTCTTTGGAAAGTCTTGATTTAAGTTGCAATGTTATTAACGACGTTGAAGAAGTTCAACATATATGTCGTTTACCGTGTTTAGAGTATCTGTGGTTGACAGCCAATCCTGTGGCATCTTCCATAGATTATAGAGTTAAAGTCATAGAGCAATTTAACGCTAGAATGACAGATATTTGTTTAGATAATGAAAAGGCATCCGAAAAAGAATTGGACACTGCAAGAGTGTTACAAGCCTTAAGGGTGGTAAAGGAAGGTAAAACACCCAGTTTTTTGCAAAATAATAATTCAAGTCACAGCTTTAATAGGAGTTGACAGTATTTCTTCAAAGATTTTGTTTCTCGTCAATTTGTTATTATTCCATTGTGAGGCACGGTCCTCTATATTATAATTAAGAGATTATAATAAAATATATAATATATAAATAATGATGAATTATATTTATATTAGGATAATGTATAACTTTAAATTAAAATTAAGTTTTATCGTTTTGTTAAATCATAAAAAATATTCTTTCGAGTCATTGTTATGAAATCAACAGCAAAGATATTTATCGCACAAGGCGGTAAAAGAAATAAATTTAAAAATATAAATTATAAAACTATTTCTTAGAAATATATTTTTGCGAAATGTAACCGTTTATGTAGTGCACGCAGCTCTCAAAAGGAAAATAAAACCCGATCCTCAAACAGTTTTCATTGTTGCTCCGCTCCTATTGGTCTTAGCGTGATGATATATAGGCTATATAGCCTTCCTTGACAAATGGGCTATCTAACACTGAAAGAATTTTTCAAATCGGACCAGTAGTTCATGAGATTAGCGTGTTCATACAAACAAACTCTTCCGCTTTTTATATTAAAGTATAGAGTATAGATAAATATTTTTCATGACTCGTGAATTGTTTATTTAAAGATATAATCTAATGTATATTATGTAGTAACTTGAAATATAATCTCCATGCTAATGTGATATTTCATAATTATTTGTATATTGAAATGTAAGTATTTGTATATGTATATAATTGACCAATAGGTAATACCTAATAATATAGTTGTTACAGTTAAGTTTATTTTATTAACAGTAAGTTTTTTTATTTTAATGGCACAAGGGGGCCCGTGCCCGGGGCCCCCACTTTGATACTAGAGCCCCAAAAATAAAAGCGTGAAATGAAAAAATGAAAGAGAAAATACCATACGCCTAAAAAATATAATCTTTATCACAGCCCATAGATATGCAACTGTTGGGCTTGGACATGGGAGGAAAAATTACCTGTTATATCGAGCTGGTCAGTCGTGTCGGTAAAGGGTTTTATATCAAGTTTACCTCCTTTGCATAGATATTATATGCATATTATATCTCTTGGTCTTTTTATCACACCTATGGGCTAGAAGGGGTGGTGAATTGTATTCTTACTCCGTCACCATCATCATCGTAGCCTACATACGTCCCACTGTTGGGCTCGGGCCTCCTCCACAATGGGAGAGAATTTGTCCTACTATACCATGCTGGTCAGACATATTGGTATAGGGTTTCTTTTCGAATTTTCCTTCTCTTAAACTCCGTCTTAGACTCCGTCACCATACGGATACGGAACTTACACAATAATTTCAATGTTATTCCTGTTTTAATTACACAGAAGGAATTAATCATTCTAACACACATGCAGCTAATTTAACTAACAATATTTTATTTAAATAATTAAATATTTAACAGGAAAATGTATGGTGCACAGTACCCATGCCCAGGGTACCCCACTCTGATCAGACTTCTAAAACCATTCGTATTCGCCTGCACTATAATTATTGTTAAAATTAATTCAAATTCGCATAATATATACAAATAAACCTGAGAAATATATTTTTATTGTTTAATTTGTTTTTGTTAGCCTACTGGCCAAGCTCTGTGTGCCCATGGGTTGCGACATAGTTTAAGATGGCTCCGTAATTGATATTTTGAAGTAAATGTATTATATTATTATAATATAAAATTAAACTATTACTGTACTTATTATTAAAGTATATTAAAAAACACATTTAAAATGTATATTTTATGGCTAAATAATGTGGTATTAAAACATACTAAATTTATCGAATAACTAACCATTTAGTGAAACAATTACACTGATGATGAAATCGGAAATATTTAAAACCCGGTGAACAAGATTATTGCCCATTTCAGGCGCTAGATGATTACCGTAGTTAATTGCTTTCTCCTGCAGTGGAGTTATCTGCTATCAGTACGATGCGTCCTGGATAATAATAGGGTCCTTAATAAAACATTATTTTTATATATGCAATTACGATGCGTCCTGGATAATAATAGGGTCCTTAATAAAACATTATTTTTATATATGCAATTAACGCCTTTGGAATTTACTGTGCAGTGTCCGGATGCCAGAGATGTCTATTACCGAAATATTAAACAAGTGCCTAAGTTTATTGGCGTTTTTTCATATATTTAAACACTAAAAGCTCCGTTGGAATTATCCAGTTTATTATTTTATTACAAAGCGGCATCTGATTTCCATCGCGCGTAACACCGTTAATCCAGATAATGGCTGTTGTGCACAACAGATGCTGTTGAACTAAGAAAATTTGCAATAAGAAAAACACAAACAATGTGTTTTGGCTATGGAGGGTAGAAGTAAGGAGGATCGTCTTGTATGGGGGATTAGTCGAAAAAGTGTCCACTTGTAAACAGCAAATTATTGTTCGAACTCTCACCGAAATAGCGCTAGTGTAGCAAGTGGAAACGATATGAATGTAGCAGTTATAAACAAAGTGAAATGTGCAGAGTTGAAAAGTTTAATATTTCTCTTGACTTCTGTAATTACGAAATATGTAGTATTTAAAATCTTAATTATTTACGTATTTCAAAATGGAGAAAATCTTGAAAAAAAAATACCCGTCTCAAAAAGTACTTCAATTGGTTTGAAACTGACGTTACGAACTACTTTAAAATTCTTCCACTTGTTACTATAGCGCCACCTTAATTTGGTCCCTTTCAACAGACACTTTTTAACCCCTCGAGCGCTTTTGGGACACCGTTAGACCAAAAAAAAAACTTTACAAATTAGCAATTGCTTTTAGTACTTTTATTTAAATCAACCAATCAAAAGCTATTGATACCTATATATTTTATTTCATATTTTCTTGTCATATAGCAACAATAATAGTTTACGTAAAACCATAAAATTCACTGATCTTTTTTCAATATTCCAAAGCGTCCGGTGCCCAGGCACTCGAGAGCGCCGGGATCTTTGGCGCGTGAGGGGTACACTGCGATGGTTCTCCTTACTTCTACCCTCCATAGTTTTGCCGCACATTTGTCTAAAAACACGTCAGGCGTGTAGTGATACGCTCGTGTATATCAATGAAAACAGCGTGTGTGCTTGCCCCCAGGCAACGTAAAGTGAAACTTTTAATGGAGGGCTGAATCCTGATCTGCAACTTTATTCTATAAAAGTTCACGAGAAAAAGAGACACTGAAATGAAAAGTGTGTGATGAATATTTGTAGTAGTCCCTTTTCTCGCAATGTCAACGAAAACACAACGTGTGTGTTTGTCTGCCGGCAACGTTAAGTAAAACTATCTGTAATTTTATTGTCTATCAAAATGTTCAAAAGAAAAAGGGAGGCTGAAATTTTGTTCCACAACTTGAGAAGCGTGAGACACACTCGTGATTTTATGTAAACAAATTATAAACACAATTGTATGTTATTCAGAAGTAATTAATGTATAATTAAAATCTTCTGTAAAAGTTTCACTTCTCGAGCGGCTGCTTTCTGTGTTGTTTTAAATTTTTAATTTATATGAGTATACAGGGTGTATCAGGTTATGGGGCAACAGGTCAAAAGGGAGCTAGGCAATGGTGGTAGGAAACCATGAAAAAAATTTTAACGAAAAATATCGATTCGTTAAGGAATTAGAGACATGTAAAGTTTTCAATTTTGTCATCGCTTTTTCGTGTAAATCTGATTGAAATGTATAAAGTCAATGATACTTAATACGCAACATATTCATACTTTGGTAAATGTTCATTAGAAATTGAATAAATCAATAATTACATTCACATAAACAAAACAAACTTCGCTTTAAAACAGCTGATCGGCCTATGACCGTTGACCGCTCGCCGCTCGTAGGTACAAACCTACACTGTCATTGAAACGTTTGCGCAATTCTAGGTATGAATGAATGAATTTATACTGTCGAAGCTTTACATGCCTACATAATACGTAACATTTAAGGCATAGACTCTTAGACACATTTTTTTAAATCCCTATAACTTTTATGTTATTTTGTTTTTTGTGTAATGTACATTCTAATTACGATCTATGACCGTTAAATTACAACATACTCGAACAGTTGCCCCATAACCTGATACACCCTGTTAGTTGTTTGCCGCAGATGGCTTTTATAACTTAGCCTAGATTATTAGTGTACCCCAAAGGCTCTCAGCCCGTTTGTCTTTACAACACACCCTGTCTAGTTTTTTTTTGTAATTGAAAATCTCTATTTTACTTAGAGCGTACATTGTTTTAGTGTATTGAATTATTTAATGTATTAACTAAAGTATTATGAATGTGATCGATTATACATGTATTTGTAAATGTTTATTTTGTGACGTTTATGCAATAAATGTAATTTGTAACTTGATTTTGATTTAATAAAACCCTATAAGAATCTGTTCATACTCTAATTTCTATCATTTGAAGTAGGTCTGTACTATAAGTTTCATCATTTCAGTTCATATACCTCTCACTGTTGTGCCCAAGCTTCTTCCATAATAGGAGAGAAATTGACCTTACTATAGTAAGATCAATTGCCCAAATGCTGGTCAGACAGGTTGGTATAGGATTTTATTTCGAACTTTCTTTCAAAGCTGGTATAAAACCATTTAAATAAAACGGTTTAAACCTGTAGTATAAGTCAATTTCCCTCCCATAATGGAGTATATAAGCTGTGATGATGATGATGATGAGGTGATGATAAGACACCACACAAAGTTATAGGGATAGAAGGTTGATAATAAACAAAATATAATTTATTCATGTCTTTATATTAGAAATAACTAGATAATATTACAAGAATTATAACAGGCATAAAAAACTGATAGGAGAACACTGAAATATAAATTAATAATTGGAAAATATAAAAATAAGTCGCTTAACTTAAAAGTAAATGCTTAAAACGGAGAAATTCTAACAAGAAAGAATTTATAACTTAGAAATGCACTTATAAGAATAATAAGGCATAAGTCTTCGGTTCTTTTGCAAAAGAATTCCTTAGTCTTAGAATAATAACGTATAGAAGGTAAGTTCACGCACAAAAAGTGAGGCATTTCAATTGGAGCCTAATGGAGCTTACACCGGAACCGTTCCGTAATGTACAAGTCATTGTACTGTACGAACGTATGCAACTCTTAAAAAATAAATAGGTAATTATGACGGTTTGTGCATTCAAATGGTGTCACAACACATTTGAAAAACTTAAAAAGGTTTTTAACATTACTTTTAAAAGTATTTCGACGATTTATGTTAATAAAAACAAAATTTGATTTCATAATTTGTATAGTGGTTTGCGTATGACGTCTGCGCGCCATTAGTATTTTTAGATTCAAATTTTGAAAGTTCAAAGTATTGACACTATCCTTCTATATGTTATTATTCTAAGTCCTTAGTACAAAACGTAACATTTTCAATGCCACACAAAGAAATAGTGTTTTAGAGCTGCAAACACACAATTAACAAATGCTGAGTATATATATATATTTATATAAATTATAAGTCATCCAAATTAGTATCGAATTAAAATAATGTTACAGAGAAAATTTGACGGAATTTATTGCATAATTTATTTTTACTATCTCGTATTTTGGATATCGTCCAGTATATGTACATACTGAAATGCTATAAAGTCCATAAAAACGTTAAAATTTTAAGTTTATTCCATTTTTTTTTTGCTATACCTTCTAAAGGTAATTTAAAAGGAATTTGAACGAATACATATTATATTTAAAAAAATTCGTTTTCATACATGATTTATCCGTGTATGTGAAAATGTGGATAAAAAATTTACGGTAATAATAAACATAAAAATCCGCATAAAATATACACTTGTGTAATAATTATAAAATATATGACGAATGACTTTTTTTTGAGATTTTTACATTATGCCTACAATGACAATTAACCTATATGGCTAGAATCTTCTAGAACTCGCTTAATTTTGTATAGCTACAATGTGCTGTAATACCCTAATGTGTTAAATAATTGATGAAGTTAATTACTAATTATTGCAATTTGAAAATTTTATAGAAGGAAATCTGGTCAGTTTCCAACAATATTTAAAAAATAGCAGGGAGTATATGTCAGGTCAGGTTTATTTCTAATCTCATCGTTGACCAATCCCTATTACTTTTAATTAGCTGCTTTCCTTTGTATTCCCCATTATACATACAAAATAATTATGCACTGCCGTCAAATATCGCCTAATTTAATCATATATCGTTACATAATCTAATTTTGGTAATTTTTTTTTATTAACATAAAAAGAACTAAAAGAAAATGTGGCCACACATTTCCTCGTGGTATGAATGCCATTTACAAGCAGATAAAATATTATTAACCCCCAGAGCGCTTTTGGGACACCATTTGACCCAAAATAAAATGTGCTCAAAGCGCTTTTGGGACACACGTTGACCCAAAAAAATACTTTTCAATTAGCAATTACTTTTAGTACATTTATTTAAATCAACCAATCAAAAGCTATTAATATATATTTTATTTCATATTTCCTTGTCATATAGCAACAATAATAGATTACGTAAAATCATAAAATTCACTGAACTTTTTTCAATATACCCAAGCGCGCGGGGCACTCGAGAGCGCCGCGATGTTCGGCGCTGAGGGGTTAATACGTAAACAAAGTTTTTTTCACATACGGTAGATTTGAAGCGTTCACGAACCTAAACTGCGAAATGAGATACTATCATGTGGACTACCGACAGAATGGAAAACTTAAAATTACGAACAAATTATTTATTTTTAGATACACTAGAAACACGATTATCCGGCCCTCAGTTATACGGAGCCGCGATTATCCGGACTACCTATCGTAATCTATATATGTATTGTACCTACAAATCGAATTTATGCAAGCATGAACGTGTCTGAAATGTCACGTACCGCGCCCCGCGTGCTCGCTGCCCCACGCGTTTCGTCATTGTTTTAGTTAGTAATTGTTAGGGATATGACTTGGAGGGAAAAATCGATTAATAAATAATCGATTCTTTTTTCTTTAAAATAAATCGATTTGCAAAATATCGATTAATTATTTTTAAGTAATCGATTATTTTTATAATCGATTTTTTTACTATTCGTAGTTCTTTTTTAAAAATTTTCTCCCAACAGGATTACGATGACCTTTTTAGGATATCTACAGTGATTTTATTTACTACATGAAAATAAAATCGATTATTTTTTCACATCCCTAGTAATTGTTACTCCGCTCTGACGTGCATGCCTCCGGGATATGTGTTCATCTTTTAATAAACGCATAAAATTATGTATATACTACATTTGCACAGAACCAAAGGTTTTACATACAATCGATTATCCAAATGCCTAAAGACAACAATTAGTCCGGTTAATCGAGTTTCTACTGTAGTCAAATTAATAGTTTGATTTTAATTAAAAAATTGTATATTAATACTTTTTACATTTATCTAGTTTGCCAGATTTACTAACATTGACGCAGCTACAGACATTGTGTTTTTGTTAACACGTCACGTGATAATGTCAATAACGATTTACATAAATTTACTCCCATTCTAGAAGTATTCTCTACGAAAAATAGAAATAATTAACACATTTTATAAGTATGAAGAATCTTAAGAATCATAGATAATATTTATCAACGACAGGGCTAAGTCATTGCCCGGTCGAGTCTTCAAAGCCATCTGCGGCTAACAACTGTACACACTAAAACGGGATAAACCCTTATATTATTTATATTATTACAACAATTTCATGTAACATTGCTTTTTATCATATTATTGAAATTAAATTTCATATTAATGTATCTAATTATTGACCAATTATTGACACTTAAGATAACTTTATGAATAAATGACATATACATATTATATTATAGCATTTTCTCGCAATTTCAAATAATTATATTCTTCTAATATTAATATTTATTATAAGAATAACAATTTTTGTTGAAAACAGAAATATAATAATATTAGCATTCTATCAAAGTTTCATCATGTTTCAATGCATAAGAGCGCTAAAATCTTAATTTTTTAATTTCAAAACCTAACCTAAACATATATATGAGCCTCGCACACATTTCAAAAATCATCATCATCATCATTTCAGCCTATCGCCGTCCACTGCTGGACGTAGGCCTCCCTCATGTTGCGCCACAATGAGCGGTCCTGTGCCGCCTGCATCCAACGACGCCCAGCTACTTTCACTAGGTCATCGGTCCACCTAGTGGGGGGCGCTCTACACTGCGTCGTCCGATACGTGGTCGCCACTCGAGAAAATAAAAAAAGAAGAAAATAAGTATATTCAATTCACTGGGACATTTTTTAAAAAGCCTAAATTATTAAGTCTTCATTTTTAACTGTTAACAATAACAGCCCGTTCCATTAAATACGAATAAAGTACTAGATACATTATTTAATGTATCGTTATCTACCGCTTACGCGATGGAGTTCAAAAGACCGTCTAAGAGAGCTTTAGAGTAGGGGGCAGTGCCTTCTTTGAAAACAACTTCCATTCCTTTTTTTTACAACACCTTCCATTCCTTCTTTTACATGGATATCATCTGCATATTATATACCTTAGTAATTGTTAAGATACCTACGGAAAAGAAAGGGGTGGTGATTTGTATTCTTGGTAGTCGACCATACGGATGATGACTTTGGTCCTTTTAAATAATGGATTGAGGCCGCACCGTTGATGAAGGAGCCACATATTGTCTTAAATGATTGGTCAAACTCAGAATTCAACCTTAATACAATGGGTTCTGATAAAAGTTTCGAAGTATGATAATAATAAATACTTGATATATAATTCCGACATTGTGAAACAGACAAAAATATTTTATAAGTGTCATAAATTATTATTAAATCTTATTTCTAAGCTACACGACGTTTTTAGTCTCATATTAATAAAAAAAAAACTAGCTTCTATAGGTGACTTTGTCACAGCCTTGAAGCTTACAATCCATTCCTCTATTCCAATTTAGTTTATATAACAGTTTTCAAAGCCTTTATGATATCCTATGTGTTAAAATAACACTTAGTAGCCTTCTTATCTTAGACTAAAAAATAACCTAATCGATACAGCGGTTTTAGCGCAAAAGAGAAACAGTTACACATACAAACATGTTTAGTCCAATTTTTTAACAATCATATATGAGTTATCAATCATATATGGAACAAACAGTTTACACATACATGCATGTTTAGTCCAATTTTTTAACAAACATATGTGTTATCAATCACATATGGAACAAACAAATTATACATACATACATACATGTTTAGTCCAATTTTTTAACAATCATATATGTGTTATCAATCACATATGAAAGAAACAGTTACAAATACAAACATGTTTAGTCCACATTTTTAATACTCAAATGAGTTATCTATGGAACTTTTTTTTCAAAGAACCTGTGCTTAGTAATTAAGTACTAGAAACATACAATCAATGGACAGCAATCCAGTCTCAGAAAAACTATTTATAGATCTAACAAAGTATTGTCCCGTTTAGAAATTGAACCCACAACATTATCTTAACCACCTATGTGTGTATTATGCGAAAGAATTTAAATATGTAATAATTTAACTATTCTTAATACGATCTGATTATAATTATAAATCAGACGTATAAACACAATTAAAAAACGTATTGCCATTATATTTTTATTATTTAAAATTAATTCTCGATACTTATAATAAAATTTGGTTTATCAAAATACCAATCACATATACTTATCTATATACAAGCCATATTACCTATATACTATTCCATATAATGATAAAAAATAAGTAAATATTTCAAAATTAATGTTTTATTAAAACACTAGCAACCCACCCTTCTTCGGTTACAGTCGCCTTACCCACGTAATTCCCATTCCTGTGGGAATATCGGGATAAATTATAGCCTATATTACTCAGAGATAATGTAGCTTCCCAATGGTGAAAAATTTTTTGAAATGGGCACTGCAGTTTTTAAGTTTATTCATTACAAACATACACACACACAAAAATACAAATTATTCCTCTTTATAATATTAGTGTAGATGTAGATTACAATTTAAAAACTATAAATATTAGAATAACAATAACTATATCGGTTTCCGATACGGTTACGGATGTGAAACAATTTCGGATTATCCGACAGTTTCGAATAATTTCAGAAACGGTTATTGTATTTTTAAGGAATTGTAGAACAGAAATGCTAGTTGTGATGATAATGATATTATTCTTTAATGAGGTTTACATTTAAGCTGTCAGTTCAAGTGGTTTATAGAAAACCTATCCGAACATATTTAACACAGACTTTATCTTATCTGAAACTTCTATATCAGTTTCGGATAATTATTTGGATAAAATTTTCTTTTCTTATCTCCGATTTTCCGTGTGGTAATCGGATCAGAATATAATTCACCACAACTCCTATCCGTGGATGTCGTAAAAGACGATTAAAGGACATCTATGCAAGAGTAGGCAAATTCGAAAACCCTACACGGTTGATCAGCTTGGTACATCATTTTCTCTCCTATTGTGGAGGAGGCTCGAGCCGTGGAGCTCAACAGTGGGACTTGTACGAGCTGAAATATTGATGATATCCAATATCTTCACAACATCCCTAGTCTCTAGTTAGACACTTTCAAAAATTATGTTTATAGACATACTCTTACTAGGTTACAGTTATAAACGTAATAAATCCTCTATACTAATAACACTGGGAAGTATTCGTTAATGGTCTACAGTATTTCGAATTTATAAATATTTATATTTACTTATACCTTTATACATAATTGACCAGTAACGTTGCAAAATTATTGCAATAATTCTTCTAGTAATCCATTATTTGTGTGTGATGATAGCTACGTTCCAACGAGTGCACTTTGCCTGCTAAGGTTGACCATAGCAGGTAAAATGAAATGGTACTTGTCGTCCGTGTGCTGATAGAGCGGCGCGCGTGCTCGTACACCAGTCGCTGTTGGCCGCTTCCCTGGTTCAGTGCTTAACATCATTTTAAGAACCTCCATCTGAAATAAATATATTCATTATTAGCTTTCAGTCTTTTACAGTTCACTGCCGGTTATAGGCCATACAATATTGACTGCACAGATGGCGTGGTGGTTAAAACATGTCGGTGCTAGTGTCGCAGGTTCCAATCCCACGCAGAACAATACTTTGTGCAATCTACGTATTGTTGTTCTGAGTCTGAATGTAATTTGTGTCCGTTAATTATATGTTTGTAACATCCCCCATAATACAAGGATTATTACCTTAGTACAGGGTTAACCTTTTAAAAAATTATTAATTAAAGGGAATCTTTCCATAATCGCTATACTTGCCAATCGGGTTGGATATCAAGGCATGGGAACGATAGGTGTTCATCATTAACACAAAATTAGACCCAATTTTGACTAAAAGTAGTGTTTTAGACGACTCCCTAAAACAAGTCACATAATATAGATATGTTCCCTAAAGCGTTATACATTTCTCGAGACAGCATTGCTGCCCATTCTCCTGGCGCTCCCTCACATACTGTTATTCTTTTATGATTCTAGCCTGTAACTGTCCACTGCTGGACGTAGGCTTCCCCCAGAAGTGAGGAATTTATACCGCAATCGCCACGCTTGGGAAGCGGGTTGGTAATCGTGAGGTGTTGTTTCCCAATAGAGGCTTCAACGTGCAAATAAAGGGCGGCTACAATTTTACACTTATTACGTCGCTACATGGGGACAGACACCATGCTCTCGCAGGATTACATTTAGTAGTAGCAGTTTGTTAATGCGCTTCATTTGGTGAGCGAAAGGGAGTCCGTCTTTATGGTAGACAGCGACCTGGCTCCTGATACTACAGAGGACCATGAACGGCAATTACCACCTGCCATAATGGTCCATATGTATGTTTAAAATCATTCACTATCATTTCAACATATATATGTCCCCCTGCTGGGCTTGAGCCTCCTCCACTATGGAAGGGTAGGTGGACCTATTATATCACGCTGGTTAGTATAGGATTTTATTTCTTTGCTTTTCTTCGGTTTCAGGCGTCTTACCCGCATAGTTCCCGTTCCTATGGGAATACCGAGATAAAATATAGCCTATGTTACTCCGTAATATTATAGCCTTCGATTGGTGAAAGAACTTTTGAAATCGGTCCAGTAGTTTCGAAGCCTATTGAATACGAACAAACAAATCTTTCCTCTTTATAATATTAGTATAGATTTTCCTTCTCTTGCATAGATGTTATATGTATATTGTATACTATATTCTTTAGTGGTGTTTTATGACACCCATGGGCAAGATGGTTAGTGAATTGTATTTTACACATAGATAACACAAAAGTCTCTTGTTAGTCTAAGACTGTAGCAGAAAAACAAACTTACTTCTTTGGGATACTGCGTGTGGAAATGTTGAGGATAATTTCCCTCTCTCAGCTGAAGCAACGAGGCAATACGTTCGGCTTCCGTGCCAAACGGTTGTAACAATTCAAACAATATCAATCCCAATGAGTAGATGTCCACTTTGTAGCTGTAAGGATGGCCCATGAGCTGTTCCGGAGACATGTATAGATGTGTACCTGGACAAAATTAAAAATATATGTAAAATACCTGGGTCAACTTCATCTGATCAATTTACAATCCCAAGGAGAGTTGACGTCAAGCAGGCGGACGGTCATAAAACTATTAATAAAGCTTTTGGAGTACATATTGAAGAAGTGATGATGATGGTGGTGGTGATGATGATAATGATAATAATGATGATAACGACGATGATGATAATGCTGATGATGATGTTAATGATGATGATGACATTATGGAACATTGGTAACTGCTACCAGCCGCGCAGTCATTTTTTTACAGCTCATAACATCCCACTTTTGGGTTCGAGCCTCCTCCTTAAGGGAGGGAGGGTTATTGACTTACAATACCATCATGATTGCTCATGTTTACGCGAGTATTACACATTATAAATAAAACTACTTTACGGATTCCACTATTTTTCATTGCCAGCCCGCCCGTGACCATGAAAAGCATAGTCACGGGCGGACTGGAAAGTGTTCGAAACGTCGGGCAGTTAAAAATCAAATACAAACGCGATAACATCTGTAAAGTAGTTTTATTTACTATGCCATGTTAGGTCAGATGGTTTGGTAGGGGGTTGTATTTCCAATTTCTTTTGCATAAATCTTATATGTATATTATAATTCAAGACACCCAAGAGTATTCTTACTCTATTACCACCCAGAAATCTGTCTACTTAGCATAGAATAGTAGGTGAATTATCCTTTTAGTATGGAGAAGTTTCGAGCCTAGCATTGGGACGTATATAAGCGGAAATGATGTTGATAAGAAAAATTTAATGGAGTTGATGCCTACTTACCGACTTTATAAGTATGCCTCTGGTGGGTGTCAAGCACTTCTGTCGGTTCACCATCCTGTGACGTGTCGTTCATAGCGGTGACGAGGCCAAAATCACCAACCTTCACTCGTCCGTCCTGTGCGAACAGTATATTCCTAGGCTTCAAGTCTCGATGTATCAAACCGGCTAAGTGGACATACTCAACTGCTGACACTATCTGACTGAATAGGGTATTTACCTGAAAAAAATAAATAAATAAATAAATAGAGCAGTTTTTTAAATACCATGCGTCGGTCGGTCGTCCACATTAGGAGAGAAATTGATCTACGTATACCAGTTAGGCAGACGGATTGGATTTCGAGTCTTCCTTCTCTTGCATAGATGTTATCTGCATATCATATCCCTTAGCCAACTTTTACGACACCCACGGGTAAGATAGGGAATAGTGAATTGTATTCTTACACCGTCAAGACATCGAAAGATTTAATATTATTTATGTATATTAGAAACTGTGCTGTGTGGTAGCGGCTTCGAATACTACCAACTCTTGCTTTGCTCGTGGGTGTCGTAAAAGACGACTAAGAGCCCTAGATTGACCCGGACCAACTCCATCTGGTACCATTTGGGTCAACGACTACATTCCCAAGGAGGGTTGACGTCAGGCCGGCGGCCGGTCATAAAAGTCATTGCCGAAACTTTTTGCAATATGTCAAAACAGATGACATATTGCGTCGACCCTAAGTAATTGGGATAAGAGCAAGATGATGATATGTATATTAGAAACAACAAGGGTCCTAAACTGGACCCTTGGGAGACCCCATATGTTATTAGTGTTAGGTCACTTGCAGTTGTAGCTATTTTTATTTGCTAATATCCAGTAGAGAGGTCTTATTATATAACTCTGTGTATATTGCTTTTAGCACTAATCGTTGTTAACTTATTAATAAAAAAATTTGATTAATTCTATCGAAAGTATACAACAAAAATATGTTAAAATCAAACCTTATCAGCCCTTGCATTACAGGAGGCGTTATGCCTGAGCCAATCGTGAAGGCTGTCAGGTCGGCATAGCTGCATTTGTATGAACAGGTACATCCTAGGTCCAAGGTCACCAGGTAGCGTTGGTCCATTGCCCAGTGACCAATGACGAGCGTGACCCTTCTACAAATAAAAAAATATTCTTACTTATTTTTCCCGTGATTATGAACACTGAAAAATATTCTAAACCTCGGGCGATTAATTAATGTTTCACATGCAAACAGGATAAAATCCATTAAAATAATTATTAATATATCTTTTTTCATAGTATACATTGCAAAAGCATTCATACTTTTAATAATTCTTCCGTGACCATGAATGCTGAAAAATGTTCTAAACTTTATTTTATACTTTTTTTTTGGTGTGGGCTACGGTCAGAGCACCCGCCCGGGGCGACAGAGGGCCGGCACGCGGCCCCGTAATCCACCCTATAGCACGTCACCTTCGTCGTTGGGCCTACCACCGGTGCAGAGTTCCTTGACTTCAGTGGTCGGCCCTAAATTTTATTTTATACTAGCAACCCGCCCTCGCTTCGCTTCGGTTTCAGTCGCCTTACCCGCGTAGTTCCCGTTCCCGCGGGAATATCGGGATAAAATATAAGCTATGTTACTCCCTGATATTATAAATATCCATTGGTAAAAGAATTTTTGAAATCGGTTCGGTGGTTTAAGTGTGAAACCGTAACAAACTTAATTTCGCATTTATAATATTAGTAAGGATTCAAACACAAACGGGATAAAATCTATAAAAATAATTATTAATGTATCTATTTTCATAGTATACATTGCAAAAGTTTTATGAAGGGTCGCCTGCCTGACATCAACCCTCATTAGGAATTATAATTGTTGACTAAACGGCATCAGATGGCGTTAACCTAGATCGGTGTAAATCTCTTAGTAGGCTTTCACGACACCCCCGAGCAATGCAAGGGTTAGTAGTATTCATAACCGCCATCACACAGCAAGTTAAAAGAATAGGATTAAAAATGAAACTTACCTTCTTCTTTATAACTACAGAACTTTCAGACTTATAATCAAAGTCTTTAACTCTTTGAGATATCTTCTCCAAAGCGGATGCTCTGCTAGAAGATATATGCCCTGTCTTCTCCGCGGTGCTTTGGTTAGCTGAATTCTCGAAAACGATAAATGAATCGTCATCACTTATGGGAGGTTTTGGTATAGAGTTTGGTGTTATATCAAATTTGGTGGGACTTTTGGATAAATAATTTGGTGTTGAATGCGCTGGAGCGTTTTCATCGAACACTATGCTGAAGGAATCATTGCAACTTTGTGATCTGAAACAAGTATAATAAAAATAAGTTTTTTTTTTAAAGACAACGCTCTGTACTAAGGAAATAATCCTTGGGGACTTTATAAACATATTTTATAATTAATATAATTAGCGGACACAAATTGCATCCAGACACAGAACAAAAATTTGTGGATCGCACAAAGTGCTGCATGGAATTCAAACACACACAGTAGAGCGGTATCTTAACCACTACGCCATCTGTGCAGATTTATCATGCACACAGCTATTGTTCTAATAAACTTTATTTTTAATTAACTAGTCTTTTTGACAGGCAATAATCTGGATTATTCTGGACTCATCCGTGTTCCCGTTGCCATATGCGCCACCACTGGTATTGATTTCTTGACATCCGTGGCCGATGACGATGGGGAGAGAATAGGGTATATTATGGGGACCGCACATTGCCCATCCGTCGCCAAGGACAGATTGGGCGTAGAAAAACATTGACAGTTCGCCAAAGAATGGAATTGAGTTCCCTATCCTCGATAGGCACATCGCCAAACGGACGGTCGTAATTTAGATAAAGATGCTAGCAGTAAATTTAGTCTATTTACCTGAGCCTTTTCGAAGGTTCAGAACAATTGTTAAGATCCAATTTAACATCATTCAGTGGACTCTTGTGACGGGCGGGCGACGTCGCGGTATACTCTTCTGTCATAGCCAACGTGCCGTCTAGTTCTCTGAAATATTGTTTTCATCTCTTATGAATATGTAATCTAAATAAAACGTAACTTAATACAAACAAATGCTTTCATGTAAAGTATCATAGAAAACATAATATAATTACATTTAATTATTTTATCGACAATGAGAAAATAAAAGAGTTACTGGGGATCTTGGTATATTATATGATATAAAACTAACTTTTGTACCTCACATAAAAAAAGAGCATGCGTATAAAGTACGCATGTGAGAAGTGAAACTTCTTTATCCTTTATCTCATTCTCTCGCCGGTTGAATCCTATACATTTACGTGTTTGTGTCTCTATGGACTCGCTTTTTTGTTTCATCGAGTTTGAAATCACAACGATTCTAAAGAAGTTTCACTTCAAAAATATTATTAAAAAGGCATTAAATGTGTTTGTAAGAACTGTAGGACGTTTCGAAACTATAAAACAAAGATTGTATATAACAACCTAGTTCCAAGTATTCTTGAGTACGGCAGTGTAGTTTGGAGACCACATTAGGCTGCTCACACATTGCGTGTAGAACGAATTCAGAAGCGTTTTATGTGGCACTCAGCCGTCTCGACAGGTATGGTTAGAAAAGTTCGAAGAGAAATTACCCAGCCTGGACCAAAGAAGATGTTTAAACCATGCAATATTCTCTTTCGAAGTTATTAACAGTCTTTGTTGACTTTCTTCTTTCAACTTTCATGCACCCACAAGAAAACCTCGCAACTCGATTACACCGTTTTATCCACCACAAAGAGGAACGGTTTTAGGTGCTAATTCTCCGTTTGCTAGGTTTTGTAAAGTTATCAACGGCTATAGTTATATGATTGATGTACACTCTGACTGTCTGTTTCGAGTGAAAAGTCAAGTCTCTAACTATCTGTCTGATAGTTCCTTAAATATTTTTAGTGCTAATAAGCTATGGAAGTTATAATGGATTTATGAGTTTAAATAAACCGAACGTTGTGCGACAGTGTATGATAGGTAAAGGTATCGTAAAGTTTGCGGGATAGTCTTTTAAGGTTTATGTTTTTTGTCTGCTCAAAAAAAACATATGTGTGCATTGCTATTTGTATTTTAATATGTATTTTGTTAAGTATTTGTTGGTGAACAGAATAAATAAATATCAATTTTACCATCAGGTAGCTGACTATACAAGGAGTAATTTAGCCTATTTTCCCACTCACAAATACGCTATAAAATTTTGCCCGATGCAGGACTCGAACCGAAGACCATATCTTAGGAGATATTGCAGATTTAAAATGTGGCGACAAAGCGGCTAGAACCCAAGCTTTTGGGTTGCTAGTTTATAACATTGGTTAAGACTAGCCACCCGCTCTCGTTTCGCTTCGGTACCAGTTTCTTTCGGGCTTTGCCGCGCATTTTAATTATTTAATATCGCCTAAGATATCTGCAGTTTCTTCTAAGATATGGCGTTCGGTTTGAGTACCGATTCGGGTAAAATTTTATAAGGTTTTCCTCAGAGCAAAAATAACTTAAGTTACTCCTTATATAAACAGGTACCTAGTAGTAAAACACTATTCAAATCTTTTTAGCCGTTAGGGAGAAAACCCGAACAAACAGACTGACACAAAAAAAGGAAATTGTTTTTATCGTGTAAATAACCGTGGGAGCATGAAAAATAACATATTATTTTGACATTACCAATAGACACTTCAGTTTTATTTATTTGTATAGATCACCATAGAGGAAAAAAAAAGTATATTTATACCTTCGAGGAGCGACCGTACAGTAAACAACTAATATTTATGTCTTGCAGTTATTAATTAGTTCTTACGTTTAAAATAGTACTAAAAACATGTTTTTGTTGTGATTATTGGAACTAAAACTTTAGACTACACAACAGTGAAGTGATAATTGGGCAAAAGTGTTATAAAGTGTACATTTTTAATCATATTAGTGATATTGCAACTGATCAACTCACGTTATTAAGAATTATTGAAAGTGTTTTATAAAGACGCGTAACAGCCGCCTTTTCCCTGGCGCTTACGACGTTTACTTCAATCATAGCAACAACGGGCAGGTACTGTTTCTCGAACATTTGTGAGACGGAGGGTTAACTTTTGTAAATTTATAATTTCGTTTTTATAATATTTATGTTTTTAAAACATGACTACTATATCTTCGCCATGGGGATGTTGTGGCAATGAAGATGTTGATGCAAATGAAAAATTTATTATTTGTACTCGCTGTAGCAAATCATATCACTTTTATTGTTTATCTATACCTTTTATAAAAATTGGTTCTGATGCCTACAGTAAGTGGATATGTCCTGGATGCCTTAATTTGACCCCAAAAACGTTAAAAAAATATTGTACTCCTGTCCGTAATGTGTCCACAGTAAGAGGAAGTAAGAGACCGGCCTTAAATTCACCGCCAGAAATAAAAGGGATTACTGCCGAGGACGTGCGTATTATTGTCCAGGATGTCATCAAGACTGAGCTTAATTCTGTGCTTCAACAACTTAACTCCTCTATACTTAGCATCGTCAATAAGGAGTTGGCACCAATAAAAAACGATGTAAGAGAATTGAGTACCTCATTAACATTTCATACAAAGGTTTTTGAAGAATTTCAATCGGAGTACTTAACCTTGCAAAATAACATGAAGAATTTGATGTCACAGAATGATCAATTGCATAATGCTATCACCGATTTAAGCCAAAGACTTAACTATTTGGAGCAGCAAACTCGTTCGAACAACCTGGAGATACAAGCTTTGCCAGAAAATAAACACGAGAACCTGTACACTATTGCGAAGCAGTTGGGTTCGGTGGTTGGATGCGATTTGAACGATAATGATATTCTGCATGTCACCCGTATTGCAAAGGCCCAATCTAGTAACTCACGCCCACGGTCTATTGTAGTACAGCTTGCATCTTCGAGAATCCGAGATCGGTTACTGGCATCAGTAATTCAATACAATAAAAAGAACACTAATAACAAACTAAACAGTTGTGATTTTGGTATTTCTGGCAACATTACTGCAGTCTACGTTCAGGAACATTTGTCACCGTCCAATAAAGCCCTTCATGCTGCTACGAGGATAAAGGCAAAAGAAAGCGGATATAAATACGTATGGGTCAGGAACGGTAGGATATTTGTTAGGAAAAATGATGATAGTAACCATATACTTATTAGAAATTTAAATATGTTATCTAAGATTATTTGATTTTGTATATTTAATATTTATATATATTTTCTCTTTTTTTTTTAAATTGATGCAATTGCGATTTTTGTTTTAAAATTCAATAATTTAGAAATATACTATCAGAATTGTCGGGGGTTAAGAACAAAGACACATATTTTTTATCGTAATGTTTGCTGTAATAATTATGATGTAATAATTGTAACAGAAACTTGGCTTAATAGTTCTATACTAAGTGGTGAGTTGTTCGATAACAGGTATCTAGTTTATAGAAGAGATAGAGAAAGTTCTAGTTTATATTCTGGCAGGGATGGGGGTGGCGTACTTATTGCAATTAAGAAAGAAATTAAATCAAATCGCGTTAAAGTCTGGGAAAGTAGTTGTGAGGATCTGTGGGTTACCATTGAACTGTCTTTATCAAGAGACGTACCGTCGAATAGCTCTTTGTGCAGTATACTTACCTCCACCCATACGGCGTGGTACTCTTGAACACTATTTAGATAGTTGTAATAAAGTGTTTGAACAAATCGTGGACTCAAGTATTTTTATTATAGGCGATTTTAATATGAGTAATATTGATTGGAAATTAATACAAAATGTAAATTGCGATCTTGCATTACCGACTATTGGCGAAATTTTGATAGACTTCACGAATATTAAGAGGCTCGAACAACTTAATTATATTGCCAATTCAGCTGGACGTATTTTAGACCTGGTACTGTCCACACATTCATTATGTACTATAAATCAGAGTACTAACCCCTTTAGTAATATCGATTGGTACCATCCCCCTCTCGAAATTATAGTAACGTATAACAAAATGGTTGGATTGTCATATAATAACACAAAACCAAAATTAAATTTTTACAAAGCTGATTATACTCTTATACGAAATTTTTTGAGACAATGCGACTGGCTAGAATTATTTGCTGGGAGTGATGTGAATGAAATGGTAGATGACTTTTATGATGTTTTAGATAACGCTATATGCAAATTTGTGCCTACTCGTTGGCGAAAAAATAATAAATACCCTCTGTGGTTTAATCGCAATATTATTAAAATGTTAATCTTAAAAAACAAAATAAGAAAGCGGTATAATAAATACAAACATCCTCTTGATGCCATTGAGTTAAAATTGATTAGTAGGCGTTGTGATAAGCAGGGCAGACTATGTTACAGTAATTATATAAAAAAATTAGAAACTGACATTTCAAATAATCCCAAATTGTTTTGGTCCTATGTCAAGAGTAGACGAGGTGGATCTAGTGCTTATCCCAATATTATGTCTGATGGACATACTACAACATCGGACGGTGCAAAAGTCTGTGACTTATTTGCTGCTTATTTTAGCTCTGTTTATAGTTATGATCAGGATGTTAGCGGTGAATACATGTCAGAGTCATTACAAACACTAAAGAACTATAGTTTAGGTTTAACGATTCCAACTATAAGCAACGATATGCTGTTCAGGAGGCTACAGTCTTTGGATTGCACAAAAGGCGTAGGACCGGATGGCATACCATCCATCTTTATTAAAGAATGTGCCTCTGAACTAGTCATGCCCTTGGCATTAATATTTAACAAATCTTTAATTTCTGGGATATTTCCTTCAAAATGGAAAATAGCAAAGGTAGTACCTATACATAAAAATGATAGTAGTGATCAAATCAGCAATTACAGACCTATTTCGATACTATCCTCTCTAGCCAAAATATTTGAATCACTTGTTTGTCCCTATATCCAGTCTCATTTAAAACTATATTTAAGTGAAGCTCAACATGGATTTTTTAAGTCTCGATCAACGACTACAAATCTAGTACCATTTACGGAATTGCTGGTGCAGGCTATTGATTCGGGGTACCAAGCTGACGTCATTTATACCGACTTTAGCAAAGCATTTGATAAAGTCTCCCATAGAATTTTAATTCGAAAGTTAGAAGCTTATGGTGTGAATGGGTCTATGTTGAATTGGATATATTCGTATTTAAAAAATAGGTCTTTTTATGTTGTTGTGAACGGATTTCAGTCGATAGTGTTAAACATCAGTTCTGGTGTTCCGCAGGGCTCACATTTGGGGCCGATACTGTTCAATTTCTTCATTAATGATATCACTGAATGTTTTTTGCAATCTGAAGTTTTCATGTATGCTGACGACTTAAAGTTCGTGAAAGTCATAAGTTCGGCAAACGATGTTTCGAATTTACAAGAGGACCTGTATAGATTGCTTAACTGGTGTAATCGAAATAAAATGTATCTTAATACAAACAAATGCTTTCATGTAAAGTATCATAGAAAGCATAATATAATTACATCTAGTTATTTTGTCGACAATGAGAAAATAAAAGAGTTGGATAGTATTCGGGATCTTGGTATATTATATGATAAAAAACTAACTTTTGTACCTCATATAAATAATATTATTAAAAAGGCATCAAATGTGTTAGGCTTTGTAATAAGGAACTGTAAGACGTTTCGCAACTTTAAAACAAAGATCATTATATAACACCTTAGTTCGAAGTATTCTTGAGTACGGTAGTGTAGTTTGGAGACCACATTATGCTATTCACGCATTGCGTATAGAACGAATTCAGAAGCGTTTTATGTGGCACTTAGCCTTCTCGACAGGTATGGCTAAAAAAGTTCGATCTTATGACGATAGACTGAAACATTTTAAATTACACAGCCTGGACCAAAGAAGATATTTAAGCGATGCAATATTTGCTTTCAAAATTATTAATAATAAGGTGGACTGTCCTCGTTTACTCTCTTCTTTCAACTTTCGTGCTCCCGCAAGAATCCCACGCAACTCGATTACACCGCTTTATCCACCACACAGAAGAACTGTTTTAGGTGCTAGTTCTCCACTTGCTAGGTTTTGTAAAGTTATCAACGGTTGTAGTGATGTGATTGATGTACACTCTGACTCTCTGTTTCGAGTGAAAAGACAAGTTTCTACCTGTCTGTCTGATGGTTTTTTAAATATTTCCTAGTACTAATAAGCTATGAAGTTATGACGCGCTTATAAGTTTAAATAAACCGAATATTATGCGACATGTTGGATGTGTGTCACTTTGTGTATATTGTCTGTTATGTCGTAAAGGGTGCAGGGTAATCTTATAAGTTTCATGTTTTCTGTCTGCTCAAAAAATCATATTTATTGTGCATGTGGTGTTTACCTTTAATTAGATGTTACATTGCCATTTGTATTTTAATATGTATATTGTTAAGTATCTATGTAAACAATCTGTTGGTGAACCAAATAAATAAATAAATAAATACCTCATCCATACAGCGTCACGTTGCTGTCGCCACATTGGGGGCGGCTCTTCGACCCATGCGTTAAAATAACGCACAATATGTTCATGATCCAACTTCGCTAACGCACGCACCTCACGAAGAACACGCTCGCGTTTTGATTCTCTGTAATTTTTTTAATATTTTATTTTTAATAAACAAAACTGCACTATGGAAATAATCTCTGTATTGTGGGAGACTTTACAAATATATATTTAACGGACACAAATTACATTCAAACTTAGAACAACAATTTGTAGATCGCACAAATTTCGATTCGAACCAATGACACTGACAAGATAGGACGGTATTTTAACCATTCCGTTTAGTCAAATTTTCATCTCAATACACTCCACATAGACGTCCCACTGCTGATCTTGAACGCTGGTAACACGGAGAAGTCATTCATTCCTTTCAGTTGATGTCTCCCTTCCGGGTTCAAGACTCCGGAATAGAAGTGAATTTAATCTACTATAACATACTGGTCAGACGTCAAAGTTTAATTTCGAGTTTTCATTCTCTTGCATTAATATTAAATGCATATTATATCCCTCGGTCGACTTTTACAACATCCGTATATTTTCAGTAAGATAACCCTAGTGCAGTGGTGGGCAAACTTTTTTAATGGCGGGCCAAAAAGTTTAAGAAATTCTAGAGGAGGGCCAGAATTATAGAAAAATGCATTTTGTATTAAAGCTTTTTAATAAACAAAATACCTTTTACTTTTACGCCTAGTGTGAGACATATGGAATTATTTTTGATTTTCCATAATATTTTCGAATAGTGAATGCTTTTCAATTATAAGCGTCAGATCTTAGAATAATAACGTATAGAAGGTAAGTTCACGCACAAAAAGTGAGGCATTTCAATTGGAGCCTAATGGAGCTTACACCGGAACCGTTCCGTAATGTACAAGTCATTGTACTGCACGAACGTACGCAACTCTTAAAATATAAATAGGTAATTATGACGGTTTGTGCATTCAAATGGTGTCACAACTCATCTGAAAAATATAAAAAGATTATTAACATTATTTTTAAAAGTAATTCGACGATTTATGTTAATAAAAACAAAATTTGATTTCATAATTTGTATAGTAGTGTGCGTGTGTACGTGTGTAATCGTCTGCGCGCCATTAGTATTTTTAGATTCAAATTTTGAAAGTTCGAAGTATTGACACTATCCTTCTATACGTTATTATTCTAAGCGTCAGATTTTATTTTTCGCGCCAAAATGCTGACTAGAATATTTAGGATGGATGATTAGGACTCTCAGCGGGCCGGATTAAATACTTTCGCGGGCCGTACTTTGCCCATCACTGCCCTAGTGTATTCTTATTCCGTCATCACACGGAACGTACGTAGTATTTCCTCATTTCAGCACATATACGCCCCACTGTTGGGCGCGAGCCTCCTCCACAATAGAATTATATCCCTTAGTCGCCTTGTACGACATCCAAGATGAGGGAGTGATGATTTATATTCTTACTCCCTCATCACACGGAATGGCAGTAATTAATAATTTAATTATGTATATATTATTTGATTATTCTTACTTTCTAGGTAAAATAATGATCTTCACAGCATATGAGCAATGATCGATGTTGTTGATTGCTTCGTATACGACGCCGAAACCACCTTTACCCAACAACCTCACAACTGTGAAGTCATTGACGAATCTACTAGAGTATTCTGGAACTTTCGATATCGGCTTCTCGATGGGCCATTCGGTCATTTGTACCACCATCTGTCAATAAATATATTAAAAGCTTTTTTCAACTTCACTTATATGTACTGGAACTTTGCAATCAATTTTTCATCCACTTCTACTAAAGCTATCCGGTTGACAATAGGGACACGAAGAAAGTATCGATACTTTATAGTATCGAGTATGTTTCCTTTTTTTGTACTCGATGCTTTGTATTCAATATTTTTACTTAATGTAATTAGTTTTTAAAAGGTATCGTATCGGATATATTGTAGAGATTACCTATTTAAACTTGACCTTACGGCTAATGTTTATGATAACGCCATCTAGTTCAAACCTACTGAACCTTCTAAAACGTGGCGCGAAATTGCCATCCGTTCACAGACGTTCAGTTCCTATCCTTACTTTGATCCATTTTTGTGTTGAATTCTACTGAAGTTACTGTCTGACATTGACCAAATGCTTATGCGCATAAGAGCCGAAGAAAAGTATTCGATACTTTGAGGTATCGATACTTTTGTTTCGAGACAAGTAGTTGAGTTTAGTTAATATTTCATAGATTTTCAAGAATTCTCTTAGTAAAATCTTAATATAAAGCTATTAAATCTCATTACATAGGACAAAAATTAAATTACGAAATGTGGTGAAATGAATCACCATGGTGGCAATTCATCCATCTGTCATGGTTTAGAAGCATCACGCCCCTCAGGCAACTTATCGAACGCAATGCTGAAGTCCATGATGTCCTACTGGCAGACAGCCAGACAGACAAAGATACAGGAAACCTACCAAATATACTTTTCAATCGTCATCATCACCTGTTCATGTATATCCCACTGCTGGCTGAAACCTCCTTCACAATAGAAAGGAAATTAACCTATTATACCACGCATATGTTGGTCTTTATTTCGGCTTGTCCTTCTCTTGCATAGATGTTATCATATTTTATTTCTCATTAATATATGATATAGGAATATTTATACTATTGCTGTTTTACTACACTCCGGGCAGGGGGTGATGAACGGTATTTCTAGTCCGTCACCACACGAAAAGAATAAGTAAAATTGAAAATGTTGAATAACCCCCGACACAAACAAGAATTATCAATTAATTGTCACTTAAAGATTATACTGGCACGCGTGAAGCACTTAATCGAGTAATCATACACCATTACATCATTTTGGAAAAGAGCTGATACTCTTACACTGCTGGACCAATATTAACCAAACATAACTAAGAACCACCGCAAGGAAACTGGTTTTCAAATTAAAAGAGCCGCATCAAAATTGGTCCACCCGTTTGAGAGCTACGATGCCACAGACAGACATCGACATCAAACTTATAACACCCCTCTTTTTACGTCGGAGGTTAAAAATAGCTTCTAATAGTAGAGTAATAATATAGTTGCACAATTTACCTGTTCTTGGGTAGTTGGTAACGGAGCAATAGTACTAATCTTAGGTGCAAAGAACCTCGGCCAAATCATCAGATTCATCAGCAAGGCGGAAGACACGGCGATGAGAAGCACTTCCTTCCACCAGTACCAGAGCGAGGATATGTGAACGTGGATATGGTGATGTTCGGTTTGCTCATCGCTGTTGTTCGGGAGGGGCGAGTCGAAAATATCTTCGAAGACTTGAATTGGTTGTTCGCAGGTTTCTTGCTCGTAGACAAAGTAACCATAGTCATCTAAGTACAAAGACTTTTATTGGTGTGAAATACGTATGTCCCCCGTGTGGAAAACGGGTAAAAATGCTATTGTAGTAAAGGCCCTTAGGTGATTTTACGAGTCTCTCGTAAAAATCAGCAAAGGATCTCACTGTCCACCATCTCAAGTCCAACGGTGGACGCCGACAGACTAAATGATGCGATGCTAATGTCTGTTAAAACCCTACGCCAACGCCACTGATCATTATAGTATTCCATTCTGAAGTATTGATGAATTGAAGATTGCAGAATGGTATTGGAACTGAGGAATTAATAAATTCTTCAATGATGGCTTTAGGGATTTTTATCCGTGCCTTTTTTAGTTCTAATCTCACCACACAATCCCATTATTGTCTTTTTTTTTTCTGTTTGGGACTAAGCCAACCACACATTCCCAATAATTGTAACGCCTGTAAGCCAGGAACCACCACGGCCTCCATAGGTCCGAGGTTCGACCCTCAGGCAGTCCCGGGAAATAGTTTTAATTGTCTTGGGATCCGCAACAAATTCAATTAGAAAAGTTAAACAGGAGAACTTGGAAGACATTGATTAGACTCCAGTCTTATAAGAGTTCAACCCAAAATGGTATTTAGAAACTTTACAGGGGTTTGACTGATCTAGACTGCCCCATTCCGAATTATCTGTGCTTAGCTAGTAACAAAGGGAATGACTGATGCTTGTAAGGAAATCTTCCAAAAAGGGCGTACCATAGAGTTTCTTCCCCAACTGAAGTCAAGGAATCAGTTCTAGTGATACGTTTAATGGGCAGAGAGAAGAAAAATGGATTATGGACTCCATAACACCCTTCAGGTTTTGGTCGGCCAAGGCTGTGCCAGTCTTGCTTAGCAGTCAAGGTTGCAAGCAGTTTGTTATGAATTGCCCAAGGGAATGTTACCTATTTTCCTGGTGTTTCGTTTTACGCCTTTACAGGTCATGTCACTACAGCCAGTAAGTTTACTAACTAACGTCAGATAATAAAAAAATATTCTGCTCTTATTCCAATTACTTGGAGTCGCCTGCCTGATTTCAACCCTCCCTCATGTAATTTTTGGGCAGACGACTTCAGATGGAGTTGATCCAGGTCGATGAAGTGCTCTTGGTGGTCTTTTACGACACCCACTAGCAATGTAAGGGTTGGTATCATTCGTGGATTCGCCTGCCGGACTTCAACCCTCACTGGGAATTTAATTTTGGACTAGACGGCATCAGATGGAGTTGATCCAGATCGATGAAATGCTCTTAGTGGTCTCTTACGAGGCCACCAAAGCAAAGGTTGGCATTATTAGGGACCACAAAGAATTTAATAAAAATTACCTGTATGATCATCGTTATTGTCGTATAAAGAGAAAAGTGATAAGGCATTTGTCTCTACTTCAGGTACAGCCAATGGAGCACCAGTTGACGGTTTGATACCAATTTGAGTTTGTGGCCTTGCCGTCACCAGCTTCCAGGGTAGAGGTTTTGATATGGCTGTGTCTATCTTCTTTGAATAGAATCGACTTTCTTGAATGTATATCTGAAATAATTTTTTTGGTTATAATACATTACTGCACCGGCCAACAAAAGAGGCATTAATGGACGAACGTGTGAATGTGGGCCGAGGCAAAACAAATCGTTTCATTTCTAAAATACACGATAGATATGAATTTACATATATATTTATTTGGCCGCTAAAACACGACAGATAGGGATTTTCATACATTTTTTTTTGTCGGCTGCTGCTCGCGCAGTACGGCAACTTCGATTTCTCTCAAAGCTTTTCAAAAAATGCTTATATTTCCAAGCATGTTTGAGAAATAGTTTTTTCTAGTAGTCATTCGGTGGAAGAAATTCAGCATGTTCATATGGATCCAACTGCTGGGCTCGAGCCTCTTTCACAATAGGAGGGAAATTGATCGAATTGCTACTATACTATACCGCGCTGGTTTCGTGTGGTGACGGAGTAAGAACCTTCACCAGGTCCTCTCTTGCTCATGTGTGACGCAAAAGACGATTAAGGGATTAAATATGCATGTAACATCTATACAAGAAAGAAAAAACTTGAAATAAAACCCTATACCAACACGTCTAGCCAGCTTGGTATAGTAGGTCAATTTCCCTGTTATAATAGAAGAAACTCGCACCCACCAGTGGGACGTATATAAGCTGATATGATGATGATGATACCACGCTGATCAGATCTGCCAAGAATTGTTTGTTTATAGTTTTTTTTTCAGGATAACCTTTTGCTTTGCAGTAAACATAGAGTTACTTTGTTTTAATACCATCATATTTATCTACGTCATGCCAACTCTCAGCTGTAGCTGGTGGTCATTCGGTGATAGAAATTATCATCAACATCTCAGCTCATATAAGGTTTCTCCCAATAAGCCTCCTTCACAATGGGAGGGAAATTGTATGTCCCTTAGTCGTCTTTTACTAGACCCACAAGTAAGAGGAGTAGTAGATTGTATTCTTACTGCGTTAAGTATTATAGTACGCTGTTAGCAATAAGAAATTAATTGAATTAAATAAATAAGAGGGAATACATTTACTCGCCATAATGAGTAAACTACCTTTGAAAGACTGTTATCTCCTTTCCATTTCCTATATTAGAATGTTTCTTCTACAAGTCCCCGTTATATATATGATTTCGGATTTAACTAAACAAAAAAGAACACAAAGCAGTGATAAGGACTGCAGACAGAGTGAAACCTTAAAACAATGAACAAACAGTTCCTATCTTTGGATACTCATGAAATGGGATAGTAGCAAAAAAAAGGATCACAAAGCAGTCCTCATGACAGTCGACAGAAGTGAAAACTTAAAACGATGAACAAACAGTTGCTATTTTTGGATAAACAAATTATTTCTTGATATTAAATTACAATTTGAAAATTAAAACGTTTAACATTTATCTAGTTTTGACATATATCGGCATAAATATAGTGACATTGACATAGCTATAATGTTGACACGTCACGTGACTATGTCGATGACGACTTACATGAATTCACTCTCCATCCAAGCCTGACTATAGATGTTTCAACTTCAAAAATATTGCTACTTTAACTTGGTAAGTTGGTACAAACCTGTTTATCATGCACACCAATGTACAAAGATGGTTGATGTGCCACTCCGCCAGTGACGAGGGTCTGCGAAGCCTCCCTCAACACGTCGATGTTCTGAAGGGATCCCGAGTGGAAACGCCACATACCCGCCACTGGTGCATCTAGCTGTTTATACAAACACCATCATCATCAGCGTTCAGATACATTTAATTGCAGAGTCTCCTTCATGATAAAAGAGAAATTGATCTAATATACCACTATACTATAACCACGCTAGTCAAACGTGTTAGCATAGGGTTTTGCTTCGAGGAAAGCTTTAATTCTGGGAAAAAAGAGATTGCTTTTCTTTACTTTTATACATACGACAGACACACATTATTGATACGGCTGATATGGTGGTGGCTACGCCCCTATCTATGAGGGAAATTGATCTACCATACCACACTGGTCAGACGTGTTGGCATAAGGTTTTGTTTTGAGTTTTCCTCCTCTTGCATAAATGTTGTATACATATTATAATTCCTCAGTCGTCTTTTACGACATTCATGGGGTAAAGAGGTGGTGGCGAATTATATTCTTACCCCGTCACCATACAGAAGAATATCATCATCATCATCATTTCAGTCTGTCGCCGTCCACTGCTGGACGTAGGCCTCCCTCATGTTACGCCCCCAGAGTGCGGTCCTGTGCCGCCTGCATCCAACAACGCCCTACAACTTTCACCAGGTCATCCGTCCATCAAGTAGGGGCCGTCCTACACTGCGTCGTCTGATATGTGGTCGCCACTCAAGAACCTTCCTTCACCAGCGGCTATCGGTCCGTCGAGCGATGTGGCTTGCCCATTGCCACTTCAGCGTACTAATTCTTCGTGCTATGTGGATTGCACCCGTTCCTCTACGGATTTCCAATTCTATCTCGCAGAGAAATCCCGAGCATAGTTCGCTCCATAGCAGGCTAAGCGACTTTGAGCTTGGTTATGAGGCTAACATTTAGGGACCACGTTTCTGTCCCGTAAATGATCACTGAAGAAAGTCGTCAGAATATAAAATACTATCTGACCAATGCGATCTACTTCCCTCCCAATACTGGAGGAGTCTGAAGGTCAACAGTTAGACGTATCATCATCATCATCTCAATTCATGAACAGCCCACTGCCGAGTATCTATTAATCGTTTTTTATATCACCCACGGACAAGACCCGTCCCGCTGTTGGGCTCAGGTCTCCTTCACAATGGAAGCGAAATTGACCTGCTATACCATGCTGGTCAGGCATATTGGTTGATAGGGTTTCATTTCGAGTTATCCGTCCCTTACACAGGTGTTACATGTATATTATATCCCTTAGTCGTCTTTTACGACATCTACGGGCAAGATAAGGAGTGCTCAATTGTATTCCTACTCCGTCACCAAACGGTTATACTAAAGGGTTTTTTTTTTTGTTTTTGGGACTAGTCCCACCACACATTCCCACCATTGTAACTCCTGTAAGCCAGGATCCACAATGGTCTCTATAAATGACACCGAGGTTTGACCCTCAGACAGTCCCAGGATATGATTTTAATTGTCTTGGGACCCGCAACAAATTTAATTAGAAAAGATTAAAGAGGAGGAGTTGGAAAGAGAGATTCCACTTCCCTCCTAGGCAAAGCGGAAGACAGGAAAACAAAATGACTAGTCAGCCAATAAGTAAAAAGGTGTACAGCTATACTAAAGGGTTATTGCAGATAACATTTATGCAAGATTGGTAGGTCTAACTAGCGTGGTATAATAGTTACATTTCCCTCCTACTTTGGAGACTTAAGCCCGGGATAACGTCATAGTCACATTACCTTGCGTTGCCAAGAGAAAGTAGCGCCTTCAGTGCCGCTGACAGTGACAAGACCATCGGGCAATGCGACAGCCACGTTGACGGGTATACGCATAGAAGGTCGGGCCCCCACGCATTCCCGTGGCGACACTGCCATTTGGTGTTCTGCCACACTGAAATTCCATCTGTAAAATAAATAATAACCTTACGTCCATGTGGTGACGGAGTAAGAATACAATTCATCACCCCCTCTCTTGGCCGTGGGTGTCGTAAAAGACGACTAAGGGATATAATATGCATATCTATGCAAGAGACGGACAACTCGAAACAAATCCTACCCCAATACATCTGGCCAGCGTGGTATAGTAGATCATTTTTCTTCCCATATTAGAAAAGGCCCACCCAACATGTATGGGTTTAGATGGTAATAATATGGACAAAAGAAGAAGGCAGACGCTAAAAAACAGAAGAATATTCACTAGTACTAACTTCTCATTGCCAGTTCTAGGGTCGAGTGCTCGCACGGTGTTGGCCTGTCTCCTCAAGACCAGAACATCGCGACCGGCACCAGCAGTCTCCTGTTCATTGGTGCAGCCTGCTGTTCCACAATCATAGATCACTTTGCCTGTGGAAGCATCAAGTCCCAGCCAGGTGGTTTCTCGGGCACCTGTAAACACCAAATATTAGTCGAAGAGCATTTTTTGTAGGTAAGAATACATTTCACCAACTTGCCCGTGGGTGTCGTAAGAGACGGCTGAAGGATATAATATGTAGATAAAAAATATGTACAAGAAAAATTCTATATAAAAGCAGTCAGCGTGGTATAGTAGGTTAATTTCCATCTTATTGTGGAGGAGGTTCAAGCCCAACAGTATATGAGCCGAGGTGATGGTGATGATGTTTATATTACTTGAAGAGTGCAAAGATTTATGATGTAAACGTTCAAAAATTAAAAAAGAATCATTTTCAAACATTTCAACTGTCAAAAAAAATGTGATAATCTCTTGTTACGTTCACAAATAAATTTAAAAATATTAATTAAAAACAAATTTCAAAACAAGCTTTTATTTAAATGCTCCAAAATGAAGAAAATTATTATGTAGAACAAGAGTGCTTGTCAAGACTCTTCAAACGAGTCCAAACTCGACGGTCTTGACTTGTTTAGTTTAGGAGCTCCTATAGCCACATTCCGACGCCATCTTGAGACCAGCTTCATGGTACCATATTATTGCATTGTCACCGAAGTTACGTAAGTAGGTAAACCAAATTTCAACCTAATCTAACGACAGGAAGTGGTTCTAATTTAACTCGCAAGATTTGTCCCATACTAACATACTATCAGGGCAAGTTAAATAAAAGCTTTTAATAAAAAACCAAGCATATAATTGTGGAAGCTCGGTGTAAGAATACAATTCACCACCCCTTGTCTTGCCCGTGGGTGTCGTAAGAGATGTCTAAGGGATATAATATGCATATAATATCTATGCAAGAAAAGGAAAACTCGAAACAAAATCCTATACCAACACTTCTGATTAGCGTGGTACAGTGGGTCAATTACCCTTCCATAGTGAAGGAGGCCCGAGCCCAACAGTGGGACGTGACTTGTATTCTTACTCCGTCACCACACCGAAAACCTAGCTAGCGATATACATACGGTAATTTAGCAAAATGTATAATAACTATTAAACTCGTTACAGGTATACTTGACATTTAGAATATTAATGTGATTATGTACGAGACATAAAACAATCACGATACCAAAGCCATTTGATTATATGGTTAGTGTGACTTTGAAATTAAATGACGTGTTACCTTATTTAATGTTTTGTGGTGTTTACGCGATTAATACAAATAAAACATAAAAATATATTAGTTATATACTTCAAAACCATCCCAACTGATGTGCCTTAAGCCGGTTTCGTTATAAAGAATGATTTTTATTTTAAGACATGCGATTCTATTATTATTTTATATTTTTAGCGTCTATTGAGTAATCTGGCATGAAATAAAAATCATTTTACGGATTTTAATCGCGTTTTCATTTGTTTTTTTTTATACCGTACCGACATATTCATGGTCAGTGAAGGACTGGCCTAGTATTATTTCATATAATTTTATTAGCAGATAACATCAATGCAAGATAGAGGATTTTCGAAAGAACATCCAACGCCAATCAGTCCAGAGCGAAATAAGACTATTGTCTAATGATTTATGTTTACGCGAGTTTACACCTTGTAAATAAAACCACTAGTCCGCCCGTGACCATAAACCCTGCAAAGTGTTCGAAACGTCGGGCAATCAAATATTGAATACAAACGCGATAAGAATATTGTCCTTCCGAACAGGTTATTCAACAGCGGGTTATGTATAGGCGGAAGAAATTACGATCATGTTAATTACTACCGATGAAGTGAGTAGATAACCTCTAACTATATTGACAACTAGCAACTCGCCCTCGCTTCGCTTCGGTTTCTGTCGCCTTATCCCCGTAGCTCCCGTTCCCGTGGGAATACCGGGATAAAATATAGCCTAGTTTACTCCCTGATATTATAGCTTTCCATTGGTGAAAGAATTTTTGAAATCGATCCAGCCGTTTTGAAGATTACCCGGAACAGAATGACAGACAAAAAAAATATTAAGTGATTTTTAGGCATAGGTATCGTCCAAATAACCGTGTGAGCATGAAAAAAACCTATTATTTTGACATTACAAACAGACACTCCAATTTTATTTATTGGTATAGATTTTTTATATTGGCGATTTCCTTTTTCCATCTTATCGATATGCCTTTATTTTTCGGGTGGGCTATGATCACACGCTGTTCGTTCCGTCCTGGGCTACGAAAGGGCGCCGCGCTGCCCCATAATCCACTGTATTCCCTCCCCCATTGGGCCGACCACCGGTACTGACTTCCTTGTCGTCCGTAGGGCGGTATACCCTTTCGGGTACCCTCCCTATCTTATCGCTATACTTACGGTGAGATAGCGAATTAGGGGCATGGAGTCTTGTGTGAAAATTTAAGGATTTGTAATTTGCCAGGACTGGTTAATGGTGAAAGCAACCCTATATGATTGGACATAATAAATGAAGTCACCCAGTGATGGAAAGAAGATCTAGAGTCCCTCGTAGCAGGACGGGGGACTGAAAAGGCGGTTGAGCTGCCTCTCCACTACTTAAGAAAAGGCATGGCAGCCTTACATTTAGGATGATGTGCTCTTCGGCAAGCAAGTACTTGCACAAAATCGGAATTATTTCAGTCACGCAGGTGGCCGACCAAGCCTTGTCTATTACCGCCCAGAGGGGATTGTGCGTATATGCATTTCCACAGCGTGAACAAAAAAAGGTATTTCATTGCATAAATATCATTTATCTAAGTATTATTGTGTACAGTTTGATATGCAAGAATAACTGAGCATGTGTGGTGTCATAACATTGGCTGGTACATAAGTACGTAGCGCATTATCTATACTGATTACTGCTGAAACAATTATCTAAGACAAGGTCGTTGGCATAGCTAAAATATATGTATTTGTATATTAATCTACGTACGTGGAATGTCTATCTATTTATAATGAATACTTGACATGGTATGGACATATGAGACGGATTGAAAGTTATCATCATCATCATCACAGCTCAAATACGTCCCACTATTGGGCTTAAGCCTGTTCCACAACGGGTGAGGACTTGACCCATTACACCACACTTTTATTTTTTTCACGCTGTGGAAATGCATTTACGCACTATCCCCCGCAGGTTACAGATGGGGAGTGTGTGTGGGACTCGCCGGCCATAACAGTGACCGAACTACCCACTAAAACCACCGTCTGGCCACGTCCTGTCATCATTCAGGGCGGTGGGAGGAGGAGCGCAAAGCGGCGTCTCCTCCTTCCTGGTGGCCGCCGGCGGAGCGAGTCAGCGGACGCAAGCGCGTCGCGTGCCCGCTTCGCGGCCTCCTTCCTTGGCATGACAGCCTCCCAGAAGTAGGCAGTCGACAACCAACAGCTGTCGCTGCCGAGCATCTTGGAAATGATGGTCGGCAACGACAGGTAGCATGTTCCCATTTCCGTTGATAGGACGTGGCGCTGAGGCCCCCAAGCGGGCCATACTTCCAGTGTGTGGCGCGCATCGTCGATTAGCGCGCCACACTCATGGCATCCTGAGGCCTCTTCTCTTCCAATTTTGTGCAGATACTTACCGAAGACCCTATGTCCGGTAAGCACCTTCAGTACACCTCGCTGGTCAGACGTGTTGATATAGGGTTTTGTTTCAAGTTTTTCTTCTCTTGCATAGATGTGATATGCAATATCCCTTAGACATCTTATACGACATCCACGCGCATGAAAGGGGAGGATAAATTGTATTCTTACTCCGCCAACATACGATAACAAAAAACTATTGTGAGGAAAGTTTTAAGCGTGAATATTTAAAGTTTTAGGGGGAAACAAAGAGGACTGCTGACAGAGTTATGTGGCAAAAGAGGAAATATTTCGACTCCAAGTAATTGGGATAATAGGAGGGTGATGATGTATAATATTTCGTGATGTTCCGTGTAGTGACGGAGTAAAAATACAATTCACTACTCCCTCTCTTACCCGTGGGTGTCGTAAGAGACGACTAAGATAGATATATATATATATATATATATATATATATATATATATATATATATATATATATATATAATAATACAAATAAAAAAATAAAATGACATAACTTACCACCTATAACCAAGACTCGACCATCGGAGAACTTAAACGATGATGACATGAGTTGAACAGTATCGATGGGCAAAGGTTCAATGGTATCCTCACTGAGGCTGTATAAAGAACCGTTGAGAGATGGCACCAAGCGCACCCATTTTTCTCCAGATGTGGCCTGTAACAGTCATCATTATATCACCATTTCTTTCATATATCTTACTGGTATCCCTCATCATTCATTCATCGACTCATCTAACTTTATCTTTAGGTATGTTCAACGGGAATAATGTCATAATTACGACGTTTGGCAGGCGGTTTAGCTATCTATTATACCGGGACCCTTTTGGAGGGTTTTAAAAAAGAGTTGTAACGAGTATTTAGTTAATTACGGTTGAATTACAAACTAACGTGTGCATTGGATAAATGCTCGGACCGGGCTGACTTGGAAAGTGAGCTTTCGAAAGGTCTTTAAAAAAAGACTAAGATTTTTTTAAACTTTATTACCAGGTAGCTGTCTATATAAGCAATAACTTAGACTATATTTAATCCCGGTATTCCTACTGGAACAGAAAATACGCGTGTAAAAACGTGACAATTTGCTAGTATGAAATAAGAAGCCGTGGGACCGGGGATTGGTCCGTCGCCCGCAGAGAGGCTGACCGCGCGAAGGGGACTGACGTCCCGGGAGGGGCGTTGGAAAGAGACGGTACCCGAAAGGGTAACCCGCCGGGCTGGCCACGGACGACAAGGAATTCTGTACCAGTGGTCCGGCCAATGGCGAAGGAGAGGGATTACGGTGGGTTATGGGACCGCGCGCCGTCCTTTCGTCGCCTTGGACAGCGTGCGCGCTGAGCATAACCCACCCACAAAAAAAAAGTATGAAATAAGAACGAATAGATTTTTTATAGCAAATAAATTGAAATGAATTCATAAATGACGATGAATGATTATAATATTTACAAAACAATAATATTTGGTCTTCTCCTTAGCCTTCCATTGTTAGACGCTAGTTTTCCACAGATGTGGAAAGAAAAAATATTCAGTAACTCTAATGTAATTCTGTATATTCAAAATAAATTATAAAGCACACGGAAATATCAATTTAATTTATTCAAAAGAATTTATTCATAAATATACAAAGCAATTAACATATTTTCTACTACATTATACTAAAAGAAATTCCAAGATTATTCATATTATATTTATTAATAAGAGTAATGTATCAGTTTGGACTACAAATTAAAACCTTATAAAAAAACTGAGCGTCTCGGGACGCCTGATAGAAGTGATAACTTAAACTAAGCTAAGTTGAACTATTTAATATTGAAACTGTTTAATTTGAGAATAGCTTAGGATATTACTTAATCCTTTAAATGTACAGACTGGCGCCGTAACGCGTTACGTAACGAGGCAGTTTAAAATTTTCGTTATACCAAGTAATTCGTCACATTGAGTTCCGTTATAAAGAGGTTAGCCAGGTCTCAGATTCGTTTTAACAAGGTAAAACGTGCCCTAAACTTTACGTACCACCTGCTCATAATACGTAAAATTACGTTGCTGTTCTTACGATGTATTTGTCGTATTTGAACTGAGTGGAAACCGTTAAATAGGGGTAAATTATACCCTCTATTTAATTTTCAATTATTAAAATTTCGTTATATAGAGGTTTGTGATAAAAGTATTTGTAATGGAAAGGTATATTATACACTAACTTATATGGAGAATTCCAAAAGATTCAAAAATCTTTTTAAATCGAGGCATGGGTTATATTGAGGTTCGTTATATTAAGGTTACAATTGTATTAGGATGTATGTTCACTAAGAGAATGGAGCAAGTTTTTCCTTTTTGAAGTAAAACTTCTTTGCGCGCATGAGGGTATATTTTTACGGATGAAACGCGTCACGAAGATGTGCAGCGTTATTGTCGAAGAAGAGGGAGAGAGCGATTGAGACCGATTGAGAGAGAGTGAGAAAGGGCGAACATAGCACGAAGCACAGCCATGGGGGCGAGAGAAGGGAGCAAGCGAGTGAGAAAGATCGAGTTTTTTTTTTTAATTTTTCGATTATTTTTATTTTTTTAATACTGATAAAAAACACATGGAACCAAAGAAGTTAAACTTCTGACATGCGAACTTACTACTCACGCTATTTTTTTTATTGCATACGGTGGCAAACGAGCAAACAGTGCACCTAATGGTGAGTGTTGCTGCCGCTTATGGACCTTTGCAAGGCCGCTGCCTATCGCGAAAAAAGTGAAGGGTGTGTGAATGCGTACAATGAGGTTAGGTGATACTAAAGGCATCACTAAAACCCACCACACGCAAACGCCCTCAGAAACTTGGGCTTCCGGCTCTCTCGCTCACCAAACGAAGCGCAGTAACAAATTGCTACTACTTGTACGTCGATTTTCTGCGGAAGTGTGATACTACCCCGGACGGACCGGCTCGCGGCTGTAGACAGACAACTGTCAACAGTGTAGTCCTACCAGTATAAACTAACTTTTCTGGAATAATTAAAAACCGAACAATGATTGCCAGCCTTCCTGCCAAGCGTGACCATTATGACATTATCAGCCTTGGAGAGGCCCTATATCCAATAGAAATACTGATGTAATGTCTTCAATAAATAATAGTGTAAATGTCCTTAATATATTAATTCATATGCACATTCAAACAATCCATTCTATATAAATTACTACATATATTTTAATATCATCATAAAATTAATTAATAAAAATTAAAAAAGAAGAGTGTGTGTACTATGTATAGCAGAAGTGAAACTTCTTTATCCCTTATCTTTTATCCCTTATCCTTTATCATCCTTTATCTCATTCTCTCGCCAGCTGAATCCTATACATTTACGTGTTTATGTCTCTATGGGTTCGCCTTTTCGTTTCAACAAGTTTGAAATCACGATTCTAAAGAAGTTTCACTTCAAAAAGGGTCCATATTTTTGATATAAAACTTTAAAAGTCTATACCTTCATATATTTTTACTATAACAATAATATATTTAATATAAAAATGTTGAAGTATTTTTCACTATTTTATCAAAACCTGTCTGAGGCAACCAGGTTCGTTTATAAGTTAGTAAATAGGGTTTTGCCGTGTGGTGACAGAGTAAGAGTACAATTCACTACTCCCTAACTTGCCCGTGGATGGTGTAAAAGACGACTAAGGGATATAATATGTATATAACATCTATGCAAGAGAAGGAAAACTTGAAACAAAACCCTATATCAAACTGTCTGAGTAGTATGGTATAGTAAGGTCAATTTCCCTCCTACTGTGGGGGAGGCTCGAGCCCAACAGTGGGACATATATGAGCTGAAATAATGATGAATTAGGGTTAATGTAAGGTAATATAAGGCAGCTAATATAAGATTAGGTTATAATGGAACTGCAATGACCTTGAGGCTAAACCCTACAAAAACAAATGAAAATTAAAAAAAATAAATCTTTAATATATCTAGCTGTGTGGTAGCCGGCTATGAATTCTACCAACACCAACATTGCTTGTGGATGCCATAAAAGACGGCCAAGAATTTTAGATTGGCTTGGATGTTATATGTGTATTATATTACTTAGTCATCTTTTACGACATCCATGGGCAAGATAGGGAATGATGAATTGTATTCTTATTCTGTCACCACATGGATCACCATCCAATTTTTCACCATCAACGAGAGTGGACATCAAGCAGGCCGTTGTAAATTGGGATAAGTACAGGAGATTTAATAATATGTTTAATAACAAATTAATAATGTATAAGACAGTACCAATATCATCACATTCTCAGCACTTTTGACCTATCCTTCAAGGAAGGAAATTGGCCTACTATATGACCTATATACCCCGCTAGTCAGATGTAATGGTACGGTATGGTATTATGGTGGTTTTAATTTAGTTTTCCTTCTTTTACACAGATTTTGTATGCATGTTATATCACTTAGTTATCTTTTATGTGTTCTTATTCCATCAAAATGTGGTAAATATTTATAAAAACTATACACAGGCTCCAAAAAACTCATCATCTCAGCCCATACAAGTCCCATTGTTGGGCTTGGACCTCCTCCACTATAGTAGGGAAATTGATCTACTATACCATCCTAGTCAGACATGTTGGTATAGACCTAACAACTATTACATTCAAACCTAATGAGTTGAATGACCCTTGTTTTGCATGGTGGAGTTTTTATTATCCTTTTCCTGACGTCCATAGCCTATAACAGCTGTAGCCATATTTAATAAATTATTATTTTTATAATAAATAAAAATATAACCTCAACTTGGTGTAAGTTGGATGACAGCAATGGTTGTGTTTCCAAATCCCAAGCTTTGTGGCCATTTTGTGTGGAGAAGGCAGTCAGTCGTCCATCCAATGTACTTACTATCACTAAACTGTAAACAAAGCAAGTACAAAATCATTTATTTTGTGCCGCATAAGTAACAGCAATGAGGCAAAAAGAAAGGTTTTAGGATATTTTTTATATGCTGTTTGAGAATAAGTAACTTACACAAAGTCCTTTGAGACAATATTTGACCACTATGGGGACTCAACCTGCTCTGCAACTGGACACAGATTGACCTAATCTACTATTGTAAATAAAACTAATTTAATGATTTCTGATGTTTACACGAGTATTGCACATTTTGAATAAAACTACTTTACGGATTTTATCGCATTTGTATTTGATTTTTGGTTGCCTGACGTTCGAAACGTTGGGCAATCAAATACAAATGCGATGAAATCCATAGTTTGATTTAAAACTAATTTACAGATTTTATTGCATTTGTATTGAAGTTTTGATTGTCTGATGTTTTCAACACTTCACAGGGTTCATGGTCACGGGCGGTCTGAACTCTGTAGTGTTCCAAACATCGGGCAATTAAAAATCAAATACAAACAATAAAATCTGTTAAATAGTTTTATTTACAATGTGTAAACATCAGAAATCATTATCTAATCTACTATATAAATCGTCTGTGTGTTTTTTCTTCTTCTAAACGTCTGAACCGATTTTGATGATTTTTTGTGGCAGTTCTGATGGATATGAGAATAGTTTACACTAACAATTGGAACCAGTAGGTGGCCCTGCAACCGATTGCCTGCAAGGAGAATTGCTTTTATATTTTTTTAGATATGAACAGAACACCTGTTGGGTCAGCTAGTCTACTATAATGATCAGACTACTATGCAGAGAATTATATTTCGAATTTTCCTTCTCATACTGTGAGGATATTTGCTGACCTCCATTAGCCATCTTTTACGACAAAAGAATGGAAGTGATGTTGATAAACTATATACTTAATACATTTACATTAGCAAAGAATGTGACAATGAGGTTGTAAAAATTCATAAAAAGTACTATGTTAGTCTTTAACTATAAATATTAATAAGTGTTTCATAAGAAAAGTCCGAAGTAGAAACCACATCAGAATTATGGGACCATTTAATATATTTGAACATGATTAATAGGCAAAGTTGTATTTCATCAATGACAATCAAAACAATTTTCAATAATTAAAGCTCTGAGACATCTTAGCCACCCAGTTTAGCAACAATAGCAAAGTACTCTTGTGATATTAAATTTTAATATAACATTTTGTAATATTTCAATATGTATTAGAGAGAAGAACTACTACTTTCCATAAAATAACAAAATATGTTTTACTATCCATTACTTTCTCCTACTACTGGTGCAAATGAATCATTAGCAAAGATAAGTTATCAAGGTCACAAGTAATTGGATTTAGATATTTAGTAGGTACCAAACTACTGATTAACAAAAAAATCTTATTACTTTGCATAATAGTAATTCATAATTTGCATAATAGTAGTTCCTTTCGTAAATAATATTTATATTTTTATAATATAGAGGCAGGCATAAAACACAGGCTTGTTTTTTTATTTTAAATCAGAAACATGTCAGAACATGTTTTTAGATGTCTCAGAATTTTTTTAGTAGTAATTACTAACCATTACAGGCTATAATACATCTTAAATATTAACATACAGTGTAATAAAAGACCTGTTCTTTATCAAAAACTATTTAAAAATATTGTTTGTTTTGTAAACAAAGTTAAATGTTATACCTACTTCTGACGTTTTGTAGGGCCGTGTGATTTCTTTGCCTGATTTTGAAGAAATAAGCAACTAATAAACTTAACATAGAGTTGATAACTTACTCATTAAAACCTGGGGCATCTTTAACACTGTTAGGATCACAGAACGGCAACTTTTTCACTGCATCATCGGCACGTACATTACATACGAAAAAAGTTAACGCAAAGGCTGCTTTAAGAGCAATTACCCGCCAATACCAGTCCGACATTGTATTACAGCTGAATAATTTTTGGACATTTCAAACCAATAGATAACCGTTTATTTATTTTTATTACGAAATCTTTCCGACAAATTGCGAAGTTCCCGCAGCTGATTAGAAACTTTGAGCCACAGACTAAAGAACAAATGTAGTAAGACTTAAGACAGAAGATTCCACGTAACATCTGTCAAAATAGAGTGTTTAAAATTTAATTAATCTGTCAATTATCGAAAAGAATCAAATCTTTGTATTATAACCTTATCTTTAAAGGAGCAATTCTTGTATATATTCAGGATCTCGGAAACAGCTCCAACGATTTTGATGAAATTTGGCATACTACTGGTTCGGTTGTCTATACTTGGTTTCGGGGCCAAAAAATCGATCTAGCTAGGTTTTATTTATAGAAAAAGTTGTTTTGTCGGTGTTTTTAGCTAATCAATCAATACAATGACATAAAATGTTATTGGCATTCTCTAAATACGGATTCGAATTTCGTCGTCGTTGACAAGAGTTACAATAGCTCAGTTGGGAAGTTGTCCAGTTTTCTTTTTGATTTGTTTTGGCCTTCAAACAGATCGAATCTCGGTGTTATTATTATTCTGTTTTTGTTATTTTTGATATTTTTTTCACTTTTTATTTTTTATTAATATATATCTAAATAAATTCGACAAAACTATAACAAAAATATACCGAGCGAAGCTCGGTCAACCAGAGAGGGTCAAGGTGGATCTAGCCCATGGCGCAAACTGCGCCCATGGGCCCCTTCTCTGACTCAGAAGGCGAAGAAGCCCATGGGTGCAGTTTGGCTTGTACTAAGCGATGGAGGCACCATGGATCACAGTTAGAGGATTCCATTAGCTCTTTACGAACCCCACCAACCTTAGCTCACAAGATCGCTGCTTGAAGTGTCTTTTTGACTGCTCTGTAGCTTTTATACAGCGCCTTCTTCCTGGCTGCTGCGTTAAGATCCTCAGTTCTGCCATGCCATACCTACATGATGTAGAACAGGTTAAAGCAAAAATATGAGCTAAGGCAAATAGATACCGTAGCCTACATTTTTTTCGTATGGTGACGGGTTAGTTCATTAGTTTTCAGCGACATTGTAAAACCAGCTAAGAGATTGTCAGAACAATCTACAAGAAGTCGCCTAGGAAACAATATAACAGCAACTGCGATCGCCAATTTATAACTATACATATCAAGTGTATCCATAAAAGATGTTTTATCTCTTGGATAGATTTATGTTCAATAGCTGACTTCAAAAAGCTTAAAATATTTCTATGAATATTTTGGTATTTTAACATGTTATTAACTAATTCTGATGGGGTTTTATATGATTAAGAAGCGTTGTGAAAGTGTGACATAGGAATTACATTAAACGAAGCAATGGTAAAAGAATAAAATTTTACCTTTGTAACCAAGCCTTAAAATTAAAAAAAAAAAGAGAAGGTTTTAATATTTTGACTAGGGATGTACATAAAAAATGAAAACGCTTATTTTTCTTAACATACTAAATCGGTTAATAAATAATGGATTTTTTCTAAATATTATCGATTAACCAAAATTAGTCTCTTTTGTATTGAATATACTAAAAAAAATGTTAAAATTAAATTAATCAGTCTTCTTAAATACACATCAAAGATTAAAAGAAATCAACACAGAAAATCTCTCTAGCTAAAAAAATATGATCTTTTATTATTGGAAGAATGTACTGTTTTAGTAACAAAGTGGCACCGTGGTTGTACCACGGTTGTAGGTATGTACAGTTTCAGACGTAAATGTTTTTTAAACATATTTTTTATTTAAATTATTTTGGAGTCATAATTTAGGCGAAGTCATGCTCATTAAATTGAAGCTTTTAAAGTGTTTTCATTGTGTCCTGTTGTTTTTTATCCGATATAGTATGATAAAAATATTTTGTCGCCGCTAGAGAACGCTATATAGCTATATAGTCTATAATTTTTAATTATATTGATGATACCATACCATTTGAATCCTTATACGAATGGTATAATTATTGTTTTTTTGATTTTTCATACTTGTGTGCCTTCAATAGGGGATTATATTAGCAATATGTATATTTATTCTTATATGCATTCTTATTCTGTCACCACACGGAACAATATGCACATGAATTATATAATATGCACATAAAATCAATGTTAGAAAAGGAAAACTTGAAATAAATGCCAAAAGTATACATTACGGGAAAGCAAAGGTCCCCTTCTATTGTGCAGAAGTTTCAAACTCAGCAGAGCCGAGACGCTGTCATATAGACGCACAGGTGGACGTCAATGCAACTGTAAGGAGTAATTCCGGCTGGGCAGCCAGTCCTAAGTTTGAGGGTTCACGGTGCCAAAATATAACAGCAGTGTGAAAATTAAAATCGATTGTTAATCGATTTTTCATAATATTATAATTGACTATTCTAGAAAAATGTCGATTATTAATCGATTTAGTCCATTATCGATCATTTTTCATATCCCTTATTATTTTGACAGCTAATATTGACAAATCTTTTATTTTCCATGCTTGCTTGGTGTCATTTGGAAACGCTATAAATTAATCTGTTGTTGAAAGTGTAACATATACATAATAGAGGACAATAGTATATGCAGGAGTAGTTGTAATTCATTTTCATCTACCTACATAGTCCAAATCGTTATTTAAATCTTAATCATGACACTCGGAACGTATAACAGACATCAAGCTCAAAAGAAAAAGTAAGATTTCCGTTCATTTCTAGAGTCCATTTAAAATATTGAGGCAAATTAAAATATCGCTTTTTTATGTTTTTAGACAAGCTGCTTTGGCAGCAGCATTTCCTCAAGGCATCCGCTGTCAAAAGTGCCTTGAATATGGCCACTGGAGCTACGAATGCACAGGAAAGCGCAAGATTTTGACTCGCCCATCTCGCACACAGCTGCTGAAGAAGAATTTGAAGACACAAGAGGAAGGCTCCTGCAGGTATATGAATCATTTTTATATGCGGTTTTAGTTGTTTTAAATTGAAAAATTGGCCTTGGTTATGAATAAATTACTAACTAATACAGTCCATTTATTATTTTGTAAAGATCTACTTAAGAACATTTTAACCTATTAGGAACTTTGCTCCATAAATATTCATCTACCTTCAAAGTATTTTTAAATTCTATTATGGAGTCCTGGAATTTTAAATTGAACCTAAAGTTTTGAATATGTATATTTTAGTATAATCAATTTAAATGAAATTTCAATATGATATTGAATAAGTTATCAAGGCTTTGTAGTGCATTAAAAGTAGTGTAGCGAATTAAAAATACTATTGACCATTACTTTCTTTCCCAAAGGTATTGTAAGGAACCACTGGGGAATGAAAGTAGTTAATGTTACTATAAAAAAAATGAACTCTTAATAAATTGCTATAAGCAATGTGTTCGGGCAGCATGGTTACAGTAGTTCAAAGTGAAAGCCAATAGAGGAATGTTTATAAGTCGGAGAAGATTTTATACAAATGTAGCTTTATTAATTCTTTAATGATAATTGTGTAAATTCATATTACAGCAAGGGTGGATGTAAGATAGCAGCCAAAAAGAAACGAAATGATTCAGATTGCGATGACTGCTCAGATAATAGCTCATCAGGAAGTGGATCAGACACTTCCTCTGATGATTCTGGTTCCGAGTCTGGCAGCGGTAGCAGCAGTGGCTCAGGCAGTGGGAGTGATAGTAGCAGCGGCTCAGAAGATGAGTCAAGTTCAGATTAAGTTAAGATAATTGGCACTTCTAATGCCATATGCCTGCTACCCACAGTCGGATAAAAATTAAAACTGCACTAAAATACTTCAACACTATAAAAAGTGTTTTAAAATTACAATAATTTAATTTCTGCTGTTATATTAAGGAAGTCAAGGTGTTTTTTTTTTTGGGAATTATTTTTTTAAATGTGGGTAACAGGCATGGTTCTCTCCCCAAGGGTATAGTTACGAATTCATTTAGGCTAAAATTCAGCAGAAACTACTCATGATGCTGGACATAAAGTTATTAGATTTATTTTTCACTTTTATGATACACATTTTTATTCTACAGACAATGTTTTTAACTATTTATTATTTCTATGTATATGACGATACTCATTTAGCATTTTTTTTTAATAGACACCTGTTGTTTATATTTTAATGTTAGTGAAAGTGCTCGATGGGTTTTAGTCATTTTCCTAGTTTTAAAGCTGTGAATCTATTGAATGTTGTAGAAAATGTTTGGTATAAGATGTTTAAGAATGTTTGAGTGAGTGAGTGAATGGAATGTACTTAGATATATGTTTCTTGTTTAGTGCTTGTTCAATGTTCACAAAAAAAAGGTGACAAGTTGTCAAAGAAGTAGATGTTAGTATAATTTTTAATATGTGTCCGTAGTGTAGATGTCTTATTTCGACCATTCTGGTGGCTACATTTCCACTCATAAGAATTAAAATGGGAAACTATAAAATAGCCAAAGTTTGTTTTTTAAAGTTTAAAATGACAAGTGGAAATTTAGTCATATGTATGTTTATATGCTTTGTGAAATGCTGTGTTAATATAGATTTAATGTTAATTATCCATATTACCTACTTAATTCAGATGTCATAGACGTAATGTTTTCTAAGACTGTACTGTAAATGTTCTCTTCAATTAGTCTCACAATTTAAATAGAAAATGAATGTAAGAATTTTGATATAAAATGAAATATAATTTTAACTTTAAATGGTATGATGGTGTTTTTTTTTTAATTAAAATTTAATAAAAAAGGTAGTCCATGTGACCAGGAGAGGAGGACCACTTAGACAGGTAATGTGATGAAAGTGGCTGATGTATTTTAGAGGTGGTATGAGAACATTCAAACAGCCTTTGAAACATCTACAAGTATTTGAGCCGGTAGTATTTGCAACAGCTATGTGGCATAAATAATAGAATAACATTACTTTTTTACAGATTGATCTGTTGCATATAATAGAATCATTCATTCATTTATGACAGCTCATGAATGTCCGATTGTTGGGCTTGAGCCTCCTCCAGAAAGAGAGGGAGAGAAATTGACATACCTTACCACATTGGTCAGATACATTGACAAAGGTTTTTATTTCGAGTTTTCCTGCTCTTGCTGTATATTACAATCCTTAGTCGTTTTTACGATACCCTCAGGAAAGAAAATGGGTGGTGAATTTTATTCTTACTTTGCCATCACAGAAATGGCATCTTAATTTTCATAAACTTCAAGGAGTCCCATTTACTTGAAAATTGGCACATGTATCAAGGGTGTGATGATATAAAATTAAGAACCTTTTAATTTTTATATACTTAAATAATAAAGCTGTTGTAAATACTGAAATATAATCACCACTGTTTTTATTGGTCTACTATGCTACTATGCTTTGACCAGTCCAGCAGGGTAATACTTTAGCTAAATAAAATCTTTGTCAACAGCAGCTTATCTATGCAGTTACAAAGTAAGAATGGAATGAACCACCCCCTCTCGTACCCGTGGGTGTCATAAAAAGCAACTACGGGATTATAATATGCAGATAACATCTATGTAAGAGGAGCAGAACTCGATATAAAACCCTATGCCAACATGTCTGACCAGCATAGAATAGTAGATCAATTTTCCTCCCTTTGTGGAGAAGGCTCGAGCCCAACAGTGGGACTTATATAGGCTGAGGTAAATGAAACATCAGCTACCAGAATACCAAAGTTACATGTAGTCTTCAAAACATTTATGTAAGTAATTGTAAGTTTTGAATACCTTCAAAATAAAAAGTAATATAATGATTTCTGATGTTTAGGCGAGTATCACACATTTACACTAATATTATAAAGAGGAAAGATTTGTTTATATTGATTATGCTCCGAAACTACTGGACCGATTTCAAAAATTATTTCACCAACAGGATTGGGAACTACGCTGGTAAGGCGACTGTAACCGAAGCGAAGCGAGGGCGGGTTGCTAGTTGCAAATAAAACTGCGGATTTAACGCGTTTGTATTCGATTGAAATTGAAACGTCGGGCAATCAAAAATCAAATACAAACGCGATAAAATCCGTACAGTAGTTTTATTTAATATAATATATTCGGATAAAATAAATAACCCATTTATTTAAATACTAGCAACCCACCCCTGCTTCGCTTCGGTTTCAGTCGTCTTACCCGCGTAGTTACCGTTCCGGATAAAATATACCCTATGTTACTCCCTGATATTATAGCTTTCCATTGGTGAAAGAATTTTTGAAACCGGTTCGGTGGTTTAAGCGTGAAAGCGTAATAAACATACTTTCGCATTTATAATGTTAGTAAGGATATCCCCCTTGTGTAAATCACTGACGTTGGGCTGTCCTGAAGGATCGGTGTTAAGCCCATACTTGTGGAATCTAGGGTTTGATGACCTTTTTGAGCTACCTCTACCGCAAAACTGCTCATTCATGGCTATGCTGACGACGGTCTCCTACTTATACAATCAAACACTAGAGACGGACTGGAAATTGGCGGATGCATGTCTCAACTCAATACTAAAATGGGGCATATAAAATCGTCTTTCGCTCCCCACAAAACGTATCATATTTTACTGAAAGGTAATTTGCAGTCGACCCCTTGTATAAAATTTAACAACGCGATAGTTAAAAGGAAAGAGTCTGTATGTTACCGCGCCCTGGTCCTAGAGAAAAATTTCTCGTTCATTGAACATATTAAAACATAAAAATGTAGGTGGAAAAGCCAAACGAAATTTTTATGCGCTTACCAGAATTTGATCTGCCACCTGGGGCTTCATTTTAACACACTTAAAATTATATATACAGCCACATATCTGGGTTATCTTATATCTTTAAACGAGCAATTCTTGTATATATATATTCAGGATCTCGGAAATGGCTCCAACGATTTTGTTGAAACTTGGCATACTAGAGGATTCGGGTCCAAAAAATCGATCTAGCTAGGTTTTATGTATAGAAAATGTTGTTTTGTCAGTGTTTTTGGCAGACAATAAATGACATTAAATTTTAAAAGAATATGAATTCAAATTTTGCCATCAATGTCATGAGTTACGATAGCTCAGTGGCGAAGTAGTCAGGTTTCATTTTATTTTTGACATCGGCGTCAAACGGCGTCGGATCGAATCTCGGTGTTATTATTATTCTCTTTTTGTAATTTTTTATATAATTTTAATTATTTTTTTTTTTTATTATTAATATATATCTAAATAAATGCTACAAAAATACTCCGAGCGAAGCTCGGTCAACCAGATATTATCTATTATAGTGCACCAGCCTGAGACCATTGTGGATCCTGGCTTACAGGAGTTACAGTGGCGGGATTAGTCCCAATAAAAAATCGGTTGTCTGTAAAGTCGGTTTACTGACGATAGTTGAACGTGACAACGTCATAAGAAAATACTGATGGCATGGTTTCATTTTTCAAAAGAAAATTTTGTTTGATAGATATTTTGTATGGATCAAGCCTTAAATGGAACGCCTCAGAGCGAGGTAACGCCGCATACGTCATGTTATTTCGTGTGTGCAACCGGCTCCATCGAATTATAAGACGTCACGTCAAAAAAAAATATATCATCCCTTATGGTGACAGATTAACAATATGTGTCATCACCCTTTATTTTCCCATGGAAGTCTTAAAACTTAGGAGACCCTGAGAACGGGAAGTGACAACTCATTGGTACATATTTTACAAATTATAACACCAATTTACTTCTTATGTGTGTGGTGATGGAGTAAGAATACAAATCACCACTCCGTCTTGTCTGTGAATGACGTAAAAGACGACTAAGGGATATAATACACACCTAACATCTATGCAAGAGAAGGAAAACTCGAAATAAAACCCTATACCAACCTCTCTGACCAGCATGGTATAGTAAAGTAAATTTCTCTCCTAACAGTGGTACGTATATGAGCTGAAATGATGATGATAACACCAATTGCAATCGCCAAATCAGTTCTCAATCGTGACGTTTATGCCATATCTCACTTTGTGAAGAGGCTTACATCCAATTGTGCAACGTCGATAGGCTGATGTCATTGAATAAATTATAAACAAAACAATATAAGGCACATTTTAAAATATTTATTCATTATAAAAAATATCACCTTATAACAAGCATTGTTTGTACTAAAGTAAAGGCACATTTATTATCATATGTTATAACTATTTTACCATATAGTGATGAAGTTCAAATATACATCACCCTCTTGGCTATGGATGTCATAAAAACGACTAAGGAATATAATCTATACCAATAAATAAAATTGGAGTGTCTGTTTGTAATGTCAAAATAATAGGCTTTTAATAGGCTCACACGGTTATTTGCACGACACCTATGCCTGAAATACAGATTAAAAAATTTTTGTCTGTCTGTTTGTACCGGGTAATCATCAAAACGGCTGGACCGATTTCAAAAATTCTTTCACCAATGGAAAGCTATAATATCAGGGCGTAAACTAGGCTATATTTTATCCTGGTATTCCCACGGGAACGGGAACTACGCGGGTAAAATGACTAAAACCGAAGCGAGGCGAAGGCGGGTTGCTAGTATACAAATAAAATAAGAAAGGAAGGAAAACTTAATATAAAAACCTGCACTAACTTGTCTGATGACCAGCATGATATATTATGTCTATTTTCCCAACATTGCAGAGGTGTGTTGTTAAATACGCATATAAGGTAAACTCTAAATACAACCCTGACCAGTCAGCGTGGTATAGTAGATCAATTTGCCTCATATTATGCAGGATCGAGCTCAACAGTAGGAAGTATATGAGCTAAAATGATGAGGATGACTTAAAATAACACTTAATAATAACACATACCTATTTAAAATACAATAAAAAATATTGACAATTAAAATTAATTGCTGCATACAAATATATCTAAATTATAATTAACTAAGCCAGCAGTTATTTGTGTGGTTTAAATCTTAGAGTAATAACTCATAGAAGTTAACTCCGCGTCCCGCGCTAACTTTTTGACACACAATAATAATAGTTAAAAATAATTTTATAAATCAAAAAACCTTTCAGTAAAACAAAATAAGTCGCCTTTAAAAAAAAACAATATTAATTCGGCATTATGTCCTCTGAGTTTTCTTGCCGGATCTTTCTCAGCGTGACTGCGTTCCGATCGGGTGGTAGTATATTAGATTTGTCAGGTTTAAATTAACCATACATACTAGTGATGTAACGAATATTCGCATATGTTTCTGACATTCGCAATCGCAAGGAACGATGCGAATGTTTGGCGAATATATTTGACAAACTAAAAGCAAATTATATATGTAATTGTGTAATGATATGATAATAATTATTATTTTTATTTACTCATAATATTTGAATAAAACAATATTATGGAACACTCAGGTCGGCAACTAAATTAGAAATACTGTCTCTCTTATTTTTGTCAGTCTAATATAAACTAATGAATGGGGAGCCGGTTTTTTGTTCAGTTATACTGCGAAAACCACTGAACGATCAGAATAATATTTATACCATAAGATGCAGCATGTTTCGGAGAAAGATTTAGTATATGATATGTTGGTGAATACTTATCCGGAATTTATATTTGTTGTTAACGTGGCAACGTCTTATAATTCGATGGAGCCGGCTGCAGACACGAAAAAACATGACGTATGAGGCGTTCCATTTAAGGCTTTTTTTTTTGGGGTGGGCTGCGGTCGGCGCGCTTCCGCACCACTCTGTTCGGGGCGACAGAGGGGCTTAAGCACGCAACCCACCCGAACACCACGTCGCCTTCGTCGTTGGACCGACCACCGGAGCAGGGTTACTTGTCATCAGTGGTCGGCCCGACGGAATACCCCCTACCCGGGGTACCCTCCCATCGATCGACGTCCCCCGCTCGGGGAGGACGTCGGTCTTTCCTCACGCGGTCAGCCTCTCGGCGGGTGACGGACCAACTCCCCGGTCACGTCACCCGCGGCCTCGGTTCGGGCGGCATGGGACGCAGGTAGTCGTGCCTGCGCCGCCCCAGTCGCTGGCGGCGGGTCGCTTCTTCGAGGCTGTGCTCCTCGCGTTCGCGAACCGCCGCCTCCTTCTGCGAGATAACTGCCTCGCAGAAGGATGCGACCGCGTCCCAGTTCCTGATGCTGCCGAGCATCTCCCTAGCGATGGTCGGCAGCGTCAGGTCGGCACCGATGATTGCGACGAGTTCACGGCGCTGCTCTGCCCAAGCGGCACAGACCTCGAGCGTACGCCGCGCCGTGTCCTCGTCGCAATCGCAGTGATGGCAGGACGGTGTTCTCTCCCTCCTAGCTACCCTGTACAGGTATTTGCCGAAGCATCCATGCCCCGTCAAGACCTGCACGAGTCGGAAGGAGAGCACACCGTGCCGCCGTTCCAACCACTGCATCAGCACCGGCCGGAAGGCCTCCACGGTCCAGACACCGTATCGAGGCCTCTCCAGCCGGTCTGCCCAACGGGCGATGACAGCTCGGCGGGCGTCGACGCGCCAGGCGGTGAGCTCCCTTAAGGAAACAATACCGCCCTCCCCTCGCACCCCTGACACCCGCCGATACAATTCGGCGAGCACTTCCGTCTCCAGTTCCATTTAAGGCTTGCCATACAAAATATCTATCAAACAAATAAAATTAAAATTTTCTTTTGAAAAATGAAACCATTCCATCAGTATTTCCTTATGACGTTGTCACGTTCAACTATCGTCAGTAAACCGACTTTACAGACAACCGATTTTTTGTGTGAATGAATAATGAATTTTGCCAATAAAAAAAGAACATGATTCTTTATGAAAAAATTACATTATTTTTGTTAAGTAATCAATAAACTTTTTGACATACCATGCATTTAATACTCTCAACGTCACAAATTGTGAAAAACTCCACACTTCAGTAACATGTGCTTTACTCATGTTTGTAAATTTGACACACAATAATAATAATAATAAACTAATCTCAAATTACAACGAATATTTTCGAACGAATCTGATTAGTTTCATTCGTTCAACTTGTAACGGTTAACCTTTGCTATATTTGGCTTAAACATGGCTGGTACGAAATGTTAAACCCGTATGATATTTTGCATGCGCTTTATTTGAAAGTCAACATTCATATATATTATATTCGCATTCGCGAATGTTGGAGATAAATATTCGCACTCATATTCGCATTCGCGAATGTCTCAATCCTAACATTCGTTACATCACTAATACATACATAGCTTCACGCCTGCTTCCCGAAGGGGTAGGTTAATACTCAATAATATTAATAGAGTTAAGTTTAAATGTGATTACAAATTATTAACTTAAAATAATAAAGCTTACATTATTTTGATTTTTTCACTTAATTACATAAATAAAGACAACACAGGGCATGAATGTGTATGCCTTTGTGTCGCGGGGGCAATTTACAAACAGAAATAATTAGTGAAAACAGACATAATAAATATATGTTGATAACATCACTGTAAAGCAGGGAAATCTCGAAATAAAACTTTATGCTAAAGCATCAGGTCCTGCGATTCTATAATTTAACTTTCCACAATAGAAATGGCTCATGCCCAGCAGTGGGACGTATGTGGGATGTGAACAGGAAGATACAAAAAATACAAATTGACTAAAACTATTTCACAGATTTTACCGCGTTTGTATTTGATTGCCCGACGAGCGTTCATTCACCATGAACGCCGTAAAGTATTCGAAACGTCAGGCAATTAAAAACCAAATACAAACGCGATAAAATCCGTAAAATATTTTTATTTACAATATGTAATATTCGTGTAAACATCAGAAATCATTAAAAAATACAAACTTACAAGCTAATTATTAATGATTATTTTATTGACATAGTGTTAAAGCTATTATTTTCTATGATGCATTAAAATTGTACAAGGTGGGTATTACTTTTTTAGAGTTATCGACTCCTTTAAAAAAAAAAGAACCACAATCATTTGCGATTTGACAAACAGATCTAACACCATAGGTATGATAGGATAGGATGGAGGTTCAGGATAATAGGTTAAATAGGGCTTTTAAGGCTTATTGTGAGCTACGTTTAGTTAGGAATAATGAAAAATCTCTCGTACATAATTTTTGTGTGGCGACAGAGTAAGAATACAATTCACCGTCTCCTTCGGAGATGTCGTAAAGGTCGAAAAAGGGTTATAATATGCATATAAAATATATGCAGGTGATAGGAAATTTAAAATACAACTCCATACCAACCCAGTTGACCAGTGTGTTGTAGTAGGTGAATTTCCCTCCTATTGTGGAGAAAGCCCAAGCCCAGCAGTGGGATGTATATGAACTGAGATAATGATGACAACCTGTCTATTCTATTAAAGTTCCCAAATGAGGAAAATGTCATAATCGCAATATTTAGCAGACAGGTTGGCAATCAGCTTCTAATTATAAACCCAAGACAGTGCTGCTACCCTTTCTCCTATTGTTCAGAAACTGCTTATGCCGAGGTAGATGGAAATATTTATAATACGAGTAAAGATAGGTTCCAAGAAAGTCGGAAGCTTAACTTTCTGAGTGTTTACGTGTGGTGGGTTTTGGTGATACCTTTATGCATTCACACTTCATTTTCATTGTGGTAGGCAGCGGCCTAACAAAAGTCCATGACAGGCGGCAACACTTACCAACAGGTGTGCTATTTGCCACCGTTTGCAATAAAAAAAAGCTTATATAAGTTCATTGTACTCGAACCATCACAAAGGAAAATTGACCACTATAAAATTTTTAACCGTTTTTTATGATACCCAAGGGTAAGAGAGGAAGGGAGTGGTGAATTGTATTCTTACTTCATCACTAAACGGAAAGGAGAGGAGCTCTGTAGGTACATAGGAGTCAATACACATACCACTTCATTATGACGAAGTTGTCGTTGGATTCTCTGGTAGTACATGTATGATCATTTTTCTCTTAGCATCATAACTGAAACTATTCATCTTGAATATCCTACTATCGTAGAAAGGCTTCAAGTCGTTAATGTTGATCTGTCTCGCTCGCTCTGTAAGATCTCTCTCTGGTATCTCAATAGTGGATTGTGAGTGGTTGTGAAGGCCACGCATGTAAGCCAGTTGGTCCATGGTGAGTTGACGAAGAATGTAATATAAGAGTTCACTGTGATCTTTCTTGTAGGATAAATATTTTTGGAATGTCTGTAAAGAAAAATATAAATTTTCTTCATTATTAATAATTTATCCCTCCACCTATGGACATCTAATCTTGAATGGTCTTTGCATGTATAGTAAATAAAACTATTATACGGATTCTATAGCATTTGTATTTGATTTTTGGTTGTCGGACGTTTCGAACAGATAGTGAACGATAGATTACATAAAATAGTTAACACGATAAAGTAGTCCTTTCTTTTTCCTTGATCCAGTGGTATAAATAGGCTACATGATTTTGATGTCTTGAAACAACAAGACAATTGGATTTTGTGTTAATTTCTTCAATTTTCGAGAACCTCTCACCAACATTTTTATCAAATACTAAATCTGGAACTGTAACTTTGTTATTGGCATTAAAGCCGTACCTCTCCTGTCACAAACAACCGAAAGGCCAGAACTATGATAAAAATTTTCATTTAAAAAATACTTCCTTAACATCACAAGTATTTATATAAAAAAAGTGTACCTGTCTCATAGCCCTCATGACACTGTACTTCTGAGTCTCGACGAAACTCTCCAGCATTGTACGTATGGCCATGTTCACGTCCTCCTCGGATACCTGCGGCCTTAAGTGCATACGGGCATGGGCTTCGCTCATACGAATCACTGTCAAAATAACCATTAATATATTACTCGAATGCAATAATAAAACTAATAAACCTGCTAATTATCGTTATACACCTGATATTCTATATATATCTTCTTCTCTCGTAGGCTAATTTTCTGAGGTTTCTATTAAGCCGTCTGTATATTGAGCATGACTCTATTTTTTTTTAATCTATACCAATAAATAAAATTGGATATTTTTTAATCTATACCAATAAATTAAATTGTTCTTTTACAGTCACTCATAGGAAACGAAGGCATGGTAACCATTATATTCAAATTAGGTCACTGTATACCAGACTAAAGAGAATTTAATTTACCTTAGGAATATATTGTTACTCATAAACTTTTTGCTGATACAAATTTTTATATGAATTACAGAATTTCAAAGTATAAAAATCAAATTGTAAAATCATATCAATGTTCAAGGCATGGGTTATAAGAAAATGGTTCAATGGACAAATAATTTCAAATAGACCTTTTTTATACAGCATTTTCATTTCTTTAAGAAATATTTACACAAAATCTATTTGGTTCAATTGTTTTAGAGTTTAAGAGCCAAAAATCTGCTCAGTACAAAATATCCAAAATTGCGATAACAGACTTGTACTCTTAATACTAAGACATTTTTTGGACATATAAAATAGTCTTTTTAGCTCAATCTACTGTATAACTATGTTTTCTCTTGTAATAAAGTCTACAAATATTTTTAAATGAAACTACGGATTTAAAGTCCGTAAAGTAGTTTTATTTAAAACTAGCAACCCGCCCTCGCTTCGCTTTTAGTCGTTTTACCCGCGTAGTTCCCGTTCCCGTGGGAATACCGGGATAAAATATAGCCTACGCCCTGATATTATAGCTTTCCACTGGTGAAAGAATTTTTGAAATCGGTCCAGCCGTTTTGAAGATTACCCGACACAAACAGACAGACAGACAAAAATTTTTTAATCTGTATTTTAGGCATAGGTATTGTCCAAATAATCGTGTGAGCATGAAAAAAGCCTATTATTTTGACATTACAAACAGACACTCCAATTTTATTTATTGGTATAGATGTGTAATACTCGCGAAAACATCAGAAATCATTACAAACATTTTGTTCATTTTGGAATCACGTTCATTTTGCAGGATGTACGTGATTCCAAATTTTTTTTATTTCTCCTACTGATTGCCAATCAAATATTCTTACCTGACTCTATGTGCCTGACAGTGATTGGTAGACTGCCTGTAGCTAGTGATTCCTGCCTCAACTGACTGTACATCTTAGCTACTTTGTCTTGATCCATATTCTGTAATACATAAATATTGCTATAAGTACTAGCAGTAGTTAACCCGGTGCAGGTTCTGGAATGACTGCTCCTGGTACTCAATAAATCACTTTGGGACCGATTTTGTGCAGTTTACTATTTTTGAAAGCGATACTAGCGCACTTTTGGCTAAAGGGCGATCTGAGATCGATTAATCGAGAAAATCGGCCTTTTGAGGTAAAAAATAGAGAGACAATAATTAGAAAATCGGCGTTAGAACAAAAAAAATTAATCGATGAGTTGAGTCAATTCAGTACATCGATATTTCACACTTGTCTAGTTATTTTTCAGTCTTTTTTTATCTGCCTGTCCTTTTGGTCCGAGTAATTTTCAAACGGCTACTTATACTGTATGGATATGGTAATAAAATATTAAAATAGCTTAGGCTATTTCCTCCTCAGAAAAACTATAAAAGTTTGCCTGGTCCGGGATTGGCATTCAGCCGTGTGTTAAGAGATATCGCAGATTTAAAATGCAAGACCAAAGTGGCTGGAATCGAATCGCCGCCATGGCGTGTCGTTAGTTTATAATAAAAATATGATTTCATAGCTTAATTTTTTTGGGATCGACCTTTTTCAAAAAGAATCGACATTGCTATATAGTTATAATTACAATGGATTTATTACAGTTTTTAATTATGTATTTAACTCCTGAATATGCCATAGCCTTCTGCATAAGATAATTTAAGCTACTATATACTATACTAGCAACCCACCCTCGCTTCGCTTCGGTTTCAATCGCTTTAGCCGCGGCGTAGTTGCCATTCCTGTGGGAATACCAGGATAAAATATAGCCTATGTTACTCCCTGATATTATAGCTTGCCATTGGTGAAAGAATTTTTGAAATCGGTTCGGTGGTTTAAGCGTGAAAGCGTTACAAACAAACAAATATCCTTACTTTCGCATTTATAATCTTCGATTTCCGCCGTTACGCCCCCGACTTTTAAATCTCCAATATCTCCTAAGAATATCATAGATATGATATAAATCAAGCTCTCCGGTTCAAGTCCCGAACCGATCAAATTTTTATACGGTTTTTCCGAGAGGAAAAAATTACTCCTTATTGGTCTATATCTGGTAGTAAAATATTATCAAAAACGGTTCACCCGTTTTGAAGATTACGTGGCACAAACAGACAGACAGATAAAACATGTTTAAACTGGTTTTTAAGTATAGCTGTCGTCCAAATAAGCGAGAGAGCATAAAAAACCTACTATTTTGACATTACAGACAGACACTTCAATTTTATTTATTTGTATAGATTTCTATTAGTTACTACCTGTAATTTAGGGTGAACATTCTCCCTTGAGTATACAATGTATTTCTTGAGAAGATCCTGTGATAACACAAACTCTGGGTCCGGGGCATTACTGTCTTCTAAAGTAGTACCACTTTGGGTCGGGTGGTGACGAATGTGAGAGCTTACTACGAACCTGGTAATTAAATAGATATATTTAATTTTATATTCGATGCTGTATTTTCGAATTAAAAATAAAACTTTTGTAGGATTAATGATACCTAACGTTTACGCGAGTATTACACATTGCAAATAAAACTATTTTTCCAGATTTTATCGCCTTTGTATTTGATTTTTGATTGTCCGACATTTCGAATACGTTTTAGCGTTCATGGTCACGGGCGGACTAAGGTGTCTCACGTTTAACATGTCATCATTAATCAGAGATTCATATCTATCCACTACAGTATAAGTTATTAAATTTTGACTCATATTTTGATACCAATTTATTGCCAGTAAGAAAAGATAATATGTAATTCTTTTTAAAAAAATTATAATGTTGTTGGTTAGTAATTAAACATTAAATTTATAGTAATTATATAACGACAATTTATTAATTTAAACCTAACAAAAACGTGACCACGAACGCTGCAGTGTTCGAAACGTCGGTCAATCAAAAATCAAATTCAAAGGCGATAAAATTCGTACAGTACTTTTATTTACAGTAAATGTATTTGTGAGTGCCCCAAAGAGGAATGCATAACGTATATAAGTGGACTTTGAGTTTGGAGGTCATTTATGTCACGCAATTTGATTGAATTTTTATTTTTTACACCATCTACTATCACTAAGTTACATGTTAAGCTTGGCTATGCTTATGGCATAAACTCTAAATTTGACACGGTTAATAAGCACTATTCCTTGAGGTGACCGAATAAGAATACAATTCACCACTCTCTTGCCCGTGGGTATCATCGACTAATATATTAAAAATGCATATCGTACTATTCCTGGAAGAAAGAAGTAAATGATTTGTGCCAACTTTTCAGGAGCTTGAAAAAATGTCCTATATTTTTAATTATGAGTTCTAGAAATATGTTTTAAAGAGAAAGTCGTAGGTCACAGTTGCCTCCAACTACACCTGTTTTTTAATTTAGGAACAGCTTAATGTACTTCGAGATAATTAAAAAAAAAACTGTTACTTCTGTATTCCACGAAACGCAAAGAATATTTGCAGGGGTAAGTTTAATTATTGCTATTTGCCATGTATTTTCAAATATATGAACTTATTTAAATCTACTTACGGCTTTATTCTCTTTTTAATTTCATTGTAATCTAACATTGTAAGTATAATCACGTTGTTCTTTAACGGCAAATAAAACAAATGAAAAGTATGTAACAATAATTACCATAAACTGTCACCTAAAAGTTTCGTAGAAGAAATAAGTATATATTTAGAATTACACATAATTCCTAGATTGTACAATGCTGGAACAAGTATTTAAATATACTTGCGTTATAAATTTTCTTGTAAATCTTCCTTTAAAATTTACGTAAACATAATTATGACTTTATGAACGGGATAATATTGTAAAGCGTATAAATGTAAATATGCATACCTCTATTTTATGCTGGTTTTCTAAGTTCGCATAATTATAGTATTTTTGCTTTTATTCCTTTAGTTTTGTCGATAGCTTCACGAGATTCTGATAGAAGGTGTAAACCATGATGCTCGCTTTATTCACGCAATAAAACATTTTGGGCGCAAGTGTATTTACGTCTTTTTTACAGGAATAGTGCGATATGACATCTATTCAAGAGAAGGAAAGCTTGAAATGAACACCATACACGTCTGATCAGCGCAATATAGTACATGAATTTCCCTCCTACTGTGGAGGAGGCTTGAGCTCAACTGTAGGATGTAAATGAGCTGAAATGATGAACACTTACTTGGCTAAATGTGCATCTTGCATCGGGTCCGCTTCATCTCTGACAACGCATAAAACATCAAAACGTGACAATATTGGTTCCGATAAATTGACGTTCTCCGAGAACGTAAGCGAAGCATCATAACGTCCACCAATTGGATTGGCTGCAGCTATGACTGAACATCTGAAATTAAAAACAAATAATTACCAATTTCATCATAATTATCATCATCTCAACCCATATATGTCCCACTGTTGGGCTTGGGCCTCCTCCACAATGGAAAGGTAATTGACCGACTATACCGCGCTGGTCAGACGTGTTAGCATAAGGTTTTATATTGAGTATTCCTTCTTCACGATCAAGGGACGTTCTTAAGAAAGGCCAGGTTAAAAGTACCCTGAACCGAAGAACATGCATGAGGAGATTAGTGAATGTGTAGGAGGCGATAGTGGTATGTCAAGATCGTAGCAAGTGGAGGGAAGTATTCTCTGCCTACCCCTATGGGAAAGAGGCGTGAATATATGTATGTATTCCTTCTCTTGCATAGATGTTATCTGCATATTATAATCTCTTAATCATCTTTTACGACACCCACGGTTAAGAGAGAGGGTGGTGAATTGTATTCTTAATCGGAAATTACCAATTTACAATAATTGATTTTCAATGATCTATGCATTAATCGTATTTGGGCCTCCTCAAGATAAATTCATAATCGTCACACTGCAGGGTAGTTGGCGATCACTGATGATGAAATTTTGTGACTAGCATGGTAGTTACGGGTATAAACAAGGGACTAAAGTATTCTTCACAAATCACATCGTCATTTTTTTTTATTTGTTGACTAAAAAATGACTTTTCCAGCACATATGGGGTAGTGGTTAAGATCACGTACCATAGTAAGTTTTGCGGGTTAAATTTTCACACTACACAAAAATTTGTGTGATCCACAAATATGTTCCATTAATTGTATGATTATAATAGTTCCTCAGTGCCTTTATAAACATTCAATTGAGAGAAAAATAAGATTCTAACTTAAAACAATCATTTGTAGATCATAAAACTGCACTGGGAATCGAATCCATAACACCCGACATGATACATTGCTACGTCGTCTATACAAATATTTTTTTATATGTACATGAATTTAAAATACCTAGCATGTAATGAAGTAACAATGCCCGCTTTTGATATAGATATTGACTGCTGCTCCATCGCTTCGTGTATAGACGTACGGTCTTGATCGTTCATTTTATCAAACTCGTCGATCAGACACACGCCACGGTCCGCTAGAACCAACGCGCCAGCTTCTAGGGTCCAGTCTCTGTAACATATAAATGGGTAAATAGGATTTAATATATCGACATCATCATTTAGCCTATCACCAGCCACTGCTGGACGAAGGCTTATTTCGCAATAGAGGGCGGTCCTGTGCCGCTTGCATCCAACGACGCCCAGCAGCTTTCACCAGGTCGACGGTCCACCTGTTGTGAGGGATCGTCCTACACTGCGTCGTCCGATACGTGGTCGTCACTCAAAAACCTTTCCTTCTTTTTCTATAGGATTTATTATGCGTCATCATAATATAAAATTATTCCTGTGGTGTCACCACCAAGGATACAATTGACGACTATACCAAGGCGTCTGACCAGCGTGGTATTGTACGTAAATCTCTCCCATTGTGAAAGAGGCTCGAGCCCTGCAGTAGGATATACATGAATGCTAAATGATGACATAGCATATTGTCCACAGGTCTTTTTTTGCGAGGCTAGTCACATCTCGACCATACCATCTGGGGCGATGTGCCACCTTCCAATCGCCGTTTGGGGTGTCATTAGCCATTCGTCGCGGATGGTACAGGCGGGGTATGATCAAAGAAAGAACTGATAACACATTCGTCAGGGAGATTAAAAATAAACTGAAACAAAATTATTTTTACTGAATTGGGCTAAATTCTAAGATGGCGGTGATGAGGGTTACTAGATAATTTAAGAATAGAAGATAGAATATTATAGAATTTAAAATTGAATCATACCTTGTAGTAGGATTTTTTCTAACATAAGCCGTAAGACCGACTGCACTGGCTCCCTGACCTGTAGTGAAGATGGCGCGGGGTGCAATCTGCGTGGTATAAATACAATATTATATAAATTTTGGATATAAGCCTCCCCAAAGCAGGATTTTCCGTGTGGTGATGGAGTAAGCATACAAGACTATCATCGCAGCCCACATAGGTCCTACTGTCGGGCCTCCTCCACAATGAGAAGGAATTTGTCCTACTATACCATGCTAGTCAGATATGTCGGCATAGAAGATGTTATCAGCATATTATAGTCATCCTGACTAAGGGATATAATGATATGAAATATAAATATTATATAATATATAAATATAAATGATATACTGATAACGTCTCCGCAAGAGAAAGAAAAAAATGGAGCGTAAATGGACTGAATGAAATAAAGAATATAATATAAAGATAAAATATAAAATAAAGAATATAATACCTTTTCAGTGTATTTCAAAAACTGTGACTTTGCTGTACCGGGGTCACCGCAAATTAATACGTTGATGTCGCCTCTCAGTTTATGCTTTTCACCTAAAATAAAAAATATGTAAATCATCTAATTGAAAATGCCAATCGATTTTAGATTTGGCAGTAACTTTTGAGTGAGTTTTTTTAGGATCCTTTCTTCTTTAGGGTTAGTAGTAACTTTAAGTGACTCTTCTTTCCAAAAGAACAAACGTACCCAAATTAATTCTTATAAGCACCAAACAGTAATTGTAATAGACGGTTATTTGAAGTTTTATAGATTTTTTATGCTTATTGAGATAAAATTATTATCTCAATTCTTTTTAGATATCATTTGCCCAGAAGAGTGCTGCTGTCGATTGCCGTGGTAATCATTCATTCGATTTTACGACTTCCACGCGAAAATATGGAGTGGCATAACTAATCTTCTAATGCTTACGCCAGCTATGGATTAGAGCGCGATGTGTGATTATGACGCGTTTCGCAGTAGAAGAAATCTGCTCGGACTTACTACGCCACCTTCTTCTGATGACAGAGAACTCCTACATCATCTTTCCACTATCAGCAAAAGATATATAGAAACGTACCTGGATTCTTAGGTTCCCCTCCAAACAGCGCCAACGCCAAACCTCTTTTAATATAATCATGTCCATATATAGATGGTGCAATACTTTGGACTATCCTCTCTCCAATTCTGGGGTCTTTGGATAACTTCACAATGTTGGCGATATCTTCATCCGTAAGAGATTCAACTATATGCTTGCAGTCTTTGACAACTATGTAATTAGCGATGATCACTGTTGCGAATACTGGGAAACCCTGAAAATCAACAAATTCTAAGAAAAAACGTCTCTATTGTGACGGAATATGTATGAAGTCTTTCCTTCCGAATTCTAAGTATCACAAAAATCGATTAAGGGATGTAAGCATAACTGTAAGAGAAGGAAGTTTTAGGAGTGGTAGGACCACACTGTCGACAGTTATTTGTCTACAGCCGCGAGCTGGTCCGTCCGGGGCAGTACTATGCTCTCGCAGAAAATCGACGTCTGAGTAGTAGCAATTTGTTACTGCGCTTCGTTCGGTGAGCGAGAGAGCCGGAAGCCCAACTTTCTGAGGGTGATTGCGTGTGGAGGGTTTTGGTGGTGCCCTTGGTATCACCGAGCCTCAATGCACGCATTCACACTCCCTTCGCTTTCTTCGCGGTAGGCAACGGCCTTGTAAAGGTCCATGAGCGGCAGCAACACTTACCACCAGGTGTACTGTTTGCTCGTTTGCCACCGTTTGCAATAAAAAAAAAAAAAAGGAAAACTTGAAATAAAAACCTATGCTGCAATTCTCAACAACGCCTCACGTAAATGATTTACGGCCCTTAGCAAATGACACCAATGAGAATTAAATTTAGTGAAAACTAACTCTGTTATCGAGGATTCTCGTGCCGAAAAGAAATACGTAGTCTGAAGTAGAAATGATAAACTGATTTATAAAGTTTAAAGCTAAAATTATACGGTTAATAGCGGCTCACAGGTCTGCAAGGTCGCGAAATAGTAGCAAATAAACATATTTGCATAATAATCTGTAACGATGGTTTAGTATGGTGTTTCTGGGAGTGGATCAATAATAAACACGACTTGTTAGAATGACGTCCGTATAATTACTGTTCCTTCTATATACTACACTAGCAACCCGCCCTCGCTTCGCTTCGGTTTTAGTCATTTTACCCGCGTAGTTCCCCTTCCCGGGGGAATACCGGGATAAAATATAGCCTAGTTTATGCCCTGATATTATATTGGTGAAAGAATTTTTGAAATCGGTCCAGCCGTTTTGAAGATTACCCGGAACAAACAGACAGACAAAAAAAATATGAAGTGATTTTTAGGCATAGTGCAAATAACCGTGTGAGCATGAAAAAAGGCTAGGTTATATTTATAGATTGTTATTTTCCTCGCTAGAGAGCTCCGATAATAAACGCGTCCGATGGCTGCTAAATTCAAAGTGCTATAAGGAGAACAGCGGTTTGCCGCAAACGCTACATCCTGCAATTTTTAAATCTGTAATAACTTCGAAAATATTCATTTAAATCATATGCTGTAAGGGGCCATATCATTGATGTAACAAAAAACCCAAGATACACAAACAGCGTCTCAAAAACGTCCCCATAAAAAGAGCGCCACAACAAGAATTTAGCATTCTCTTCAAGTAGTCTTATGTCGACCGCGTTGTTGTATGAACGTTCGAAATGACGAAGTGTTCATTGAACAATTGTAAAAATAATACGTAAAAACGTTAAAAAAGGATGAGATTTCGTACTTCCAGTAAGTTAAACAGTTCATTGATTTGTTTTTATTGTTTATATGACTAAATATCGGGTGGAATATGGTGATTTAGATTTTTTTGTTTCAAAATTTCACTCAACGTTGCAAGAATAATACGATGGAATTCAATGGAATCATTTTAAATGTAGAATAATGCATTAATATCTCCTTTTATTTTCGTCGAATAATACCGTGGCCTTTATTATTAATATAGCTTTTTTGACACCTCGTAATATAAACTTTAAAACATGCATGTAAGACTGAATTTGATTTGAAGTATAATGACCAATGAGAGGCGAGATACGGTCGTAAAAATTTTATGGCTTATCGTACGTATTCATAAGGTTGAATTTTCATTAATGTATAATAATTATTTAGACTGGGAAATTTGGGACAGTGTTAAAAGAACTTTTGTTTGAGATTGTGTATCTATACTCGTTCCAACCATTTATTTTACTTTTGGCAGGTCGAATTCTGATCAATTAGTGTTATACCAATGTATTACGGATACTATGTTTTGTAATAATCGATTTTAGTCAGGAAGAACTTTTAATCGATTTAACACGGATATTTTATTTTTGCTTAAATACATATTTCATATTATTTAAAAACTTCACTTCTGTAAATATATTTGTTATTTGGGCACATTAATTTTTGCATACCCACTAATTCAGTCCTCCCAAAATATTTTACTTTGTACTTTGCAAAATAAAAAATAACTACTTTATGAAGCATTTTTCCATTAAGCGGGGTCCGCTGCTCCAAACTTTACTTAGAGACAATGGCGCCCTCGTCTGCAGTATTAAATCACTAATTTTCTCATCCAGCCTACCCCTTTTTTTTTAAGCCGAATTGGCAACACTGAACGGCGCGCCGGCGACGCCATTTTGTTGTGTTGTCTGTCACTCGCAACAAGACTCCCGTGCTAGTCACATTTCTGTTCGCTGAGTGCTCTTTCATATTTTTCATACGCTGTGTTGAGTATTTATATTCCACCGTATTGATTTCATTGTTCTTACTTTGATTGAGTTGAGCGTATCGTTCCTCCCAGTAAGATTTTACTTGCAAAATGCCGATAGGTATGGTGCTTAAAGGACAATCCAGAGAGTTAGTGCTGCGGCTTCGTGAATTTTTTGAAAAGGAAAGCCGCAATGGCGGATTCCTTATACCAGTAACCCAAGTTAGAGACCGTGTTGCAGCAGCATTAGGTATTAGTGCTCCAACGGTGGCGAAAATCACTAAAGAAGCCTATGGTAGTAGTGGTATTGAACAGAACAAGCTATCTACGCTTAAGAAAAAACGTCAGCCCCGTAAAGTGACAGCAATTGACAGTTTTGATACTGATGCTATTCGTCGTCATATATACAATTATTACACAAGCAAAGAGATTCCTACTTTGAAAAAATTAGTAGCGTCTCTACGAAATTGTGGCTTGTTTCGTGGTTAAAAATCTTCTTTGTCAAAGGTGCTGTACCAAATCGGGTTCTTGTATAAGAAATCCGACAAAAGAAAAATTTTAATGGAACGTCGTGATATAGCCTTGTCTCGCTGTGAATTTTTAAGACAAGCTAAGAAAATAGAAGACTGGTCGAATGTCGTTTTCACAGATGAAACTTGGCTCAATGCCAATCATTCCATACCAAAAGGTTGGACTGACGATACTGCTGCTTCTACTTCTGCAGTGCCAATGGGGAAAGGTGAACGCCTCATCATTTGTCATGCGGGAACTACAAAGGGATTTGTACCAGACGCTCTGTTAGCGTTCAAATAAAAAAAAACAGGAGACTATCATGAGGAGATGAATGCGGACGTGTATGAAAAGTGGTTCTCTCTGAACCACTTTGCTTACATCACTTGAACACCCTATCACTCTCGCCAAATTAATAAAATGCCAACACAGGCCAACAAAAAACACGAGATTATAAACTGGCTTCGTGATAATGGGGAAGATGTGGACGAATCCCTACTAAAAGTAGAATTACTTAAAATATTAAAAAGTAAAAAGCAGCCAAAACGATATGTCATCGACGAAATGGCAGCAGAATATGGGCATGTTGTAATCAGAATTCCTCCGTACCACTGTCAATATAATCCAATTGAAATGATCTGGGCACAAGTCAAAGGACACGCCGCAAGAAACAATACAACTCCTCCTTTCACAGCAAATAAAATGCTTGAACTTTTAAAAAACGCATGTGCTAGTGTGACGCCTGAAAACTGGGCGAGTGTCGTCAACAAGACAAAAAATATAATATTCTCTGATTGGGATCGGGAAATTGAATTTGACAACATACCTACACAAGAGTTAATAATAAACACTGCAGATGATTCAAGCGACGATTCGAGTTCGTATGAAGAATCCGACGATTCGTTATAAGAAAATAATATTAAAATATTTTGGTTGTTTTATTTCATGTTATAGGTATGATGAGAAGATTTTTATATCTCCCTGATACAATTTTAACGTGTTGTCTATTACAACAATTCAAAACTCAGTTGTCAGCTGACTTAACTGCAAATAAGTGTAATCGATTATTTGCGATTCATTAGTTTGCACCGAATACTTTTGATCCTGTCACTAGATGCGATAGAACGTAACTTTTTTTATAACGGAAATGAATTGTCACTTAAATTTTATGAATAGAGCTATTTACGGCATATTAATGTATTTAGTGGGTAATAATTAAGATATATAAATATTATTGGGCAGTTTATATATTTCTCTGTTCACTCGTTTCAAAGTTAATAATTGCGTATAATGAAACAGTTACGTCCTAAAGCATGTGTCAAAAGTAAAATAAATGGTTGGAACGAGTATAGTTAAATTGTTACATCAATGGGCCATATAGATCTATATTAAATCAAAAATGTATTTAAGGTATTTAATTGGATAAGGATTAATACTGTATTGCTTAGAATAATAACGTATAGAAGGATAGTGTCAGTACTTCGAACTTTAAAAATTTGGATCTAAAAATATTAATGGCGGGCAGACGATTACACACGTACACACGGAAACCACTATACAAATTATGAAATCAAATTTTGTTTTTATTAACATAAATCGTCGAAATACTTTTAAAAGTAATGTTAAAAACCTTTTTATGTTTTTCAAATGTGTTGTGGCACCATTTGAATGCACAAGCCGTCATAATTATCTATTTATTTTTTAAGAGTTGCGTACGTTCGTGCAGTGCAATGACTTGTACATTACGGGACTGTTCCGGCGTAAGCTCCATTAGGCTCCAATTGAAATGCCTCACTTTTTGTGCCTGGACTTACCTTCTATATGTTATTATTCTAAGACTGTATTGGTTAAAATCGCTTCGAAAATTAGCCATTACTTGTCGTAAAAAGTAAATGACAAAAAAATGTTATTGTGAGATATCCATAAGAGATAGACATATACCATCGCGGAGTTTTCTGTAGACCTTTTCAATGTGTACAATACTTAGTACATTATTTTGATAAATCTCGTAGGGTTCAGCCTGCGTTTGCAATGTAAGCGGCAAAAATGTAATTATTTACGACATCACATTAGAAATCTCAAAAATAACAGTACTTCTCCACTATTTAATTGAACCTTCCTTTTTAATCACTCTATCTATTAAAAAAAACCGCATCAAAATCTGTTGCGTAGTTTTAAAGATTTAAGCATACATAGGGACATGGGGACAGAGAAAGCGACTTTGTTGTATACTATGTAGTGATAAGCGTAACTACTTATTCTATTATAACATAAATGCACACCACCACAATAGAAAATATGTCTAAATCAAATGTTTATAACCAGTGTGTGTTACCAGCGATGATATATGGCACTGAAACGTGGCCTCTAAATGTCAGTCTCATAACGAGACTCACAATCGCTCTAGTCTGGATATACCCCATCCAATCCGTCTAGGATGGCCTGCGGCCCTCATTCTCCTCGACACCTCAGACGCTATTGGCCCATCTGCGGATGGCAGACTACTGCCCTGTCCATCAACCCAGGATCTCAGCTTAGTTATGTGGTCTGATCATAACATCATCTCCATTCTACCCTTATTCTAATTACTTGAGTTCGACGCAATATGTACCCTTCTTTTATAGGACATCTTAGAATAATAACGTATAGAAGGAAAGTTCGCGTACAAAAAGTGAAGCATTTCGTTTGGAGCCTAATAGAGCTTACGCCGGAACCGTTCCGTAATGTACAAGGTCACTGTACTGCACGTAAGTACGCAACTCTTAAAAAATAAATAGGTAATTATGATTGTTTGCGCATTCAAATGGTGTCACAATAGATTTGAAATACATAAAAATGTATATTAACCTTAGAATAATAACATATAGAAGGTAAGTCCACGCACAAAAAGTGAGGCATTTCAATTGGAGCCTACGCCGGAACAGTCCCGTAATGTACAAGTCATTGCACTGCACGAACGTAAAGAAAGAAAGAAGAAAGAAAAACATTTATTTCGGTTTCCAAAAAAAAAATATATAAGATAATCAAAATTCTTACAAATTCATACACAAGCTACCGAAAAAGGTCCCACCTCAGCATAAGCTGCACCACAAACGTGTTACAGCGCTGATTTTCAGGTAAAACCTTTAGAATGAGTACGGTTCATTACAACGTATAGCATAGAATAGAATATTGCATGCAGACTGTACTACAATATGTATTGTGTATGTATAGTCTACATACAATATGCCTCCAGACTTAAACATACTAAGTACAATTTTTATTTTATTTACTTATTATTTCTAATTATTTGTAACATGCCCAAATAGCGTTCATATATAGGTATATACACCGAAAACACTCACACACACATATACACATAAACAAACGCATGCACACCAATATGCGCGCAAAACATATATACATACAAACTCATTTACAATTTATTAGTATTTGGATTTAATAGGTAAGAGTCATTGAAAGAGGAAAACAATATTAATGAATTGTGGTAGACAAATTATAATTAACTTCATAAAGCCATTGATATAGTACTTGGGATCACGCCATACATATACATGCACATACATACACATAAATACACGTACACACAGACACACATATACATCTACAAGTGTAGGCACATTATACAAGATGCATATTATTGAGCCTTGTGTTGTTCTTCAAGCAAATGTTTTTTATATTTAATTTTAAAACAGTGAACTGACTTTAACAGGCGTAAAGGAGGTGGTAAATCATTCCAGCATCGTGAAGCAGCTAATTTAAAGCTTCCACGAAATGCTGCCGTTCTATGTCTAGGTGTTAATAATAGATAGGAAGATGCCCTTGTTTTTATTGTATTGTGATTCTTCGACCATGATAACTTGCGATATAAATATTCAGGTGTTTTTGATAGCACAACATCAAATAAAAGCGTTGCTAAGTGAAGCTTTCTACGTGCCGCCATTTTCATTAAATTACCCTTATTTAAGAAGGGGGTGATATGAGATCGAGGAGGGATGTTATAGCAATATCGCGCACAGGCGTTCTGAACCCGTTGTAAAAGTTTTTCCATTTTGCCCAGAATACAAGTGCCATAAACTGTGTCCGCATAATTAAGCTTAGACAAAATCAGTGTCTCGCACAGCATAACACGAATGTCAACAGATATATAGGGACGGATCTTATACAGTAGCTTAAGCCTATAGAAGCAATTACGTACTGCTTCAGTGACGTGTGTTTCAAAATGTAACTGCCCATCAAATATGACTCCTAGATTACGTGCTTCCTGCACCTGTGCAATCGGAAAACCTTTTATGCATATATTAAAAGCAGTACACTTTTTTAGCATGTGCCTAGAGCCCAGTACAATAAATTTTGACTTCTCAGGATTCAGCTCTAAGGAGTTTCTTACCGACCAGTCCGAAATCCTCTCAAGGTCTTCATTTAACTGTTTTATAGCTTGATCAGCATTATGCTGATGAAACGAGATATACAACTGAAGGTTTTATGCTGACGGCATAAAGATGATATTTGCAGTTAAGTAGGCAGTTAGAGATGTCAGCAGTATATAGTATGAAAAGGAGCGGCCCCAGGATAGAGCCCTGAGGCACACCCCTGCTCACCTCTTTTGTGGAAGATATGACATTATTCCCATTCTTAGCTTTGATTGAGATATACTGAGAGCGGCAGGACAAATAGCAATAGAACCATTTTATAGTTTCAGAACTACAACCATAATATGACAGCTTGGACAGGAGAAGTGAAACATTTATAGCATCAAACGCTCGTGAATAATCAAGGAGGACTAGTAAAGTTGTCATACTCTGGTCTCTACCCTCTAGTATATTATCGACTACATCAAGTAGTGCTGTAGTGGTGCTATGCTTCTGACGAAATCCCGATTGGGTAACAGGTAACAACTTAGACTGTTCCAAATAATTCCTCAATTGATTGAAAACAGCCCTTTCTAGTATCTTGCAGATACACGGAAGCAAACTAATAGGACGTACGTCTTTTATGCTGTTAGGATTTACTACTTTAGGAATTGGTTGCACAACTGCCATTTTCCATAAATTGGGGAATGTAGAAGTTGAGATTGACCTATTAATTATAGATGTTATTATCCCGAGAGTACGAGGCAACGTCATCAGTAACATATCTAAAGAAATGTTATCTGACCCTAGAGCATTGGACTTGAGACCACGAAGAAAATTAAGGACGTTTATTTCAGATACTGTTTGAAGCTGGAAATTATTTGCAGATCGAAAGAATTCGAAGTAAGTCAAATCAGATATTGCAGCTAGTTTATTGCCAGGTATGTCTAAAAAATGTGTGTTCATTGCTTCAGGGTCGTTACAGAAATGTGGTAGATCACTGTCTCGTTTTTTTGCAATGTTTATAGTGGACTTTAATTGCTTCCATAATTTCTTTGGCTGTCTAGTATTTCTACTAATGTGAAAGTTGAAATAGGCACGTTTTTTACTATCGATCGCGGCACGGACTATATACTTGAGCCCTTTATAATACTTGAGATCACGGTCACATTTTGTTGTCTTATATTTGGTATGAGAATTGTCACGCAGCTTCATCATTAATTTTATGGTGTCAGTGATCCATGGGAGTGACTTATTTTTGATAAGAACAGTTTTCTGAGGAGCATGTAAATCGAATAATCCCAATATGTACGCATTAAATATAGCAACCATACTGTCCACATCCGCCGCGATCTCAACATCCATCCAATTCATTTTGTTTAAATCATTATTAAAAATATCTACTATAATGTCCTTAATTGGCCTGTAAGCGACCCAATGAGGTGAAGGTTTGATGAACGTACGCAACTCTTAAAAAATAAATAGGTAATTATGACGGCTTGTGCATTCAAATGGTGCCACAACACATTTGAAAAACATAAAAAGGTTCTTAACATTACTTTTAAAAGTATTTCGACGATTTATGTTAATAAAAACAAAATTTGATTTCATAATTTGTATAGTGGTTTCCGTGTGTACGTGTGTAATCGTCTGCCCGCCATTAGTATTTTTAGATTCAAATTTTTAAAGTTCGAAGTACTGACACTATCCTTCTATACGTTATTATTCTAAGATATTAACATTACTTTTAAAAGTATCTCATAGATTTATGTTAATAAAAACAAAATTTAATTTTATAATTTGTATAGTGGTGTGCGTGTGTACGTGTATAATCGCCTGCGCGCATGTAGTATTGTTTGCTTCATATTTTTGATGCCTGACGTATGGACACTATCCTTCTATACGTTATTATTCTAAGTAGTACATATTGCAAAACTTTTGGCAATAGTTCTATGACCTGCTTGGTAATCAAAAATCAAATACAAACGCGATAAAATCCGAAAAATAGTATTATTTACATTGTGTAATACTCGCGTAAACATCAAAATTCATAATGTAATTATTGACCAGATGGTATCAACTGATTCAGTGAACCCTACATCCTTAATTTCCTTTACCTGTTCAGTATTGAGAGATCCATCATAATTATTAGTGTAAATTCCTGTTAGGTCGACTTCGTCACCTGGTTTGCACCTGTCACATAGATCAGCTAACAATATGCAATCTTTAGATCTGGGTATACGTCCGGCTGGAATACGACCTGGAGACTCCTGGATAGTAACCTTCTGGTAGTTGCGATATACTGTTTGTTCCATGTTCACCTATGGATATATAATAGAATATTATAAAACAAAGCGAATTAATCTTGAAATAATTATTTAAAGTTATTTTAGAGGTTTTTGTATTTATACAGGGTGTACCAGGTTATGGGGCATCTGGTCAAACGGGAGTTAGGCACGGGTGGTAGGAACCCATTAAAAATATTTGAAGGAAAAATATCGATTCGTTAATGAATTAGAGACATGTAAAGTTTTTAATTTAGTCACGGCTTTTTCGTGTGAATCTGATTGAGACGTATAAAGTTAGTTATACTTATGTGCAACATATTCGCACTTTGTTAAATGTTCATTAGAAATTGAATGGTTACATTCGCATAAGCAAGACAAACTTCGCTTTAAATCAGCTGATCGGCCGATGACCGTTGGCAAGGCGTCTTTGTACCTACGCTACCATTGAAGCGTTCGCGTAAATTATACTGTCCAAGCTGTACATGCCTACGTGTATGCTGTCTGTACATGATACGTAATATTTAAAGCATAGAATTAGACACACATTTTCGAAATCACTATAACTTTTAATGTTATATTGTTTTTTTTTGTGTAATATACATTCCAATTACGATTTATGACCGTTAAACTACAACATACTCGAACAGTTGCCCCATAATCTGATACACCCTGTACATAAGTGCTATATATATTTCCTCTGGTGATGGAATAAGTAAACATTTCACCACATCTTATCTTGCTTTTGGGTGTCGTAAAAGACGACTAAGGATTGCAAATAGCAAAAGAAGGAAGGATTAAATGCGAAAACTCGAAATAAAACCCTACACCAACGCGCGGGAGGATCGATCCCAGCAGTGGGGCATACATATATGAGCTGACATAATTATGATTTACAAAGAAGTAATATCAAAAAGTGAACTCTTATAAGAAACTTATAATAACGCCTTATGTTGACAGGCTGATAGTGGATGCAAATTAAAAAAAGTTAGGTAAGTACTTCTCAACTCACCATAAAAGGTCCAGCACTTTGACATTCTGGACAACTGCCAGGTTTCACTTCTGCATTCTGCGACTGCACGAATGGTCCCAATATATATCCACATCTATTACAGTCGTATTTGACTACCGACAATTGTGGTAGTACTCCCGTAGTGGCCGTTATAACCCCCACTGTCCTCACCAACTGGTTCAAGTGAAGTTTCCGGAATGTTCTCAACTCTTCTATGAGTGGCAGATCTGATATACGCACGTGGATTTCGGATGTGACTCGTTCGTAACTTGGAAATATTTGGAGGACTATCTCTTTGGCCACCTGTGAAGAAAAAAGAGAATTGTTAATTATTTTTAGTAAAGGCTTTTATTACTATATTTATTTATTTTTTATATTATTTTATCCTTCCGTGTGATGACGGAGTAAGAATACAATTCACCACCCCCCTATCTTACCCATGGGTGATCGTACGAGACAACTAAGGGATTTAAAACGCATATAACATCTATGCGAGAGAAGGAAACCTCGAAATAAAACCCTATACCAACACGTCTGACCAGCGTGGTATAGTAGGTCAATTACCCTTCCATTATGGAGGAGGCCCGAGCTCAACAGTGGGACGTATATGGGCTGAGATGATGATGAAAGGCTTTTATTTATACATGAATATATAAAGCAATCCCTTATCTCTCCGTGGATGTCCTAAAAGACGACTTAGGTAAATAATACATAAATTTAAAATCTATACAAGAGAAGGAAAACCCGAAGTAATACCCTGTATCGACCCATCTGACCAGAATAGTATAATAGGTTATTTCCCTCCCATTGTGAAGGAGTTTCGAGCCCAGCAGTGGGACATGTATGAGCTTTGATGATGACGGTGAGTTAATTAGGTTTATTACTAAGTTAAAGACCGGAAAAGACGATTTATATATTTTTTTCCCCACAACGATTTATTTTACATGGGGATTGAACAAACAATACATCGCGATCTACTTAAACCACTGCGCCATCTTTGCAATGCGAGTATAATTTTAAAATTTCAATATTTTACGAGAGCATACCTCATCGAATATCTGCAGCATCTGGAAGGGTGCTTCAGGTAAGAAGTAGGCAAGCACTTGCTCTCTCCTGGCCAACACATCAAACTCCACGTGGAATGAGGCTTGATTGTGCTCGCACATACGTCGTATACGTTCCTTGTAAATAAAATGACCTTTGCTGTTCGTATAAGTGCGGAGGAAATTTTTAAATCTGAAAATTAAAAATTTGGTTAAAGTAGACGATCAGCATTATCACATACATCTCACAGCTGGGCTCAAGATTCCTCTAGCATAGGAGGTAATTTAACATACTATACCACGCTAGTCAGACGTGTTGGTATAGGTTTCATTTAAGAGGTTTTCCATCTCTTATGTAGATGTTATATACATGTTATATCCCTTAGTCGTCTTTTACGATACCTACGGGTAAGAAAAGGGATAGTGAATAATAATTGTACTGTTACACCGTCTCCACACGAATAACCAAAAGATTTAGCGCAGGTAAATAACAGTGGTATTTAAAGAAGTACGAGGAGAGGTAAATAAGTTCGCGGAAACGGGGTGTTTTGGAGGTGGTGGTCTTATTTTTTTTACCTGCACTAATTGCGGGACTACTTATGAGTATAAATACCAAATTTTATAAAAATCGAATCATTGTTGATTGAGCTATCACCGGTCAAACAAGTCAATCCGTAAGAAAATGGAGAAAATCAAGTTTCGTGCTGTCATCAAGTTCCTTACCAAGCAAGAAAAACCTCCTCAAACCATCTTAGAAGAGACGTCTTCTGTTTACGGGGACTCTTGCCCTGGTAAAACCATGATTTACAAGTGGCACAACCTCTGCAAACACGGCAGAGACTCACTAGAAGACGACCACAGGGCAAGGCGGCCTTTTGAAGCGACCACTGCAGAAAACGTCGATAAACTTAAAAAAATGAAATTGGAAGATGCACGTTTAAAGAAAAAACTACTCGCAGAAATTATTGGAGTATCAGATACAACCATTTTGAATATGCTACACAACAATCTTGGTATGTTAAAGGTGTGCGCAAGGTGGGTACCGAGAATGCTCACGCCACATCAGAAACAGCGACAAGTTGCGTGTTGTCGAGAGTTTTTGGACCTCTGTGCCGAGGACAAAGAAGCCATTTTGGGTCGTATTGTGACTGGGGATGAAACTTGGGTTCAACATTATGAGCCTGAGTCAAAGCAGGCGTCCATGCAAGGGCACAAAAAGGGTACACCACCTCCCCAAAAATTTAAAGTGTGCCAATCGGCTGGAAAGCTCATGGTGACGATTTTCTGGGATACTGAAGGAATTTTGCTAATAGATTATAAGGAAAAGGGTGTCAATATAACCGGAGAGTACTATGCTGCACTGCTAGAACGCTTGCGAGATGCTGTGAAGGAGAAAAGGCGGAATAAATTGACCAAAACGGTGCTTGATTTTACACGACAATGCACCCGTGCACAAGGCGCAAGTTGCGATGGCTGCCATACAAAAAGTGGGCTTCCAAATGTTGGAACATCCTCACTACAGTCCAGACTTAGCCCCCAGCGATTATTATTTATTCCCAAAAATTAAAAAAGAACTCCGTGGGAAGAAATTTTCGTCTGATGATGAGGTGAAGAACGCAATTTCAGCCTATTTTGACGACAAAGAGAAATTTATTTTTTATGGTATAAATAAATTAATTGAACGATCAGAGAAATGTATTAGGGTTATGGGAGAATATATTGAGAAAGAAAAATAATTTTGATTTTTACTTTGTCTTTTTTAGCCCCCATTCAGCGAACTTATTTACCTCCCCTCGTACACATTGCCGATTGGTGTATGACGTCGAGATCTTGAAGACGAGGCCTTGAAAGCGCTCTACAATTACCACTACCGCATAGGGGCACAACAACTAGCGTTGCGTAATTCGAATCATTTTGTTCAGTTTGTGAATAACAGGTGGACACAAGTAAAACGACTGCTTGCAATATGCACACTCATTTAATAAGCGCTCGCAACGCGTATATATCGGTGGACGCAGCCACGCAAATCTACCCACATACACAACATCCCTCCCCGTATTCTAGGGTATATATATATATATTCTAAAGTATAATACATCAATAAAATAGAAAGAGATGTGATATACATTCATCCACGTTATAAGAACTTCTTATAATCGACTCTAGGGATATTGCGCAACGTTATGTGTGACGATGGGTCATGCATTTTACGGAGTTGTTCTCGACCACTCGGTGCCGCATCACTATTGTCATCGGAGCAAGCCTCGTGAAACTCATCTGCCTCATCGTTAGAAGTATTCACCTCTACAGCCTCTTCGACAGTCTCAGTACTTGGAGATGATTCGTCATCGTGGGCAGTGCTCCTACTATCTTGTGCGTTTGACTGTGGTTGGTCTGACCGCGACATACTGTCCTCTCCCCCCGTTGTCGTTGGCGCGTCTCTTGCGTCGGTTATTGTATTGCTCCCTTCGTGTGGTGACCAGGGTAAATCATCGTCGCAATCCCAAGATGTATTATCATTAATTATCGTACCCTTATATAACACTAATTGATTTTTATGTTTTCTAACATTTGAGAGTGAATTTATATCCTGAACTACATACATTACTTTCCCTATTCGTTTTACAATAGTACCTCTATTCCATACACACTTATTCAGAACAACGTTTTTATATAGGACCTTATCACCAACAGAAAATGTTTGATTGTTTTTACCACCATATGTCTCAATCTGCGAACACTGTTTATTTTTTACAACATTGGACACGTTTGAAGATGATGAATGAACCACTTGTTTAGGGCTAATCAAGTCTAACCGTGATCGAAGATTTCTACCATACACTAACTGAGCAGGTGACGATCCCGTGGTACTGTGAATAGAGTTCCGATAATCGAATAAATATTTTAATAATTTTAATTTATTCTGCCTCACATTTCCGTCAGACAAAATACACGTCTTAATACCTTTCTTTACAATTTTAACGTAACACTCTGCCTGGCCATTACTGGACGGATGATAACTCGGCGATGTGACGTGTGATATACCGTTCGATGTGCAAAAAATTTTAAATTCTTGAGAAACGAAAGCAGTACCATTGTCACTAACTATAGTATGCGGTACACCGAATCTGGACATGAAGTCATATAATCTATCGATAACTGCACTGGATGTCGATGTGGTTACCATGTCATAAACCTCCACCCATTTGGAATAGGCATCTACAACCACAAGAAAAATGTGCCCGTGAATAGGTCCCAGAAAATCGATATGTATTCTATAAAAGGGACTCGGTGGGTACTGCCAGGGCGCGAGCGGTGCGCGGGGCGGGGACGGTCGCAGTTGATTGCACACGTAGCACGAACCTATCATTTTTTCTAATGCCTCGTCAATACCCGGGAACCAAATACGTGCCCTAGCTGCCGCTTTCGTTTTGACGATACCCAAATGAGAATCATGCAATTGAGATATAACTTTATGCCTTAAATTTGCCGGTAAAATTACTTTATGACCCCTCATTAAACACCCGTTTTCGTAACCTAGCTGTAACCTACACGAAAAATACGGCTTAAGATTTAATTCCGTAATCCTTTTAGGCCATCCCGACATTACATATTTAATAACCTTTGTTAAAATTGCATCATTATTTGTTTCGTCGCGCAACTCTGCAAGCGTAACAGGCAGGCTCCCGTCTGTCACGAAGTTAACATACGCGGCTCGCTCGGTAAACATCGCTGGTTCGATCCCGCGCGCGGCGACCCCTCCGCCGCCGGCGCAGCGAACTAGCCCCGCCCCTTTCGCGATGTCGTTCGGCTGCGCCTCGGGTAGACTCGCTCGCGACAGATAATCTGCACAATTATTGTCGCTACGTACGTATTCGATTTTATAATTATAACCGCTAAGAAATAAAGCGTATCTCTGTAATCTATTGGCGGACACTTCGGGTATGCCCTTATATGGCCCAAAAATAGAAATTAAAGGCTTATGGTCAGTTCTTAAAATGAATGGTTCGGATCTAGCATATAAATACTGGTGGAATCGACGTATTCCGAAAATAATAGCAGTAGCTTCCTTCTGTATTTGGGCATAGTTTTTCTCAGCGGCGTTAAGTGTGCGCGACGCGAACGATATGGGCCGTTCAGAACCGTCCCTTTCTATTTGTGATAAAACCGCTCCTAGCCCCGTGGGCGACGCATCTACAGTGAGAATTAGTTGTGCGTTATGATTAAAATGCGTTAAAACTTGGTCCGAAGACAATAAATGTTTAATTTTATTAAAAGATTGAGCATGTAATCGATTCCACTGCCATTTTACGCCCTTCTTTAGTAACTCGTAAAGCGGACTTAATATACTAGATGCGTTTTTTACAAAATTCCTATAATAATTTACCAACCCCAAGAATGATTGTAGTTGGACCACATTGGTGGGCATTGGTGCTTTAAGTATGGCACTCACCTTTTCGGGAGATTTCTTGAGACCATGTCTATCTATTCTATAACCTAAATAATTAATCTCGTTTTGAAAAAATTCGCACTTTTCCTGTTGTAAAACTAAGCCCGCCGCTTGCAACCTACCTAGTACTGCCTTAAGCCGTTGTAGGTGTATCTCCCTTGTAGGGCCTGTTACGAGGACATCGTCCAACAGACACAGAACTCCGTCCATGTTAGAAAGAATACCTTCCATCGCTTTTTGAAAAATCGATGGTGCGCTCGTCAACCCGAATACCATACGAGTATATTTATACAATCCGCGGTGTGTATTTATACAAGTATATTTTTGTGACTCTTCATCCAATAAAAATTGATTGTACGCCATTGATAAATCAATTTTGGAAAATTGTTGTCCACCATGAAGTCTACTAAACAACTCGTGAATAGTGGGTAGTGGGTAATGCTCCACGACCAACTGCTTATTTATACTGACAGAGTAGTCGACGCACAACCTTACCGTACCGTTACGCTTTAACACCGGCACTATCGGTGACGCATACTCTGCATGCTCGATTGGCTGTAACACTCCTAACGTAACTAAGCGATCTATTTCATCGTTAATCTTCTCCTTTAGGGCGAAAGCTATTGGACGCGCTTTAAAAAAAACCGGTTGAGAGCCTGGTTTAACTTGCAGTTTAATTTTATATTTATTGAACGCGCCTAATTTGTTAGAAAAAACATCAGGAAATTGAGTTTTAAGTTGTTCGAATACATTATCTATATTATTTACGTAGTGACAAGGTAACAACTCTAATTTAAAACGCGAAATGAAATCGCGACCGAGGAGTGACGGGCCCGTGCCGTTATTCACCACGTAAACATCGAGCTCATGGGTTTGTCCCGAATATGTAACAGGCAGACGTGTAATTCCTCTACACGTTATTTTGCTACCGGTATATGTATACAACTGCTTCCTAGTTGGTGACAATGGCATGCCCGAGAAATAATTGCTATATGTAGTATAAGAAATTACGGTAACCGCCGATCCACTATCGACTTCAAATTTTAAATTTACCCCCTTTATTGTCACCGTCTCAGTCATGGGTTCGCCACTGCTACAAGAAATTTTAAAAAGCTTACCATCATCATCATTTTCAACCATGTCCTTTGTTGTCATGTAATTTATTTTTTGACACATTTTTTGAAGATGACCTGTTACGTTACATTTTCTGCACTTGTACTTTGCGAATCGACATTGAGACGATAGGTGATTGGAGCGACCGCACACGCCACATTTCCCTGCAGATGTCGTATTTTTCATTGCTGCCTGGCCGATTCTGTACAGCTGCGGTTGTTGCTCCTGGGGACTTGTTAGATGCGCAGAGCCCGAGGCCCCGGCGCGTGCGCTTTGCAACGTCTCAGCGAGCTCGATCGCCTTGGCTAACGTCAGCTCGGATAAGTCCTGAGCGAACAGCTTGTCCCGCTCCCGACCCGGCAACATCGCCATTACAAATCGATCACGCAATGCTTCTTCCACGTTGCTGAAGGCACAGTGAGCGGTCAGCCCGCGTAGCCTTGCCGCCCATTGCGTTGGTGTTTCACCTGCATGTTGCGTTGCCGTATAAAAATTACTTCGTTCGCCAAATCCGCAGCGTTTCGGTGTGAAGTGGTTATCCAGCAACCGCAAAATGTCTTCGTATGGCACTTCTTGCAACTCCTTCGGTAAGGCGAGGTCCGAAGCGAGTTTGTAAGTACCGTCCGCGAGTGCGCTGAGCAGTATCGCTCGTCTCTTAGATCCTGTCTCGTCACTGACTGTCGTAATGTTGTTTGCAATAAACCATTGTGTTAACCGACTCTTGTACGTTTTCCAGCCATGTACATTGTGGTCAAATATTGACAAAATACCAAATTGTTGAAAAGCCATTTTATTTTTTCACAATTTTGTGGGTAAGTTCTCGTCGCCAATGTTCAGTTTGTGAATAACAGGTGGACACAAGTAAAACGACTGCTTGCAATATGCACACTCATTTAATAAGCGCTCGCAACGCGTATATATCGGTGGACGCAGCCACGCAAATCTACCCACATACACAACACATTTAATTCGAATAACTCGAATAAGACTATTGACTCGTTCATTCGAATCGCCGTTGACCGAAACCGAATCAACTCGTGTCGTACTCGTAGGCAGGTAGCTACTCGTAGCGCGGTCGGCCGGCCGCCGTGGCGGCGCGGCGATTAGTCGACTCGGTTTGATAGGACATTCGTTGATTCGTTTTCTATTTGTTGATTCGCTTTCTAATACGGAGTAGAAGAGTCGTAAGAACGAATTGTACGAGTGAGAAAATACACGAAATGTTCTAAGAATCACTAGTTGGTTGGATGCAATTCGATTCGTTTGAGGTAGATACCTATTACATTTACAATTCGTTCCTCGCGCGATTTAATGTTTTCTTGCTTTTGTTGACTGCTCGTTTACGTAATTAGTAATAATAGCTATTAATTATGAGTATACCTAAGACGCATAAACGTATTTCTTTTAAAGTTAATTATATAATACGTGTAATTACTAATTAGAATCAGACTTTATTTAAAAAAATGTATTTTTTTGTATATGATTTTATTATTACTTTTTTGTTACTTAGTAAGCTGATTTTAATCATAATAATAAAAAAGTATTGTCATTAACTACGCGTTTAAAAGTCAATATACCTATAAGTCCTCTTTCCGTAACCAAATACCGAGCACACTGTTATAACTCGAAATCTCCACTCATTCGCAATGCAAACTGATCCGCCAAAAAAAACTCTAGCTCGAGTAATAATGTAAACGAATTATAACTCGGCAAGGCGGATGACTCGACATACGAGTACGAATTTGACTATAATGCTGACGTGACGAATGTGACGATTCGAATCAATTCGAATTGCTATTCGAATCAATAGAAAAAAAAAGCAATTCGTTTCATCGCTAACAACAATTTTCTCGAGACATACTAAGATTTTTTTTATAAACTAAAGACAACACCTGTGGAAATAATCCTTATGTTGCGGTGACTTTAAAAACATTTTTTTTTCGATGATCCATGAGCATTTGATGTGGAACCTTGCTTTTTTTTTTGAGGTAGGCTATGGTGAGGAAATACCCTGTCGAATCTGTCCGGGGTGACGAATGGGCAGCATGCGGCCACATAACTCCTACCGATCTCTTGACGTCCGTGGCCGGCCCAGCGGATTACTCATTCGGGTACCGTCCCCTCTGTCTTCCCAACACTGCCTTGTTGCCAGGGTGTTGTCCTCTTTGCGGGTGGCGGACTCTCGGCTATAGATCGAACAACCCCGGCGTACAGCCATCGGCAAGCAGCGTTAGGTCCGCCTACATTCGGCATGGGCTACGAAAGGGCGGATGCCACGCCAACAAGTGACGGAGCAAGTTGGCAAAAATGGACTCGGCACCACCAACGCCCGTCTAGCACCAGACGCAGGTATTTCATCTGGGTCTGGAAGCTAATTGACGGTGATTGAAGCGACGGCGGGTGGACCATAGCGAGACCCATGAATGGGCCACTCTAAGCTTCAGTGCCTCGATCCGCCTGACAATCTCTTTGGTAACGAGAGTTGCCAGGCATGGTGGCTCTTCAAGCACCCCACCTTGGGCTGTAATGAGTTTCTCGTCGGCATCGCAAATTAGACTCGGCCCGGGAAAGCGGCTACCTTGCAACGCGCAGTCGTAGGCGATATTCCACAAAGTTTACCCTAAGATTGACTCCTGCAGAAAAACGCACATGGTCATCCACACAACATATGGTCCACATGGAGGATGTTGTCTTTCTCCAAATAGTCTACCACTAGCCGCCTCAGGTATAAAGGCACCCTGTGATACCAGGGCGCCTGTCTGATGCAACTAAATAGCAGATTACGAAATGTATTGGCGAAGTCCAAAGACACCGCCAATAGCACCCCTTCGCCAGTGACTACCTCTATGATCATGGCCCTTAGGCGCAATACGGCCATTAATCAGTTGTGATGTTGATATGTCCATTTTAAGCTTCCACTCATTTCATAGAAGCTATATCAGTTTGACAATAACTAAAGCAGAATCAAATTTATATTTTTCACCTGTTAGCAATCTCTGTCCTAGGTCCCAACATGGACACCCATTCTTTAGTGGTATAACCTTTAGTATCCTCCAAGTTTTCTATGCTCTCAATGCCTTCCTCCACTTGCTCTTCTGCACCCATGGCCGCCTTCTCAGCAGCGCGACGGCGTTTTGCTCGAGGTGCACCTGTGCTTTCCTCATCAGATTCATCTGCAAAATAATAAAATAAAGGTCTTCTCATATCATAACATTTAATGATGGCACAAGTTTCTTTGAAAAGTCAAGCAAATCAGCCTATTATTCTCTATAATAATGAGTCAAGAGTATTTAATCATCCATTACATTCCATAAGAGATGAAAACATTGGCTGAGGGAGAACCAAGGAAAAGGTATCAGTAGGGAGCAGTAGAGCTCTCTTGAAAAACTTAACCAACCAACCAATTGCCAACTCAAATGTCATGTGCATTGTGGCATCATCTTGGTACATGTATGTCACACTGCTGAGCTCGAACCTCAACAAAAGTAGGACAATTGACCTGTTATACCACCCTGGTTAGACAGTCCTAAATAGGGTTTTGTTTTAAAGTTTCTTTGCCATTGCTGTTATATGTTTGGGTGTATATCATCATCAGTTCATAGATATCCCACTGTTGGGCTCGAGCCTCCTCTGCAATAGGAGGGATATTGACCTTATTATACCATGCTGGTTAGGCAGGTTTGGTATAGCTTTTTATTTCGAGTTTTCCTTCTCCTGCATAGAAGATATACGTGTATATATCCTTTAGTCGCCTTTTACGACATGCAAGGTCAAGATAAGGAGTGGTATTCTTTCTCCGTCACTACACAGAAATGGGTGTATATGCAGAACTCAAAATAAAACCCTATATAAAACTCATTTGACCAACATGATGTAGTAATAGATCATGTGCCCTCCTTTTACGAAGGTTTCAGCCCACCAGTGGGACATATATGAGCGGAAATGATGATGGTGCATATAATATTACTTCAGTCGTCCTTTACGAGACTTAAATGATAGGGAGAGATGAATTGTATTCTCACACTGTCATACAGCATTGTGGCATTGTCCCACTCTTTGAGGGAACCAATATGCAAACTATTATGTTTTTGGTGATTGATAAATGAATGCCATATTTTATAGTCTTATTTCACGTTGTCTTTCTTTTAGTTTCATTTATTGCAGCTCATATACACTTCACTGTTGGACTTGAGCCTCCTCCACAATAGGAGAGAAATTGATCTTATTATACCATGCTGGTCAGGCAGGTTGGTATAGGGTTGTATTTTGAGATTTCCTTCTCTTGTATAGATGTTATATGAATATTATATCCCATAGTCGTCTTTTACGACATCCACGGGCAAGATAGGGAGTGCACCACACAGGACATTCTTCCTCCATCACCACACAGAACATTCTTACTCCGTCACCACCTTCTTTTATAATGATGAATATTTGTTTGTTGCTGGTTATGCCACCATTAAGGAACTTCAAGAAAGACATGGTAATAACTTCTGTTCATATAATAGATGATGGTAATAATGATGTAAGAATTGAAATCTAAATCAAATATTTATTTCGTCATCACAGCTATACACCCCACTGCTGGACTCGAACCTCCCCACAACAGCAGGGAAATTGAGTGACTATGCTACACTGGTCAGGTGGGTTGGTATAGGGTTTTATTTCAAGTGTTGCAAAGATGTTGTTATCTGATTATTATCCCTTAGTCATCTTTTACAACACCCAAGGGCAAGAAAAGAAGTGAATTGTATTCTTTCTGCTATTAGGCTTTAAATATAAGTTTATTATCTGCCATTTATATTTGTTTTGTCATTATCTTGCATTATTTACCATATAATAGATCCCGGTCATCACGCCTTATCCTGCCTTCATCTCTGTCACGTCTCCGGAGCTCCTGTTCAGCAGCCACTCGATCTTGAATTGACATAGGGTCATAATCATCATCATCCAAGTTTTCGGCGTCATATCTATCCAAGCCTGGCATTGGACGATAATCCCTGGAGAATTTTAAAAGTATAATTTATTACAAAAGTACAGAAGTATTGATACTTCTTTTTTAAATGACAACGCTCTGCACTGATTAAATAATTCTTGTATTGTGGGGGACTTATACATAACAGACATAAATTACATCGAGACTCAGAACAACAATTTGGGGATTGCACAAAGTGTTGTCCTGTGTGGCATTCGAACCCCGATACTTGCACTGTAGATCGGTATCTTGAACACTACACCATCTGTACAGTCAATCCTCATGGTAAGTCTGTATTTCTCAACTTTTTCAATAAATAATGATTAGCATAAGTAATTTTAAGTAGCACTTACGCCTCCATATTATCATTAAACAATTCTTCTCCATCATCCTCCTCTTCCTCAGGGTTGTCTCCAAGAATAGCACCTTCATCTTCAAACATCTCATAATCGCGAGCTGGTGATGTCATTCGGGACCTTGCTCCATCACGTTCAGGTGGTGTATCAGGGCTTGGTGAACTCTGAACATAAAATATAATAAAAATAAAATATGTTTCATAGCAGACCAAACATCAAATTTGCAAGTTGTAACAGCTTATTAGCATCGGCAAATACAAAGGTTAGGTAGTTCGGCTTAAGAGGATTTTTCCAATTAAGCTTGGTATATACAACATTTTAGGTTAGCTTATTTTAATGTTTTTTCTCAAAACAATAATTTTAGATCTCAATTAATAATTCAATTTATGAATATACTACTAATAATTGCACAATAACGATAATTAGTAACTACAATAACGAATACGTACCATTGTTTCAGATCAATCACTTTACACGGTTTTAGGTAAGAAAGTAAGTATAATATATAATTATAATTTTTGTACTGGTATAAATGATTTTAGTGGCTTTGTAACCACACGGTTTAACTCGCAAAACAATAATACTTAACAAAATTAATACGTTACAAAATACAACAGAAAAAAAACAAAGGTTATCAATTCATGCCACAAGCATGTCAAAATTACGCGCGAAACCGTAACACTGTGCTGCCAATTTTTGGCTGGATGAAATATGTAGTTTAGTATTGTCTTCGGTAATGTTCAAATGTTGGCATTCAACATAGATTCTAAGTTAAAAGTGTGTAAAAGGAAACTAAATAAATAGCAGAATATTTAGAAAAAGAGGTTTTATTTTGATTGACATATCGATATCACGTCAAGCGTTTGCGCTTTAACTTTGCCGTCCCAGGCGCAACTTTTTAATTTTCTGTAAAGGTCGGTTATTTTAAATAACCTGTAGGGATCAAATAAATAAATAACTTTGTGGTGTGGTGAGAATCTCACCACACCACAAATACATATGGGCATTTTTATTTCCACTATGCAATCGTTGTTCGTCGCTTTTACAGCTCGGCATTCTGGTTCATATGGCATGGCTGGCCTTATTAATATTTTGTACCACTATGTAGCCCTATCATATACCTATACCCTTTTGTTCCTTCTAGTATTACTTTAGCCGCATTTCTTATATAACTAGCCATTTGATTTCTTTACAGAATTTTTCATTTCAAACACTTTAGCTATCCTAATTTGTTTCAATTTATGTACTTACTTACTCTCTTTTTTAAAACATACTCTATTTTACCTCAGGAGGGGGTCGGTTTTTGTTCTTAATGAAACGTGTCTTATTTTTTATCTAGAAATAAAAGCCTATTACTAGTGCTACATCTGGCAGTACCTTACTGAGCCTAACTAGTTTTTTTTACAGGAAATAAATCGCATTACAGTGGGTGTAATGTAAGCGCTGTGGACTTTCTGCCTTCTATCTCAAAAACGGTTAGGCGTATAAACCATTTTTAAAACAAAATTTATTGCAAATTTTTATGCTTTATTATTTTTATAATAAACCATCACTGAAGCTACAGAAACCGAGATAATGTTCAAAAGCTGATATTTTTGACCTTGAATAACTTCATCTTGGTCCCATTATGCTGGTCAGACAGGTTGGTGCAGGATTTTGTTTCGAGTTTTCTTTCTCTTGCAAAGATGTTACAAGCTTTTTATAATCTCTCAGTCATCTTTTATGACATCGACGGGCAAAACATAGAATAGCGAATTGAATTCTTATACCGATCATGAATAATTTACGGTGCAGATTTTATGAGACAATTTTTAGAACGCCAAAATAAACGCGTATCGAGTTATTATTTCCAGCTTATTGTTAGTATCACTCATTCCGAGGTGAAACTCTTAAAAGCTTGTAACATATTTTTCTTATTTGTGAACGCTTCATAACCATGATAACTACTGTCATGTAAAGGTTAGCCAGAATATTTTGACATTTCTATTTCTTATGTTCAAGGGTTATTTTGTAGAGGGTGTCTGTAAATGTCGTAATGTCAATAGTTATTTCACAATATTTACTATGAAAAGATGGCTAAATATATCGCACAAATTATAGTTCTTGGTGCTCAAGTAGTAGGACGCGCATTTGCGAGAGCCCTTAAGCAAGAAATAGCTGCCTCTCAAGAAGCAGCAAAACGAGCTGGAGGTGGTGTTGAAGGGACCAGGAGAGCTGCAGTAAACGCATCTACAGGTCTCACTTTAGAAGAAGCTATGCAAATTTTAAATTTAGAAAAATTAGATCCCGAAGCCGTTAACAAAAATTATAATCACCTTTTTACGGCGAATGATAAAGTTAAAGGAGGTTCATTTTACCTGCAATCGAAAATTGTAAGAGCAAAAGAAAGAATAGATGCTGAATTCAAACACACACCTGATAGCAAACCACAAAAGGACGCTCCAGATCAACCAAAAGATACAACATGAGTAGCTAGATTATTTGAACTGTAGCTATTGTTTTTATTGTAGAATATTGTTTTAGTAAAAGCAAACTGGGAGTTTTGTAAAATATTTTATTGCATAGAAAATGGATACCACAATAGTGACTAGAATACATCAGTCTTCATAATATACATTGTTGATTACATATTTTTAAATAATAAAGTTCACAATTTGTGATATTATTACATTAGAAAAATAGCAAACATAAACGGACATCAATAAAACATTGATAAGCTATATATTGATTTTTTACTACTTATTTCATTATATCTTGCTTATTTCTATTCATAATTTGTGCTAGATGAATTATATTTCACTTGAATAACTAAAGACATAAATAATATGTCTGGCAAGCAAGTCATTTTCTATTTTAAGTCATGATTAATTATATATATAATTACAAAACAAAAGCAAAAACTATAACCCAACTACAATTAAAAAAGAGTAATCGGATAAATACAGATAAAGTCACGACAAATGGTAATAATATATTTTTGAAATGTACAAGTAACACCCTTTCCAATGATGCGAAATAACATATTTAACTCAAATTTATTTTTAACAGAGTACTTTAAGGCTTCTAGAGGGTGCCATATTAGATTCAGTGACACATCATATAGCCTACAACCAGTGGACGATCAAGATGCTTCTAACAACACCTCATTGGTCCAGTTCTAATCAGTAGTTGAGGAGCTATGAGGGTCGAGATAAACATACATACATAGCCTGTCAAAATCATAACCCTCCATAGTCAGGTAAAAATATGTAGGGCTGACCTAGAGGCTGAGAAATTTGCTATTAAAATGTTAGCTGTAAATTATAATCATTAGCATAAATAATGGTCTTTAAAGCTGCAACATTCTATTGCAAATGATATGCATTGACCATATTTTTAGCTGAATAGAAATGCGGCACACAATCCTATTTATTATACCTTTTCATGTCTTACATAACTATTTTCAGCACTAGAATTATATAATATCAATATTAAAAGGTATATCAAAAACACTCCTAAATACAACTACAGTAATTTATTATGATATAAACTAAAATATATCAAAATGACTAGAAAGAATTAATGGAATGACATATTGGAAGTAATTGAGCAAAATCTAGGACTATAGGATCTATTTAAAATTAATATTTTATGTCATAATAGTAAAAAAGATATAAAACATTGCTTTTTGTTCCCACTCCAGATATTTAAATGTCAACAACATTTAAATACCACCTTTCCGAATATAAACTTTCATCAAATCTTAATACAATCTTATAGCTAATATATAATGACTAGAACTTGTATGATTGAATGCATTTAAATTCTAATTTACACTAATAAAAAATGTAAAATACTAAATTATTACCATTATTGAGGTAAGGACTTGCAAACACCGATTTACTGCTTGCTTATCTCAATAATGCAAAAGTAAAACACTAATTAGTACTTGGAAGAATACATACTTCAGAGTTGGCAGTATTTTTAGACAGCTAAATTTTAATTGCCATTTATATGGAATTGGACAGTGATTAGTTTGGCTGTAGCAACCATGAAATTCAAAAAATGGTTGTCTAGAAAAGAATAAGAGTATCTTCTAAGGCTTTACATCCATAAGAATTACAACTTCATAAGGGCTGCACTCGGACAAACCCAAAGTATTACAAAGCCAACCATAAAACCCTTTTTCAAAATCACAAACATCCTTCCACCAATTAGCTGCACTAAAGGTAAGTTGTACTATACCAGCATAGATACCCAGACCAATAGTAAAAATTACTATCAAAAATGGATATGACAAAATGACTATAGGAGCCAATAATGCTTTTTTAAAACATGTCAAATTCTCTGTAACGTGAGAGAATATATTATACCAAGCCAGTGTTCCCATATAAAATGAGTACATCGCTGAAATGCAAGCAACAAACGGTATACAAATCAAGGTGAACAGAAATATGTGGGGACCATTATATAAAGAACATTTTGAAATATCCATTTTATTGTATTCTTCAGCTACAATAGCTGCCTCAATTATCTCCAATTCCTCTCTCGATATGTTCAGTTTAACATCAACATTTTGTCCTTTTTTCTTACCTCTTTTGATTGTGCCCGTCATAGTCAAATAACCATCTTTAGAATTTTCTGTAAGGGAGCACTCGGGTGAAATTGAACCTTCAGATTCAACTCTCAGAGCAGTAATTTCAGTGTCAGTGTTTTCTGATTCTACAATTCCAGGGACAATATTGACCCGCTTCTTCCTCTTGGCACTGTTTTTAAGGCTGTCAGTCATGGCTCCCATTTCAAAACTATTTTCAGACTGTGTTTGTGACATACTATTTGGTGTACAAGACGAACTTTCATTAAAGTCTGAATTCAGTACTTTGCAGCTTTTCTGTAAATCATTTTCATTAGTCTCTCTAAGATCTCCATGACTGGAACAAGCATCAGAAGAGTTTTCATAGATTGGTGAGAGATCAATTATTTCACGGCTGTTATTTGTAGTTAGAGGTTGGTAATCACTTTTCTGAATATCTTTTTGTGATTCAATGTCTCCGCTGCCTTCGTTAATTTCTTCATCATTGACATCATTTATTATAGGAAGGTTGATTTTCATGTTGGATTTTAAGCCTTCCATGGTTGAATGGATGATACCATTGACAACATGCTCTGATACTGGTGATAGTCCATTTTTGTATTTTGTTTGATTGTCATCTGTAGCTCCCTACAAATATTATTATATTATTAAACATTTGTTTTTAATTCGAGTCCTATAAAGAGCGCTTTTTTTAAGCGCTTGCAAAACAATGTATTGTGATAATTCACACAAAGCAACAGTTTAATCTTAACAATTATAATACATATTTAGAAATAACAGAACGTAGACTGTTTAAGTCGAAGCTATAATGAATTTACCTGTACAGTAATAATATGGTCTACATGGCTGGCTATGTTGTTCTGTTTCTTTCCATTTCGTTTTTTCGGCAGCATAAAAATAGGTTGCTCAACTTTTGCCATTACAGTAATATTTTCGGTGCTTATTTTTATACGAGCTTAATACACAATTGTTACACTAATGTATTTAAAAGATGAACAAGAATTCAGTATAATAAAAGCATAAAACAACAACAACAATGACTACTGACCTGACTAGCCACTTTTTACAAGTGGCAATTATGCATCTCCTCAGTATTGCCATAGTAACTTTTCCTTTCTAAAATAATTTAATTTCCTGACTATGGATATAAAAATACTCTGTCAATGAGTAAATGTTTTAATGCCAAAGATTTATTAGAGACATCTGTAATCAAGCTACCGCCATATCAGCCGCAGCAATGATACGGGGCTTCTGGGCTAAAGTGTGTAAGACATTGCTTGTAATGGAAGCAGTGTGAGTGGAAGCAGTGTATCACTAATCCAGTGATAACGTATCTGTAATAGAGCCGCTGTATTAATATAAGTGATTTAAGATAAAGGGCTATAGTATAGTAGCATTTGTAACCATGTCATTAAATTAAAAAAAAAAAAAATAGCGTTTACTTACTTTGAGAAACAGTAGCAGGAGTTTTTGGCAGGAATCTGAAGTGTCATGTGGTGTTCTTGTATTATATTCACTATCTTAGTGTTTTAACGTGTTATGTTAAATAACCTTGATGGCATTTTATATAATATATAGCGACAGAATTGCTGAGGTGTAGTGAATATGATATAAAACTGCTATACATACCTTTGTATTTCCACCAAAATTCTCAGAAGATACCCTTAACAGTAGCCATTACACTGTTGAGGGCGACACTTTGACTTACTGACAGACCATTACTGACATGAAGAAACTGAGAACTTGAAAAGATAATTATAACTCGACACTGGCAAAAATGGCTCGTATTTGTAGCTGATTGCCAAAACAAAAAAGAAGAAAAAGAAGAAACAGTAGCAGTATATGGAAGTTTCGGCGCGAATTTGGAAATGTCATGTTAAGCTCTTGTATTATATTCATTTTTTAGTGTTTTATAGTATTATATTGTATAATTTTGCTGATATTTTATGTAATATAATATAATTAAGGTGCTGAAGTGTGATGAATGTGATATAAGAGTGGTTTACGTGTATTATCATATTCAACCGGCATTCCCAGAGAAATCATCTAACTAGGTTTTCAGCGCCTAATTAATGATAACGACTTGACTAACTGACGGACAATGACTATAAATAAGTTATACAATATGAAGAAGTAAATAATACGAGAATTTATAATTAACTTTGTAATTTGGTTTAAGCTGATGGCTTCGTTGCCAAAGCTTCATTAAATGAAAAAAAAAAAAATGCAGCAGTATATTAACCACAAATTATAAAGTAGTACAGATAGGACAGTACGTCACTATAGTAAGTTTGGAATATAATCATCTTTATCCACTTGGCAGCGCTTGTGAGCTTGTTAGTATTATCTAGATAGCTATATTTATATCTATATTCTTTGTTATCTATATACGTATAGATGACTTGAAATTAAAATGGAGAGATTTTTCCTTTGTATCTTTATATATATATTTCCTGTATAAGTTATACGTGATTATGCAAATCAGTAACGAGCAGTAATACTTGTGATTAAAACAAAATGTGCAGGAGTCTTACGAACAAGCAGCCATCTATAAACCATGTAAATGCAATATGCAGTGTTTCTTTAAAGATTGCCTTACCCCACGATTCAATTCAGATTTACCCTTTTTGGGACTTATTCCCCTTCATAAGTTATTCTGCTGTATAGTTGTCATAAGATAAAAAGCCCGTTTTGACAGTTCACGCCCAAGAATTTTGCTATTTTTTACCCATCGAAATGTTTTGAATGTAATTACATTTTTCATTGACGGGTATCGCCCACTGGGTTAAGCGCTGTGGCATAACGATTTTTTCATATTGTCCACAGACTATTAATAAAAAAATAAATCGATCAAGATATTTTTTTTTTAATGCGGACTCGTACTTGGCCGGTGTTATTAATTTTAATACTAGTATTTAGACTAATTACAGAATTTCACCAGCTGTGTAGTGATTTTTATTGAAAATTCGAGACGTCAATATTGACAATATGAAAATGAAATAATATATATACGGGTGACGATACCTCAACTGACAATTTGGGCTCATCTTAAGAAAACGATTGATTGAAGATTCACTTTTTCTCGATATTTTGGTGATTGAGTGAATGTTATTGTAATAAAAATATTAAATGATAGAAAAATGACCATTCGTAACATTGTATCATTTCGAAATACCTACGATATCACAGTTTAAGTAAAATTTTCAAATCAGAACTTTAATCCAATGCACTTTACAATACATATTCAAATCGATTATATACTCATGCAAACTTGAATCGATTTATTGAGAGTATCGAGTACCGAGTCGCATGGTTAATCACTAATTACATCGGTAAGTCCAAATGTCAAAACGAGCCTCTTATTTTGTGACAACTATAGTTCTTAGCTTTGGCACTAGTGTAATAACTAAAAAAAAAAACTTCGATTTCCTTCTAATGGTCGGTAAACACGACAACAATATATTGCAGCGATTTGACTGCGCAGAGAGTTTGCGCATTTAATCGAACGTCCATAAATTGTATACACGTTTATGATATTTGCGACGATCGTCCATTTGCAGCAGAAACTGAATTTCTGCGAGAATCATGTCATCCTTGATGGAAAATGATAAAGTACTGGCGTCGCTCATTTTATGTAAAAAGCAAAGAAAATCACGTAGTATGTGGTGTAGAAATTGGATTCTTATAAGGAAATCGTATGACTTGACGACTGAAAGTATCTCTCATGTGAATTTATTGAGAGAGACACACACGTAAAACATATACGCCGAGGCCTCTGGAGGGACGTATGTAGTATGTGGTGTAGAAATTGGCTTCTTAAAGAGAAGTCATACTCTCATGTGAATTTATTGAATTTTATTGTTTTTTTTTTATTATAGTTTCCCTATTGGCATTAGAATCAATAGGTTTGTACATATCAATTAGCCTATCGTAGGCAGCATTTTTCTCGTTGCGATTATGATATTCTTTGCTTTTCTTACTCCAGAAGCAAATTATAACTCTGTATTAACTCTTCCAATAATTCCTGGTTGTTGCTATTATTATTATCATCTTGCTACATGTTGAATTGCATCTACAGCAAGCGTCGTGAACGAACTAAAGGATCACTACGACTTCAATGCACATCCTACGACAAAATTGTGCAAACATGATCGACAACAATTTATCGAATAGTTTTTGACACTGCTACGATCGTTTTCACTAACCAGAAAATTTTGAGACGATTTTCGTACATACTATCGATAAAACTGCACAAACGGTCTGCGCAGTCAAGTCGCTACGATATATCATTGTCGTGTATACCGACTAGAAATATATAAAACTTGCACGTGTCACCAGTTTTTTTTTTTTATACAGTAAAACGTAGGGTAAAGCCTAGCCTAGAATTTGCCGCAATATTTCAGCCTAGGCTTTACCCATGATTTACCGCAATTTCCCCTTTTCCTTCCCTCTGGACCTAATTTCCCTTCAAAAGAGGAATTTCCCTTCATTGTGGAAACACTGGCAATATGGCAGCGGCAGACGCTGTCATTCGGGTGTCATTCTATCCATTCGCCAGCGCCCCTAGTGTGATTTTATTATTGTAGACCAAACTTCTAAATTAATAAAAAATGTTCTAGCTGTCAACGCCGTGATATTAACATGTTGAGAATGAGAATTATTTAGTATAAAGAAAAAAGAAGTTAATTATAGTAATAAATTATTTTATGAAGTTTTATTTGAAAGTCTTATATATTTACACAAATGCTGAAGGTGATTATTAATAGAATAGTGATGGAAACGATGTGTATGTTAACTAGTCAGATTGTAAACATAACCTATTTCAGGGTACGGTGAGCTTAGTGACCGGCGGAGCTTCGGGTCTTGGGAGAGCAACTGTTGAGAGGCTTGTAAATTATGGTGGTAAAGCAGTAATTTTAGATGTGCAGGGAACTAAAGCTCAGAAGGTTGCCCAAGAGTTAGGGAACAATGTAATAGCTTCGGCTGGTTGTGTAAGTTTTATAATATTTCATGTATTTCTGCTGTAATTAAATTAAATGTTATCTCTTACTAAGATACATATATCATCATCATTTCTGCTCATAAACGTCCCATTGTTGGGTGCGGGTCTCCTCCACAATAGGAGGGAAATTGACCTTACTTTACCATGCTGGTCGGACTTCGATATAGGGTTTTTCTCGAATTTTTCTTCTCTTACATAGATGTTCCCCTCCTCCCCCATCCCCTTTTAGTCGGATTTTACGACATCCACAAGCAAGATGGGGAATGGTGAAATGTATTTTTTTTTTTTTTTTTTTTTTAGACAACACCCTGCACTAAGGAAATAATCCTTGTATTGCGGGGGACTTTACAAACATACAATTAACGGACACAAATTACATCCAGACTCGGAACAACAATTTGTGGATCGCACAAAGTGTTGTCCCGCGTGGGATTCAAACCCCCGACACTGGCAATCTAGGTCACTACTTACTCCATCACCACAGAAATCTTACTCCTTCACCACACAGATCCACCACTACTCATAATCATTTCGTATTGAAACATATAAAGAGACTAACAGATATACAACCTGTCATTATCAATTTCTTTTTATTGTATTTGACTAGTTAGATACTATAATCTATGTTATAACTCGAGAACATTAGTTTATTATGCTCTTTCAGCAAATTAAAAAGGAATTGGTAAACTTACATACAGAGTACACTAGTAGGTCTTATAAATATTAAAACTTCACCTTGCTAAACTTTATTATTTCCAAATTATACACCAGTTTCTTTTCCAGTCTAATTAGATTAGGTAGGATATAATTTACGGGTAAATAATTTTCTATGTGGTGCCTTTATTTTTCTTACTATTATCATCATTACAGTTAATATACATCACAATACTAGCCTCAAGCCCCCTTCATAATGGGAATAAAATTGACAAACTATACCATGCTGGGCCGACAATTTAGGTATAGGTTTTTATAATGATTTCTGATGTTTACGCGAGTATAACATATTTTAAATAAAACTACTTTGCCTGACATTTCAAACATTTTGCAGCGTTCATGGTCACGGGTGGACTAAGATGTCTGACGTCCAACAAGTCATCGTTATTTCAGATATTTATAATTATCTACCCGATACAGAAAATTGGTTATTAAATATTGACCCACATTTTGATACAAATTTATTGCCAATGTAAGACGATAATGATTCTACCTATATGAAAAAATTATATGGTTTATGGGGTTTATATGGTATTTTGAATTCTCACATTTTATCTGCATATTATAATCCATTTGTTGCCTTTAATGATACCCATGGACAAGAAAAGTTGTGGTGAATTGTATTCTTACTCTGTTACCACATCGCACCTTTAATCCAATACCGTCACTAAACGAAATTTTTCGCAAAACTGTTTTAAATGTCATCTATTTGCTGAGCACTGAATTTATACATTGCTTCAATTTACATATTTTAATTTCACTTAACTTTTTAAATTTTCCAAAATGTGTATGTCACTAATATTTTAAATTATTTATATCTATTAATTAATAATAATTAAAATGAAAAAAAAAATGTGTTTTAATAGGAATAATAGTTGTTAATAAAATAAAAGACAATTATTCCTGAAGTGCTAATATACTCGTATTTATGTTATTTAATATTTGTCATAAATCTTTAAATAGCTCTCCTGTATAATTTGCTTAGTTAGGATACTGACAGTATTGGAATAAAGGTGCGATATATAAAACCTACTTCTTATATCTTTACCACATAAAAAATTGAGAGCTAATCATTATTACCTTTTATATCTTCTTGTATGTACTAATCATTAAAAATATTCAATATCCACAGGTAACATCAGAAGAAGATGTAAATAAAGCTTTAGATATAGTAAGAGGTAAATTTGGCCGATTAGACATACTAGTGAATTGCGCTGGACAAGCCACAGCTCATCAGATATACAATTTCCAGAAAGATACAGCATGCCAAATAGATCATTTCACCAAACTTGTAAATGTAAGTGAAGTATTTTTGTTTTTTATGATACTTCCAAGGTTTTTATACAAATTTTTGTATCAAGCCTTGAGACTAGGTTACATACAGAGGTGTAATCGTTAATGTCACCATTGTAACTTTTAAATCCTAATTATTAGAGGATACAATACTTCAAAGAATGTTCTTCAAAGAAAGAGTTGTGCACAGTAGACATCTGCATTTATTGCTGGACCAGATCTGAGGAAGCTGTAGTAAATTACACCATGAAGTGACCACCAAACCGTTACCACCTTTCTATGGGTAAGCTTCGCTTTAGGGCATTGATGTGGCGTTTGACCTGGGATCAGCCACTGCGTTGTTCGCTTGCGATTATCATAAAGAATCCACTTTTCATCACACGTCACAATTCGGTCCAAAATCCCTTCATTTCTATACCGGTTTGACAGGATAAGGCAAGCTTCAACGCGCGCTGCGCTCTGCAGATCAGTCAAATCATGAGGCACCCATTTTCAAGTTTTTTTATTTTACCGATTTGGTGCAAATGGGTCAATATTGTAGGTATATTTTTTTTTTAGGGTTGGGCCATTGTCAGCGCTCCCGCCGCCCGGATCCGTCCGGGCCGACAGAGGGGCGGCGCGCGACCCCATGACCCACCCGTGACACGTCGCCTTCGTCGTTGCCCCACATCCCTAGGGGATGTGAAAAATCAATTTTTATATTAATCGATTATTTTTTGTAATAATTGATTTTTAATAATCGATTATCTAAATAATAAAAGTCGATTTAAAAGAAATCGATTTTTTTATATTAAAATTAATCGATTGTTTAAATTAAAAAAAAAAAAGGGTCATCACAATTCTGGTAGGAAAAGTGCTCGATCGATCGAATGTCAGTGTTTCATACTATATTGGAAAATATCACTCTCAGATTATCTAAAAAACAAGGTCATCACAATCCTGTCAGGAGAAAAACATTTTATTTATTTAATTAAAAATAATTAATCGATTTTTGTGCAAATCGATTTATTTTAAAGAAAGAAAAGTCGATTATTTATTAATCGATTTTTCCCCTCCAAGTCACATCCCTAATTCCCCCTCGGGGACGTCGGTGGTATCGCACGGTCAGCTTCTGCGGGTGACGGACTAAATCCCTGGTCCAGTCACCCGCGATCTTGGCTAGGGTGGCATCAGGCGCAGATACCGGCGCCTGCGTCGCTTGAGTCGCCGGCGGCGGATTACGTCGTCGTGGAGGCGTTCCTCCCGCTCGCGCTCCGCCGCGTCCTTCTGTAAGACGACTACTTCGCAGAAGGCGGCGACCCCGTCCCAGTTCCTGATGCTGCCGAGCATCCCCCTAGCGATGGTCGGCACCGATTGCGACGAGATTACGGCGCTGCTCAGCCCACGACGTGTCCTCGTCGCAATCACAGTGGTGGCAGGCCGGTGAGCTCTCCCTCCTGACAATTTTGTGCAGGTACTTGCCGAAGCAACCGTGCCCCGTCAAGACCTGCACCAGTCGGAAGGAAAGCACCCCGTGCGTCCGCTCCAGCCACTCCATCAGCACATCAGGACTGCCCAACGGGCAATGACGTCTCGGCGGCCGTCGACCCACCAGGCGGCAATCTCCTTCAACGAGACCATGCCGCCGCGGGCGCGCGTCTCACATTGTGGGTATGCTAACGTCAAACCATGTCGCTAATTCCTTGGTAGTTTGACTCGGATCGGTTTCCATCATCACCTTCAATTCATCGTTAATTACCTTAGTGGCTGGTCTTCTTCGAGGTTCATTCTTCAAGTCCCAGTTTCCACTACGAAAGCGGTTAAACCAAAAACGCCAAAAACGCACGGTGCGTTCGTTAGCCGTATCCTCTCCAAACAGCATTGACGTAACAAGCCGTTTCTGCTGCGTTAGTCGCACGTCGGAACTCATACTCGAAAATTACTCTGACTTTCGCTGTATCTATGTTCATTTCAAAAGCTGAATGTAAAAACATTTGAACGTCGAACGATAAAATGTCATACATTTTTTAAATTTAGAATGTTATAGTTTTCGTTTAAAAACAGTTTTACTTTGATATCTGACACCATGCAGGTTTAATTTGAATTCAAAATGGCTAGTACGGTAAAACGGCAATTTCATATTCAAACCCCTATCACATAGTTTTTGATTATTTTAGCACTTAAGTATGCACATTTGCTTGATAATTATTTCCCAACGTAAAGTTATTATTTTGCATTAATCATGTTGATTTTAAAATCAAACGTAATCTCTCAATTGCGTTGTTTAATTTACTAATGAAGTATGATTTGTACTTCAGAGTATAAAATATAGATCATTAATTGGATTGCAAGCTACTCTTTTGTAAAAAAAACCGGACTTTAAGGGGTCTAAGACAAATCCGATAGTTCGTCAATGCCGTGCAAAAGGTTCATCGGCATACCGGGGGTCCATTGTAATGTGGCAGTTACATCATTATCATTTTGCTTTAACCCAATTAATTACTTGGTGTCGACATAATCTGTACTATTCTTCAATTGTACATATTGTAAAATTTGTGGCTAGAGACATTCTCATCATTATGGGAGGAAGGCTTTCGTTATAAAAGCTGCTACAGTTTCTTGTCGACAGAAAGAGGGAGTACATAGTATAATAGGGCCTTAAAAAGCGAATGAAAAGTTGTTCCTTAACGTCTTTTCATTGATGTTAATTACAAATATTACAAATTAGGGTTTGTAATTCCATCCAATAGCTTGATGTCTTCCACGGTTGGTCATAAGAATATCCATGAAAGAGTGGTGATACAAAGCCATCATGTTTAGCAAATACGTAATTGGTGTTATGAGGCTACTTACTACTAGGAAAGTATTGCTGTTCTTCCCTGTGGTGCTCTCCTCTCCCCATTATTTTTATTTATTTCTCACATGTTTAGCTGTTACCCGCAGATGGCTTTAATAGCTTTGCCCAAACCGTGGGTGGATACTGAGGTTCTCAACCCTTAAGTTGTTTTTATAATTGTCGTGTAACCAAACTTCCACTTGCATTTCAGATAAACACAGTAGGAACATTTAATGCAATTCGTTTATCAGTCGGCTTGATAGGTAAGAATGACCCTGATGAAAATGGCCAAAGAGGTGTTATAGTGAACACGGCATCAGCAATAGCATACGAAGGTGATATTGGACAGGCGGCGTATGCGGCATCAACGGCTGCCATAATTGGAATGACATTGCCTATAGCAAGAGATTTGGCTTCAAAAGGGATAAGAGTTGTGACTATTGCACCAGGTCAGTATGATATTTTCTTCAGGTGCTTGATGCAGATGTAAGAATACATCTGTTCCTTTCTTCATCATTTCAGCTCATATATGTCCGACTGCTGAGCTCGAGTCTTCTTCACAATAGGAGAGATATTCATATACTATATCACGATTTCGTGTATTCTTCTTTTGCATAGATGTTATATGCATATTATATTTCCTTGCAGCCTTTTACGACACCCATGGGCAAGAGAGGTGGTGAATCTTTACTCTGTCAGCGTTTTTTTTGGCGTGGGCTATGGTCAGAGCGCCCGGCGCCGGCCGGGGGACAAAGGGCCATAACCTAACGTAGCTCGCCACCCTCGTCGTTGAGCCTACCACCGGTACCGAGTTCCTTGTCCTCCGTCTCTGTCAGCACTTGGAAAATCCCTTTATTACCAATGACTGATTGTATGAGATGATTAAAAGACGCAAGCAGATAGCTTCACTGTAAGAGAAGGAAAACCGACAATAAAACTCTATACCAACCTATCTGATCAGTATGGTAATATAGGTCAACTCCCCAGAGCACTGCAGTAGGGCGTATATTAGCTGAGAGTATAATATTTTCATAGTTGAAGATCCAACCGTCATGCGACATTCTCTTTTGGAAATATACCCAAGGAGAGAATAGTGCCTTATTCGCCACACCAAGTATGCGGGTTGGCGGACGTAGTTTGTGTTACAAGTTTTATAGGGGCTGCTGCCCTTTATCCTAATGATCCCCCATACGGTTTTTATAATTCTTGCTGGGAAATAAGGAATGATAATATATTTTATTTTTATTATCACCAAATGGAGAGCACAGTTAATCGTTCCAGATTCATATTCAGAATTATCAAACGAGGTCAAGTCTGATCTAGGATTTTAGTCTACGGCTTGGCCAGGGACGAAGCGTTATATGTGGAGCATTGATCCATTTCTGTAGTCAGTATCTAAGTTGCCTTAAATGAGACTTGGCCGACTGAAACATAGATAATCGAGGCATTGCATGGCGGATTGTGGGGCCCCGCGTTGTCCTGTTCTGTCTTGTCCTGCGCTCTGGAGCAGGATGTGTGTTCAAAATATAACCTGTTAGAAATTTGTTATTATTTGTGCGGTTATATTCTCTATATCGATTGCCACATATGTCCCGCTATGGTGGTAGTTTTGATATCAAGACTTATGTTGAGTGGCTGAATTAGACCATTCGTCCATGACCCCCTTTCCAGTGGGTGATTGTATTTGACTATTAAGGGACGCAAACAGATCATTGCTAGACGGAAAAGTCAATTTCCCTCCCATTGTGGAGGAATTTTTGCCCAGCAAATCAGCCCAGCAACAACTTCTCGTATATATGTTGAGATGATAATGAATTAGATAAGAAATTAACGTTAATATTTTGTTCCAGGCGTATTCAACACACCGTTAGTTCAATACTTACCGGAGAAGGTACTAGAGTTTATCCAAAGAATGATTCCGTTCCCTCCACGTTTGGGTAAGCCCGAGGAGTTTGCACATCTAGTTACCAGTATAATAGAGAATCCTATGTTGAATGGCGAGGTGATAAGATTAGATGCCGCACATAGATGTTTCCCGTTATAGAATAGTTTTAAGTGTTAATAAATGTATGAATGTAGTAGTTTATGGTTTTATTTTTGACTTGATAACGTCTTATAAAACGATGAATATCGACTGCACGCACGAAAAATTATGACTTATTGTCACGTTCCGCCTGAGTCGAGAGTACGCGAGAGTGCGGAGCAAGCGATAGAGAGGCAAGATCGCGTTCGGCTTGTGACACATCTATCTCTCTTGCACTTGGCAGATGCCTCTGAGTAGAAGGGAGACAGCGACAGCACAATTTACGCTTGAACTGTTTTGTCAACTGTTTATAAAGTGAAGTGTAAAGATAATGTGGTTTCCGTTGTTGCAACAACAATTGTAACAAAAATTCAATTAACCCCTTTTTTTGGTCTGCTGCGCCGAGCGACCCTGCTGCGCCCGAAGAGGGCTGGCAGACGGCTGAGCGCAGCAGGAAAAGTCGTGGTCAGAAAAGGAGAGGGGAGGCCAAAAGCGCCGCCAAAGTCTCCGCTCCCAAAACAGGAGCCGCAGGTAAGAGGTCGCGCAGGAGGCTCCGGCCGCCGAAGTCAGCAGCGGTGGTGATCACCGTCCTGCCTGAGGCGGCCGAGAACGGCCTCAGCTATGAGGCCGTCTTACGTCGCGCCCGGCGGGAGCTTGACGTCTCCGATTTAGGAGGCGTCGAAGCCAGGACCCGCAAGGCCCGGACAGGGGCTCGGATTTTAGAGTTCCCTGGGGCTAAGGGCGCCAAGACGGCCGATAGCATGGCCGCGAAGCTGAGGGGTTTGTTTGCTGCGGAGGATGGCGTCAAGATCGCCAGACTCGTCAAGTGTGCGGAACTGCGGGTCACGGGTCTGGACGACTCCGTGACGGTGGATGACATCCGGGAGGCCATCGTCTCGAAAACCGGATGTCCCGTGGACACCGTCCGAATTGGCGCTATTCGCCCTGGTCCGGGCGGCGTCGGTGCTGCCTGGGTGCAGTGCCCGGTGGAGTCGGCCAAGCAATTGGCCGGCTCAGGCAGGCTCCTCGTGGGCTGGAGCTCGGCGCGGGTGACCGTGCTGGAGTCCCGGCCTGCGAGGTGCTACAAGTGCATGGCGGTCGGACACACTCGGCCGACATGCACTAACTGCTTTGACTGCAGCGACCTTTGTTTCCGCTGCGGTCAACCCGGGCATAAAGCGGCATCGTGCGCCGCCACTCCCCACTGCCCCGCGTGTGCGGCAGGCAATAGGCCCGCCAAGCACCGCATGGGGGGCAGGGAGTGCAGACCCCCGGCTTCGGCCCCAAAGGGGCGGAGCGGCCCGACGACCCCGGCCGCTCCCGCCCCTAGCGCGACCCGATCGCCCGCCAGCGTGGAGGAGGTAATGGATACGGCCCACTAATGGCGGCCGAATCTTACCACCTCCTGCAGGCCAACCTCAACCACGCCGCCGAGGCACAGGACGTTTTCCTGCAAGCCATGGCGGAGTGGTTGATCGGTGCAGCCGTAGCCGCGGAGCCGTACGTGGTGCCTGACCGGCCCAATTGGCTGGGCAGCAGTGACGGCTCTGTGGCAATCGTCGCCTCCACGTCGTGGCATTCCCCGCCCTTGCTGCTCAAGGACAGGGGCGATGGGTATGTCGCGGCGGAATGGGGAGAGGTTACGCTATTTGGTGTTTACTTCTCCCCTAACAGGAGCGCGACTGATTTCGGGGCTTTCCTCATCATCCTGGGGGCCTCGATACGGCGACTGGCACCGCGCCAGGTCTTTGTCATGGGGGACTACAACGCCAAGTCCACGGCGTGGGGGTCCCCCAGGACGAATGACCGCGGGCGGGCGGTTGAAGAGTGGACGGCGGCACTGGGCCTCTGTTTGCTGAACAGGGGCTCGGTGCAAACGTGCGTGCGGCAGCAGGGCGGGTCGATAGTGGACTTGTCGTTCGCTAGCCCTAATGTCGCAGCACGTGTGAGGAGCTGGTGCGTGCAGGAGGAGGTTGAAACCCTATCCGACCACCGATACATCCGGATAGAGGTCTCCCGGACCCTCCTGCAGCCCAGCAGGGGTCACGGTGGACGGAGCTCCCGCGTTTCCGCGGTGGGCCGTGGGTCGATTGGATCGGGACCTGTTGGCGGAGGCAGCCATCGTTCAGTCGTGGCTGTCCTCACCGCCCCAGGCGGACGGGGTGGATGCCGAGGCATCCGCTGTGCGTTAACGCAAATCTGCGATGCGGCCATGCCCCGTGTGCGGCGTCTGCCCCCGAAGAATGCGGTCCCCTGGTGGTCCCGAGAATTGGCGGACCTTCGGGCCGCGTGCATACGTGCCCGGAGGGCCTATACCCGCAGCCGAGCGCGCCACCGCGACGCTGAGCGGGAGGGCCAGCTGTACGAGGCTTACCGCAGTGCGCGGTCTGCCTTCAGGCTGGCCGTCCGTACCGCAAAGGACGTTAGTCGGCGGGAGATGCTGGACAGTCTCGAGCATGACCCCTGGGGTCGCCCCTACCTCGCAGTGCTGAACAAGCTCCGCGGGCGGGGCCCCCCCCTCACCGAGACTCTCCAGCCCAGCCTCCTCACCAGAGTTGTCGAGGACCTCTTTCCACGGCGGGCGGAGCACACGCCTCCGGTCATGGCTTCGCCGGATAGCGACCGGGAGGCCGAAGATGAAAGTGCTCCGCCCATCACGGAGCCGGAAATGGGGGCGGCGGTGGCGCGTATGCGAGTGAAATCCACCGCCCCCGGGCCCGATGGTATTCCGAACCGTGTGTTGGCCCTGGTCCTCGAGCACCTGGGACCACGCCTCAGGGGACTGTTCGACGCCTGTTTGACGTCCGGGCAGTTCCCTGGATGCTGGAAAGAGGGGAGGCTGGTTCTCCTGCCGAAGCCGGGACGGTCTTCCGAGTCGGCCTCGGCCTACAGGCCCATCGTGCTGCTCGATGATGCGGGCAAGCTGCAAGGTGTTGGCTGCCCGCATCGAGCGGCACCTCGTCGGGGTCGGGCCCGATCTGTCGGACGCCCAGTTTGGTTTTCGGAGAGGGCGTTCGACGATCGCGGCCCTGCTGCGCCTGAAGGCCGTGGTAGCGGAGGCCGTCACCGGCGGAGGAGTCCTGTTGGCGGTGTCCCTGGACATCGCTAATGCCTTCAACAGTCTGCCATTCAGCTGCATCAGGGAGGGGCTGAGATATCACGGGGTGCCCGTGTACCTCAGGCGGCTGGTGGCAGACTACTTGGAGGGGCGCAGCGTCCTCTACGTTGACCGAGTAGGGGACGTTGTGCGAACGCCCATGACGTGCGGTGTCCCACAGGGGTCGGTTTTGGGTCCGACCCTGTGGAACATCGGCTACGACTGGGCGTTGAGAGGAAGCCTCCCACCCGGGCTGGGCGTAATTTGCTACGCCGACGATACACTCGTCACAGCCCGGGGTGGGACGCTAGAGGAGGCGGCACGCCTGGCAACTCTCGGCACCGAGGAGATTGTCAGGCGGATCGAAGCGCTGGGGCTGAGAGTAGCCCTGCATAAGACGGAGGCCCTTTTGTTCCATGGCCTCCGTACCGCCGGGCCTCCCGCCGGCGCTTCGATCATCGTGAAGTCGGTCACCATCAGCATCCAGGCCCACATGAAGTACTTGGGCCTGGTGCTCGACGGGCATTTTTGGTTCCGGGAGCATCTCCATCGACTTGTTCCCCGGCTTGTCGGCGCGGCGTCCGCCCTTTCGCGGCTCATGCCGAATGTGGGCGGACCCAGTGCTACGTGCCGACAGCTGTACGTGGGGGTGATCCGGTCGATGGCCCTGTATGGAGCACCGGTGTGGGCGGGGTCCCTGACCGTCCGTCTTAGGGCCCTCCTGTGGCGACCACAGAGGGTCATGGCGATCAGGGCCATACGGGGTTACCGCACGGTGGCGACAGAGGCAGCGTGCCTCCTGGCCGGAACTCCCCCGTGGGATCTGGAGGCGGAGATGCTCGCCGACATCTATCGCCGGGTGTCGGAGACGCGCGCCCGCGGCGGCATGGTCTCCATCAAAGAGATCACCGCCTGGCGGGTCGACGCCCGCCGAGAAGTCATTGCCCGTTGGGCAGTCCGGCTGGAGAGTCCTCGGTACGGTGTCAGGACCGTCGAGGCTCTCCGGCCGGTGCTGATGGAGTGGTTGGAGCGGACGCACGGGGTGCTTTCCTTCCGACTGGTGCAGGTGCTGACGGGGCACGGTTGCTTCGGGAAGTACCTGCACAAGATTGTCAGGAGGGAAAGCACACCGTCCTGCCACCACTGCCGTTGCGACGAGGACACGGCGCAGCACACGCTCGAGGAGTGTGCTGCATGGGAGGGGGATCGCCGTGAACTCGTCGCAATTATCGGTGCCGACCTGGCGCTGCCGACCATCGCCAGGGAGATGCTCGTCAGTGTCAGGAACTGGGACGCGGTCGTCGCCTTCTGTGAGGGCGTTATCTCACGGAAGGAGGCGGCGGATCGTGTGCGAGTAGAGCTCCTATTCGGCGACACGTTCCGCCGCCGGCGACTCGGGCGGCGCAGGCGCGAATATCTGCGCCTAATGTCGCCCTAGCCGAGGCCGCGGGTGATCGGACCGGGGCATTGTCCGTCACCCGCAGAGAGGCTGACCGCGCGATGGCGACCGACGTCCCAGTACGTCGAGAGGTGAGAGGTTACCCGAAAGGGTATTCCGTCGGGCCGACCACTGATGACAAGTCACATCTGCTCCGGTGGTCGGCCCAACAACGAGGTGACGTGGGTACGGGTGGGTTATGGGCCCGCGCGCCGTCCTTTCATCGCCCCGGAAGGACAGGACCGCGCGTGCGCTTACCATAGCCCACCCATAAAAAAAAAAAAAAAAAAAAAAAAAAAAACCCCTTTTTGGTATTATCCTACTAATATTATAAACGCGAAAATTTGTATGTATGTGAGGATGTTGTTTGCTCTTTTACGCAAAAACTACTGAATGGATTTTGATGAAATTTCACAATAATACAGCTTACATATCAAAATAACACATAGGCTATAATTTATTCCGATATTCCCACGGGAAGGGGAACTATGCGAGTAAAACCGCAGGGCGCTGCTAGTACAAAAGGATTCATTGATACTAATTCAATTCATAAATGTATGCATTTTTTTATCAATGTTTTCTTATGAGGTTATCAGTTATCACTTAAAATTATCATTTGGAAATTGAAATTACAGGCAAACAATTTTTTATAGACCTTAAGTCCCGCGAGGTTAAGTTAGTGTCATTTATGGCCATGCTGAGGTCAAAGTACCTCAACGCAAGCACATACAATTTGGGTATCAGTGTGAAAATAAGAATTATTACATACAATAGAAGTAGACCTTTTGCATTGCGGAATTAAGATACCGAACTAACATGTCAGTGTCGTTGGTTCGATTGCCATGCAGGACAATATTATGTGCGATATACAAATTGGTGTTCTGAGTTTCGGTATGATTTGTTAACCTTAAATTATATGATCGTAAAATCCCACGCTAGAAAAGGATTATTTCCTTGAACTGTTTGTAATAATGATTTCTGATGTTTACGCGAGTATTATACATTTTAAATAAAACTACTTTACGGATTTTATCGCGTTTGTATTTGATTTTTGATTACCCGACGTTTCGAACACTTTACAGCGTTCATGATCACGGGTGGACTAAGATGTCTCACGTCCAACAAGTCATCGTTACTGCAGAAAATTTTATAATTATCTACCCGATACAGAAATTAGCAGTGCAAACAAATCCAAAAAGACCACCACAAGACTGCAAGACACCGTGAGCTCATATTGTATAGATTTGACCCACAATAATAATAACTAAAGATAATTTTATAAATTAAAACCTTTTAGTAACATAAGTAAGCCGCCTTCAAAATTAACTTTAATTTAGCATCATGTTACCTGAGTTTTCTTGCCGGATCTTTCTCAGTGTAACCGTGTGCCGATCCGGTGGTAGTATACTAGATTATTAGTTAGTTTTTAAATATAATTACTATTAATTTTAATGTTTAATTATTACTAACCATAAGCAATATAATTTTTTCATATAGAATCATTTTCTTCTTACACTGGCAATAAATTTTGTATCAAAATGTGGGTCAATATTTAATAACTAATTTCTGTATCGGGTAGATAATTATAAAATTTTCTGCAGTAACGATGACTTGTTGGACGTGAGACATCTTAATCCACCCGTGATCATGAACGCTGTAAAGTGTTCGATACGTCGGGTAATCAAAAATCAAATACAAACGCGATAAAATCCGTAAAGTAGTTTTATTTAAACTGTTTGTAATGTCAAAATAGTAGGTTTTTTCATGTTCACACGGTAACTTGCACGATGCTTAGGCTTAAAAACCGGTTTAAACATTTTTCCTCCATCTGTCTGTTTGTCCTGGGTAATCTTCAAAATAGCTGGACCGATTTTGATAATATTTTACCATTAGGTAGCTGCCTATATAAGAAGTAGCTTAGGCTACTTTTCCTCTCAGAAAAACCCTATAAAATGTTGTCCGGTTCCGTATCGAAACCGAGGCCTCATGGCGAGCGGTCACGTACGGTAATATCTTAAGAGATATTGGTTATTTAAAATGCGGAGCAAACCTACTGAAATTGAAGCGAAGCGAGGGCGAGTCGCTAGTTATAAATATGTTGTTAAATATATATGCCTTAGATTTCAATTGATTAGGATGAATTCTTATTATTTACTTAAAATAGAAGTAATATTATGGGTATAGGGTAAACCGCACTCTGTGGCGAAACACGAGAGAGGTCTACGTCCAGGTGTCTCAGGTTATGGGTGTCTATGGTGATTTATGAGTTAGGCAATGGTGGTAAGAAATTGAGGTAAAAATATCGATTCGTTAATTTATTATAGACATGTAAAATTTTTAATTTTGTCATAATATTTTCGTGTGAATCTGATTGAAATGTATAAAGTCAGTGATACTTAATCTAAAATCTAATTGCGATCCATCATCGTTAAACTACAACATACTCGTGGGCTGTCAACTCGTTTGCGTATAAGATAATGTAAGCATCAATGCGCTTGTTAAGGGTGACGATTATAACCACCCCTCATTCTTCGAAAGTGAGGAGAGTTAAGGAAAGAGGTGAGCCTAAGAGTGAACGTCGATGGGTTGGTATATGGATGGTAAATAATTGCCGGTAATGAATAATAAAATTTATTGGCAGCTACTTAAGATAGATAATCCAGTTGGGTAATTTAAAAACAAACCAGGCAGTGAAGACTGCCTGGTTTGTTTGACCTTTGTGAATTAGAAACATGTCGTTCGAAATTCTGTATTGTTTGAAACTAACGTCTTTGTGTCTGTTAATGGCGATGCCTTTTGATATAACAAGGTTTTTAAGTGTTGATATCACGGCAAATATGAAAGTAGCTAACAGAGCATGAGATATACTTGAATATTTTCTATTAGGTATGAGATGAAAAATAAGGAACTATAGTTATATTTATGAGTTAAGCCTAGCTCCACCAGTGGGCATTATCGAACTGCTAACGGTGGCAAACAAGCAAATAGTATGGTAAGTGTTGCTGCCACTTATGGACTGTTGTAAGGACGCTGCCTTCCGCGAAGAAAGTTAAGGGAAGGTGATACTAAAGGTAACCAGTAGCAAATTGCTACTTCTCGGACTTCAATTTTCTGCTCAGTGTGGTACTACCTCGGACGGACCAGCCCGCGGCTATAGACAGTCAACTGTTAACAGTGTGGTCCTACTTTTCTTACAAACAGTTGATTATTTCAAGTCTGTGTATATATGAATCGGAGCTAAGTACTGCACTATTTCAATAGAGAACAAACCAATAAACTTAACTCGATCAAGAAGTTAAATTCGGACCTCGGTGTCGCATGTCACTAAGATGCAATTTTCTTTCTTAGCCTTTATAAATATATATTTTAAAATATATTCATTAATTTTTATTTATTTATTACAACCAAACTGAATATTTACGCTTCCGTTATTTTAAAATACAATATCGACATCTCAGGCGGAGCTCATTCGTTATCGCTTTAAAAACGGGTTCCGGAGACGACGAGACAATACCAACGCGGGCAATAAGTTAATAAATGATTACATATTTATTCAATTGCTTGGTTTGTTTCTGAACGAAACTGGTTGTTTATCATCGCATTTATTGCTTTATACGCTGTGAAAGTGACAGTTTGCGTGGCGGGCCGCGCATTCTCTGTGGGGTGCCGATGCGCGGGAAATTCATGTGCATAGAGACATGACTTCGTTGTTGAGCCAATGATCGAAACTTCAATGTGATTTATTAGTAGTCGTAAAGATAGAAGGAATGTGACGTCGTAAACATAAGATAACTATAACACAATGAAGTTACGACATATATGGCACACTGGTATAATTGGTAGCCATGTTAATATTGTAAGTATTGGCAAGTATGTGTGAATGTTTTCCAGAATTTATAAAAAACCCTTCATCAACGACATTTTTTTCGTGTCTTCGTTCGAATCGTAATCTTATTCGCCATAATCTTTGAATGGTAGGGTCAGGCTACTGCAAATATTCTGTCTGCATTCATAAATGATCGCTTTTTTCGGGATTATATAGAACAGAACGTACAGAAAATCGCTCAACCACGGTCCGGGCAATGCTATTATAGCCATTTGCAGCTAAACACACTATAAAATCGATCTCTCGCTGTCAGCTATCGTTAGAGTGATGGTCAATGGGTAAGAATTGCATGCAAGACACCGACGTTACTGATCCACTCGATAGGCTTAGAGGGGACATTTAGCAGCTTATGGTGTCCTACGCTACATTCGTTACGTAAACGAAACAGATATAATGTTATTCCAATAACTAGCAATCCGCCCTCGCTTCGCTTCGGTTATAGGTTATAGTCGTTTTACCCGCGTAGTTCCCGTTCTCGTGGGAATACCGGGATAAAATATAGACTAGTTTACGCCCTGATATTATAGCTTTCCATTGGTGAAAGAATTTTTGAAATCGGTCCAGCTGTTTTGAAGATTACCTGGAACAAACAGACAGACAGACAAAAAAATTTTAATTGCTATTTTAGGCATAGGTGCCGTGCAAATAACCGTGTGAGCATGAGAAAAGCCTATTATTTTGACATTACAAACAGACACTCCAATTTTATTTATTGGTATAGATGAACGGTGTGCCTAATCTTGAATCTCGATTCCAATCTTAAATCCAATCACAGCTCGAATTTGAGCAAATTTGGTATTCTTGAAAGCGATACTAGCGCACGATTGGAATCAAATTTGGTGGAATATTTTTGAACTAAATGAATTCGACTCTCCTCGATTAAATCAAATATTTGCTACTCCTTACGTGATTTTGACGTAGTTTAAAATCGTTAATGTTGCACAATTTCAAAAAAGCGTCTTTGTGGTGATCGAGTCCGATAACGTTAATAATTTAATGTAAGAAAATACGACACATTTGGGGAAAATAACAACGGCAAACGCGAAGAATTCATTCTCGATTTTGTTCAAGAGTACCAAATATAAGTTTGGTGAGATTAGAATTGAATCGGATTCGAAATTAGCATTGATTTCAAGAGTAGGCACACTGCATATTGACAAACATCATAACAAATCAAATTTATTCGAATATAAATCAAATACAGAACGATTAATATTTGTTAAATTAAATAATAATATTATACAATATAATAATGTTATTTATATAAATTAAACATGAATAATATTTTATGATCTGTTTATAAATCATAAGCAAATAGCAACCATTGTATTGTCGTATATAAATTGTGTAAGGAATTCAATTGCAATTGTTACCAAATCGTCTCTGTTTACAGGTTAAAGGTCTATCCGCATTGTCGTGAAATATTCATTTGTTTATTGTATCTAGTGACAAAATGTTATATGTCTCTTTCTTTCTTTCATGGGGATATCTTAGGAACTACAGCATCTATTTAGCCAATGCTGTAGTTCCTACCGAGTAGTAGTGTTGCCCAAATGCAAGACCAAGACGAGACTTGGACCGGTCTTGGTCTTGGTCTTGCAACATCACACCTGGTCTCGTCTTGGTCTTGGTCTTGCGCACCCGAGTCTAGGTCTTGGTCTTGGTCTTGCGCACCCGAGTCTTGGTATTGCAGCAAGAGTCTCGCAAAGTCTTGCAGTTAGAATAACGTAACAGTAATTTATCATGGCAATGAAAAATCCAACTAAATTAATCAAATATCCTATCCTACCTATCCATCTGCTAGCCTATAGTTCACTATTGAATACAATACTTACCACTGGAGAAAATTACTCTTCTATTCCCCTGGTGTTCCATTAGACAGCGTTACTACTCTTATGACAGGACTTTCGACCCTATTTTCTTAAGACGTCACCACACGAGGCAGTTGATACAATAAATTTTATGTCATTTCATAATCAATGCGATATTTTACAATTAATGCGATTGTTTATATTCCCCTTCAAGTTAAGTGGTATGTATCTATTGTATTTCCAGTTTAGTTACTGATACTCTGGATACTTGAAAAAACCTGTTGCTCTATTGCCTATATAAATACTTTGGCCGCTGGATCCATGTAGCTCTTAATATACTATTTATTCAAGAACATATAAAACTGATTTAAAATTTTATGGTTTTAATACTTGTAAAATGTATGATATTCGTCGTCATCGTCACAGCTCATAAAAGTGCCACTGCTGGGCTTAAGCTTCCTTCCAGTAAGAGGAAAATTGATTTACTATACCACGCTGGTCAGACATGTTGGTACAGGGTTTTCTTTCTAGTTTCACTTCTCTTGCACATATATACACAGGGTGTATCAGGTTATGGGACAACTGTTCATGTATGTTGTAGTTCAACAGTCATAATCATAATTAGAATGTATATTATTATATTACAAAAACAATATAACGTAAAAGTTATAGTGATTACAAAAATGTGTGTCTAAGAGTTTATGCATTAAATTTTATGCATTATGTAGGTATGTACAGACAGGATATATGTAAGCATGTAAAATTTCGACAGTATAAATAGGTATTAGATTTGCGCGAACTTTTCAATGGTTACGTAGGTACAAAGGCGACTCATCAACGGTCATCGGCCGATCAGCTGATTTATGTTAAAGCGAAGTTTGTCTTGCTTATGCAAACGTAATCATTGATTTATTCAAATTCTAATGAACATTTAACAAAATACGAATATGTTGTAGATTAAATATCATTCCTTTATACATTTTAATCAATTTACACGAAAAAACGATGACAAAATTGAGAACTTACATGTCTCTCAATTCATTAACGAATCGATATTTTTATTTCAATTTTTTTCATGGGTTCCTAACACCATTGCCCGATTCGATTTGATACGAGATCCACGGGTAAGAGAGTGGTGAATTATATTCGTACTCTGTCTTTTTTTTTGTGTGTGTGTAGCTGTTGGTCGCAGATGACCTTGACAGCTTAACGCGGTCAATAGGTGAGCGCTGATGGCTCTCAACCCGGTAAGTAAGTTAAGCGAACATCGCCCGAGGGCTCCCCCCTGTGGGGAACGGACCTCGGCTCGGGGCGTCGCTGAGAGCAAAGTGGGCGTGGCCAAGTTTAGGTTAATGACTTTTACGCAGCGCGGTTTTCGACCTCGACGGCGAGGCCGATACCGCGGAGTTTTATCTGTTATCGCTGCGCGAGCTATGTAGGTCCTTTCTTGGGCGATCATAATAGCGTCATCTTCTTCTTCAAGAAGATGATGAGGACGTCGGACCGCGGATATTTTTGAGGGGACGTAGTTTACCGCCCCAACCACTAGTAGATTGGGGTGAGTCGTGGCAGAGGCAAAATAGCGCCGTACTGCCTGATGGTGATCGTACTCTGTCCCTACATGGACATTTATATAGATTAATTGTAGGCATATTTCTATGTCCAACAATGAACGTCGTTGGGCTAATGAATAAACGGATATATAAATATGTATAATGGGCAAGAGCACTCTCGTGATTACGGTATTTTTGTCCTTAAGCCTTTCCGAAGAGTAATTCTGAAAAGCCAACACCAACATTGGGAATCGATTGGCCAATAGATGGATATCTCAAGACTGATTTGACTTGCCGTGTAGTGACGGAGTAAGAATATAATTCATCACCCCCTATTTTACCCGTGACTGCGAACCCACGACTAAGGGCTATAATATATAACATCGGTGCAAGAGAAGGAAAACTTGACATGTATGACCTGTAACAACACGGCCGATCACCGTGGCGATTCCCCTCCGGCCACGGCCGATTCTCCTCCTGTTATGTAGAAGACACGAGCTCAACCGTATATAAGCTGAAATGGTGATTTGAATTAAATGCAAGACCGCGAGACTCTTGCAGGCCCAGTCTTGGTCTTGCTCAAGTCTTGCAGGGCCAGTCTTGGTCTTGGTCTCGGTCTCGCATTTCTCGCAAGACCAAGACCAAGACCGCAAGACCAAGACTTTTTTGGGCAACACTAGCGAGTAGTGTGGATTCGATCTGTCCTTAGGACCGTTATTTGTCCACAATTGTTGATTTTGGTTTTATTCGTGTCATTTAAATGGGAGTTCGTGTGGTGCCGTAATGCCGAGTTTTCCTTGTCTTGCGTGTTATATGCGCCTTTTATCCCTTAGTCGTATTTTACGTCATCCATGGGCAAGATAGGGAGCGGTGAATTGTATTATTACTCCGTCACCCCACGAAAAGTGAGATATAATATCAATGCAATAGAAGAAAAACTGTAAATGAAACCCTATGCTTTTGCTTGACGAATTTAGGTTTGGTCTTTTTAGCATACTTATCATAGTTCGCAAATTATGGTTTGGCCATGCTCATTGAAAAAGGTTCTGCTTGCGGTAGATATGTGGGGCGGGTCACTCCCTTCCCTCCAATGTGGTTGAGGGGAGTGATGGCTGCTCTAGTAGTTAACTCGTGATCGGGTGCTGCTTATGGAATCTGGTCCAACCATGCTTTCCATTCCTTTTTTATTTGAACTAAATTTAAAAAAAAATGTTATATCTTATCTCGAAGGGCATTACACTGGAGCTAAGACTATGTGTTGTATAAGTAATTGTATTCAAAAGATAGTAAAAAAATGACAGCCTGCTGAGTTTCTAGCCGGATCTTCTCAGCTTATGGCTGCGTTCCGATCCGGTGGTAGATATTGTATTATATTCAAACGATGTATAAATTTGACAATATGTAAGTGCCCTCAAAGGGCTTATGCAGAATAAAAGATTTGATTTGATTTATGCAAACACGTCTGACCAGTGTGGTAGGTTAATTTCCCTCCTATTATGGAGGAGGCTCGAGACCATCAATATATGAGCAAAGATGTTGATGATGAGAAGAATGTGTGCAACAGTAATGTCTGGGGAAACTTATAGGTATATTTAACAATAACTGCGTTTAACCACCCGCCTGCCAAGTGTGGCGAATGACACCCGTAATAGGGAGGCCTTTGAACAATAATGAATGGTAATAGAACGAATGGATGGCTAGAATAAATACCTTAAAAGAACTGGGGAAGTTTATAATTAACAATAACTGCGTTTAACCACCCGCCTGCCAAGCGTGGCGATTAACCGATCGTAGGGAGGCCTGCGAATACATAATAATGAATTGTAATAGAATGGCTGGTTAGATAGAATATAACAATGAAAATTTTGATCGAAATTTGTATCAAATTCGGAACTACACAGATCAACGATGTCGACTGAATAGCAACAAATTATTCATATGAAATACGATAAATAATATAAAAAGAAACGTAAGAAAGAAATCGCTGAAGTATTCAAAGAATCTAACAAGCAACAAAGGTCCACTTGTTTCGGAAACGTACCAAAGAAGGTACCCATGTCATAGAAATACCTCCTCCTACCTCCCAGATCAAAGCGATGGAACAAACACCAATAAAATGTATGTAAAATTCAAAACGGTTATTGCGATCGTAAAATTCTCTACGACCATCTAACATTATTTTGTCCTTTATTGTTTTCTATTTTATTTATTGTGTACTAGACATAATGACGCTCTTTACTTGCTCGTGGAAATCGTGAAAGTAGGCTTAGGACTAGCACTGACTTTAAACTACTTAAAACGAACCCCCGCTAATTCCGTAACTCTAGCTGCTAATCCCTTATAAGAATAAATCTTCATATCTTTGTTGTGCTTTAATTATAAAATTGTGTTTACGGATTTTATCGTGTTTGCATTTGATTTTTTATTGCCCGAAGTTATGAACCCTTTTCAGCGTTTCTGGTCAAGGGCGGATCATGAACGCTTAAAAGTGTTAATCAATTAAATACAAACGCCATAAAATTCATAAAAATAGTTTTATTTATAATGTGCAATACTCGCGTAAACATCAGAGATTATTGTGATTTGATTAGTTAGTATTGTAATAAACGTTCTTTTGCATGCCATAAGCGTGAAGCTTTTAATGTAGTGCTCTATTTTAGCCTTATCTGAATCATGCAGTGGCCTAAACTAGATATATCTCTATTCTATTACACTTACTAAATAATATAAGTCGCAAGTCAACAAAAACACTCGTTTTAACATTTTCTTTTATATATCAAACTTATTTAAATTAAACTATTTCACTTTTAATTTAAACCAATTTACATTTCATCGTCATTACCATTATTATTACAGTTTACATTCGTCTCACTGTTGAGCTCAAGTCTCTTCTATAATAGGAGAGAAATTGGCCTACAATACCACGCTGGTATTAAGGGTTGATATCCTCATCTTTAATTCGTATTCCCCATTACTGGGGGTCGTGACCCCTGTCCTTCAGGATGCGATCTTGTACGGTGGAGCGCCATTTGGACCTGTTGGTAGCTATCCGTAGAGCCGCGTGCATTGGAGTCTTGAGAGCGGCGCGGATCTGGTCTGACCAACGCATCGGGCTACGACCATGGGGTCTCTTTCCTTCTATCTTTCCTGTGACCATTAGCTTTTCCAGATTTGCATCTTCCTTTCTTGCTATATGGCCAAAGTACTCGTGTATCCTCTTAAGGCAAGTTGTTGATAGTCTGGACTTGATTTTAATCTGTTCGAGAATTGATGCGTTGGTCCTATATACAGTTCAAGGTATACGCAAAATTTTCCTCCAGCACTACATCTCAAAGGCGTCAATGCGGTTTCGGTCAGCTGCTCTCAGTGTCCATGTCTCAACGCCGTAGAGGAAAGAGGAAAGAGTAAGGGTTGGTATAGTTTTAATTAAAATTTTTCTTCTCTTGCACAGATGTTATATTCACATTTATATCCCTTAATCGTCTTTTACGATACCCAAGGAACGGCTACGTGTATGTGAACAAATGTTATGTATGTATGTATGTCATCATCATCATCATCTCAGTTCAGATACGTTCCACTGTTGGACTCGAACCTCTTCCACAACAGGAGGGAAATTGACTTACTATATCACGCTAATAAGACATGTTGGTATAGGATTTTATTTGCGTCTGATGCCGCCCTAGCAGAGGCTGCGTGTGACCGGGGATTTAGTCCGGCACCCGCGGAGAGGATGACCACGCGACGGTGACCGACGTCCCGGGAAGGGGACGTCGATGGGAGTAGGTACTCCCTCGGGGTATTCCGTCGGGTCGACCACTGAAGTCAAGGAACTCTGCACCATGGTTGGCCCAACAACGAAGGTGACGTACTATAGGGTCGGTTACGGGGCCGCGCGCGCCGGACAGAGCCGGGCGGCTTTTGCACTGACCGTAGACCCTAAAAAAAAGTAGGGTATTATTTCGAGTTTTTCTTCTCTTGCACAAGTGGTAATATGTTTTTTACATCCCTTAATCGCTTTTCCCGACATCCACGGGCGAGATAGGGAGTGGTGAATTGTATTCTTACTCCGTCACCACACGAAAGAAATTACATATACATATCTTTAATGAAATATAAACTGTCAAAGTCGTATCACAAATAATGTGTCCACTTAGTAACAGATTTGCACCCGCATTCGTCGACTTTGATACATGACATTATTGACATTGTTGCAGCCAGATGGAATGGGCTAAACACAAAAACAAGCGTACATATTTTCCTGGCGGCTCCTTTTGCTTACAATGTATGTTTGGATTTGTGGTCGTTGTGACTAAAGGAAACTCCTTTCAAAAGATGTTGTAGATATGCGTCAACATGCTTACGATTGCGGCGTGCATTTGAACGTTTTATTGTTTAGAACTATTGTTACAAGGGGTTAAAATATATTATTACTCGTCTGTTGGACTCAAATTCAAATCATTTATTATGCATAAACTCCGAGAGGGCACTTGCATATTGTCAAGTTTACAAAATTAAAATAAATTATCCAAAAAAAATAAACTATCACCGGATCGAAACGCGACCGCTACTGAGAAGATCCGGCAAGAAACTCAGTCTATTGTTTTTAATTTTTTTTTTCTCCTTCATACTAGATATATACTACTATGACTATGTCGTTTTTCAAAATAATACACCCCGAATTACTTATTACATGTTTTTCCGTCATTATTGCTTATATACGTCCCATTGCTGGGCTCGAGCCTTCTCCACAATAGGAGGGAAATAGACCTATTATTCAAATGGTATAAGGGTTTTATTTCGAGTTTTCCTTTTTTTGTATAATGTTGTACGCATATTATAATCCTTTAGTCGTCTTCTACGACATCTACGGGCAAAAAATGGTGTAATGAATTGTATTCTCACTCTGTCACCATACGAAAGATGGTTTTTTATCTTTTAACCGACTTATAAAAAAGGAGGAGGTTCCCAATTCAAATGTATGTATTTTGTTTTTTGTTCACGCATAACTCCGTCGCTGGCCAACTGATTTGAAAAATTTCTTTTTTTGTTGGACAGGGTATACTTCCCATATGGTCCCATGTTAATTTTATCGAAATTGGACAAGCGGTTTTTGAAAAATCAACAAAAATCTAAAACTTTATCTATCGGTTTTTTTTTTTTTAAAATATACTTATTTTATTTGGACACAATTAAAAATAAAATATACTATATTGTAAAGTATTACTATATTTGTAAAGTAAAAATAAATGTTATTTTTGCTTAACAAATATAGAATTAATGGACACAAATAATATTCAAAGAACATGGAATCCTCTCGTGATTATATACGTTCATGAGTAGGTACATCTTTAGGCTACCATTATTGATACAATAAAGCAATAGGAAATAATTTTCGATGAATTGTTGTGGTTTTGTATGTTTTACGGTTATACGGGACAATTTATGGGGGAATTTACGATATCTTTAGTTTTCTTTTGCAGTGATTATTGTGCTGTTACGAAAGCTTATATGATTTATGATTAACATAATCATATTAATATCTATATTATATTCAATATCTTTCAACCAGGAGGAAATATATATAATACTAGTAACCCGCCCTCGCTTCGCTTCGGTTATAGGTTATAGTCGTTTTACCCGCGTAGTTCCCGTTCCCGTGGGAATCCCGGGATAAAACATAGCCTAGTTTACGCCCTGATATTATAGCTTTCCATTGGTGAAAGAATTTTTGAAATCGGTCTAGCCGTTTTGAAGATTACCCGGAACAAACAGACAGACAGACAGACAAAAATTTTTTAATTGCTATTTTAGGCATAGGTGTCGTGCAAATAACCGTGTGAGCATGAAAAAAGCCTATTATTTTGACATTACAAACAGACACTCCAATTTTATTTATTGGTATAGACTAGCTGACCCAACAGACGTTGTTCTATTCAAATAAAGCGCCACCTACTGGGTTCAATTGTGAATCTAAACCATTCTCGAATCCCTCTGAACACACAAAAAATTTTCAACATCGGTCCAGCCATTTAGGAGTTCAGTTACATACACACGTATACAATAAATTTATATATAAAGATCCTTACTCCTTACTAATATTATAAATGCGAAAGTAACTCTGTCTGTCTGTCTGTCTGTCTGTCTGTCTGTCTGTCTGTCTGTCTGCTACGCTTTCACGTCTAAACCACTGAACCGATTTTGATGAAATTTGGTACAGAGATGGACTGAAGCTTGAGAAAGGACATAGGCTACTTTTTATCGCGAAAAAATGGGCATAAGGGGTTGAAATAGGGGATGACATTTTGTATGGAAATTCGTCATTTTCGACGATAGAACCATGAATCTTTGTATTAAGGCACTTTATAATAAATAAATAAATATTCGTTCTAGCATTTTGGAAATTTCATTTATATGGGGATGAAATTCAACCCCTAAAAGACAAAAAAGCATACAGCCGAAACCACTGGGCCTAGAAACGTAATTTTTTTACACCGTAGTATTTCTTGGGGTACACGAGCTCTAGCAAAGAAATCGCGAAAAAATGGGTATAAGGGGTTGAAATAGGGGATGACATTTTGTATGGAAATTCGTCATTTTCGATGATAAAACCATGAATCTTTGTATTGAGGCAGTTTATAATAAATAAATTAATATTCGTTCTAGCGTTTTAGAAATTTCATTTATATGGGGATGAAATTCAACCCCTAAAAGACAAAAAAGCATATATCTGAAACCATTGAGCCTAGAACCGTAATTTTTTTACACCGTAGTATTTCTTGGGGTTCACGAGCTATAGTAAAGAAATCGCGAAAAAATAGTTATAAGGGGTTGAAATAGGGGCTGACCTTTTGTATGGAAATTCGTCATTTTCGATGATAAAACCATGAATCTTTGTATTGAGGCAGTTTATCCTTACTAATATTATAAATGCGAAAGTAACTCTGTCTGTCTGTCTGTCTGTCTGTCTGTCTGTCTGTCTGCTACGCTTTCACGTCTAAACCACTGAACCGATTTTGATGAAATTTGGTACAGAGATGGACTAAAGCTTGAGAAAGGACATAGGCTACTTTTTATCGCGAAAAAATGGGCATAAGGGGTTGAAATAGGGGATGACATTTTGTATGGAAATTCGTCATTTTCGACGATAGAACCATGAATCTTTGTATTAAGGCACTTTATAATAAATAAATAAATATTCATTCTAGCATTTTGGAAATTTCATTTATATGGGGATGAAATTCAACCCCAAAAAGTAAGCAAAGAAATCGCGAAAAAATGGGTATAAGGGGTTGAAATAGGGGATGACATTTTGTATGAAAATTCGTCATTTTCGATGATAAAACCATGAATCTTTGTATTAAGGCACTTTATAATAAATAAATTAATATTCGTTCTAGCGTTTTGGAAATTTCATTTATATGGGGATGAAATTCAACCCCTAAAAGACAAAAAAGCATATATCTGAAACCATTGAGCCTAGAACCGTAATTTTTTTACACCGTAGTATTTCTTGGGGTACACGAACTCTAGCAAAGAAATCGCGAAAAAATGGTTATAAGGGGTTGAAATAGGGGCTGACCTTTTGTATGGAAATTCGTCATTTTCGATGATAAAACCATGAATCTTTGTATTGAGGCAGTTTATCCTTACTAATATTATAAATGCGAAAGTAACTCTGTCTGTCTGTCTGTCTGTCTGTCTGTCTGTCTGTCTGTCTGTCTGTCTGCTACGCTTTCACGTCTAAACCACTGAACCGATTTTAATGAAATTTGGTACAGAGATGGACTAAAGCTTGAGAAAGGACATAGGCTACTGTACAGGCGTAGTCTGGGCTAGTGGACTAACGCCGTGTTTGACAGAAGAACCTAAGGTTATAGTTTGAAGTACCTAAAGCCCTTAAGTTCCTAGCCTATATGATGGGATACCTGCACCGTGCTACCTAAGGTGACAGGTGGATGTGAGATGGATGTTGGGTGGAGGATTGGTTATTCTCACTGCCAGTCAAGCAGACTCACTCGACTAATCAGAACTGACGGCTAAGGGTGTCTTGGCCACAGTGAGATGGAGCTTTGGGTGGAGGATTGGTAACTCTCACTGCCAGTCAAGCAGACTCACTCGACTAATCAGAACTGACGGCTAAGGGTGTCTTGGCCGCAGTGAGAGGGATGTAACTGAGAGATGAATAAATTCAAATCTGATTTATTTTACACAATGTACACCTTATATACTACTTATTGCTAATACACACATATACCATTTTGTGTTAGTGTGTCGTACGTGTAAAGTATAACGCAGTGTCTTTAAATCATGTCAGTGCTAATTTTGCACATTTGTATGTTGACATGCTTTACTTGTATGTTGACATGCTCTACTTTTGAGTTTGCTGCGTTGCATGTTCAATGTGCATTGAACATTCTGGGGTCTCTCAGGAACACGACTGCAAGTCGTATAATTCGATAACCTCATATGGTCCAATGTGTCCTTCCGTCGTTTGTGGTGTTTGGACTGTAGTCTGGGGACGAGGTTTCCCATACCGTGGCCGTGGTTGTGGTGGAGCTGCCCGCTGTTTGTTTGTCTCTGTGGCTTGTGTTGTAGTTGTCTCCTTGTTTTGTCTTCTCGTAAGTCTATCTCGACATTGTTTGAGTGGTCTGAAATAAATTAAAAGACAAGCTAATACTATTAAAGAAAGAGATGTCACGGTGCTAACCACATAGGAATGAGACTCTATTCGCCTCCATATTGTGTTATCTAATCTTGTTTTTAGCTTTGCTTCTGAAGCGGCTAAGTGGTCAAATATACTGGTGGAGCTATCTAATACTTCCTCCTTCGGTATGTCTGGTATCTCTGATTGGACTACTTGTGTGTCTAGAGTAAAATTACTCCTTTTAAAATATGATGCTTGCACAGTTGTTGTTGTTATTCGTTTAGCTGCAAGAATGTTGTTCAACGTCTTTACTACACAGCTTTCTGAAATGTGTAGTACTCCTATATCCTCTAGGTTAATTTCTTGTCTTTGTCCATCACATATTATCGAAGCTGATTGTGTTTTTGTAGTGATAAACATCCACGTATTCTGCATGTAAAGTTGTTTCCATAGAATTGTAGATTGAATGTTGTATCTTCTTGATGTGCATTGTGATTTAGTGTTATTATTGTTGCTGAATAGCTGGTCAACAATGCAATTCTTGTTCAATTGCATGTTCTTAACAGCCACGGGATAGCAAACAAACTCCGATTTTTTGTGTAAACAATCTTTGAACTCGTCTTTACTTAATTCAAAGTATCGTTCATTGTTATAGTCGAAGCCTATGAATGCTCTTGGGATTGACAAGCATTCAAAAGAACTCCCGGTCAACTTTTGAGGAATCGCCGTTATGTGTATTAGCGTATATTTTCTTATGTCATGAATAGGATAGTACGCAAATACGTTTATATGTGTTGCATTTATTTCCATGTTAGTCTGTATTAATTGATCCTGAATTATCCTTAAGTTTCCAGGTAACTTTTGATTGGTTGTTTGTATTATATCATTAGCGTATTTAGGACTCAAAATCGTGTATATTGATGCGTTATTTAGGTATATCTCAAGTAACCCGTTGTAATAGTGAATAATCTCTGTTATGTAATTGCTCGCTAATTGATACGTTTGTATTACTTGTATTTTCACATTGTTAGCGTCTACCATCTTATACCATACGTCGTTATCGTACATGAATGCTATAGCTTCATTTAACTTCTTTTCAAAATTCTCTAACTTTTTCTTAATCCGCTCCTCGGTTTGGTTTACAGCGGATACTGTAGATATCATTATGTTTGTTTGATGATTGGCGGCGTTTATAAGTTCTTGTTGATTGCTACTCAATGAGTCAATACTTCTGTATACTTCATCGTTAACTCCGAACACGTATGTTAACATTTGTCCTAATAATCCACGTCTCCTTCTAGAAATCTTTATCCCAGTAAGGTAATCCTTTATCTTCTCAAATCGTGCTTTCTCTTCGTTCAAATGATAATAAAATTCTGCACAATGGGTGTCTTTTGTATACTGTTGTGTGTCAGTGCATAACTTTTGAAACTGATTAGTTATTTTTATCGTATTATTTAAATTCAGTTCCAAATCACTCCTTTCGTAATTAGTTTCTATTCTAAAACTCCCTCTGTTTATTGTTGAAGTACCTATTTGTTCTACATATAGGCCTGGATTTAAATGTTTCATAGTAAACATTGATGTACTTGTTACTTGTCCGATACACAATAATAATGTAGTATAGAGTAACACGCCTGACTTAAGTGTCTTAGACTTTTTATTTATGTTATTTGCTATGTTACTATTCACAGGCGTTTCGGTATTTTTTCTTAACGTATTCGTGTTAGTCATTAATTCTTCCTGATATACGGGTAAAGGAATTAATGTATGTATTGATCGTTTTTGACATAAACCTGTCGATTTTTTGAGTGTCACTACTCTTATCACCCCGTCGCTTCCTGGGTGAACGCTTTCCACTTTTGCCAAGGGCCACTTACTTGGACTTATGTTTTCATCTTTTATTAGTACTATGGTTCCAATTTTGATATTTTCTTGAGTTTCTTTCCACTTGTATCTTTGTTGAAGTTGATGTAAATAATCAGATGACCAGGCTTTCCAGAAATCTTTCTTCATTCTTTGAATTTGTTTCCATCTATTTATTAAATCAGTATTTATGTTTGATAACGGATCTGGGATTCCAACTGCTTCCCGACCAATTAAAAAGTGACTAGGCGTTAGTATTGTATTATCATTGATGTCTTCGCTTTGTGCACATAACGGCCTCGAGTTTAGGCAAGCTTCAATTTGATGTAAAAATGTTATCATTTCTTCGTACGTTAATGTCGATTCTCCAATTACTCGACGTAAATGGTACTTTACTGATTTTACGCTGCTCTCCCAAATCCCACCAAAATGGGGGGTTGCTGGCGGATTAAAATGCCACTGAGTACCTATACTGGTCATCGTATTTTGGAATCCAGGTGACTGTGTTATTTGCAATAATTCTTGTTCCAAAAATTTCGCTGCGCCTACGAAGTTCGTGCCATTGTCACTATACATATGTGACACGTGTCCTCGTCTGGCCATGAACCTCCGCAGTGCCGCAATAAATGTTTCAGTTGTCAAATCTCCCACTAATTCTAGATGAATTGCTTTTGTTGCTAAGCATACAAATACAGCAATATATGATTTGTAGGACTTGTGACCTCTTCCTTTCATTGTTCTTGTTTGTATTGGTCCCGCATAATCCACTCCAGTGTGACTAAATGGATATGATTGCGTGACTCTTGTTTTTGGAAGTATCCCCATTTTCTGTACTTTCGTTTCGGACCTGTATCTCGCGCATTTGACGCACTTTTTTAGTATACCTTTGACAACTTGTTTTCCACCTATAATCCAGTATTTTTGTCGTAGGACAGCTGTAGTTAGTTTATTTCCTCCATGTAATGTTTTCATGTGTGCGTTTTGTATTATTAATGACGTTATATGATGTCGGCGTGGTAATAGTATAGGATGTTTTTGATTATATGGCAAGTCAGCGTTTTCTATTCGACCTCCAACTCGTAATAATCCATCGTTATCAATAAATGGATCTAGTGTGGATAATTTACTGTTTTTCTGCAGTGATTTTTTCTTTCGAATAATTTCTTTTTCATCGTAAAATTCTTCTTGTTGCAATATGCATAGAATTCGTTTCTCTGTTTCTTCTAGTTCCGTACAGGATAATGGTTCGTGCTTTTTGCGCTTGCTGATAAATCTGTAGCAATACGCTAATGTTCTTGTCATTTTATTGTAGTTAGAAAATCGACTCCAGATGTCATACTTTTCATTCGTAGTATTAATTGTTGTTGATAAACAGTACTTGGCTTCTTCATTTGGCTGTGGTGCTGTTGTTGTAATAGGTATATCACTCGTCTGTAACCATGGTGGGCCGTTCCACCATAAGGAACAGTTTATTAATTTTTCTGGCTCCAATCCTCTTGATATAATGTCCGCTGGGTTTTCAGACGATATGACATGATTCCATTGAGCGTTAGGTATTATGCTGTTAATTTCTGACACTCTGTTGGCCACGAACGTATGCCATCGCCCAGGATCTCCTTTTATCCATCCCAACGTGATCATAGAATCCGTCCAGCATGAAATCACGGTATTGTTATCACCGTTTAGAGCATTTTTTATTTTTTCTATTAAATTAGCCAATAATACTGCGGCGCATAGCTCAAGACGCGGTAATGTTGTTTTTTGTTTTTTCGGTGCAACTTTTGACTTAGCTTGGAGCAATGTTATGTAGTAACTGTTATTCACCATTACTCTGCTATAGACGACAGCCCCGTATGCTTTTTCTGAGGCGTCGCAGAATCCATACAGCTCAAACTTTGTCCTGTCTATCGTGTGACACCATCGTGGTACTTGTATATTTTCTATGTTTTTTAACTGTTTTTGTATTTCTGTCCATTTATTTCGTATTATGTCATTTACTGGTTGGTCCCATTCCATCCCAGACGTCCACAGTTGTTGTACTAGTAATTTTAGTGTTATGATGATGGGGGCCAACCAGCCCAACGGATCAAATATTTTCGCCACCTCTGACATAATGAACCGTTTGGTGGGTTTTGTGTTTTCTGTTATAGTTATTTGAAAACAGAATTTATCTTCGCCTGGAGACCATATAATTCCCAACGACTTTCTTGTTTCGTCTAAGGGAAGTTTCAGCATCCGACTTTCTTCTTTATCGCATGTTAAATTGTTCAACAATTCCGAACTATTTGAAGACCATTTTCGTAGTTGGAAACCACCTTTGTTTAACATTGCTATTAATTGTTCTTGTAATTCCTTGACGGAGCTTTCCTGGGATTCTCCTGACAAAATATCGTCAACATAGAAATCCTGTAACGTTACTCTACTGGCGATAGGGTAATTGTCTTGTTCGTCTAATGCTAGTTGTTGTAATGTTCTTACGGCCAGATAAGGCGCGCTTGTTGTGCCATACGTGACCGTTGTTAGTTCGTATTCACTAATGGCCTTTTTTGGAGAAAATCTCCATAAAATTCTTTGATATTTATAGTCTTCTTGGTTTATTTTTATGAACCGGTACATTTTCATAATGTCGGCCATGAAAGCAATCTTATGCGTTCTCCAGCGTAATAATATGTTTGATAAGTCTTGTTGAAGTCGTGGTCCTTTATGTAAATTTTCATTAAGGCTTATTTTACTACTTGTTTTACTACTAGCGTCAAATACCACTCGTAGTTTTGTTGTAAGAGAGTCTTCTTTTATTACCGCTTGGTGGGGAATATAATACTCTCCTGTGTAATATTCTGGTTTAGGTACTTTTCTCATATGACCCATATTTAGGTACTCGTACATAAATTCCTTGTATTGTTGGCGTAAATTGTCATTTTTTTCGAACTGACGTTCTAGTTGTAATAGTCGAGCCACGGCTTTTTTCCTTGACTCGCCATATTTTATGTTCGCGTCCTTAAACGGCAGTCGTACCGTATAAGTGCCGTCGAAACTTCGTATTGTAGTATTTGTATAGTAATTTTCACACAACTCATCATCTTTGGTGAGTGCATAGTGTCGTGGAATTTCTTCTAATTCCCAAAATTTTGTTAATTGTTGTATGTCGTCGGTGCGAGTCATCATGCTTAATACTTTGATGCCACCGTTTGTGTCTTGCGGATATAACCCGGATAAAATCCAACCCAATTCTGTTTCTTGAGCGATTATACCGCCTTGTAGTCGTTTAAAACCTTGTAATAGTATTTTACTATATTCTTGGGCACCTAAAATTATGTCTATAGGTCCCTTTTTGTTGTACGTTGGGTCTGCCAATAGAACATTGTCCAACTCTTGTAATTGTTGTAAGTTACTTCTTGGTAACGAGTTTGTAAGCTTTGGTAGTACTATAAGTGTTACAGGTAGTCTGTACTCACTAGAGTACCTTGGTTGTAGTTTTATGTTAATTGTATATTTCGATGTCTTAGGTTCGTTGTCTCCAATGCCTTTTATTTCGGCTCGAACCTTTTGTCTTGGATACGACAGCAGTTGTGCTACTTCTTCCGTGCAAAATGACGCTTCTGAACCTTGGTCACACAATACTCTTAATAATTGTGGTGTTCCATCATACGACGTGGTTTGTAATAGCGCTGTGGCTAATAAGACCGTATTTTTTGCCTCTAAATTGGTAGCTGATAAGTTCGATAACGTTGTGTTTTGTTTTTTATCACTCATAGTTGGTTTAGGAGTGAACTTTTTCGTATACTCAGAAGACTCTGGTTGTCTTTTAATTGAATCGAATGTTCGGTGTAATAGTGTGTTATGACCTTTATGTTGACATATTTCACATTTTGTATAAAACTCGCTCGTGCATTTTATTTGTTTATCATGGTTTAAGCAGCGTTTGCACATTTCTTTGTCTGAGACTTCCTTATATCGTTGCGTCACGTTCAAGGTTTTAAAACTAGGGCATTTATTTATATTATGTTCTGTGCTTTTGCAGTACCAGCAATGTTTACTTTTTGATGATTCTGCTATTGGTACGAGTGTTCCCCGGTATTTATTTATTGTATGATTCACCGAGTTATTACTCAGGTGATTGTACGTAATTTTTTGCTGATCGTAGGACTTTAAACTTTTAAATCTTTTTTCTAAAAACTGTAACATTTCTTCAAACGATTCCAATTTGTTTGGGTGTTGTAACTGATCCTCGTATTTTGAATTAGTTTGTTGGTCCCATTTCCTGGCCAAAAGTCTAGCCAAAATAGGGTCCCATGTTGAAATGTCAATTCCTTGATGTTTTAAAGATTCCAAACATTCTTTTATGGTGTCGTGCATGTCTCTTAAACCCGCTGCATTCGCAACATTTAGCTTGGGTAAATCTAATAATTTATCGATGAATTTAATTGATATCATTCGTTCGTCTTCATAACGTTGCGTAAGCAATTTCCACGCGGTTTCATAGTTCGATTCACTTATCGTTAGATGACGTATAATTTTTGCTGCGTCACCTTTTACATTTGTCTTTAAATATTGCATCTTTTCTACCAATGAAATATTTTTATCTTCATGAATAATTTTTTTGAATAAATCATGAAAAGTATACCATGAGTCATAACTCCCAGTAAAAGTTGGAATAGAGATACGGGGTAGTTTTCCTGACGACTGTGTTAAGGTTATTTTTTCGCTGGAACTGTCATGGATTTTTTCTTCCAGCATCTCCATTGTAGTATCGAACTCAATTTGGGTGTTTTCAAAATATTTATTTTTGAAGTAAAGGTGTCCCGATGTATCCTCCTCCAATAATAATTCAATGTGTGTTTCTTCAATATCCTGCCATCGTTTTTGTAAATTGTTTATTGTAGTTTGTAAATGCCATATAGGTTTGTTTTCAGTGACTGATTCTTTCGCCTGAATTAGCCTTTTTGACATCTGGGATATCCTGAACATTTGTATAAACGTCTTGGGATTCCCTCTCCCTTCTTCTTCGTTTGTGTTTTGTTCTTCAGGTTCATATATCGCCTGAACAAGTTGAAGTCTTGCTTCATAGTTTTGTAGGTGGGCTAAGCCCTCGTTGTATTGTTTTTGGATATTTCCAAAGTAATTTGTAGTGATATATTTGTGAGATGATAACATCTCTTGTTTTTCCAGTTTCGAGTGATTCTCTTGCACCCGTTGGAAAATAGTAGTTAGTGTTTGTCTTTTTTCGTCAATGTATTTTTGTGTTCTTCGGCTCACGGAGTCCTTTTTAATGTTTGTAATTATCCTCCTGATCTCGTTATAATCTTCCTCCTGGCTCCTGATTGCTGTGTTTATTTCTTGTATGTCCATAGTGCTTCTTTTGTCTTCTTCCCTAATAGCCCTACCCTAACTTCCCTACTACTAATGTTTTAAGTCAATACTTATCGTACCTGCGCTCTCGCTATAACACGTCCCTGAAGGTGCGACTTCTCAATCAGCTGGTGAGTCCCGCTTGTGGGAGGCCAGTGACCGAACCGCAACGAGAGGCTTTCTGACAGAGTACGTAAGTAAAAGTCCTTCAGTCAATTCCGAAACTGATGCTTTGTTGAGTACACCAGCCCGTTCTTAACTGATTCGTATGTCTGTTATGTCAAACCTACGGGGGGGTTAGAGGGAGGAAAATCTTTACTTTTACTCGAAGGACCAAATGTACAGGCGTAGTCTGGGCTAGTGGACTAACGCCGTGTTTGACAGAAGAACCTAAGGTTATAGTTTGAAGTACCTAAAGCCCTTAAGTTCTTAGCCTATCTGATGGGATACCTGCACCGCGCTACCTAAGGTGACAGGTAGATGTGAGATGGATGTTGGGTGGAGGATTGGTAATTCTCACTGCCGGTCAAGCAGACTCACAGGACCGGTCAGAACTGACGGCTAAGGGTGTCTTGGCCACAGTGAGATGGAGGTTTGGATGGAGGATTGGTAACTCTCACTGCCAGTCAAGCAGACTCACAGGACTGGTCAGAACTGACGGCTAAGGGTGTCTTGGCCACAGTGAGAGGGATGTAACTGAGAGATGAATAAATTCAAATCTTATTTATTTTACACAATGTACACCTTATATACTACTTATTGCTAATACACACATATACCATTTTGTGTTAGTGTGTCGTACGTGTAAAGTATAACGCAGTGTCTTTAAATCATGTCAGTGCTAATTTTGCACATTTGTATGTTGACATGCTTTACTTGTATGTTGACATGCTCTACTTTTGAGTTTGCTGCGTTGCATGTTCAATGTGCATTGAACACTACTTTTTATCGCGAAAAAATGGGCATAGGGGGTTGAAATAGGGGATGACATTTTGTATGGAAATTCGTCATTTTCGACGATAGAACCGTGAATCTTTGTATTAAGGCACTTTATAATAAATAAATAAATATTCGTTCTAGCATTTTGGAAATTTCATTTATATGGCGATGAAATTCAACCCCTAAAAGACAAAAAAGCATACAGCCGAAACCACTGGGCCTAGAAACGTAATTTTTTTACACCGTAGTATTTCTTGGGGTACACGAGCTCTAGCAAAGAAATCGCGAAAAAATGGGTATAAGGGGTTGAAATAGGGGATGACATTTTGTATGGAAATTCGTCATTTTCGATGATAAAACCATGAATCTTTGTATTAAGGCACTTTATAATAAATAAATTAATATTCGTTCTAGCGTTTTGGAAATTTCATTTATATGGGGATGAAATGCAACCCCTAAAAAACAAAAAAGCATATATCTGAAACCATTGAGCCTAGAACCGTAATTTTTTTACACCGTAGTATTTCTTGGGGTACACGAACTCTAGCAAAGAAATCGCGAAAAAATGGTTATAAGGGGTTGAAATAGGGGCTGACCTTTTGTATGGAAATTCGTCATTTTCGATGATAAAACCATGAATCTTTGTATTGAGGCAGTTTATAATAAATAAATTAATATTCGTTCTAGCGTTTTAGAAATTTCATTTATATGGGGATGAAATTCAACCCCTAAAAGACAAAAAAGCATATATCTGAAACCACTGGGCCTAGAACCGTAATTTTTTTTTTTTTACACCGTAGTATTTCTTGGGGTTCACGAGCTATAGTAAAGAAATCGCGAAAAAATAGTTATAAGGGGTTGAAATAGGGGCTGCCATTTCGTATGGAAATTCGACATTTTCGATGATAAAACCATGAATCTTTGTATTAAAGTATTTGATAATAAATAAATAAGTATTCGTTCTAGCATTTTCAAAATTTTACTTACATGGGGATGAAATTCAACCCCTAAAAAAACAAAAAGTATACAGCGGCAACCACTGGGCCTAGAAACGTATTTTTTTTTTTTTTACTCCGGCGTATTTTTTGGGGTACACGAGCACTAACAAAGTATTTTTGGCAAATCACCCCCTTAAGGGATTGAAAAGCGTGTAGCCGAAACTATTGGGGCTAGGAACGTGAAACTGTGTATTTCTGTATATTGTTCGATTCTCTTTCTTTTGTTGTAAATGAGCTCTAAGAAATTAGTTTTTGAAATTCATTCTCTAAGAGGGTGAAAAATGTATAGCCGAAATCATTAGGCCTAGAAATATGAAATTTTGTACAAAGTTGTCTCTCTTGGAGAAAGTGCTCACTAAAAAAGGGTTTTTTGCAATTTTACCCGCGGAGGTGAAAAGCATATAACCGATATCACTGAGGCTAGGAACGATCATTTTAGTATACGGTCGGCTTTCTTGGGTTACTCCATTATTTTTTCTTAATGCTCGCTTATCAAGATAGCTTTGGATCGACGAAATATGTAGGCACTGCTCTGCCATCATAGATATTGCAAAGGTTCTTCTAGCAACATTTTATGACCAGCTGCCTGCCAAACGACATTGCTGGCTAGATGGCATCACCAATTGGTCCAGGTCGATGTAAATCTTTGTCTTAGTCGTATTTTGCGACACTCACAAACAATGAAAGCGTTATAATATTCCTAGCCGCTACCAGACAGTAAGTTAAAATCAAGATATTAATCCAATTTTCTATGTCTAGAAATAAACAAATTTGAAGCGTCTATTTGTCTGTCAAAATAATAGGATTTATTTATGGTAACACAATTATTTGCACGATACCTATGTCTAAAAAACAGGCCAAGTGCGAGTCGGGGTCGCGCACGAAGGGTTCCGTACCATTATCTATAAAAAGGGGGAAAATTGCGTTTGTTGTATAGGAGCCACCTTAAATATTTATTTTATTTTGTTTTTTATATTTATTGTTATAACGGCAACAGAAATGCATAATTTGTAAAAAATTCAACTGTCTAGCTATCGCGGTCCTTGAGATATGGCTTGATGACAGACAGACGGACGGACAATTTTTTTTTTTTTTGACTTATATTCGTTACGGGGTAACCTTCAAAACGGCTGGACCCATACTGATAATACTTTACTAACAGGTCTACCAAGGAATAACTTATTTTATCCCAGGCTATATTTTATCCAAGGCTATATTTTATCCAAGGCTATATTTTATCCAAGGCTATATTTTATACCGGTGTGGCTGGAACAACTGTGAGAATTTAGTCGATTTTAAAATTATTTCACTAACGCAAAGCTATTTTTGAGCGAGTAACATATTTAGGCTATTTTTTTATCCCGATATTCCTACGGGACCGGGCACAATGCCGGTGAAATTGCGGGAACTAAATGGATATGAAAATTAATTTACGAATGAAAATCTACATTATCAGTGAATAACAAATAAAGGCTATTTTCATCCTGGTGTTTGCCCGGGAACGAGAACTCCGCGAGTAAAACCGGTGGATGTTGACTAATTTTTAAATTCTTTCACCAATAGGAAGCTACGTTATCAGCGAGTAAGATAAGCAATTTTTATGTCGGATATTTGTATGGGATTTGATAATTATTATTTTTATTTTCACCCATATAAACTTATAATATCAGCGAGTAACATAGGCAATTTTTATCTCTGCGTTTGCATGGAAATGGGGTCTACGTGGGTGAAACTGCGGGAGTTTGATCGATATTATTTTTTCCCCAATGGAAACCTATCATGGATAATGTATTATCAGCGACTAAGGATGGCCATATTTCTCATCGTCTTTCCACTTGAATTTAAACTACAAGGGTGGAAGTAATATTCAAATATAAACATTTGTGAAGATATTTGGACGTTTGTTACTCAATCACGCGTAAACTGTTGACCGGATTTGGACGAAAATTGACACAGAGTATTTCTTAAATTAAGAATTATGAAAACCAACTTTTACGCGGGCGAAGCCGCGGGCAAAAGCTAGTACATATATAAATATTTTATTAAATCATCTTTTTACAATGAAATCTCCTTGCCATTCGAATATTTATTAAACAAAGGACATTTCTTGCGGTTGTGCTCCTGGTTTTGCAAAGGTTCGTATGCTGCAGTATTACTTACCATGTGTGCTGCCTGCTAGTTTGCTACCTTCGGCAATAAATAAAATAAGCCGTCCGTTCCGCCCGGGATGATGAAAAGACGCGGCTACATAACCCAGCACATTCACCCATTGTCATTCGCCCGATCACTGTTATTGGTTCCTCGACGTTCATGTCTTCTTTTTTTTTATGGGTGGGCTATTGTCAACGCACTCGTCTTCAATTCCGTCCAGGGCGATGAAAGGACGGCACGCGGGCCCATAACCTACCCATGCCCATGTCGCCTTCGTCGTTGGGCCGACCACCAGTGCCGAGTTCCGTGTCCTCAGTGGTCGGCTCGACGGAATACCCTTTCGGGTACCCTCATCTGTCGACGTCTCTGTCCCGGGACGTCAGCCTCTCTGCGGGTGATGGACTAAAGTCGCCGGTCCGGTCACCCGCGGCCTTGGTTAGGGCGGCATCAGGCGTATCGACGTTCATGGCTTAGGGTAGGGTTGCCACTAAGTTATTTAAACCTGCTATGGAGTATCAGTTGCAGCCCTAGATGTCGAAATTAGTAGGTTACAAAGTATTTTAAAGTAAAATTTATCTTATCTTAATCTATATCTATGTCGGAACATTGAAAAATTTTAAGAAACAAATTCTTGAGCCATAAAGTGCAATTCATCCTTATACACATATACATAAAGTTTATTTTAATATATTCTGCATTTTTATTGGACTGGACAAGTTATCGATCATAATGTGACATAGGGTTTTTGTCCTTTGGGCCTTCCGAACAAAACAAAAAGTTTGGTACGTATGTTTGTTCGTTACAATTGTTTTTTTTTTTATTGTCGGTGTAAATGAGAGAAGTATTGATACTATCAAGTTGGGTTACTATTAATAAACATCAACCTGGGTCAAGATATAGTCCATTTTTTTTATAAATGTATCGTAAACTGGAGAACATAAATTACAATTGTACATAAAATAAATATTACTAAATTTTATATAACAATTCTCAAGTATCAAAGGCAATTGGCATTACGATAAAAAATACAAACCTACCAATAGTTTTATTAAATGAACGTCAAACGTTTGGAAAAAGAGGTTTTTAAAAAAAACCTCTTTTTTCTAAATTGTGACGTTTTTTATATATGTGAACATGTTTCTATAACATAGGGTAGCCATAAATTTAGGATTTGCAAAAATGTCTTTGTTTGTTTAATAGTTTGCAGAGTAATGTCCTTAGATAATTCACTATAAAATAAGAGTAATGTCGATCTAACAGCTCTTTTAAAAAATGTTCTAATGATATTTCGGCATAAAATAGAATTATTCGTTCATGTTAGGGATTACTCCAATTTTTTAATATTATTTAGTACAGTTTTTTTTTCTTATGTGTAATAATCAATAGTATAGTAGGATTTAATTTTCAAATTTTCCTTCTCTTGCACAGATGTACCTAATCTGCATATTTTATAGTTATCTTTTATGAAAGCTACGGGCGAAAAAGAGGTAATGGTGTATTGTATTTTTATTCCATCACCACTGAAGAATATCTGAAAACACGCAATTCTTGTACATTTTATATATCACGAATATCGGCAGCGTCTTCAATAATTTCTATAAAGGGATTCCTTCGTTCGGAAGGCAGTTTCAGGAGCGATAAATCGATCTAGCTAGGTTTAATCTATAAAAAAAAGTGAGTCGTCGCTCAGAATGCCTGGCCGAGGTGAAACATCAAAATTATTTTGTAGAAGTACAAGTATATATGCATAAAAGAACAAATTACGACAAGTACTAATATGGCATAATCTATACCAATAAATAAAATTGGAGTGTCTGTTTGTAATGTCAAAATAATAGGCTTTTTTCATGCTCACACGACACCTATGCCTAAAATACAGATTAAAAAATTTTTGTCTGTCTGTTTGTTCCGGGTAATCTTCAAAACGGCTGGACCGATTTCAAAAATTCTTTCACCAATGGAAAGCTATAATATCAGGGAGTAAACTAGGCTATATTTTATCCTGGTATGCCCACAGGAACGGGAACTACGCGGGTAAAACGACTACGAAGCGAGGGCGGGTTGCTAGTGTATAAATAAAATATTACGATTTATATTTATATTATTATTTATATTTATATTATTGTGGCTGTGTGGTAGCGGCTTCGAATACTACCAACCCTTGCTTTGCTCGTGGGTGTCGTAAAAGACGACTAAGAGCCCTAGATTGACCCGGACCAACTCCATCTGGTACCATTTGGGTCAACGATTACATTCCCAAGGAGGGCTGACGTCAGGCAGGCGGCCGGTCATAAAAGTCATTGCCGAAACTTTTTGCAATATGTCAAAACAGATGACATATTGCGTCGACCCCAAGTAATTGGGATAAGAGCAAGATGATGATGATGATGATGATTTATATTATTGAAAGAAAGAAAAAGAAAGAAAAATAATTTATTACTCCTTTACGGGTGGGAAACATCACAAAAGCTCAAACAGTGAGTACAATATATATAAAACAATAAATATTAAAGAAAAATACAAAAAGAAATTGATATCAACACTGGTATTCCCTTCGCAAAAGAGAAAAAGGATCGCTGCTCAGCATAATGTTGAGGCATCTACTATAAGAGAGATACCGCAACGCTGTTATTCTGCAGCGTCCTGCGACGTCTGTCAGCAAAGTACAGGTAGCAGCTGAATATAATTGAACTAACAAATTACAGCTGATTTTGTAAATAATATTGTTTAAAATATTAGACAACAATCATAATTACTTCACCACACAGTCGCTTACGCACAATATCGCGTCTATCCGTCTAACTCACACACTACTACGTATAGTATATATATATATTCCATCACATAGCGTGGCGTTACGTCGCCGGCCTGTTTACGCCATGCCAACTATTAGGTTTACCCTCACATATTCCGTCATATAGCGTGGCGCTACGTTGCTGGTCTATTTACGCCAAGCTAAAGGTCAGGTTTGTCCTCGCCTATGGATGTTTCACATCAAAACTCGTGTGATCAGCGTCGTATAGTAGGTCAATTTCCCTCTATTGTGGAGGAGGCTCGAACTCACGACGTACATGATGTAGAAAGGATATTGTTGTATCGAATCGTGTAGTTGTAATAGTTTTTCACAAATCAACCTCGTGGAAAAGAAAGATGATCGCCTACTTTGTATTCTTGTTCCGTCACAGCCCATATTGTTTTATTTAGAAGTAATTATTACAAAGTATTCTTATAATTGCCACACACAGCGTTTCTTAGAGGTTCATTTATATCTAATTGTAACTAATTATACCTGCTCTTCAATTACAATCATTACTAACATAGTTTTGTGTTGGACTAGGTTGTTATTTGAATTCCAGGCAGTTTTTGAAGTACAGCGTGTCTTTATGTTTGAGCGACAGTCCGGACGCTGAGAGAATGCGTTTGAAATTTTACCGTGAATGACAAAAATTTAATTGCTATACGTATTAGTTGTGCTATTATTTTCTGTGTGGTGAGTAAGAATACAATTCACCACAAAATCGTGAATGATAATAGTATCATGTATAATCTTTATATTATTGTTAATTTTAGAAGTGCAAAATTCTTTAGTATCCTTGTGATTTAAAAGTCAATGAAACGAAAAAGCGACAATAAAAAGAGACAGATACATAAATTCATAAGATTTAACGTGGGAAAAAATGAGATAGGAAGCATTATATAGTATTTCTTACATTTGTGCTTCTCTTTGTACTCTGCTTCATACTTCCTTCACTCGTGTTTATCAAGACATAGTGGGAGTTTGCTTGGGCTTCAGCGTTGTAAGTGTATTAATACGTATTCGTATGCGTAGTACAAAGCTTGTACAAAAGTTTTGAAGGTTACTACCACGTATGAATTGCACATATCTTTTTATTTGACATATACAGTTGTATAAAATACTAGCAGACCCGGCCACGCGTTGCTGTGGCTAATGTTTTTGTTATATTACATTTTATTAAACTATTTAAATGGAACTGTAGGAGAACATCTGTCATGGAGGTCGACATATTTTTTTACTAATGGCATCTATGTAAAATCGTATATGACACGTTTGTAGGTTTGACATAGCAGCGCCATCTATTAATTAATTACTCAATCCAGTCAACAGATATCGCCATCTGTTAAAATCGTTTGGAGTTGATAGATAATTGTGAATGTCAAATAATAGACAAATAATTTGCAATAAAATAATATTGTGACTATAAATTAAGATGTAAGCTATCCTATCTTTCAAGTTGGATCAAATTGCACACGGTGTGCAAATTTGATCAAAATCGTTTAAGTAGTTTAGGAGCCCATCGCGGACAAACAATGTGACACTTAATTTATATATATTAAGATATTACATGCTATGGAAAATTGCAAAGTAAACAATAATTACCATGTAGTGGTGAAGTAAGAATAAAGTAAGAATACAATTCACCACACCCTTTCTTACCTGTGGGTATCGTGAAATACGACTAAGGGATAATATGTATATAACATCTATATAAGAGAAAGAAGACTCGAAATAAAATACTATACCAACCCATCTGACCAGCGTGGTATAGTAGGTCAATTTCCCTTCTATTATGTAGGATACTCGAGCGTAGCAGTGGTATGTATATGAGCTGAGATGAAGACAATAAGAGCCTAAACAATATTTATTGTTAATAACCAGTGCTCGCAAAATCCTAATATTTTTGTAAATACGAGTTAGTACACAGAAAAGTAACCGAACTCAAAGTCGCTCAGTGTGCTATGGCTATGCTTGGGATTTCTCTGCGAGATAGAATCCGAAATAAGACAATCCGCAGAAGAACGGGTGTAACCGACATAGCACGAAGAATTAGCACGCTGAATTGGCAATGGGCAAGCCACAACGCTCGACAAACCGACAACCGCTGGAGAAGAAAGGTTCTTGAGTGGTGACCACGTATTTGAAGACGCAGTGTAGGATGGCTCCCCACTAGTCGGACCGACGACCTGGTGAAGTTGCTGGACCTTGTTGGTTGCAGGGGGCACAGCACCGCACTCTGTGGCGTAATATGAGGGAGGCCTACGTCTAGCAGTAGATGGCGATAGGCTGAAATGAATGAAACACAGAAAAAATTGCCCCGCTCAATTCATTTGAGGCGGTGGAAAGGATGGCTAGTAACCATATAAACTGATGAACACGTATCCCACTATTGTCATGTGGGCGGGCCACCGATACCCGGTCCTTTTCATCAGTGGCATTTCATTACCCCTACTTACCTTTTACAACACTCATGGGTAAGAAAAAGAGTGATGAATTGTATTCTATCTTCGTTAGCACACGGAATATGAATAATTGTTTTTATAAAATAAAATAAATGTTAAGAATACCTATCCAAAAATTCATAATATTGCCAGCATTTCTACGTTGAAGGACAATGCTTCACCCTCATTCAGTTGAGTTGATAATTTAATTTATGTATATTATCTTGTATCTATGTTCTTACAACTTGCTAGTTAAAGATAAACATATACTTAATATTTAAACATGAGTTTGTATAATTATTTGTTTAATTTTCTCATTTATATACATAATAGAATATGCAATCGTTGTATTCTTGGAATCTTACAATTCTATTTTCTTTCTCTTTCTTGTATTTTTCTAATTTCAAAATAGGAGTATCTTAATTGGAATACATAAGTATATGATGACCGGATGGATGAATGATGAAGTAGCGTTTTCTCATACGGAGGGTCGAGAGTTCACGAAAGATAATTTTTCGTTAGATCCACAAACAATTGTTTTGAGTCTTTTTGCAAGGTATCCGTCCAGGATGACAATAGAGCGGCTCACGACCCTACAACTTTTTTTTTGGCGAGTTATGGTCCGCACACACGCTGTCCTTTCCATTTGGGGCGATACAAGTGTTGAGCGCGGTCCCATAACCTACCGTTTCCCTCACCTTCGCTATTGGGCCGGCCACTAATACCGAGTTTTTTGATGTCCGTGGTCAGCCCAGTGAGATATCCTTTCAGGTATCGTCTCTTTCCGACGCCCCTTTCGGGACGTCATCCTCAGTGATCAGCCACTCTACGGACGACGGACTATTTTCCGATCCAGTCACCCACAGCCTCGGCTAGGGCGGCATCAGGTGCAGGTACTCGCACCTGCGCTGCCCAAGTCGCCGGCGGTAGATTGCGTTGTCGTAGAGGAGTTACTCCCGCGCACGCTCTGCCATCTACTTTCGTGTGATTACTGCTTTACAGTAGGCGGCGATCAGTGACTATATAACCTACCGTACTTCCTCTCCATCTTCATTGAAATGATTATTAATTCCGTTTCCCTGACTTCGGTGGCGATTGTTCTGAATATGGTGTAATTTGTGTGCGGTGATTCCTGAATACCCGTTACTAGATTTATTTGGTCTTAAAAATATAATAATACTAGCAGACCCGGACACGCGTTGCTGTGGCTAATGTTTTTGTTATATTTTATTAAACTATTTAAGTGGAACTATAGGAGAACATCTGTCATGGAGGTCGTCATATTTTTTTACAAATGGCATCTATGTAAAAAAGCAAGTTAAAATCGTATATGACACGTTTGTAGGTTTGACATAGCAGCGCCATCTATTAATTACTCTATCCAGTCAACAGATATCGCCATCTGTTAAAATCGTTTGGAGTTAACAGCTAATTGTGAATGTCAAATAATAGGTATATATAGGTAATACAAATAATTTGCAATAAAATAATATTGCAACTATAAATTAAGATGTAAGCTATCCTATCTTTCAAGTTGGATCAAACTGCACACGGTGTGCAAATTTGATTGAAAACGGTTAAGTAGTTTAGGAGTCCATCGCGGACAAACAACGTGACACGTAATTTATATATATTAAGATATTGATTGGTTATATTGAATTAAATATATAGCAAGAACAAGCAAACATTATTATATTAAAATTTATATTAAAGATAGATAAATATATATAGATTACATATATATTCCATGTATTCAGTTAAATGAAGCAATATTTACCTTCGAGATTTTAATCTAGCTGGGTTAAGTCTCTTTATGAATACGAAAGTTAAATAAATTAAGGAACTAACGCGTACTGTGTAGACAGACAAGTAATAATATGGCACAAAATAAAAGGGCATAATAAAATCGTGTATGTATTTAACTAGCTTTTGCTCGCGTCTTTGTCCGTGTAGACATCACGTGTGGCGACAACGTTAAAACATCATTACCTTCATTGGGATATTAACCTTCATTGAGATATTAACCTTCATTGGGATATTAACCTTAATTGGGATATTACTTGCGGTCGAAACAATATGTCTGCTTCTTCCACAGACTTTTTTTTTTGGTTCTGTTCGTCCATCTGGACAGGCAAAGGGGTCAAAAGCCCATACAGCCAACTCTTCCACAGACTACTAATTTGTTACCTCTGTTACTCTCTGTCACTCCTTTGTTATCCATGTCATGCTTCACGCAATCCATTTGTCTTTTCTTCAGTCTTACCTTACTCCCTAAAACCTTCAACGTTGATACTTAGAACTGTCTTTACAAAATTTCTTTCACCCCTCTTATTACATGTGCGTAACACGGCAGTCGTTCACTCCTTAATTTTTCCGTCACCACCTCAACTTATTATTTATTTACTTATATGTTTATTGCTATTAATTTACGTCTCCGTTAAGTATAATTTTCAATAAAAAATGTCAACGAAAATTTCAATCCTATTTTACACCCTTAGAGGGAAACATATCCTCCGAAGAGCTGATTTTTCTAGAACATTTCCTTATAGGGAATCACATTATAAAAGTAAGAAACTGTATAGTATTTATTAGTGTTAGTGTTTAAATTTAATAAAAAAATTAGTATATGTATCATTACATAATTTATACCCACATTTTACCCCCTTAGAGAATAAAAGAGGGACAATTGTTGAAATACGTGTCCATTTATTTTTACTAAAGAGTATATGTGCTTAATTTGAAGATAATAGTTTTTTTTCTTTTTATAACAACTTTGTTACTGTGTTTCAAGCCCTTTGGGAATTAATTTTGTAGAATATTTCTTTGTATGTATCTGCGTCAAGAAAAGAATCTACTGTCAAAATTTCATGTTTTTAGTTTCATTAGTTTCGACTTGATAAGTTAGCCAGCTTCTTTATATATACATACTAGCAGACTCGGCCACGCGTTGCTATGGCTAATGTTTTTGTTATATTACATTTTATTAAACTATTTAAGTGGAACTGTAGGAGAACATCTGTCATGGAGGTCGTCATATTTTTTCACAAATGGCATCTATGTAAAAAAGCAAGTTAAAATCGTATATGACACGTTTGTAGGTTTGAAATAGCAGCGCCATCTATTAATTAATTACTCAATCCAGTCAACAGCTAATAGGTATATATAGGTAATACAAATAATTTGCAATAAAATAATATTGCGACTATAAATTAAGATGTAAGCTATCCTATACTTCAAGTTGGGTCAAACTGCACACCGTGTGCACACGGTGTGCAATTTTGATTAAAATCGGTTAAGTAGTTTAGGAGTCCATCGCAGACAAACAACTTGACACGTAATTTATATATATTAAGATAGATTAAGTATATAACTTTGAAATTAGATAATTTTATAAATAAAACTATTTTAACGGATCTTATCGCGTTTGTATTTGACTATTGCCGTAGTGTAAATGATCTAAGGTCGAGACCATGAACGCTGTAAATTATTCGAAACGTTGGGCAATCAAAAATCAAATATAAAGACTATAAAGTCTGTAAAAATATTTTTATTTATAATAATACTCGCGTAAACATCAGAGCTTTTGCCGTGTGGTGACGAGTAAGAATACAATTCACCACTCCTTATCTTTCTCGTGGAGGTCGTAAAATATTTTTTGTTCTTTCTGATGATATATTGAGAAAGAAAATGCAATTTATTCTCAATATATAAGTCCCTTGGAGAGGGAATAAGAGTACTATTCACCACTTACTATTTTGCCCGTGGATGTCGTAAAAGTCGACTAAGGGATATAAGCATAATTCCCCTCCCATTATGGAGGAGGCCTGAGCCCAACAGTGGGCTGAGATGATGATGATGATGAAACATTCTGATGTTTTCTCATTAGATAATTTTGTGGCGATGTCGCAAATTTTCCTTTCTAAGTAAGAATGGAGTAGTTTGACGAAATAGTCTTCGTCCATATTATATTCGCCATATATGGCAATATTGATGACTACAGTTAGACACGTCGTCGTCCTTACCTTGTTAAATGGATCTACACAATAGCTTATAATAAATATAAAAGCGGAAGCTCTTATGAATTATATTAACTTACATAATTGTATCCATCCATCAGAGTTTTGACGTCCATTGTTATGTGTACGGCTTCTCAAGATGGGATAATTCCATAGTCGTCACGCTCGCCTAGCGAATTGGTTGTATGCTGTAGTATCCTTTTTTAACCCCCGACGCAAAAGGAGGGGTGTTGTAAGTTTGACGTCGATGCCTGTCTGCCTGTGTGTACGCGTGTGTCTCTGTGGTATCGTAGCTCTCAAACGGATGGATCGATTTCGATGCGGTTTTTTTTATTTGTTACCTACTTTTACTTGTTACCGCTTCTGTTAATTCTTTCTACTTTTATAAATGTGAAAATTTGGAATTAGGGCATTGGTCACTTATATAGGCCAGGACGGTTCAACGGATCTGGATGGAATTTGGGACGGAGATTATAGTCTGTAGTAACGTAGCCTACTTTTCATCATGGAAACAGTGTACCTACGGATTTCTGGAATAGTCTAAATTGATAAAATCTTAAGTAAACAAAGTCATACTCTTGTAAGCTTCGATCATTAAATTATTTTCGACACAAGTTTTAAGTACTTTTTATATAAGCAAATTACTGATGCATATAGCTCACAATTGCATCGGACTGAATAAGCAGGTCCAAATAATGTTGTAGTGTCCATTATGGACTGCTGAATAAAACAATGCAAGTTATCTGGCCGGTAGTAACTCGCAGTGGGTCATTGTATGGCGCCATAAGGGGCTAGGCAGATCGCTACATACGAATTGAAAGGATATGTAACTTAAATTTGGAAATGAAAAAGACATTACTATAGAGAGGATTTTGAAACTGCATCTATTGGGTATCTCTTTCGAGTGCTTTATCAATTACTAGAAACCCGCCCTCGCTTCGCTTCGGTTTCAGTCGCTTTACCCGCGGTGTAGTTCCCGTTCCTGTGGGAATACCGGGATAAAATATAGCCTATGTTACTCCCTGATATTATAGCTTTCCATTGGTGAAAGAATTTTTGAAATTGGTTCGGTAGTATAAGCGTGAAAGCGTTACAAACAAACAAACAAACAAACATCCTTACTTTCGCATTTATAATATTAGTATGGATGTTACTCCCTGATATTATAGCTTTCCATTGGTGAAAGAATTTTTGAATCGGTTCGGGAGTTTAAGCGTGAAAGCGTTACAAACAAACAAATAAACAAACATCCTTACTTTCGCATTTATAATATTAGTATGGATGATCTCGTTTTTTTGGAAGTCTATTGGATATAACTCTATTATTCTTGTGTGAGGATCGTTTTTTATTTAAGGTAGGCTGTGGTATGGTCACATCCAGCCGAATTCGTCCGTGCGGTAAGGACGGCCTGCAACCCTTTAACCTGCCGTATACGTACGTTTATATTGCAATGTAGGTGGGTCACCGGTATCTGGTCTTTATATTCTGGTTAAGAATATGCCCCTCCCTACACCCCTATTTTCTTATTTTAAGAGTTGCGATAATAGACGATAATAGGCAAATGCTCTACAATCGGACTTATATCATGATCTCGGCTCATATACATTCGACCACAGAGCTTGAGCCTCCTCCACAAAAAGAGGGAAACTAACCTTACAATACCATGCTGGTCAGATAGGTTGGTATAGGGTTTTGTTGGCAAAATAGTAAGTGGTGAATTACTTACTCTTATTCCCTCTCCAAGGGACTTATATATTGAGAATAAATTGCATTTTCTTTCTCAATATATCATCAGAAAGAGCAAAAAATATCCATTATAAGTATGTTAGTAGCACATTAAAACTGTATGTCTCAATCTCTACATTGTTATAAACCACGGTGTCCAGTTACACAACTAAACAATTGCATAAGACAAAAGCTCAGCGGGCGAGCTTTTTGTATAGAGAAAGTAAAGCTTTTGTATAGGCTATTTATTTTATACCCATTTATATGAAATATTGCTTTTTATTTTGAAGACTAAGAACCCCTACGTTGAATAAAATATGATCAGTTGTTTTCATTAAATAATAAAAAAAAATGTGATAGTATTTTGAAGGTATTTTTTTTATTATTTCGTGGTTATCTCGTGTGGTATATTGATTAATCGTAGAAAGCTGATGTCTCTTTTCCTTTTTAACCGACTTAAAAAAAGCAGGATTTTCTTAATTCGACCGTATATATGCTTTTTTATGTTTGTTCCCGGTAATTTCGTCGTTTATTAAGCGATTTTGATGATTTTTTTTTGTTGGAAAGAAGATATTTCAAAGGTGGTCCCATGATAAGAAAATCAGGATTTGATGATGGCAGACCAGAGAAATCGAGAAGAACTTTCAAAAATCGTAGGGGCGACTAGTGCGTTTGTAAGTTTTTCATTAACTATTTTATTAAAGCACTACAATTTTTTTGCTTATAGTTTACTGTTCGAAGTCGGTTTTTTTAAAATTATCATCATTTAAAATTAATAAAAAAATATAAAAGATATTTCATCATTCATCATCATCATTTCAGTCTATATACATTCCACTGCTAGGCTCGAGTCTCCTTCACAGTAGGAGGGCAATTGACCTTACTATACCTTGCTGGTCGGACAGGTTGGTATAGGGTTTTATTTCGAGCTATATATATAGCTAGAAGTTGTATGCGTATTATATACCTTAGTCGTTTTTACAACACCCACGGGCAAGATAGAGAGTGGTGAATTGTATTCTTATTCCGTCACCACACAGGCAAAAGGTATTTATTTGTGTAAAGATCAACGTGTGTATGGTTTCTTTTTATTTTATATTATTTGGGCAAACAAACGATATTATATTATATTTTAGCTTAATATGTAAACTTATTGGTAATATATATAAATGTAATAACAACAACATTTTTCATTTATTAATTAATAGATAATAACGAAGAATTAGCAGGCTGAAGTGGCAATGGGCACGCCACATCGCTCGGGAGGAAAGGTTCTCGAGTGGCGACCACGTATCGGACGATGCAGTGTAGGACGTCAAACCAGGTGGACCGACGACCTGGTGAAGTTTGCTGGGCGTCGTTGGATGCAGGAGGCACAGGATCGCACTTTGTGGCGTAACATGAGGGAGGCCTACGTCTAGCAGTGGACGGCGATCGGCTGAAATGATGATGATGATGAATTAATAGATAGAGGTTTATTTTAAAATGGAAGCAAGCAAGGGAGACCCACCATTTGCCACGGTTAATCAATATACCGCACACAACAATGGAACGGAAGGAATACAGTTTAGGATCAAGGTGGACTAGTAGATAAGGAAATCTTACTCTCACGTGATCAGCACCTTCTAGAACATCAACTTTCAATTTTCCCCAGAACTTCGAATTTTTATTAGACATGTGTTTCGCCTCTAAACGAGGCATCCTCAGGGCGGTTCGGCTTCAAATGTGCATTTGATCCGATCCTATGCCGTATTCTTTACATTCCATTGTGGTGTGCGGTATATTGATTTACCATGAGAAAGTGGTGGGTCTCCTTTCCTTCGATTTTAAAATAAAAATGGATTTCCGCAACGTATCGCATAAATAATTAATTAGTCTATCTAATTGATTGAATTGATTCTATTGGTTTGCTGAACTAACTAGCTGACCCAACAGACGTTGTTCTGTTCAAATAAAATAAAGCACCGCCTACTGGGTCCAATTGTGAATCTAAACCATTTTCGAATCCCCCTGAATACACACACAACATTTCATCAGTGTCGGTTCAGCCGTTTAGGAGACAAGAACAGTACACAAGAAATTTATATGTAAAGATATTTTTGTTTTATTTCGTCAATTTTAAAATTTAACAATAGAGATTTACAAACAAATTTAGAAACCTAATATGTTTTAGTTTGTGGTTATTCGAAAGGGTTACATCAAAAGGTACTGTTATAACGGTAATGAGGCGCGGAAACGAAGGTTCTTTTTTCATGTATTTGTTTAGGGTACACTGATTGCGATGGGCTTTTGAGAAGTATGCGAAGACAATTAAGCTTTAAAATAGTATTATTGAAGACGCTGGAGAAATCCTAATATTTATGTCGATTTCACAATTGGAAATTGAAATAGTTCCTATGTTTTAATAAATAAAGTAATATAACGAGTTCTTACGTTTACGCAAGTATTACGGATTTAATCGTATTTGTATGTGATTTTTAATTGCCCGACGTTTGGAATACTTTGAATATATGTGTAAATATATTTATTAAGTTTCTTTATCTTGTGGTGATAGAGTAAGAATACAATTCACCATGCCTTAATATACCCGTGGGTGTCATAATATATGACTTTAGGATTAGAATATACAGATAACATTAGTGCAAATGAATGAAAATTCGAAATGAAACCTAATGCTTACCCGTTTGGTCAGCATGGTATAGTAGATCTATTTCCCAATTATGGACGAGTCTCGAGCCTAGCAGTGGGACGTACATGAGCTGAAACGATGATGATGACTTATTAAGTTATATTTATTCATCAAATTTACAGCGATGATAATTGACTGATTAAAGCCGATTTCTCAGGTAGCTTGACTATTTATTCTGAAGCTAATTGCTTATGCAATAACCTTCCAGAGCCACTTTGAGGAATAAAGACTTTTTTTACTTGATAATAGGCCTTACGGCACTTTAAATGGAGATGGTCAATTCGTAAGGTCGGTAATAAGTCTATTTAAGAATTATGTCAAGGAATTAATTCTAACGGTATCATAAATACACAATAGCGCAGCCGGAATCACACTCGACTGTGATATTTATTGGTTACTCAAACGCCTGTATATCGACTGTGTTAAGGTAATATGTCGTATCTTAATTTTAAGTCCTTTTCAAGTTATACTTCTTTCGACGCGTTAGGTAAAAATGATGGGATTAAAATTTTACGATGCGTGCGCAAACAGTGAGGAAAAACCGATACAATGAAAACAAGAGTGGTAAGACCACACTGTCGACAGTTACCTGTCTACAGCCGCGGGCCGGTCCGTCCGGGGCAGTACCACACTCTCGCAGAAAATCGACGTCTGAGTAGTAGCAATTTGTTACTGCACTTCGTTCGGTGAGCGAGAGAGTCAGAAGCCCAACTTTCTGAGGGTGTTTGTCTGTGGAGGGTTTTGGTGGTGCCCTTGGTATCACCGAGAATTAGTGCACGCATTCACACTCCCTTCACTTTCTTCGCGGGAGGCAGCGACCCTGTAAAGGTCCATGAGCGGCAGCAACACTTACCACCAGGTGTACTGTTTGCTCGTTTGCCACCGTTTGCAATAAAAAAAAAAACATACTAGACAACATTTGTTACGATGCGCGCGCACATCGGCAAAATTATCAACTAAATAATGTGTTACAATAAAACTTTCAATGTATTAAATACCTTTTTCTATTATTCATCATCATCATTATCGCAGCCCACATACGTCCCACTGTTGGGCTCGGGCTTCCTCCACAATGGAAGGGACTTTGCTGGTCAGAAATGTTGGTATAGGGTTTCATTTCGAGTTTTTCTTCTCTTGCACAGATGTTATGTACATATTATATCCCATAGTCGTCTCTGACGACATCCACGTGCAAGACAGGGAGTGGTGAATTGTATTCTCCGTCACCATACGGCAATAGTGTTTCCTATTATTTTATATTTTTTACTATTCTATTATTAGTGTCGGTTTTTCTACAAAGGTATAATAACGTGAAGGGTAAAATTTTTTGAAATATTTTTATCTTCTTATGTCAAAGATGTATAACTTCTTACGTGCGTGCATTTTTTTTTATTGCCAGCAGTGGCAAATAAACGAGCAAACAGTACATCTGATGGTGTTGCTGCCGCTCATGGACCTTTACAAGGCCGCTGCCTACCGCGAAGAAGGTGAAGGGAGTGTGAATGCGTGCAATGAGGCTCGGTGATACCAAAGGCACCACCAAAACCCTCCACACGCAAACACCCTCAGACAGTTGGGTTTCCGGCTCTCTCACTCACCGAACGAAGAGCAGTAGCAAATTGCTACTACTCAGACGTCGATTTTCTGCGTGAGTGTGGTACTACCCCGGACGGACCGGCCCGCGGCTGTAGACAGATAACTGTCGACAGTGTGGTCCTACCACTAGTACATAACCTACTACATCAGTACACATAAACTTTTTCCATATACGAGAAGACTTTCATACGTCTAACAAAACTCAAACCTAAATTATTTATTACGCGTAAAAGCTGCTATAATTATGTGTCGCCAATTTCATATTTTCCGTGTGGTGACGGAGTAAAAATACAATTCACCACCCCCGCTTATACCAGTGGGTGTCGTAAAGGATGACTAAGGGATACATTACGCATATGACATCTATGCAAGAGATGGAAAACTCGAAACAAAACCCAGTACCAACTTGTCTGACTAGCATGGTATAGTAAGGTCAATTTCCCTTCTATTGTGGAGGAGGCTCGAGCCCAACAGTGGGACATATATGAGCTGAAATGATGATGAAATGAATTTTATAGAAGTTTTTGTAGAACCTATAGATCGGACAAGAAAATTAGAGGATTCGTCGTGGTCTCAGCTCATGCATGTCTCACTGCACGGCTCAAGCTTCCCCGTCAATATGTTGATATAGGGGATAGATAGATATGTAGGTATAGGGTTTTATTTAGTTTTCCTTGTCTTACACAGATGTTATATGCATATTATATCCCTTAGTCGTCTTTTATGACATCTACAGACAAGAAAGGGTGGTGAATTTTATTCTTACTTCGTCACCAGATATCCTTCTTTAACACAGCTGTTTTCCGTGTGGTGACGGAGTAAGAATATAATTCACCACTCCCTATCTTGTCCGTGGATGTCGTAAAAGATGACTAAGGGTTATAATACTTATATAACATCTATGCAGGAGAAGGTAAAGTCGAAACAGAACCCTATATCAACCTGTCTGACCAACATGATATAGTAAGGTCAATTTCTCTCCTATTGTGGAAGAGGCTCAAGCCCAACAATGGGACGTATATGAGCTGAAATGATGAAATGACATAGATATTATCTACATATTAGGTATAATCTCATAAATGAAATTTGAAATTTTCTCAAAATCGAGTTACAACATATTGCCCGTGTACTGTCGTACTGTCGATTTGTCTACTTGACATCTCCATGTCAAATTCCCTGCCGTTCGGTACATTACAAATATAAATAGATAATCCTAAATAAACAAAAAATAAAGTATGAGAGTCCTTTTTTATATCTACTGAATGGTAGCAGCAACAATACCTCTATATTGCTGGTATTCACTGTTATATTGCTGGTGGATGTCGATTTAAAATAATGCTGTGTGGTAGAGGCTTCGAATACTACCAACCCTTGCTTTGCTCGTGGGTGTCGTAAAAGACGACTAAGAGCCCTAGATTGACCCGGACCAACTCCATCTGGTACCATTTGGGTCAACGATTACATTCCCAAGGAGGGTTGACGTCAGGCAGGCGGCCGGTCATAAAAGTCATTGCCGAAACTTTTTGCAATATGTCAAAACAGATGACATATTGCGTCGACCCCAAGTAATTGGGATAAGAGCAAGATGATGATGATGATGATGTCGATTTAAAATAGTAGAGTCACGTTGCGGACAATTGTCTATTGCAGCCATAATTAGCTCTCCCAATGACAAGGACGGATATTGGTGGCCCACCCACATGGCGTAAGGGGGATGCGGTGGTACGGTTTTGAGATCGAGCGCCGGTCCTTCTACCGCCCTGAACAGACTGGGCTGGGGTGTGACCATATCATAGCCTATCCTCTAAAAAGGCTATTGTTTTATAGCTTTTTCTGACTTCTTTTATTATGACTGTATTAAAACACAAATGTCATCATTTTCTTTAGTGGTGATAGAAAAACGTAATGTAAAATATGGTGAAGTTGTATAAAAATGAATCTAGAACCTTCCCAAAATCTGTACCTCGGGGTGCACGTCGAGATGTTCGGCTTGGCTGTTACAATCATCATATGTTTATGTTCTGAATCAGCTCGATTAAATATACCAACATCTGTTTTAATTCTAGAATATCGTTATACCTTTGAGTTACGGATATCAAAAACAAATCACTCGGTGGAAAATGATATTCTGTTTATTTTGCCTAGGTGTGAATGCAGACTCCAACAAGTTTTAGATTCATATTTTTTTTGGGACACGCTGAAGTCGATCGCACCTTGTACTAAAGTACCTGGAAAGAAATAGTGCAACCATATACGGTTCTAACCTCCCTCATAGGTACCTCTGTATAATTATGAGAGAGTAGAATAATAGAGCTGCCGGAATTTTCTTATTAATATTACATTATCATATAAAAGACATCAACGCGTCCGTTTATTTTTAAGTTTTACAATTAACATCTTTTTGTCACATTAAATATGGCTATTGTTAATTTATGTAAATAGATAAGAACATCTGTATTGTGATAAAAATTGCTACTGTAATTTACATTTAAATTGATTCGCGGTTTATTGTTCATTAATTAAAAGTTTTTTACTAAAGAACTTTTATTATTTATTGTCGCACAGATAAATAATCTATTTTAATTTTATTAATATTAGTATTTCGCACATCGTTTAAGTTAATTAGAAGTCCAAGTTTAATCTATAGTTTACTTATTTTATTTACAACAATTTTAATGAATCTCGGTTGCCATGATTTAATAGTGTTAGAGTTTTCAATATTGTTTTAATTAAATTTTCTATAGTTTATATGTACTATTTAAAGTTATAAGTTCATTATTTAGAAATATTGTGTAAAAAATTGTGATTTTTTTGCATTTTAATGTAACCCTTTTTGAGGTAAGTTTAAGTTGAAGTAAACGTGTTAGTATGACATTACAAACAGACACACAATTTTATTAATTTGTCTAGATAAACCAACAAATTATCTCTTTTCCTACGATTTTATCTGCATGCATTCTAAATCTATATGTATACATTCGAATACTACATAAAAGACACATATAGGACCACTTCATAATTTGTTTACGAAAGTATTACACAAATGAAACAAAATTATTTTTATTTTATGGTTTCTGATGTTTACGCGAGTTGTAAATAAAATTAATTTATGGTTTTTATCGCGTTTATATTTGATTATTGATTGCCCGACGTTTCGAACACTTTACAGCATTCATGGTCACGGGCGAATTAGTGGACTTATTTTTATTGTTTTTATCGCGTTTGTATTCGTATGTTATTTTAACTTTTCTAATATTTTCAATATTTTTCAGCATTGATGGTCATGAAAAGGTCACAAACATTGATGGAAAAGAGTCCTCTTCTTAATTTTGAGACGTAATATAGAATGATTTGTTTGAAGTAAAACATCATAATCATCCAACTTTTATGCCAGTAAGTTGGGATCGACATAATATGTACTTCTCTTCCATCATCAGGACCATTCTCATCACAACTCATATACGTTCCACTGCTGGGTTTGAGCCTCCTCCACAATGAGAGGGAAATTGACCTACTATACCTCGCTGATCAGACGGATTGGTCGAGTTTGCCTTCTCTTGCATATATATTATATGCGATAATCCCTTTGTCGTCTTATACGACACCCACGGGCAAGACTGAGGGTGATAAATTATATTTTTATTTCGTCACTATACAGATAATATTGCATAATATATATTGTAAAAATTATTGGTAATATTTTCATGAACGACCACCCGCCAGACGTCAACCCTCATTGTAGTTGTTGACCGACGGTATCAGGTGACGTTAGCCCAGTTCGATGTAGCTTCTTGTCGTATTTTATGCCACGTACGAGCAATGTTGGAGCTGTTAGTATTCGCACCATACAGCAAATTTGTATAAAACAAAGCGTAAGCTATAAATTATCATGCTATTTGCCATAGGACTACTTTTACTACAAACAAGATTGTATAACAAACAAGTTTTATCAAAAAATTTCAACATAATGACGTCGGTCAAGTCATCTAGTTATAAATAAAAAGATATTGATCAATATACCTCAACAATATATAAGAATCATAAATAACTCTCAATAATTATAATTCAAACTTCTTAAAAACTGAATTATTCTCATGATTATTTATTTTGTTTCTTTTTTTAAATTTCACGAACTGACTGACAACAAGTTCCAATTATGTAAATGTGTTTTACCAATACGTGTAAAGCGCCAACATGCTATTTAAATAAACTAAAGTTATGTTCTGACATGTTCACAGCTCAGTATGTTCAGTTATTTATTTAACGGTTTTGATCATCATCATTTCGGCTCTTATACGTCCCACCGCTGGTCTGAGCCTCCTCCGTAATAGGAAGACTATTGTTAGTCAGACTAGGGTTAGTATAAGGTTTCATTTCAAGTTTTACTTCTCTTGCATAGACGTTATATGGTTATTATATCCCTTAGTTGTCTTTTACGACATCCACGGACAAGAAAGGAAGTGGTGAATTATATTCTTACTCCGTCAGCACACAGTAACTGTATAACTAATGGTTACCTTATAATAATTATAATCTAGTTTTTACTTTTTTTTTGTCATAGCAAATGGTAGCAAACGAGCAAACAGTAAACTTGATGGTAAGCGTTGCTGCCGCTTATGGATCTCCGCAAGGCCGCTTCCTACCGCGAAGGAAGTGTGAGAATGCATGCAATAGGGTTCCATGATACTAAAAACATCACTAAAACCCACCACACGCAAACACCCTCAGAAAATTGAGCTTCTGGCTCTCTCACTCATCAAACGAAGCTCAGTAACAAATTGCTACTACTATATATTGATACTAGCAACCCGCCCTCGCTTCGCTTCGGTTTTAGTCGTTCTACCCACGTAGTTCCCGTTCTCGTGGGAATACCGGAATAAAATATAGCCTAGTTTACGCCCTGATATTATAGCTTTCCATTGGTGAAAAATGTTTGAAATCAGTCCAGCCGTTTTGAAGATTACCCGGAACAAACAGACAGACAGATAGACAAAATTTTTTAATCCCTATTTTAGGCATAGGTGTCGTGCAAATAACCATGTGAGCATGAAAAAAGCCTATTATTTTGACATTACAAAAAGACACTCCAATTTTATTTATTGGTATAGAGGTGTAGATTATTATTTAAAAATATTGATACTTAATACTGATATTTTTATTGGACGATACATCTATAGTTCGATACTAAAAAGTAAATATCGAGGGTCCATATTTATTAGAATTAATTTGTTGTTTTATCTATTCTTGTAAAGTATTTCTTCTACAAAATCACCGTAAACTTAATCTATTGTAAAATGGCTGGAATGAAATTGATGATAAGTTATCACTTATTTCTAGAATTTAGGTACAAGAAAAGCTCATCACGGTAACCCTGCAACGTATGAAGTTAAAAAGTGGTCATGAGGAAAAATATCGATATATACAAATATTGATATTTTTTTTCGATATATCGAATATTGATATATTTAAAAATAATTTATATAGCGAAAAAACTAAATTTTAAAAAATATCAACAGCCCTAGGTTGAAGTAATTAGCCCTCTTCTTCCACAGAATCCTATCAGATGTCATTTCTGTGTTCATTCTCTTTCTATCCATGTCATGCTTCACTCAATCCGTTCACCTTTTTTTGATCTTACTTTATCTCTAAATTCATCATCATTCATACTTAAAACTTTAGATTGTAATGTAGTTGTTTCTAATACGAGTACGATAGCTTTTACATTTTAGTTTAAAATTTTTCTTCTTTTTCAATTGACATATTTCCTAATAAGGACAATGAAACTCCTCTTCAGTGGGATGAATAATAATTATCATCATCGTCATGACAGCTCATAAATGTCCCACTGTTGGGCTCGAATCTTCTCCGCAATAGGAAGGCAATTGACCTACTATAACCACGGTGGTCAGATGTTTTGGTATAGGGTTTTGTTCCAAATTTTCCTTTATAAGGGTCAACTCAGACTCAGGCCAACTAACGACTTAACTCAGACTAAGGCCAACTCCATCTGATGTCGTATGTTCAACAATTAAATTCCCAAAGTGGGTTGATGTCAAGGAAGCGGCTGGTCGTAAAACTATTGCCAAAACCTTTGCAGTATGGAACACCAGTAAATATTCGAATTCAAGTAATTAGGATAAGAGCAGGAAGACGAAGATTTAAAAAAAAAAATATAAAGCTAAATTTGTTATGTCTCCGGGCTCCAATTGTGTAGCCAAGTTTTAAAAAATCAATATAAAAACTGTTTAATACCGGTATCGCAAAGCCAGATAATCGACTCCAGGGAATGTATTAATTAGGTTAACGACTGCAGACCAGAGATGACGTCACGCGCCGCTAATGAACGAACGAAGGAACGAGTGCGAGTTTGTTATCGATACGAACCCGCGTCGATTATCGATACAGCTTGATTTATATTGCTTTAGCTTTTGTTGATTATTTATTTGGGTGCATTACGTTTTGTATTATGCGTATTTCTGAATAATTGCTGTGAATTCAGTGAATAATTTACGTCATGGAGGCTCGACTGGAGCCAATAAGGAATTATATAAAAGACAAAATCGTATCTTCTCTGTCATAGGAACGGATATTTGACATATGTATTATACCATTATTGTCCGTGTGGTGACGGAGTAAGAATACAAATCACCACTCCCTATCTTGCTCGTGGATGTCGTAAAAGACGACTAAGGAATATAATACACATATACCATCTATTGCATAGATGGTATATGTGTATTATATTCCTTCCGTGAAGGAAAACTCGAAAAAAAAAACCCTATACCAACCTGTCTGACCAGCATGGTATAGTAAGGTCAATTTCTCTCCTAATGTGGAAGAGTCTCGAGCTCAACAGTGGGACGCATTTGAGCTGAAATGAATGAATGAATTATACCATGCTGATCAAACGGTATAGGGTTCTACTTCGAGTTTTAGTCTTCTTTCATAGATTTTATCAGCATATCATCGTGATCATCATCATCATCTTAGCCCATATACGGCCCATTGTTGGGTTTGGTCTTCTCCACTGTATGGGGGCAATTAACCTATTATACACGCTAGTCTGCTATATATCTGATACATCTACATAGGATTTTGTTTCGATTCTCTTACATAGATGTTATATGCGTATTATATCCCTTAGTCGTCTTTTACGACACCCACGGGCAAGAGAGGGGCTGGTGAATTGTATTCTTACTCCCTCACCACACGGCAAACGATATAAATCCTTATATTGCGGGGACTTTACAAACATATAATCAACGGACAAAAATCAAAACCAGTCTTGAACAATTTGTAGATCAAATTATTGTCCAGCATGAGAATCCTACTCACGACAGTGTTCGATTATTTTAAAAACTAGCAATCCGCCCTCGCTTCGCTTCGGTTTCAGTCTTTCCTGCGCAGTTCCCGTTCCCGTGAGAATACCGGGATAAAATATAGCCTAGGTTACGCCCTGATATGATAGCTTTCCATTGGTGAAAGAATTTTTGAAATCGGTCCAGCTGTTTTGAAGATTACCCGGAACAAACAGACAGACAGACAAAAATTTTTTAATCTGTATTTTAGGCATAGGTGTCTGTGCAAATAACCGTGTGAGCATGAAAAAAGCCTATTATTTTGACATTACAGACACTCCAATTTTATTTATTGGTATAGACTACGTCATCTGTGCAGTCAATATAGTATCAGATAAACATACATTAGGTAAATGATGAATTACCGTGTGGTGACGGAGTAAGAATACAATTCACTACCCCCTCTCTTACCCGTGCATGTCATAAAGGAAGGAAGAGAAGGAAAACTCGATATAAAACCCTATACCAACATGTCCGACCAGCGCGGTATAGTAGGTCAATTTCCCTCCAATTGTAGAGGAGGTCCGAGCCTAAGAGTGGGACTTATATGGGCTGAGGTGATGATAATGATTATAGGACCCTATTTAGACAATGAATCGTATTCAATAGCACTCAAATATAATACATATAAATAAAATTGAAGTTTCTGTTTGTAATGTCAAAAAAATGGTTTTTTTTCATGCTGATACGGTTTTTTGCACATTTTTGCAAAAAAAAAAATATCTGTCTACCTGTTTGTCTGTTTGTTTTGGGTAATCTTCAAAACGGCCGGTCCGATTTTGATAATATTTTACTAACAGGTAGCTGTCTATATAAGGGGTAACTTAGGCTATATTTTATCCCGGTATTCCGATGGAAAGAGGAACTACGCGAGTAAGGCAACTAAAACCGAGGGCGGGTTGCTAGTTGATAAAATATAATTGTAGATTTCTTAGATCTGTACTAAATGGTATAATTGCATATCTGAAGACAGAATGCAGTAGAATTGTGTCAGCCTAGACGAAGCTGAACAATAGATGATTTCATTCGAGTGGTATCTTGTTAAGACAAAGGCACTATTAATAACTAATAAAGACAGTGACATACTAATCAAGAATGTACGCTATAAAACGCTACGAAATGCTTTATCTAATTCTGAAGGAGCTTAGACTATAATAATTTCGTGAGGAAAGACCGACGTCCTCCCCGAGGGGGGGACGTCGGTCGATAGGAGGGTACCCCAATAGGGGGTATTCCGTCGGGCCGACCACTGATGTCAAGTAACCCTGCTCCGGTGGTCGGCCCAACGACGAAGGCGACGTGGTTTTCGGGTGGGTTGCGGGAGTTGCGTGCTTAAGCTCCTCTGTCGCCCCGGACGGAGTGGTGCGGAGGCGCGCCGACCGCAGCCCACCCACAAAAAAAAGTCTCTAATAATTTAATTTTATTTTTAATTTCTGACGTTTCCATACTGGAAGTTTTCTTCTTTAATATTTTCTCAGAACGGCCCTATGTAACATGTATTCAACCGCTCTCTGTGACTTTTAAATTGTCATCATTCCTTTAGTCCATCCTACGTTGCGATATCGACTCGTGGTCGCCACACCAAAACCTTTCTTTCCCAATAGTTATCGGTTTGACAAGTGATGTTCTCTGCCAGTGCCAATTGTACGTGCTAATCCTTCGAGATATGTTTGCTAAAAAAATAAGGAAGTTGATATATATAATATAGCTGCAAGAAAAGGAATATTTTGCAAAGTTTTAGTGAAGATTTTCGAGTTTTACAGTGGCTTCATCATCATCATCATAACATCTTATATACTCGTACGTCCCATTGCTGAGTTCGAGGCTTCTTCATAATGAGAGGGAAATCGACTTACTATACCACGCTGGTCAGGCGGGCGGGGTGTAGGGTTTTATTTCGCGTTTTATTTCTCTCACATAGTTGTTATATAAGACTAGCAGTACCCTTGCGGTTTTACCCGCATAGCTCCCCTTCCCGTGGGAATATCAGCTATATAAACTATAGCCTATTTATTATTCTGATATGTAAATTATATTATTATGAGATTTCATCAAAATCTATTTAGTAGTTTTTGCGTGAAAGAGCAACAAACATACTCACAAGCTTTCGCGTTTATAATATTAGTAGGATAGGTGGTGATGAATTGTATTCTTACTCCATCACCACATAAAAATACAGCGGCCTATCTGATGTTAAATATTCTTAGGATTCGAATCATTGATCAGCTTGCTTATCATATGGAAAAAAAATGAATAACTCTTTCACGCTCGAGTTTTTACGGTTAATCGTAAATTACCTAAGATAAAACAAAGGTGTTTTAGATAAAAATATCGTGAAAATCTAGTGGCATACAAGATTCTTTAGATAATAGTATAGTTTGCAGTATTTATGTGTGGGAAATAAATGTATCGCGTTATCCGGTATTCAAATTAGAGCTGATGAAGAAACAGTTAATCTTTATATATATAAATCTTCTATTCGTGTGTTTGTAATTGAACTCCTAAATGGCTGGACCGATTATGATGAGATTTTTGTGGCTGTTCCGATGGATATGAGAACGGTTTAGAATAATAATTGGCACTTGCAATCGATTTCATGGAGAATTCTTTATATTATGTATATAGGTCAAATTTCCTTTCTATGGCAGAGAAGATTCGAGTCCACCAGTGGAGTAAAGTAAGCATTAGAACCTAATTCAGAAAAAACGTGACGTGGCGATCGATTTCAAGGCATTAATTTTTTTTTTGGCAAATTTGTGTTAGATCAATAGTTTATATTTTATCAAACAATCGTTTTGAATATTTCACTTCTTATATGGAAATAAGGCGTTATAATAGGTCATTTTGGTTTAATAATTAAGTGGTACTTACGTTTTTAGCGTTGTGATGACTGTGTAAGAATTCGTCACTACTTTTTTTTTTTTATATATTGCAAGCAGTGGCAAACGAGCAAACAGTACACCTGATGGTAAGTGTTGCTGCCGCTCATGGACCTTTATAAGGTCCCTGCCTACCGCGAAGAAGGTGAAGGGAGTGTGAATGCGTGCAATGAGGCTCGGTGATACCAAAGGCACCACCAAAACCCTCCACACGCAAACACCCTCAGAAAGTTGGGCTTCCGGCTCTCTCGCTCACCGAACGAAGTGCAGTAATAAGTTGCTACTACTCAGACGTCGATTTTCTGCGAGAGCGTAGTACTACCCCGGACGGACCGGCCCGCGGCTGTAGACAGATAACTGTCGACAGTGTGGTCCTACCACTATCAACTTTTTGGTCCGCGCGTCGTAAAGATGACTAAGGGGTACGTACACCCCTCATAGAAATAGAAAAGGGTAACTAGAATCTCGTCTAACACATGTGGTTATTCAGTAAAACATTTGTTATCCAATTTAAAGGAGAACCAACTTAAGAGCTAAGTAGGTATAATAAAATAATAAACTATTATTATTAATATTTGTCTCCTATTTAAAGGACGTTTAAGGCCTAAAAACAAACTATTTATAGGTCTCTCTAATTATTCATGGACTCGCTAGTCTATTGACGATCACTGATGAATATGCCTCTTTACGGTAGATATTCCCTTAATCGCCATATTTGGCAGGCGGATTGGTGAACGCTGTTAGTTTTAGAGAGAGAGAGCGATTTGTGATTCAAAGTATTTAATCGTGTACAACACGAATCCCTCATCAAAAATCATTCCACAATTGGACCAGGTATAAGGCTCTAGAACTTTTAACCTCATGTGAAACTAACAGAATTCAGATGGTGTATTTAATGATGTAGGTACGATCTTTTGGTTCTGTAAAAAAAATAATGTGCCACAAGGATCCAATCTGAGGCCATTTCTGTATCTATATATCTCATAGTATATATTGAAAAAGTTTTGGCAATAGTTTTACGGCTTCTTTGACTTTAACCCTCCCTAGCTATACAATTGATGACTTGACGGCATCAGATGGGGTTGTCCTAGGCCAAAGTAAAGCTCTAAGTCGTCTTATACGATATCCACGAGAAATTTCAGGGTTGCTAAAAAGTGGTTTCTAATTTTCTAAAAATAAAAAATAATGTTTGTACAAAGTACACTTTATGTAAACACATAAGAAGTTACACTTCTTTGGCGTAATAAATTAAATCAAATCTTTCAAAAAATTCTATCCTTCACGTTATCCTACGTTCGTAGAAATAACGAGATTAATAATAGAAAAAAAGGTATTTAATACATTGTAAGTTTAAATATAAAGTAATCATCATCGTCATCATCGCAGCCCACATACGTCCCACTATTGGGGTCGGGCCTCCTCCACAGTGAGAGGGAATTTTACATTACTATACCAGTCTATACTAGTCAGACATGTTGGTATAGGGTTTTATTTCAAGTTTTCCTTCTCTTGCACAAATGTTATGTGGATATTATATCCCTTAGTCATCTTTTACGACATCCACGGGTAAGATAGGGAGTGGTGAAATGTATTTTTACTCCGTCACCACACGGAATATATGTATAATGTATTATCTATTTGAAATTTGAGACGGTGTGCGCGCGTATCGTAAACATTTACTCTCATTATTTTTCCTTAACTCGCCAAAAGAAGTGTAACGTCAAAAAGTATTTTTGACAACGCTTTTTTTTTTTTTTTCACGCTGTGGAAATGCATTTACGCACTATCCCCCGCCGGTTACAGACAGGGGAGTGTGTGTGGGACTCGCCGGCCACAGAAGTGACCGAAATACCCACTAAAACCACAGCGGCCCCTTCCGCGCTTTTACAAGGTGCCGGAGAGATCGTCTGACAGCATTCTATCCCCGACACCCCAACGCTTGGCCGTCTGGCCACGTCCTGTCATCATTCAGAGCGGTGGGTGGAGGAGCGCATAGCGGTGTTTCCTCCTCCCTGGTCGTCGCCGGCGGAGCGAGTCAGCGGACGCAAGCACCTCGCGTGCCCGCTCCGCGGCCTCCTTCCTTGTCATGACCGCCTCACAGAAGGAGGCCATCGACGACCAACAGCTGTCGCTGCCGAGCATCTTGGAGATGATGGTCGGCAGCGACAGGTTTGTTATTCCCAGTTCCGTTGACAGGACGTGGCGCTGAGGCCCCCAGGCGGGGCATACTTCCAGTGTGTGGCGCGTATCGTCGATTAGCGCGCCACACTCATGACATCCTGGGGCCTCTTCTCTTCCAATTCTGTGCAGATACTTACCGAAGACCCCATATCCGGTAAGCACCTGCACATTTTTGACAACCCTACTTCCGAATTTTTTTTATTACATATGTATATTATATGTGTGACACGTTACACACAATATACAACATTATAGTACCGTCACACGAATACATAATATTTATTGCATACTTAAAGTTATATCAACAAAAGTCACACAAGACCGTAATAATTTCTAGAAAGTTCGTAAATGTCGTCCAAAATATATGATTATATGCTCCGAATACGTTCGTTGGTGTTTTTTATATATTTCTGTTTAATATATTTATATATCGTTACAAAATAAAGTTATTTATGATATCCAAATTTGATCATTTTGTAAACAATTATTGCCATCGTAATTCATTTGTTTTTAATTTACTCACACGAATGCTGTTATTTAGGGGTGGCAATTTCTTTTTTGTTTATGCAAATAAATTCAGTCCAAATTTTGTTCAACTGTTAAGCAATGGAAGGTTGACATGGGTCACCATTAATCACCATATTTTCACTCGTTTCATATTAAGTGGGCCACAATAATCGATTACATAACTTCGGTTAAAATATTCGTACGATAATGGCCAAAATAGTAAAGACGACTAAAGTGTATAATATGTGGATGGAAAACTCGAAATGAAACTCTATGCTTACAAGTCTGATCAGCATGATATAGCAAATTAAATTCCTTCTCGGAATGGACGCCCGAGCCCAACAGTGGACGTATATGGGCTGAGACGAGACGACGATACAACCCTTTAACGTATTCAAAGCAGTTTTTAATTGAGTCATAACTACACGGGATTATCATCATACTGCTCTTATTCCAATTTCTTGGGGTCGACTTCATATATATTCTTATCTCAGTATATACATTGCGTAAATTATTGGTAATAGTTTTATGATCGTCAACCTGACGTCAACTTTTCTTGGGCTTGTAATTGTTGACCCGATGGCATCAAATAGAGTTTGCTTATGTTTTTTTTTATTGCAAACGAGCAAGCAGCACACCTGATGGAGGTGATACTGCCACACATGGACTTTTGTAATACCACGGGCACAAGTAGTCCGTTGCCTACCATGAAGGAAATGCTTTTGTTGACCCTCGTTTAAAAGACGCGACATGAAGGCTCAGCTCGGCTTTTAGTCGTCTTTTACGACACCCACGAACAATATAATGGTTGGTAGTATTAGTAGCCGCCACCACACAGAATAAGATCATGTAATACCAAGCAGTTCCATCCATCCATCCATCAGCCTATAGACGTCCACTGATGGACATAGGCCTCCCCACGAGAATGCCACTCGGGACGGTCCTTTTTTCTTTTTTTTTTTTTGTTAACGCTGTGGAAATGCAATTTACGCACTACCCCTCGCCGGTAACAGACGAGGGGGGTGTGTGGGACTCACCAGTCACCTATGCAACCGGAATACCCACTAAAACCAACAGCGGTCCCTTCCGCGCTTTTACGGAGTGCCGGAGAGATCGTCTAATGATATTCGATCCCCGACACTCCTACGCAAGGCCGTCGGGCCACGTCCTGTCGTCACTCAAGGCGGTGGGAGGAGACGCGCATATCGGTGCCTCCCCCTCCCTGGCCGCCGCCTACGCAGCGAGTTAGCGGATGCAAGTGCCTCGCGTTCCCGCTCCACGGCCTCCTTCCGGGCGATGACCTCCTCGCAGAAAGAGGCCATCGCCGACCAGCACCTGTCGCTGTCGAGCATCTTTGTTATGATGGTCAACAACGACAGGCCCGTTCCTATGACCGCCGACAGGTCGCGGCGCTGAAGCCCCCAGGCGGGACATACCTCCAGGGTGTGACGCACATCACCATTTGGCGCGCCACACTCATGGCATCCGGGGGCCTCCTCACGCCTGATTCTATGCAGGTACTTACCAAAGACCCCGTGTCCGGTAAGTACCTGCGTCATCCAGAAGGTCAGGTTGCCGTGTTATCATTTCATCCAGCGGTGGAGGTGGGGCGCAATCGCCTCTACAGTACCCCGTCCTGCTACAGGGGACTCCAATTCCTCCCTCCAGCACCGGATAACTATCCTTCGGGCCGTTTTTATTGCCCTACTCAGTCCCCTTGTGGTGATACCTCCGCCACTGACCCACGCCGCAGCGCAGAGTCGGTAGACCTCTGCAAGCGCCCTAGCTTGTAGAGGCCAGGGTGGATCGCCCGCCAGCAGTGTGGCTGCAGTCCAGAACACTGTACGGTATCCTCGTATTGTTCTCACCGCCATGGCTCTCTGCGCCTTTCGCAATTTAGTCTTATTGGAGGCGGTGAGAGACTCCGCCCAGATACACTCGGGACGGTCCTGCGCCACTTGCATCCAACGGTTCTCTCCGACTTTGAGAATGTCGTCAGTCCACCTAGTGGGGGGTTGTCCTACGCTGCACCATCCGATTCGTGGTCGCCACTCAAAAACATTTCTTCCTCAATGGTTGTCGGTTCGACGAGCGATGTGGCCTGCCCATTGCCATTTCAACGTGCTAATTCTACGGGCTATGTCGGTAACACCTGTTCTACGGATTTCCATGTTCCGGAATTTATCGCGTAGAGAAATACCGAGCATAGCCCTCTCCATAGCACGCTGAGCGACTTTGAGCTTTTTTATGAGGTCGACATTTAGAGACCACGTTTCAGTGCCGTAAGTCATTGTTGGTAACACACATTGGTTATAAATCTTTGTTTTCAGACACTGCGGAATATTGGACGAGAAGATCCTCTTAAGTTTCCCGAATGCACGAACGAACGTACCAAGCAGTTATATTAGTCTTAACCCTGTGGTGTCACCAGTAAAAATACAATTCACTACCCCCTCTCTTACCCATGCATGTCATAAAAGGCGACTAAGGGACTAATTTTACATATAACATCTATGCAAGAGAAGGAAAACTCGATATAAAACCCTATACCAACACGTCCGACCAGCGTGGTATAGTAGGTCAATTTCCCTTTCAATGTGGAGGAGGCTCGAGCCCAGTAGTGGGACTTATATGAGCTGTGATGATGATGATAATGATATTAGTTTGAGGTTTTAGTTGAGCGCTGTCTCAACAACAACGCCCATACTTTATAGAACGTTTGTAGCTAATATTTTAAACATTAAGCATACAATTAACCTCTATACATATAATATAAGAAATTATTACTAATATATAAATTTTAATGGTCGTTAGCTTTTATTTAACTAGCTATACCCCGCGGCTTCGTTCAAGTGGACACAAATGAGGTTGAATTGTTTTTGGTAGATGTTTATCACTTAGGGTCATAGCACTTTCAAAAATAATAATGTAAGTATTTTTGTGGCTCCGTTTTCATATAGAAAACTGTATTGTGGTGGGCGTGGTTTATTTTTATTATATTTTCTTATTAACCGACTTAAAACAAGGAGGAAGTTTTCAAATCATGAGTAATCTTGTTTTATTTTTTAAATATATATTCACCGTTGACTCAAAAGCTGTTGGACCGACTAGGAAAATTCTCTTTGGGTATTATAGGGTATACTTTCCAGGCCCCTTGGTCATCAGTTCAGGATCTGATGACGAGATCCTGGTAATATCGCAGGTATCCTTCAAATTTAATATGCACACAGGAAGTGTTTGGGGTATATTTTTAGTTCAACCCAAAAAAAGCAAAAAAATATAAATATTAAAATAAAAAAATGCATTCAAAAGGAATTAAAAAACAAAAAATAAATTTGTATTATTTCCTTTCCATTTGTATCCTTTCCTTCCTTAACCTAGAAATCAGATTAATTTTTCAATAATTTTTTTTATTATTTTCAACCCAAAATATTAATACTTTAGAAAGGCCATTCAGCTGATTTTGCTCGAAAACCAGCGTGGCATAATTTCCCCCTCCCGCTAATATTAACACATATGCAAAGTGTATGCTTACAATAATTTCACACACTAATATAACACACACACACACACACACACACACACACACACACATCAATCTCGAAGCTGCAGTTGGTACACAAACTATAACTAAGTTTTGTAGGCAACGTATACTCACATATAAAAAAGCACATGTACGCTAGTGCTTGCCATGGTCGATATACTACTTCTCTCTGCGACGGGGGCCATGGGCGTCTGTAATAACGTTGACTTGTTTCGACGTCAGACATCTTAGACCGCCCGTGACCAGGAATTCTGTAAAGTATTCGAAACATCGGGCAATCCTAAATCAAGTACAAACGCAATATAATCCGTATAAGTAGTTTTATTTACAATGTGTAGTGCTCGCGTAAGCAGCAGATATCATTCTTCAAATATGTTAAAATATAATTTTTTATTGAAATTCGGTTTATTTTTATTGATGTTATTATTTAACTTAAAAAACAAAGCAGTTATTTAATTTTTTTGGTATACTGGTACTGCTACTTGTTAGTACATTTTTGTTTATTGTAAACAAAAATGTACTAACATTGTCCGTGTGGTGACGGAATAAAAATACCAATCACCACTCTGTATCTTACCCGCGGATGTCCCATCCTAATATATTGAGACGACTAATAGCTATAGTAAGCATATAACATCTATGCAAGAGAAGAAAAACTCAAAACAAAACCCTATACTAACCTGTCTGACTACTATAGTATAGTAAGGTTTTGCCTATTATTGCGGAGGAGGCTCGAGCCCAGCAGTGGAGCGTATATGAGCCGAGATGATGACTATCATGTCAACATTTCTTGGAATAAAAATTCTACACTTACGAAAAGTTAGAAATCAACACTTATAATGATAATAACTGTAAGTATTGAATAACCAGTCTCAAGAAATTCATTCTTATCATAAACTATTCCATCTTAAAGAAGAATAGAACAATTATTTTGTACGACAACTAAATACCTACTTAATTAAACATTTAGTTTTCCAATAAAAATTAAATACAATAATATTTGATCACTTTACCATTATTTTTAGTATTCTACAAAATGTTGTGAACAAATTTAGTTGGTATTTAGTTAACTACCAGTTGCCTTAATCCATAGTTTTAAATGTAAGATCTTTTATTCAAAGTTGAACAGAACATAGATATTTTATTACTATTATTTTGTTATTTCTATTTTATTAATTACTAAAGAGTGCTAATGAGCACTATGAAGTTTGTATGGGAAAAAGGCGTGAATATATGAATGAATGAATGAATGAAGTTTGTACTATAGATCATCTTCATCGTAGCCCACATACGACCCACTGTTGAGCCTCCTCCATAATGGGAGAGAATTTGACCTACTAAACCATGCTGGTCAGACATGTTGGTATAGGGTTTCATTTCAAGTTTTCCCTCTCTTGCACAGATGTTATGCGCATATTATATACCATAGTCGTATTTTACGACATCCACGGGCAAGATAGGGAGTGGTGAATTGTATTCTTACTCCGTCACCACGTGGAAAATATACAAGAATGTACTATAGATATACAAGATAAATTAAGTAGGTAATGTTTACCAGAATAATTGATTTTTAAATACCTATTTAAATATTGTTAATATAATTATATAAAACGATCGTTAAATTAAAAGTGTTAAAATATTTTTTTATATGATAAAATTAACCCATAGCTAATTATTGAAATCGATAACTTATAGTATGTTGCACAACACTATCGATACGCGTGGATCAACGTCAATGTTTTGAATGAAAACGCTGGTAAGGCGGTTCTTAGTGATATCGCATTGAACGCAGTACATTGCGCGGTTGCTGGACTAATAAAAGCCGATATCCATGTATGGCAGACGATGTATAATGTTTGGCTCTTTTTGCGATTTCATAATGTTGTTTATAAACGACATAATATTATCATAAAATTAAGAAATATCACTGAATTAATAAGTTTATGGACTTAACGATGAAAATAAATGCCTTCTTAGACTATAACTACGCAACTGACTTCTTTTTCGACACGTTGTAACAGCGCAAGACGGCATATTTCTCTTTTTTTGTCGGAGCTTCGTTCAAGGTTACTATATGAGCGCAACTAAGAACCGGTAAAACGAATTTCGTCAATATTAAGACCGTTTGATCGCAATTGTGGCACGCTTGCCCCGCCCACATGGCCGTTCTATCTTATTAATTTTTCTGTGATTTTCAATAACCTTATGAAGTATCGGTGTCTTAGGTATAATAAGATTATAGTATTTACTTGTTTATTCCGTGCGGTGACGGAGTAAATATACAGTTCACCACCCCCTATCTTACTCGTCAGTGTCACAAAAAGTGAATAAGGTATGTGTTACGCAGACAATATATTTCCAAGAGAAGAAAAACTTGATATAAAATGCTATACCAAAACATCTGGGCAGTGTGGTACAGTAGATCAATTTTCTTTCCACTGCGGAGGAGGCCCGAGCCCAATAGTGGGATACATATGGTCTGAGATGGTGACTTGTTTGTTAATTTAGTTAAAGCGCTTATTACACTACACGATATTCAGGGCCCTGAATCACTAGGGGTGCTGTACATCAGCTAAATAGTGAGACCTGTTTCACCTGTATCAGTTTTGGCGAAATAACAGATTAACAGGTTCAGAAAACTGTTCCATATATATATATATATATGGGCCCTGAATATCGTGTAGTGTAATAAACGCTTAAATTAGTGTATAATTAGGGTTTCCGTGTTTGATCACTTAAGTAGGTAGGTAATAACAAAGGAATTGCAAAAACAAATTTATTTTATAAGTTTAGGTTGGAAATTGTATTATTTTTTGCTTTTTATTCCTCGATGTTTTAAAGGTTTTTTATAAAATTAATTTATTGTTTCAATATTTTGCACCGAGGAAATAAAAATAATTGTATTCCTCGAGTTTTAACAAACATTTATCCATCAGCCTATAGACGTCCACAGCTGGACATAGGCTTCCCCACGAAAATGCTACTCGGTACGGTCCTGTTCCACTTGCATCCAAGGTGTGACTTTTATATTATATCGTCAGTCCACCTAGTAGGGGGTCGTCCTTTGCTGCGTGGTCTGATTCATGGTTGCCGCTCAAGAACCTTTCCTCTCTAATGGTGAAGAAAGGTTCTCATTAATAAACATACTATAATAATCCCTATGTAAGCCTATCAAAGGACAGGCTATCTATCCAATTGGAAGATCCCGTGAAAACAGAAGCTACAATATAATATCAATAATATTATTGAGTCTTTATTGGCATGTGGAATAAAGTTATACAATAAAAATTTAAAGTATTGTTGTAAGCATGCTTAATTAACATATTTAACACATTTAGATAATCATAACATATAAAAAAAAAAACATAACAAAATGATAAAAATTGTAATCCTTTACGTTAAATTAATAATGAATCTGTGTGGTGATGGAGAAAGAATACAATTCAGCTCCTCTATATTGGCCGTGGGTGTCGTAAAAGACGAAGAAGGGATATGAAATGTAAAATAACATCTATGCGGAGAAGGGTAGGGAACCTGTTTGACCAGCGTGGTATAGCAGGTAATTTGCCCTCCTATTATGTAGGAGGCTCTAGTTTATTAAGGGCAAGTATATGAGTAAAGTGACCATATGTCCAGTTTTGAACGGGACAGTCCCGTTTTGAAGTGGTCTGTCCTGTTGTCCAGAACTGTACAAAAATGTCCCGTTTTACAAACAGAGCCTAATTGATCATTTATTATACTGACTGGGACGTTTTTTTTTTGTTTTGAGTTTGAGCCCATATTTATAATAGATAACTATTGCTGACTCTTTACGTATTCTTCATTTTTTAGCTTTTAATTTCACAAGTTTACTTATTGTTGCAAGTGTTCCATTTTGATAAATGAATTGTTTAAGCGTTCCGTTTTGAGTTAAAAGAAATATGGTCACTTTATATATGAGTTGAGATGACGATGATGATGAATGCAAAATTTATCATATGTATCTATTAATTATAATCTCTGTTATCATTTTAGCTCGTATAAGTCCCACTATTGGGCTCGAGTCTCTACGACAGGAGGGCAATTGATTTACTATACTACTCTGGACAAACGTGTTGTGTGGTACCTACCCCGTGATACCGGAGCGCCTCCCTGATGTGGCTGAATGGCTGACTATTGAATGTGTTGGCGATGTCTAGGGATACCGCCAATAGCATTCCTCCACTGGTGATGGCCTCCATCACCACGGCCTTCAGGCGCAGCAGGGCTGCAATCATCGAACGCCTCCTCCTAAAACCAAACTGGGCGTCCTTTAGATCGGGCCTGACCCCGACGAGGTGCCGCTCGGTGCGGGCAGCCAGAACCCTTTTCAGCAGCTTGGCCAAGACCGACTTGGGAGACCGTACCAGCTTTGGCAGGAGCACTAGCTTCCCCTCTTTCCAGCACCCAGGGAACTGCCCGGATGCCAAACAAACGTCGAAAAGTCTCCTGAGGCGTGGTCCTAGGTGCACGAGGATCAGGGCCAGCACCCGGTTGGGCACACCGTTGGGCCCGGAGTCGGTGGATTTACCATGCATACGAGCCACTGCCACCCCCATCAAACAAATCAAATTGTAAACACATTCAACCACATCCTATGCAAAAATAAATGATTAAAATAAGGTAATTATTGAATCCGTGTGGTGACGAAGTAAGTCTACAATTGCCTTGCTTGTCCTTGCCCATGGATGTCATAAAATATGACTACGGGATATAATATGCACATAACAGCTATGCAAGAGAAGGAAAACCCGAAATGTAACCCTATACCAACATGTATGACCAGTATGGTATAATAGGTGAAATTCCCTCCCATTGGAGGAGGCCCGAGTCCAACAGTGGGACGTATGTGGGCTGCCATGATGATAATGATTTATTACATTCTTTCTTTAAAAAAAAAAGAATTCTACAGCCTGTACTAAGGAAATAATCCCTGAATTTCGGTGAAGACTCGGAACAACAATTTGTGAATCGCACAAAGTATTATCCAGTGTGGGATTCGAATCCGTGACACTGGCATGATAGGTTGGTATCTTAACCGCTACGTTATCTGTCAAATGAATGTTGAATGTTATAATATGATATTGAAATATGGATTACTCAAGGCCTTCTGCATTTAAATCCACTTCTGTCAGTCGTCAGTTTTGGTGATCCAGTTTACACTACACAAACATACTAATCATCACCATTATCATCGTCTAAGCTCAAACACATCCCACTGCTGGGCTTGAACCTCCTTCACGATACAAAGAAAATTTAACTCCTATACCTTGCTAGTCAGACGTGTTGGTATAGGGTTATTTTTAGTTTTTCTTCTTTTGTAATTATGTTACTTGCATATCATATGCTTTGGTCTTTTACGACATCCATGGACAAGAAGTTTATTCTTTATCTCTGGCTTATTCTTATTATTCATTATCAATTCGTGGCCTCTAACAGCGCTATGGCTACATTGTCAACGTTATGGTACTTTTAGTGGAAACCGAAAACATGCGTAAAGCGCTTTTATATCGTATTCACTATATAGGGTTTTATTTTGAGTTTTCCCTCTCTCACATAGATGTTTTATGCGTTTTATATCCCTTAGTCGTCTCGTACGATCACCCACGGGTAAGAATGGGGGGGGGGGGGGGGGGTGAATTGTATTCTTACTCCGTCACTACACGGAAGTGTATTACTTAGTGTTAATAGTAATACAAGACCATTACATAACACTTTCACGTACGTGCCGAAGCAACCATCTCCGGACAAGACCTGCACCAATTGGAAGGAGTGGACCCCGTGCCGTCTACTCAGCACTGACCGAAAGGTCGACGGCCTGCACATCGAATCGAGGCCTACTTAGCCGGATTGCCGGATGCGGATTGTAAGCATCTCCGCTTCGAAGTCCCATGTAGAATCTCCGGCTAAGCCATATTAGGCTTAGCCGGAGATTAGCTTAATCTTTTGGAGCACCTTGTTTTTCTTTCCATCCGAGACTATGGCTATTATGAATTAGCTGGAATTTGTAAGCAATGTATAAATATTTTTATATGCATGCAGATCGTGACCAAAGATGGGTGTGTAAGTATTTTGCGATATATTAATGGTTTTAATGAACCCGTAGTGACGTCACAAACGAGCATACAAGACTATTAGAAACAAGAGTGAACGAAATTGGATATCTATTTTGATGTTATTAAATTTTGTGATGTTTATGTAATAAAATTGCTTCTGTTTAATGACGTAAGCACGTGGTTATGATATTAAGGTCTTGGGTTCGAATTGTTCAGTTTACATAGCACGATGGATGGAACATGGATTTCCTCTACAATGTATTTGACTGCACTGCAGTCTGGCGTAGTGGTTATGATTTTGATCTATCGTGTCTAGGGTCTTGGGTTCCATTCTTATACAACAATTTGTGCGATATTATTCTGAGTCTTGTTGTATAAGTCCAACGCTGCCTTACTTTCAGGCAACTTTATATTCTTTACCTAATCACAGGTATAAATAAGATAATAACCAATATAAAATACATAAACATCCTCGTCAGGTTGTCTGTTAACTTATAATAAATAACTTTTTAATCTGGTCCAGAGAGTATACACCGCATTTTCAGTTGCTAAATATGAAAAGAAAAATAAATGTAAAAATGTTACATTAACGATGGTATTATATTGATGCATTAACAGGATATATTATTAGAGGATTTAGATTGCAGCACCAGGGAAATTTATAGCGACAGTAATGAATATCTTCATAACTTGTCATTGTTTTTTGAATTACAGATACAATCAAAGCTCGGCAGTTTTGACGGAAACATAAAACTGTCATGTGGTAAAAGACGACTAAAAATGTTATATAGACCTCCATATGGTGTCGTCTGCTCAACTGTCTGCTGCATGTCCAATGAGGTTTACCATCAGGCAAGTGGCAGGTCATAAAACTATTGCAATATGTATTCGAAAGCTTTGCAATATGTATTCTGTCAATTGTCAATTCCAAATAATTAGAATAATGTTGATAATTTAAGTTAAAGATTAATTATCATCATTTTTCAAGTCTAAAAGTACTTATTTGCCTGTGTGGTGATGGAGTAAGAATACAATTCACTACGCCCTTTCTTACTCGTGGGTAATTACGCATATGACATCAATGCAAGACAAGGAAAACTCCAAATAACACCCCTCACCAACCTGTCTGACCAGCATGGCATGATAAGGTAAATTTCTCTCCTATTATAGATGAGGCTCGAGCCCAGTAGTGTGACGTATATGAACATTAATATAAAAGGAAAACTCGACATAAAACTCTATAGCGATACATCTGATCAGCGTGGTATAGTAGGTCAATTTTCCTCCCCTGTGGAGTAGGTGCGAGCCTAATAGCGGGACCCACGTCCTCCCCGAGGGGGGGACGTCGGTCCCGCTATTGTGCGTGCTTACGCCCCTCTGTCGCCCCGGACGGAGTGGTGCGAGGAGTGCGCTGACCGCAGCCCACCCCAAAAAAAATGAACGTGTGTACGAAGTACGCATAGCAGAAGTGAAACTTCTTTATCCTTTGTCCCTTTGTTCCTTTGTCTCTTTGTCTCTTTGTCCCTTTATTCCTTTATCCCTTTATCCCTTTATCCCTTTATCCCCTTATCCCTTTATCCCTTTATGACTTTATCCCTTTATGCCTTTATCCATTTATCACTTTATCACTTTATCCCTTTATACCTTTATCCCTTTATGTCCGCTTAAACGACATGCTATCCGTACTCCACTGGAGAAAGTACTCTTTATTCGAATCGACCGTGGTGGGGACGAGAAAAAGATGGCGCGTAACGAAAAAATGTGACGCGTAACCGAAAAATGTGACGGTAAATTTTTTTTCAACGCTGATAAAGAAGTTTCACTTCAAAAATGCCTAATAGCGGGACTTATATAGGGCCTAGTTTTGATAATCTAATAATATCAAATTAGGTGTACATAGGTACACATGTATACGTTCCATCAACAAATATGTCTTTATCAAAACATCTATGGAACTCGAGCGTAACTAATTATTTCATGTAACGTCAAAATTTGACATATGACGGACCCGTACGAAACATGCGTCATACTTTTTGCATTCCAAACGAACAGACAGTCGACCATCACAATCTATGGGAAAGTTATTCCGGGAATGAACGATAAGGGAGACCTTCCTTTAATGGTGATGTCTCGCTCAAACATGCTTATAAAACAACGTTTAAAAGAGACAGGTGTATTTAAGGAATGTCACACAGAATTTTATTATTATTCATTGTAAGGCGAGATTGTGGTAAATTATTATATTTTGTATCAATTTATTAATTTTATGCTGCTGATATAATTTGTAGCTGTTTCTTTATTTTAGCAATAATTAATTCAACTTTAGTAACATTCATATTCCAATATTTTAATCTAAGCAATCACATAATAAAATTCATAATTTTATGGTTCCTTTTGAAGACTAATTAAAACATTTATATTAGATTGTCGATAATTATTGATATATATGAGGTCATTTTAAGAAAAAAACCAAATTATGTCTCAGATTTAATCCTATGAAATACATCTTTTTAATTCATTTTCTAAGGATGTCAATTTGTTACTGCACTTCGTTAGGTGAGCGAGAGAGCCGGCAACCTAACTTCAGAGTGTGTTTACGTGGGTTTTGGTGATTCAGTATCATCGAAACTCAGGCTCTGGAATGAACTATCTGCTGCTGTCTTTCCCGAGCGCTATGACATGTCCTTCTTTAAACGAGGTTTAAGAAGAGTATTTTCTTCACGGTAGGCAACGGCCTAGCTGTGCCCCTGGTATTGCAAAGGTCCATTTGCGGCAGTATCACTTACCATCAGGTGTGCTGCCTGCTCGTTTGCCACCATCGGCAATAAAAAAAAATAACTCACTGCATACACTTCACACTCCATTCACTTTCTTTATGGTAGGCAGCAACGTAGCAAAGGTCTATGAGCGGCAGTATCACTTATCATTAGGTGTTCTCTTTGCTCATTTGCCATCAACGGCAATATTAAAAAGATCATCATTTCAGCTTATCGCCGTCCACTGCTGAACTTAGGCCTACTTCATGTTACGCTACAGAGAGCGGCCCTGTACCGCCTGCATTCAATGACGTTCAGCAATCCTCAACGAAAAGATAAATTGTTAAAATGGCATGGTTTAACAGCAAACAAAACTATATACTTATGTAATAAAAAAAAAAATAGAGTTTGTATGAAATGTGTAGATCAAAGAATACGCCTTGGTCTTAATTTTCACGAAAAATCTATAATAATCTATAAGTGTATTCGAATCTTTAAGTAAATATATTGAGGGCGAAATTAATTCTCATCGTCCTCATCATTTCAGCCCACATACGTCCGACTATTGGGTTCGAGCCTCCTCCAAAATAGGTGGGAAATTGACCTTACTATACCATGCTGGTCAGACAGGTTGGTACAGAGTTTTATTTCGAGTTTTGCTTCTCTTGCATAGATGTTATATGCTGCATATATCCCTTAGTCGTCTTTTACGACATCCACAGGCAAGATAGGGAGTGCCCATTTATTTCTCCGCCACCACACAGAATTCTTAATTTTAGAATATTATTATTCCTTTGGATTATAGAGGTCTAGAGAATATAACTCTTTCCTAAAATATAATAAATTTTGACTTTTTTTTTTTGTGGGTGGGCTGCGGTCGGCGCGCCTCCGTACCACTCCGTCCGGGGCGACAGAGGGGCTTAAGCACGCAATTCCCGCGTCGTTGGGCCGACCACCGGAGCAGAGTTAACTTGTCATCAGTGGTCGGCCCGACGGAATACCCCCTACTTGGGGTACCCTCCCATCGACCGACGTCCCCCCCTCGGGGGTCCCCTCGGGTAGGACGTCGGTCTTTCCTCACGCGGTCGGCCTCTCGGCGGGTGACGGACTAATCCCCGGTCACGTCACCCGCGGCCTCGGCTAGGGCGGCATGAGGCGCAAATAAATTCTGACTGAGCCAGATGATATAAACATCAACAAATTACGAGATTAACTACTAGAGCAGCCATCACTCTTCAAATAATTAAGTACGTAAGTATTGAACGCTGTGATAACAGGTGACATGAAAACGAGTTTCCCCGCCATTCACCTACCGCGACAGTGGAGATAACGGAACCGTTCTATTGCTGGAGAGATTATCACAGTTGATCATAAACTTACTTCTTTATAGTACAATATTTGACGCCAATCAAAGTGTTTATGAAATGGGCTATTTCCTGATAATACTCATAAGATATCAAAGATAAGGATTAAGGACGGCAATTTATGACCAGTTAAGCTTTTTACAGTCATCAGATAAAATTTATTCAGAGGTATTTTATCGATATCAGATTATAAGGTCTTGGTTTTGAATCTTTTCTTCTCTCTTTGAATAGAGTACATGAACATTATAAAGTGTTCGGAACGTCGGGCAATCAATAATCCTACTTATAAACGCGAAAGTTTGTGAGTTATTGAAAATGTTTGTTGCTTTTTCACGCAAAAACTGCTGAATGGATTTTGTGAAACTTCACAATATTTCACATATCAGAATAAGACATAGGCTATAAATTATCTCGATATTCCCACGGGAAGGATAACTATGCGGGTAAAACCGCAGGTCGTTGTAGTCAAATATAAACGCGACAAAATCCGTAGTTTTATTTACAACTACCAACCCGCCTTCGCTTCGCTTCGGTTTTAGTCGCCTTACTAGCATAATTACCCTGGGAATACCAAGATAAAATATAGCCTAAGTTACCTCTTATATAGACAGCTACCTGGTAGTAAAATATTATCAAAGTCGGTCCAGCCGTTTTGAAGATTACCCAAAATAAACAGACAGACAAAAAATTTTTAAACTGGATTTTAGGCGTAGGTAACGTGCAAATAACCGTGTGAGCATGAAAAAAGCCCATTATTTTGACATTACAAACAGACACTTCAATTTTATTTGTTTGTATAGATGTGTAATACTCACGTAAACCTCAGAATAATGATTCTAGAGTGGTTAAGATCGTGATCGGTTGCCACAAATGGAATCTTGAGGCTATGCTATGTAAGCAATGAACGGATTGTATGAATGAGTGAAATGTCAAATATCCTGGACTGGCTAAAATCTGTCAAATGACATCATTGCATAATTATAAACACTATAGTCCATAAAATATAGGATGATCTCTGTGACAGTTGTCTCTGGTGCTGTCACGCTTACGATAAAGTCCGTAGTTTTTAATCGATAAAACTCTTTATTTTTATAATTGTGATTTTCTATTATAATTAAAATATAGTCAATGAAAATCTTTTTGAATTTATTTCAAACTAAAACAGTTTTTTGACTGTTTTAATTATTCAAAAGGATTACAATGAAGGTCTAGCTCACTATTATCGTCATCACTGGAACGTTCCTGCTAGAACATTTATCATTTTTTGCCAAAATAGGAACAGTCACTAGATCAATCGATCAATTACGACTGTTTTATAAATAAATAAGTCTAGTTTATTGACAATAATGCGTACATAATTATGTACTCTGAGACGAAAAATAGTTTTTTAACGTTTAAGTCAATTTATGTATTTTATTATGTAACTGTCTATGTATATATGTGTTTTAATTGTCAAAAATATGTTGAAAGTTTTATGTAGGTACTGTATTGGGTTTATTTCTTCTATGAATAATTTAATAAAGATCGGTTATCGATTTACGTATATCGACTGTCCCATCTCTTTTTTATTTTCAGTCCAGTATGACATTGTACATGCGTAAGCGTTATTTATGTATAAAATGTTTACTAGGTATTTCAGAACTTACGAGGTACATTTTAGGCATAAATATTAATATTTTTATATTTATAATATATTGCAATTCAGTTGCAATAAAACTGGCACGAAAAGAATGAAAATATATTTCATATAAAATGAAATTGTAAACATGTCGCTCGTTCAAATTTACTTCGTTGGTTTCGTTGACATCGTCACAGAGATCAAGCTATATTTTATGGACTATAGTGGTCGTCGAGCGGTCGAAATTCGGTCATAATTCATTTAAATTTATTTTTCTGCTACACAATTTTCTTTTAATTTTATTTATGTATAATTGTATATTGAGTAAGCTATGTTTCACTAATAACTAATATAAAAGTACAAATGTTTATTAGAAATTGTCATCATGACATTGACATCATGTGACATCAAAACGATCGTTTGACATTCAGTTCGACCCGATATTTTAACCGTAAACAAAAGTGTATAAACGTGTGTGTGTGTGTGTGTAGTGATTGAATAGTAGTATGCACAATACGTTTTTGACGTGACAATGTCTTATAATTCGATGGAGCCGGCTGCACAAACGAAAATACATGACATATGCGGCGTTACCTCGCTCTGAGGCGTTCCATTTAAGGCTTGATCCATACAAAATATCTATCAAACAAATAAAATTAAAATTTTCTTTTGAAAAATGAATCCATTCCATCAGTATTTTCTTATGACGTTGTCACGTTCAACTATCGTCAGTAAACCGACTTTACAGACAACCAATTATTTTTTTTGACGTGACAACGTCTTATAATTCGATGGAGCCGACTGCACACACGAAAAAACATGACGTATGCGGCGTTGCCTCGCTCTGAGGCGTTCCATTTAAGGCTTGATCCATACAAAATATCTATCAAACAAATAAAATTAAAATTTTCTTTTGAAAAATGAAACCATTCCATCAGTATTTTCTTATGACTTTTCACGTTCAACTATCGTCAGTAAACCGACTTTACAGACAACCGATTTTTTTTTAATGAATTTAATGTATTTCTAATGCATTATTATATGAAATTTCAGTTTTATGCATTTCTCCTGGTTATATACTTCAAGTGTGTCAATTTTCATACTTGTCCATCCACGTAATTCTACAGTCGTCTGTATACAGCTTTGGGCCGGTCTGTCCAAGGCAGTGCCACACTCTTGTAGAAAATCAACGCCTAAGTAGTAGCATTTAAGAGTGGTAGGACCACACTGTCGACAGTTATCTGTCTACAGCCACGGGCCGGTCCGTCCGGGGTAGTATCACACTCTCGCAGAAAATCAACGTCTGAGTAGTAGCGATTTATTACTGTGCTTCGTTCGGTGAGCGAAAGATCCGGAAGCCCAACTTTCTGAGGGTGTTTGCGTGTGGAGGGTTGTGGTAGTACCTTTGGTATCACCGAGCCTCAATGAACGCATTCACACTCCCTTCACTTTCTTCGCGGTAGGCAGCGGCCTTGTAAAGGTCTATGAGCGGCAGCAACACTTACCATCAGGTGTACTGTTTGCTCGTTTGCCACCGTTTGCAATAAAAAAAAAAGTTGGTTACTGCACTTCGTTCAGTCATTGAGCATGTGGTGACTTTTGGTGATGCCTCTAGTATCACTGAACCTCATTGCAGGCATTCAGACTACCTTCACTTTCTTCATGTATGTTACGTTATTTTTTTTTTTTATGGGTGGGCTATAGTAAGCGCACCGCAGTCCAGTCCGTCCGGGGCGATGAAAGGACGGCGCGCGGGCCCATAACCCACCCGTACCCACGTCACCTCGTTGTTGGGCCGACCACCGGAGCAGATGTGACTTGTCATCAGTGGTCGGCCCGATGGAAATGTTCCTAACGTCTTTACTCTGTGGCACAAAATAAACATTTTTCTTTCTTTCATTCTTCACGGTGTAGCGGCTTAGCAAAGCTCCATGACCGGCGATATCATTTACGATGTATGTTGTTTGCTTGTTTGTCACCAACAGCAATAAAGAAACATGCTTTAATTTCTCAATCATCATCACCGTAGTCCACATACGTCCCACTGTTGGGCTCGGCCCTCCTCCACAATGAGAGAGAATTTAACCTAGTATACCGTGCTGATCAGACATGTTGGTATAGGATTTCATTTCGAGTTTTCCTTCTCTTGTACAGATCTTATGTGCATATTATATCCTCTGTCTTTTACGACATCCACGGACAAGATAAGGGAGTGGTGAATTGTATTCTTAATCCGTCACTACACGGAAAATCTTAATAGTAATATAAAAAAGGACTGATGTAATTTTTTTTGACTTTACATACATATAATTAACGGACACAATTACATTCAGACTAAGAGAAACAATTCGAATCGCATAAACTGTTATCCTAAATGGGATTCGAACCCACGATACTGGCACGGTAGGTCAGTATATTAACCAATACGCTATCTGTGCATGGTTTATGTAAAAGCTCTTGTTTTTAGTAGCAAACTGTACAAATTCGATTCGAATACCGATTTATCAAATATTAAGAGTAACTCCGCTATTGTTATATCCGGCGCTTACGTTACAAAAGAATTTAAACATCATACAATGATCTTAAGATCTCTTAACGTCAATTTCGTAATTATAGTCGCATGTCAGTATAAATTCTTAATTATAGCAACTAAAGTATCGCTGTATCTTGAACGCCTTTGGCGAAATAGCAAACTCAATAACCGTTTCGTACGAAAAATATAACAAAAAACACTTTTAAACTACTTATTATGTGTTTACTATCTAATAGCGATCACCTCGTTAAAATAAAAAATCAACAGTTAGTACAGCCCAAGTGAATGTTTTTATTTAAATCATTTTAACAAATTATCGGGTTCTGTGGGACAATTTTATATTGAGCAGAACCCTTTTAGGAGTGGTAGGACCACACTGTCGACAGTTATCTGTCTACAGCCGCGGGCCGGTCCGTCCGGGGCAGTACCATGCTCTCGCAGAAAATCGACGTCTGAGTAGTAGCAATTTGTTACTGCGCTTCGTTCGGTGAGCGAGAGAGCCGGAAGCCCAACTTTCTGAGGGTGATTGCGTGTGGAGGGTTTTGGTGGTGCCCTTGGTATCACCGAGCCTCAATACACGCATTCACACTCCCTTCGCTTTCTTCGCGGTAGGCAACGGCCTTGTAAAGGTCCATGAGCGGCAGCAACACTTACCACCAGGTGTACTGTTTGCTCGTTTGCCACCGTTTGCAATAAAAAAAAAAAAAAACTCCGGTATTACTTAACTACTTCAAGTACAGTCATTTTAAATACCAAGTTTCTTTTTTTATTAGTATTTTCATATACGTATATTGCTATCATCACAATTCATATAGGTACATCCCACTGCTAGGATCGAGCTTCTTCCATATTGGGAGGAAAATTGTTCTGCTATGGTTCACGCTGGTCAGACGGCTTTGTACAGGGCTTTTTTTAATTCTCCTTTTCTTGCATAGATGTTGTATGCATATTATAATCTCTTAGTCGTATTTTATGACACCCACAGGCAAGAAAGGGGGTAGTGATTTGTATTCTTACTCCATTACTACACAGAAATAATAATATTGAACGCGGAAAAATATTGAACGCTGAAAAGTGTTAGTGATGTTAGGAAAAAAAATCAAATACAACTCCGCTAAAATTCGGATAATTAATTTTAATTCAAACGTGTACATATTAGACATTTTTATCTTCACTAACGCATCTTTACTTAATATTATAAATGCGAAAGTAAGGATGCTTGTTTGTTTGTTACGCTTTCACGCTTAAACTACCGAACCTATTTTAAAAATTCTCTCACCACTGGAAAGCTATAATATCAGGAAGTAACATAGGCTATATTTTATCCTGGTATTCCCACAGTAACGGGAACTACGGGGGTAAGGCGACCGAAGCCGTAGCGAAGCGAGGGCGGGTTGCTAGTTAAAACATAAGAATTATGTTTTTTAAGTTCGGTATTTTTTATTAAAGCGCAATGTATATTAACAAACGAACAAACAAACGTACTTTCGCATTTATAATATTATATTAGTAAGGATCTCTTTTTAATTGTTCCATAGTTGTGCAACACGTTATTGGGCATAATTTCTTCTCTGTCGGTTATATGAGGGGATAATTCTGTAATCGCCACGCTTGGCAAGCTTGGCAGGTTAGCGATCGCAGTGAGATATTATACATTTCCCAGCAGAGAGTTGTTGCCCGCTTTCCTAGTGAAACCTTAGCCGATTATTACGACTCTCACAGGCAAGCAAGGGGTGGTGACAATTGTATTCTTATCCTGTTGCCACAAGGTAACCAAATAATAACGATATAAGATGAAAATTTAAAATTGAACTATACCAACTCATCTGAAAAACGTGGTGAAACAATCAAATTCCTCAGAAGAATAAGTAAAATTGAACATATTGAATAATACACGAATTGAAATAAATAAAAAAAGGTATTACGTTCTCTTCAAAACGAATTATCAATTTAATCGAGTAATAGTACGTCTTTACATAATTTTGGAAAAGACCTGATACTCTTACACTGCTGGACCGATATTAACCAAATATAACTAAGAACCACCGCAAGGAAACTGGCTTTCAAAGGAAAGAAACCGTATCGAAATCGGTCCATGCGTTTGATAGCTACGATGCCACAGACAGACGTACACACACATATACAGATAGACATTGACGTCTATCTTATAGCATCCCTCTTTTTGCGTCGGGGGTTAAATTTTGAACAAATTCGTTTATACTTTGTGAAAGTTTTTCGTACGCAACTTGAATTCGAATCATCATCATCGCAGCCGACATACGTCCCACCATTGGGATCGGGTCTCCTCCTTAATGGGAGGAACTTTGACCTACTATACCATGCTGGTCAAACATGTTGGTTGGTTTAATTTCTAGTTTTCCTTCTCTTGCACAGATGTTATGTTATTGCTCTTAGTTGTCTTTTACGACATCCACGGCTAAGATAGGGAGTCCACACGGAACATTCGAATAACATACATCAATATTATCAATCAATCCTATCATTGACTTTTTTTTGAACAAAAACTTATATATAATTAGTTTTAATTCGTTAAAACATAAAGGATGCGGTTATTTATTGATTGCAATCGACAATTTGATTGATAAATGAAACTACAAAACATTCCTATTACATTATTTTTTATTGTATCTATCAATAATTGATTTTTAAACTAATCAAAACATAACAGATAAAATAAAATAAAAAAATAAATAAATTGTACAGCTATACCTAAAAGGAACAATCTATTTACACTGACATTCAAATGCTTAATATTTATAATTAGATTATATAATAAAAAATAGAGTTGAACCGATCGAAATTGTTCAATAGACTTATATCCGAACCAATCAGCCCGGTACCCATATACACAAATGAATGGTAAGATCGCTAACACGACCTTCGATGTAGGTATTTATCATCAAAGAAACTTGCACTGTGATGGATCTCTCCAAATAAGTCGGTTGTTACCTAAACGAACATAAATTCTATCTTCAATAATACCGTAGTAAAACCTCACAAAGTTCTGCAAATTTATACGGCCTTGTAAGAACTAATGCTGTCTCTTTTCAATGTATGATTGGAGAAAGGTGTAAAAGGGAAGCCGCATTGAAGTTCGAACCTCGCTAGCGGGACATCGACCAGCAGCTTTCAGAAAAACTTCGGCTGAGTATAACAGTGTTGTAACTTGAAAATTAGTTTTGAGATTTAATATTTTTTAAACTAAATTATAGATTGTTAATATATATTTTTTTACAGCTTTTATTTAACTTGCCCTGTTCGTATGGGACAAATCTTGCGAGTTAAATTAGAACCACTTCCTGTCATTAGATTAGCTTGAAATTTGGTTTACTTACGTAACTTTGATGACAATGCAATAATATGGTACCATGAAGATAATCTCAAGATGGCGTCAAAAGGTGACCATAGGAACTCCTAAATTAAACAAGATAAAACCGTCGAGTTTGGACTCGTTTAAATAGTCTTGACAAGCACTTTTTCTTCATTTTAGAGCATTTATATGAAAGCTTGTTTTTTAATTAGTATTTGTTAATTAGTATTTTTATTAATATCTTTCCGTGTGATGACGGAGTAAGAATGCAATTCACCACTCCTTTCTTCCATAGGTGTCATAAAAGGCGGCTAAGGGATAGCGTGTGCATATAAAAACTATGCAAGAGAAATAAACCTCAAAATAAAACCCTATACCAACCCGGTTGACCAGCTTGGTATAGTAGGTCAAACTTTGCTCTCAATCTGGAGGAGACTCGAACCAGTAGTGGGATGTATATGAGCTGTGATGATGATAATGATGGTGCCAAATAGTTTTTTTTATCCATGGAGTTTTGATGGTCTCTGCTTATTGCTTCACGAGGTATGATGAGACCATATCATGTTGTGGCTATCTTTAGAGCTTATGCGTTATAAAATAGTAGTATGGATATAAAAATCGGCTTATCGTTGATATATATATATATTTGTGGTAGGACCACACTATCGACAGTGCGGGCCGCGGGCCGGTCCGTCCGGGGTGGTACCACGCTCTCGCAGAAAATCGACGTCTGAGTAGTAGCATTTTGTTACTGCGCTTCGTTCAGTGAGCGAGAGAGCCGGAAGCCCAACTTTCTGAGGGTGTTCGCGTGTGGAGGGTGTTGGTGGTGCCTTTGGTATCACCGAGCCTCAATGCACGCATTCACACTCCCATCATTCCCTTCACGGTAGGCAGCGGCCTTGTAAAGGTCCATGAACGGCAGCAACACTTACCATCAGGTGTACTGTTTGTTCGTTTGCCACTGCTTGCAATAAAAAAAAAATATAATAAATCTATATAGTTACGCTGTAAAAGAGCAATATATTATAAATATAGCCAGTCCTTTAATTTACCATTACATTCATAAAAATGGTTCAGGAATCATCGCACGAACATGAGGTGACTCTCTCATGAGAAACTGATAATAACAATGTGATCCCCAACTGTCTGCTAACTATCGCGTTTGTGAAATTATTGCTTCTTAATAAAGTCTATGCCCAACAGTGACTGTCAAAAGTTTAGATACGTTTAGCAATTTTAGAAAAAAAAGTAAATGAATTATTTTGTCCTCTACAGCATGTTTATCTAAAAATGACTTATTATTACATACTAAAATAATAAAACACTAGCAATCTGATCTCGTTACGCTTCGCAGTAGTGAGATTTTAAACTAAAGTTCTCCGTATAGTTACGAATTAAGATCACAATTTACAAACCATCCCCTCTTCTCTTGCCTCAGCTCAATATTACTCTAACATGTCTTACCAGCGCGATACAGTAGGTCAATTTCCCTTAAATTGTGTAGGAAGCTCGAGCCCAACAGTAGGACTTATTATGAAATAACGATGATGTCATATACAGATAAACAATATTGCAACAATAATAAAAAAAAGTATTATACAATACTGTAGTAGACCAAGACAGTTTACGTCAGCGCAAGCTGCATCACTATAGTGCTACAGAGGTGATTGCCTGGCAAAATCATTTCATAGAACACTGACTACCATGACATAATGCGTATTGTATAAAATTACTTAAGTTACTAAATTAGGTTCATTAGAGAACTACATAAAACATTAACTCCGAAATAAATATTAAAAGAATTATAAAAATATCTAAACAACGTAACAAGTTACAATGCTATACCATTAAGGTAACTTGCCCCGTGGACATCGACAAAAACCGTGCAGCCTACGTGTGAATGTGTGCATATCGTCGTGTTAATACATAAACGCACACAACAATAACCGCATACCGACCGGCGCTGGCGCAGGAGAAACCGTGTGCTTTGCATTCAACACTCAGTTGTACAGCCACTTTTGAGGTCATCATACGCTTTATACAAAAACTTACATAACTTAAACGTCAAGTTATTCTAACTTATTTGTCAAATTCTATATAAAATATCGTGTAAAACAATTGTGTTTAGTTCTAAGTTTGTGTTAAGTGATTACAAGTTGATATTTATCGTGCATTCGTCAATTGTGTCGAAACGTGTTAGCTCAAGTTGGTTCAATTAAGTTTGTGTTAAGTAAAACAGTGATTATGTGATAACTTGATAAGATTGGGAGTGCTATGGAAGGATTTCACGGCGGTTGAAAATGTGGAAGATCATTTTCTACGTGAAATCGGTGAGGAAAAAGGATTGCCGTGTATAAGTGAGTCTTATTTGCATACAGATATAAAAGCTCAAGTTACAAATAAGTTTGCTAAGTTAGTGTTCATTTATGTTCAACGTGATTTGGAATTTTAGGAGACATTTGAGTTTTTTATTGCTTGCGGTCACTGTATATGTATAAACAGCAGTTTTTTGTTGAAAACCAGTGACATTAAGAAGTGGTAATCGCCGTTCATATTCTTTAGGTATAGGCACGACTATTTACAACATAATTTCTAATATCATAAAGTAGTAGGTGAACCTACTATTTCATCATCTCAACATCCCAACCTATACAAATCCCACTGTTGGGCTCGGGCTTCTTCCATTATAGGAGGGAAATTACTATAACATGCTTGTCAGACGTGTTAGTATAGGGTTTTGTTTCGAGTTTTCCTTCTCTTAGATATTATATGCATATTATCTACATCCCATAGTCGTCTTTTACGACACCCACGAGCAAGAGAGGGGATGGTGAATTGTATTCTTACTCCGTCATCACACGGACGCATTCTTTACATATAGCCCCCCCACTATTTCCAAAATATTTTTTAATAGCATAAAGTAGGAAACCTCCTACTTCTACTATTAGAAACTAAAATAGAGATATCAAGGAAAAATAGAGAAAATCGTATTCGCCGTGCTGTGCGGCTTCACTTTCCGTAGCATCTCTTATTTATCGGTTGCCTAGTCTACTTTCTGTCTTCTATATTCCATAGGAGAGAAATGGAGTCACTTTTTTCCATCTCTTCCAAACTTCTCCTGTTTAACATTTTTAATTAAATTGCGGGTCAGAACATGATAAACATCATTTCCCGGGACTACCTAAAGAGACCATTATAGTCTTCCATGAATACCATTATAGTTTCTGGATTATAGGAGTTATAATGGTGAATTCTCTGGTGGTATTAGTCCCTAAAAGAACAGATACTTCTTTTCATCCAAAATAGGAATTGAACACAAAACTTTCATGATCGGTATAGTAGTAGTTCACTCATTGAGATCAATATAATTTTTAATAAATTTTATCCATTATGTTCCATTCAAAAATCAATAAGTCTACATTAAAATTTTAGTATGGAAAAGTTTATATTATTTTTTAAATACATTGAACCTAAGCCACACGAGGTTTCTTTTACACTAAATATCCGATTCTTTGAGGACGCTAAGGCTATAAAACATAACATTGCAACAAATAGTAACAGAGTAGTGACCATAAATGTCAACGAAGCTGACAAAACAGGGTACCCAAGCCAACCGCAGAGCAGCTTGTGGCGTGCTGAATGTGAGTGGCGATATTGCAATCTTGAATGCCCTAAAGAGTCAGCCGGGGCCTCGTATCCAGCTCGCCTATATTGGATTGCTGGAGTAGAAACCGAATCGCAGGATTCTCAACTCTGGCTTGCCTTAACTGGCTGGTCTCAGAGTGGTCGCCATAGCTATATGCTTGGGGATGGAAGTGTTATTTTCAAGAGAATCACTATGGGAAAACCAATGCGGGTTTCCGTTGGTAAGGGACTTGCGATGGTGAAACAGGCGCGGCACCGCTCTACACTCGCAGCCACTTGCACCAATGTTGTCCCTTGTTGCCCATATGGCCTGCGTGTCTGTGGCGACCGTTTTCTTGGCATTCAATGAGTTGGCGAGTCACTGTCTGCTACCGTTCAATACAATGCAAAAATTGAAGGCAGAGGACAGATTGAAGGCAGAGGACAGATTAAAGGTAAAAAGTTTAAGTTAAACTAGTAAATCTTACCTCCAACCCCATAATCAGATATTAGATACCATCATCACCCTACAGTTTTAGACCTACGTCCTAAGTTGCGTCCGATTCGTGTTCGCCATTCCAGAACGTTTCTTCCGTAATGGTTCTCGATTCGATGAGCGATGTTCCCATTGCCATTTCAACGTGCTAATTCTTCGGCTATGTCAGTTACACCCGTTCTTCTACGGATTTATCATGCAGAGAAATACCGAGCATAGCCCGCTCCACACAACGTTGAGCGACTTGAAATCTTCTCATGAGGCCAACATTTAGTGACCACGTTACCACTGGTGTTAATGGTGGATTGCAATCTAATAGGTTATTAATCACTTCCAAATTACCTAGCTCCTTTCTATAGAGTTAGTTTCTTAAAAGAAGGCACACATTTCGATGGCATTTTCTTCTAAATTCTTGATTGCGATAGATACAAACATTAGAGGATTATAAGCGATACGGCCGAAATATGGCTGAGTTCCTTACCTTTTGAGGACAAAATAAAATTGAATCTATAAATTAACTGGCGACCGATTAAGAATATAATTCACCACTCCCTAGATAGATATGCAGGTAATATCAATGCAATAGAAGAAAAATACGTAACGAAACCTTATACCAACACGTCTAACCAGTGTGGTATAATAGGTCAACAGTAGAGGAGACCCGGGCTCACCAGCATGACGTATATGGGCTGAGACGATGATGATGCTGAATAAATTAACTTTCAAGGTCTTTCTACTATATCAACGTAGGTTATTTTATTATGGGTTCTTATAGTGTAATGGCAGAAGAAATAAACTTCTATTACACGGGCCAGATTTTATTTCAAGTATTCCTTTTTTACAGTGACGTCATATGTTTGTATTCTTTAGTCATTTTACGATAATTGCAATAAAGAATCCTTGAATTGAATTCAGACTCTATATCTACACTGGAATAATGTTAAAATAATCTTAAACTATTCACTCGAAGATAATTATCCAAACGACATGATAATATATTGAAAAACCAATTATCATTCATCATCAACCCATTTATTTTTCTTCATCTCCAATCAGAATGAAAGGGGTTTTTGATTATGATCATTTACGTAAAAATTGTCAATAAAATCGATGCCTACCTACCAGTTTCTGCCTCAGACAAGCATTTGAACTTTCACATTCCTAACATTAGTAATACTGGTAGAAAAATGTACATTATAATAAAAACAAGTATTGTACGACTTTTTCTAACAGTGCTTGTATTTTATGATTAAAACTTCACTTAAAATGATTTTTCTTTATTGGTTTTTTTAACAGGTGTTGGATATATTTGGGAATTTAGACTGGTGCATTTTACTAGTTGAGAAATTAATTCATGTCAACATTTTTTTTTCATTTTTATTTAATAAACTAATAAGTTTACCCTTACCACCCCCTCACTTGCCCGTGGGTGTCGTAAAAGACGACTAAGGGATTTAATATGCATACAATAATAAGAGAAGGAAAACTTGAAATAAAACCCTATGCCAACACGCCTGACTAGCGCGGTATAGTAGGTCAATTTCCCTCCCATAATGGAGGAGGCTCGAGCCCAACAGTGGGACGTAGAAGGCCTGAGATGATGTTTATGATGATCATGAAGCTTACATTTTCTTTTTCAATTAAATGTAATTGTAATATATTATGAAGGTATAGATATAATTTCTTAATAGAGTTTTGAAGCCTTCGCTAAAAATTACACGTTCCTATAGAAATTGTCACTCCCCATTTGTCTAATGAGAATCTAAAAATTCTGTAACATCAATCAGTCAGTAAATTATATCAATTCAGTAATCTCTCTTTGAAATTGCTCGCAGCGCCACCTACCGGTTCCAATGATTTATCTAAACTATTCTCGAATACTACAATATCTAAAACGGCAAAACACTCACGTGCTGAGATCGATTACGTCGACCCGGGTTTCGAGCATGTCCGATGCTCATCATCAGGGCGAGTGCGCAGCGGCGTCCGCGAGGCCCCGGCGTGCACGCCGGCGTGCAAACCCGGGTCGACGTAATCGATCTCAGCACGTGAGTGTTTTACCGTTTTAGATATTGTAATATTCTCGAATACATCGGCACAGCCATAAAAATCATTAAAATCGGTCCAACTGTTTAAAAGGAGCTCAATTACAAACACGAACAGAAGATTTACATATTTAAAGATAATTCTGCAGTAGGTTTAAGGATTGTTTTAAGGACTGTCCTACGTGGAGTTCAAACACAAGACGCTCTATATGACAGAGCGCTACTTAGGTATTTACAACTACGCCAAATGTGCATTTGATTGGGCCTTATTGAGTCCAATGTGGCTTTATGTAGGTCAAATTATAAGAATTATAACACAAGCTGTGCTCTTAATTTGACCATGTCGGGTATAACGGTATATCAGTATTTGTATGTGTATCTACGTATGTCGGAAGGTAAAGATAAATTCAAACTTCCTTTATAGTTAATTTTGTATTATATGTATATAATGGCGAAACAAAAGAGTGAATTTGTGTGCTAATATCAAACTTAGATAACTGAATTTGTGTGCTTATATCTTTAAACGAGTAATTCTTGTATATATATATATATTTTCAGGATCTCGGTAACGGCTCCAATGATTTTGATGAAACTTAGCATACTCTAGGTTTCGGCGCCAAAAAATCGATCTAGCTAGGTTTTATTTATAGAAAATGTTGTTTTGTCGGTGTTTTTTGACAAAACAATACAGTGACATTAAATTTTAAAAGAATATGAATTCAAATTTCGCCGTCAACGTCAAGAATTATAATAGCTCAGTTGAGCAGTTGTCTAGTTTTCTTTTTGTTTTATTTTGGCATTCAAACAGTGTGGGATCGAATCTCGGTATTATTATTATTCTCTTTTTGTAATTTTTGATTTTTTTGTCATTATTTTATTTCTATTTTTTATTAATAGGTATATATCTAAATAAGTTCGGCAAAAATACAACAAAAATATACCGAGCAAAGCTCGGTCAACCAGATATTCAAACTTATATATTATGTGTATTATCACAGCTCATAAATGCCCTACTGCTGGCCGAGCCTTCTCTACAATGGGAGGGCAATCGATCTAGTATCCCACACTGGTTAGATGGGTTGCATTTTATTTCTTGCGCAGTTGCTTAAATTGTAGTAGGACTGTACTGTTGACAGTTGTCTGTCCACAGCCACGGGCCGGTCCGTCCGTGGTAGTACCACAATCTTGCAGAAAATGGACGTCCGAGTAGTAGCAATTTGTTACTGCGCTTCGTTCGGTGAGTGAGAGAACCGGCAGTTCAATTTTCTGAGGGTGTTTGGGTGTGGTGGGTTTTAATGATACCTTTAGTATCACCGAACCTCATTGCATGCATTCGCACTCCCTTCCCTTTCTCCGCGGTAGGCAGCGGCTTTGCAAAGGTCTATGAGCGACAGCAAGACTCACCATCAGGTGCACTGTTTGCTCGTTTGCCACCACTGGCAAAAAAATATGCATAATATTTTTCTTATCGTCTTTTACCATGCACTTACATTTAAGACACACGCACTTTTACGACGATTTTTATTTTATTTATTTTGTACATTATGAAAGACTTACAGCTAGTTATATCTAAATAGACTAATTGTTAATATTTCTGTTAGCTAATTACAAGTCTTCACTTATAGTAATGGTATAATTGATTGAGAGAGAGCATTCTGACTACCTATATGTAATATAAATAGAATAGAATAGAATAACATTTATTGTCACATAATAACTAATAATTATAATACATGTTTTTAATTAATTTTGACAATAGGGGAATGCTCAGCATTGTGCTGCATAGAAATTATGCAGGGCTGGTTTTCAGCAAACCCCTTTCCTCAAACATATAAGAAAGAAAAAATAACAAAAAAAAAGAAAAGAAAAAAGAAAAAGGAATAAAATAACTTACAATAAGAATGATAACAATGTAAATAACATTAATGAATTGAATTATGAAGGATGTGCTTTTGTATGATGAGTTCGCTTTTCCATTTTTGTGTCTATGAGTGTTGAGTGTTTGTTTGCGTGTGTGAACGTGTGTATGTGTGTGCGTATGCGTGTATGTGGGCAGCGATTGACGTATCTATTTGTTGCAAATTTGTAGGTTATGTCATGTTTTCAATTACTTACAATACATTCACATTAGAATGCATTTACTTATGTTAGACTAATAAAAAAAATCTTGGCTTAAAATCCTACGTGCTACATTTATATTTGTCATATATGGGTCAAAATTATGCTGTTTATTTAGATTATTAAAGCCTCTGCTTGCGCGTATCATAAGACAATTTTGCCTATAATTTGTTGCTGCACATATTATCTATAATAGTGGATGGAAACGATTAGATTTGAATGGTACATTAAAATTAATTTTATATAGGAGATAGCATCTATACAAGAGAAGGAAAACTCAAAATTAAACTCTATACCAACCCGTCAGACTAGCGGGGTACAGTAGCTCGACATCCCTCTTATTATAGAGGAGGCTCGAGCCCAACAATGGGACTTTATGGGACGTATATGAGCTGGGATGATGATTTACTTTGATGAAGTTTTCACTTCTGCCGTGGCACATATCAATTTTTGTTTTTCTCTCATATAGTGTTGGCGCCTACAATAATTAGAATTTTATTACATGGTATACTTTGGAAAAATACTGTAATATTACAAACGGAGGTAATAAGTGGAATCTGATATTACCATATTTTAAACCAGAATGTAGAGTAGGGCATATCTATGTCGCCATTCTATCGTCTTATACGCGAGGGAAAGCTAATTTGTCAGTATCAAACCGGTAAGCCGGTTTCGTGTAGCCAACTACGTATAAACGATTTTATTCGTCGTAACTAATACTTGACTTGAATGCATAACTGATAATTTTGTTGATTGGCAATACTGGTGATAGTTATCTATCTGAGGTCCTAAGTGGTTAGTTCAATTAGGGTACCAAACTGTCGCATCAAAGATTGCAACAGTAATTTACTACTATGCTTTGTTTATTTTGGTGAGTACCTGTGCCTGATGCGGCCTTAGCCGCGGTCGCGGGTGATTGGACCGGGAAGTTAGTCCGTCACCCACCGAGAGGCCGACGTCCCTGAACGGCAAACGGACGTCGGTCGAGGAGAGGGTACTCCTCAAGGGGTATTCCGTCGGGTCGACCACTGACGATAAGTCAACCTGCACTGGTGGTCGGCCCAACGACGAAGGCGACATGTCACGGGTGGGTTACGAGGTCGCGCGCCGCCCCTCTTTCTCTCCGGACGAAGCCGGGGGGCGGATGTGCTGACCGTAGCCCACCCTTAAAAAAATAATAAAGAAGCCGCGGCCACGGGTGATTGAACCGGGGAGTAGTTCGTTACCCGCAGAGAGCTTGACCGCGCGGGGGTGACGCTCCTTTGTCGGGGGCTCCTTGACGCCCGTCAGGCTGGCCACGGACGTCAAGCCAGTATGGTACCAGTGATCAAGAAAACTACAATGAATAGTTAACCATCATAAACTATAAACAAATCTCGTTATCATCTATGCGTCCAATTTTGTTGCTTGTAATTTTGCTGAAAGCTGAATATACATAGTTTCGTCTTTGCTTTGGAGATCAATGTACGTACTACAAAAAAGGCATGAAAAATAAAACATTTTAGTTGTTTTCAAAGTGGCCGATGCGTTGAAACGGTTATATTTTAAAGTAAATGTCAACTTTTTTCTTAAATATCAAAGGCGCATTCGTTCTTTACAAAAATAAATTTCAAAATTTGGCACAAACATAATTAATATCAGTGAAATGTATAAATTTATTTTTTTATTAGTTTCTAACGAGTTTTTGTGAGATAACTCATTGCGAAATCATGTAAATGGTGACAACGATAAAGTAATAGAAATATTATAATTATAAAATATTTATAGACGTGTTTGGGTAGTTATGGTGGACTAGCCTGGGTCGATGTTATCAAGAGCTACTTATCTTAACCATGATAACGTAATTTAACTAAGGATTATTTTGTAATAACTGTTTGAATACCTTTTTTTTTAATTAGTACGTAGATTGGCATTAGCATATTCCGTGTGGTGACGGAGTAAGAATATAATTGACTCCTATCTATCTTGCCGTGGATATCCAAAAGATGATTGAGGGATATAATATGTATATAACGTCTATTTAAGAGAAGGCACATACGAAATAAAATCCAGCGTGGTATAGAAGGTCAATATCCCATCTAATATAAGCCCAGCAGTGGGACGTACATGAGCTGGGATTATGAAATGATGATGCCATTCAACTTGCCTTCTGGACAGATTGTAAATGACGATTTGGAGGATATTTTTTCATACTTGATCTTGTCAATATTTTAATCTTTTATGCTACTGTTCCTTTAATTATGCAAGTTTAAATTTATTGTATGTTTGTTAAGGTAGTCATTTTGAATTTTTAGAATGTTATTATTATTTGCCGTGTGGTGACGGGGTAAGAATACAATTCAATACTATCTTACCCGTGGGTGTTATAGAAGCCGATTAAGGGATATATTGTGCATTATAACAACTATATATGAAAAGGAAAAATCGAAATAAAACCTACCGACCCGTTTGTGGGCCGACCACTGAGGACAAGGAATTCGGCACTGGTGATCTGCTCAACGACGAAGGCGACGTGGGTACGGGTGGGTTATGGGCCCGCGCGCTGTTATTTCGTCACTCCGGATAGAATAAACGGCATGTGGGCCACCAAAAAAAAAAAAAATGCCGACCCATTTGACCAGCATGGTATAGTAGGTGAAATACCCTGTGGAGGAGGCTCGAGACCAGCAGTAGGAGTAGGAGGTATATGCTGTAAAGAATAATTGCTATACTGTGAAGAATGCTATAAAGAATGCTATACTGTAAAGAATAATTAATATAATGAAAAATAAAGCAATTAAAAATGAACCAAATAATTGTTATTTATTTTAAGATAGAGAGCGTGTTACAAGAACACAATTCGTATTTGTAACATAATGGGTTTCAAACATTAAGAATTTAAACAAGCCAAGGACGTGGGAGTTTCGTATAGAATTTAACATCGACGGTATTCAAATTACAACAATGTAGAAAGAATACTGGTTTCACGGGTAAAATCTCGAACGGGAGTCAACTACATATTGTGCGAGATTGCCGGAAGGGTGAGACGTGCAATAATGGTAGTTTTTTTACCGGCTATGTTTGCAATAAGTTATTACAAACCGGCATCCGTTTTCGTGCAAAATGTAACACGATTTAAATAAATATATACAAAAAAAGGAAGAAAACATTTATTCTGTTCTCGTTAAATCAAATAAAAACACAAATATAACTAAATAAAAGAGCTTCTTACTAATTTAATTTTAACAAGAAACAAAATAGACTATTGGCTCAGCTCATGGTTCGTCTTAAAGAAATAACGCTGGTATTCTGTCATCACTTGGTATATATGTACATATTATAAATAATTCATCATCATCATTTCAACTCATATATGTTCCAATGTTAGGCTCAAACCTCCTCCACGATAGGAGGGAAATTGACCTTACTATACCATGCTGGTCAGACAGATTGGTATAGGCTTTTATTTCAAGTTTTACTTCTCTTGCATGGATATTGCATGCATCATCATCACAGCTTGTATACGTTCCACTACTGGGCTCAAGCCTTCTCCATATTGGAAGGGAAATTACTATACTACGCTGGTCAGGTGGGTTGGTATAAGGTTTTATGTAGAGTTTTCCTTTTCTAGCAATATTGTTTTCTGAATATTATATCCCTTAATAATATTTTGCGACACCCAGGGATAAGAAATTGTATTCTTATTCTGTCACTGTGTGTGTGTGTATTTTATACTTTTAATGTATTTCGGTGTTTAGGTAAATATTTAATCGATATAGACCATGAAAATATTAAAAACGTTGACAATAATATTTATTTTTCTTTAAAGGCTTTGTTCTTTTTTGATGTTTTGTCAGACATATCTTTTGATTTGATCAGTAATATTCGTGATGCAGATCAAAGACAATAATGCAGAGATAAATCTAACGTCTAATCAATACTGAGAGATCTGATCTTCGACGAGTTCTCACGAAAACGATACCCTATTATTTGCGAAATGATATGGACGAAATATAGGGTGAAGCGAACTATTGTTAACTTTAATAGAAATGAGTTATTGTCTTCGTCAAATTATATCATAAGGTATATATTATTGAAATTGTATACTCAAGTTTTATATTTTTGATGTGCAAGTCCCGTCTAAAGATTGCGTGCATCGAATTATCAAATCTGCTTTTTTTTCTAATCTGCTATTGGCTTACGAGGCTATTGACCTTTTTCGATTTGAGATTAAAGAGGTCGATAATAATTAACTTCATATAATTTAAGTGATTAAGAACTTAACGAGTGAGAAAGTCATTTTTTTAATAAAAAAATCATTTAGTGAGTAAGTAAGCCATTTAATGAGCAAAAAAGTCACTTGGTACTAGGTGTCCCATATGTCCGTCGAACTGAAAAAAAAATTATAAAAAAACTATGAACAATATTAAATTTTTATTTATTGTTTAGTAATTTACATTATAAGGGAATTATTTTTTAAAATCACATCATATAAATGTGCTCCATTTCGTTCTTGGCACTTCTGTGTGTATAAAAGTGATTAATTAGTTAATGGGTAAGGTAAAAAGTTCGGGAAACTTAAAAGGATTTTCTCGTCCAATATTCCGCAGTGTCTGATAACAAAAGTTTATAACCAGTGTGTATTACTATCGATGATATGCGCTACTGAAACGTGGTCTCTAAATGTCGGTCTAATAAAAAGGCTCTAACTCGCTCAACGTGCCCTGTAGAGGTCTATGCTCGGTATTTCTGTACGTGATAAAATCAGAAAACGGCAATCCCTAGTAAACGGGATGGCGATTGCACTTTGTGTCATAAATTCGCCCAAAATAATGCAGTTGCTTATTCTCCTGGTGAACTGGCATTGGTGGAAAATTTAGGTATTTTAATCCATGGCGATATACATGTAGTGTAAGGTAGTGTAAATAATACATCTAATAAATTAAGTTAAATGCACAATTTAACATTTATTGTATCTTAATAATATTCCCTAGATCGATGAGAGCCGGCTTTATTCAATAATACCCACAAAATAAACTGAGCAACACGTAAATATACATACCATTTTATGGATATTATTGCGTTTGTATTTGTTTTTTGATTGCCCAACGTTTCGAATACTTTACAGCGTTCACAGTAACGATGCACAGGCCTGAAGAAGTTTTGATTTCAAAATATTCCTTTTTTATTATCACAATAACACCTTACAATGCAAAAAGGGGGTAAACTATGACATAAAATCATATTTTTTTTTTTTGGGGGTGGATTACGGTCGGCGCACTCCTCACACTACTCCGTCTGGGGCGACAGAGGGGCGTAAGCACGCACACTCATAACCGTCATTTTCGTCGTTGGGCCGACCACCGGTGCAGGATGACTTAACGTCAGTGGTCAGCCCGACGGAATACCCCCTTGAGGGGTACCCTCCAATCGACCGACGTTCGCCCCTCTGCATCGGTCTTTCCTCACGCGGTCGGCCTCTCGAAAATGATATCCCTACTACGATTTGGGGTAATTGTACATTAGCCGGTTCTAACTTCATTGCAAATTGCGTGCAAACCTGTCCTATCGTTTTGGCGAGAAATAGCAGGACATGTGCATTATAAACTTTCGCATTTACGCTATTAATATAACTAGTTCACTGTTGTTTACACCGGGCAAACAATTTAAACAGGATGGCAACTCTTGATACTCTGATAAAACAAGTGGGATCGACTGTTAGGGGCGACACTAGCGCACAACAATTGATTAGTGAGAATAAAACAATGATCGAAAATCATCACTTGTTTATTCATCATTTCTGTATCCTACTGCTGGGCTCGAGCCTCCTCCATAATGGGAGGGAAATTGACTTACCACGACTTACCCTGGTTAGACGGTTTGGTATATCGTCACTAGTATATGATATTAATTCCAATATATTTTGCCAATTATTATTTTTTCTATAGAACAGTTCAGGAACTGACGTTCTAGATAAATTATAACAGTACAGCACACATGTTTCCTTCCAATACGAAGAATTTGATATTAATCGCAAAAAAATGCCAGGGCTATCACTTCCTTAAATACCTCTATATGACAGCGAACAGTTAATCAAATTATTAATTCTTCGACAACTATGTACTTGACTGAATATCATTCAGCTTATTGTAGCTGCTGCTACCTTGCTAACGGAGTTCGCAAGATATTGCAGAATAACAGTGTTATGCTATCAATTTTTGGAGTACTGAAATAATAACCTGAGTTTTTTTATGAAACAACTGTGAACAGTGTGGTCCTACACCACACTGTTCACAGTCGTCTGTCTACAGCCGCGAGCCGGTCCGTCCGGGGTCGCAGAAAATATACGTCTGAGTAGTTAAGTGTGCTGTTTGCTCGTTTATGGAATTAGAATTGGCTGTTGAATTGTACTTTTAACACACTATTTTATGGAGGATGCGATATAGGTAATGAAATTTTTATCATCATCATCATTTCAGCCTATCGTCGTCCACTGCTGGAGGTAGGCCTTCCTCATGTTACGCTACAAAGTGCGGTCTTGTGCCGCCTGCATCCAACGACGTCCAGCAATTTTCACCAGGTCGTCGGTCCACTTAGTGGGGGGCCGTCCTACACTGCGTCGTCCAATACGTGATCGCCACTCGAGAACCTTTCTTCTCCAGCGGTTGTCGGTTCGTCGAGCGATGTGGCCTGCCTATTGCCACTTCAGCGTGTTAACTCTTCGTGCTATGTCGGTTACACCCATTCTTCTGCGGATTTTCGTATTTCGGATTCAATCTCGCAGAGAAATCCCGAGCGTAGCCCGTTCCATAGCACAGTGAGCGACTTTGGGCCTTGTTATGAGACCTATATTTAGGGACCACGTGTCTGTTCTATGAAATTTTTATAGCTTTTCTTTTTTTTATGGAATGACTACACTCTGAGCTAAGGAAATAATCCATGTATCGCGGGGGACTTATGACAACAACATTTTGCGGATCGCACCAAGTATTATTCTGCATGGAAATCGAACTACCGTCGCTGGCATAGTAGCTTATCCACTACGCCATCTGTGCAATCTGTCACCTGCTTTTTAACTGTATGTTATCTAACGGATTTAAGCTTATTGAATCTATAAAGGTTGGCCTTAATATGGCGTATAAAATAGCGGACATAACAGTCATTTTTCATGGTAATATTTTGAAAGGTAAATTATTTTCTATGGTTTAATGCTTAAATTTATGAAAGGAAATGAATTAATTTTAGTTATGGTTGTTATATTTTATCATCTTGTGAAGGAGTTAGAATACACTTCATCACCCCCTTTCTTCCTCGAAAAAGTCGTAAAAGACGACTAAGGGATATGATATGCAGATAACACCTATGTAAGAGGTGGCAGACCCGAAATAAAAAATCTTAGTCGTCTTTTACGACATTCACGGGAAAGGCAGGAACTCCTTCTAAATTGCTGAACCGATTTTGATGAACTTTTTTGTGTGTATTCAAGTGGGTTCGAGAATGGTTTAGATCAATATTTGCACTGCGATCGATTTCAAAGAGAATTCTTTTTCTTATTTGAACAGAACAGCGTTTGTTGGGTCAGCTAGTATTTTATAAATATGTTTCATAATAATTAATTATTGGAATTAATCTATACCAATAAATAAAATTGGAGTGTCTGTTTGTAATGTCAAAATAATAGGCTTTTTTCATGCTCACACGGTTATTTGCACGACACCTATGCCTAAAATAGCGATTAAAAAATTTTTGTCTGTCTGTCTGTTTGTTCCGGGTAATCTTCTATACGGCTGGACCGATTTCAAAAATTCTTTCACCAATGGAAAGCTATAATATCAGGGCGTAAACTAGGCTATATTTTATCCCGGTATTCCCACGGGAACGGGAACTACGCGGGTAAAACGACTATAACCTATAACCGAAGCGAAGTGAGGGCGGGTTGCTAGTATTATATATAATTATATAGTAATTGAACATGTAAATTTTTGTATGAATAAATAGAATATAATAAAAATTAAGTACCTACTAAAAGACATCTACTAAATTACTGTTGGATAATTTAGTCATAACAATTATTATTTAAATGATATGCAAAATTAATTTCTTGACATTATCTATAAGTGCGTAATAATATACGTACGTACAATATTAACAACTAACAACCCGCCCTCGCTTCGCTTTGGTTTCAGTCGCCTTACCCGCGTAGTTCGCGTTCCCGTGAGAATACCGGGATAAAATATAGCCTAGTGGCACTTTCACGAGTGGTAGGACCACACTGTAGACAGTTATCTGTCTACAGCCGCGGGCCGGTCCGTCCGGGGTAGTACCACACTCTCGCAGAAAATCGACGTCTGAGTAGTAGCAATTTGTTAATGCACTTCGTTCGGTGAGCGAGAGAGCTGGAAGCCCAACTTTCTGAGGGTGTTTGCGTGTGGAGGGTTTTGGTGGTGCCCTTGGTATCACCAAGCCTCAATGCACGCATTCACACTCCCTCCACTCGCTCACCAAACGAACTCACTCCCTTCTTCGCGGTAGGCAGCGGCCTTGTAAAGGTCCATGAGCGACAGCAACACTTACCATCAGGTGTACTGTTTGCTCGTTTGCCACCGTTTGCAATAAAAAAAAAAAGGTTTACGCCCTGATATTATAGCTTTCCATTGGTGAAAGAATTTTTGAAATCGGTCCAGCCGTTTTGAAGATTACCGGGAACAAACAGACAGACAGACAGACAAAAAAAAATTAAAGTGATTTTTAGGCATGTGTATAGTGCAAATAACCGTATGAGCATGAAAAAACCTATTATTTTGACATTACAAACAGACACTCCACTTTTATTTATTGGTATAGAATAGCAACCCGCTCTCGCTTCGCTTCGGTTTCAGTCGCATTACCCGCGCAGCTCTCGTTCCCGTAAGAATACCGGGATAAAATATAGCCTATGTTACTCCCTGGTATTATAGCTTTCCATTGGTGAAAGAATTTTTGAAATCAGTACAGTGGTTTAAGCGTGAAAGTGTAACAAACAAATAAACAAACAAACTTACTTTCGCATTTATAATATTAGTAAGGATTACAATATAATGCGTGCGCTTCGCTGTTATCACAGCTTATATAGATCCTACTGTTGGGCTAGAGTTTCCTCTAGGGATGTGACTTGGAGGGAAAATAATCGATTTTTTAAATAATCGATTTTTTGTTCTTTAAAATAAATGGATTATAAAATAATCGATTAATTAAGAATAAATAATCGATTATAAAATAATCGATTTTTCTCCTAACAGGATTATGATAACATTTTTTTTTTAGGAAATGTGAGCTTTATTTCCAAATATAGTATGAAACAATCGTGATGACTTTTTTTTTAGGAAATCTGATAGTGAATAATCGATTAAATTCAATCGAATTTCGAATAATAAAAAATCGATTAATAATCAATTTTTATTTTGATAATCGATTGTAAAAATCAATTATTACAAATTTTTTTTTTTCACATCCCTATCCCTATCCCAACTTCCCACCCATTGTGGAGGAAACTTGCCTCCACAATGGGTGGGAAGAACCTACTACACCACAATGGTCAAACTCGTTGGTATAGTTTTATTTCGAGTTTTCATTCTCTTGCATATATGTTACATGCATACTCGTATTAGTCGTCTTTTACGACACACACGAGCAAGAAAGATGGTGGTGAATTTTATTCTTACTCCGCTAACACATAGAGAGCGTGCTTTTATTTATATGTTATACTAGCAACCCGCCCTCGCTTCGCTTCGGTTATAGGTTATAGTCGTTTTACCCGCGTAGTTCCCGTTCCCGTGGGAATACCGGGATAAAATATAGCCTAGTTTACTCCCTGATATTATAGCTTTCCCTTGGTGAAAGAATTTTTGAAATCGGTCTAGCCGTTTTGAAGATTACTCGGAACAAACAAACAGAAAAAAAATTAAAGTGATTTTTAGGCATATGTATAATGCAAATAACCATGTGAGTATGAAAAAAGCCTATTATTTTGACATTACAAACAGACACTCATTTTATTTATTGGTATAGGATATATGTTATAAACTAGCAACCCACCCTCGCTTCGCTTCGGTTATAGGTTATAGTCGTTTTACCTGCGTAGTTCCCGTTCCCGTGGGAATACCGAGATAAAATATAGCCTAGTTTACGCCCTGATAGCTTTCCATTGGTGAAGGAATTTTTGAAATCGGTCCAGCCGTTTTGAAGATTACCCAGAACAAACAGACAGACAGACAGACAAATATTTTTTAATTGCTATTTTAGGCATAGGTGTCGTGCAAATAACCGTGTGTGCTCACACGGTTGAAAAAAGCCTATTATTTTGACATTACAAACAGACACTCCAATTTTATTTATGGGTATAGATAAAAAAAAAATACAGATTATATCGCGTTTGTATTTGATTTGCCGACATTTCGAAAACTTTTCAGCGTTCATATTTATGACAGGACTAAAGTCTGTATATTATATACTTTGTTTCTTACTATACCTACGATCTAGATGGGGGAGGTTTATTGTATTTTTACTACCTCACCCACTTTGCTCACCCTATACCAATTGAACAGGGTATGACCCGTCAAAAAATAATAATAAAAATAATACCCTTTTTTTGCGGGTGGGTTAAGGTCGTCGCGCTCCTCGCACCACTCCATCCGGGGCGTCAGAGGTCAGAGGGGCGTAAGCACGCACACCCACAACCCACCCACGATGCACGTCACTTTCGTCGTTGGGCCGACCACCGGAGTAGGGTTACTTGTCATCAGTGGTCGGCTCAACGGAATACTCCCTATTTGGGATACCCTCCGACCGACGTCCCTCCAAAAAAAAATACCTGCAAAGTATCTAGATTTTCTTAGTTATATGGTGACTATTAGCCTATCGACTAACATTTTTGAAAATCTGCTTAGCATAATTTCATCACATATACGTCCCACTGTCGGGATCGAGTCTCCTCTACAATAGGGAGGGAAAATGACCTTACCATGCTGGTCAGACAAGTTGGTATAGAGTTTGGAGTGGTAGGACCACACTGTCGACAGTTAGTTGTCTACAGCCGCGGGCCGGTCCGTCCGGGGTACTTTACTGCGCTTCGTTCGGTGAGTGAGAGAGCCGGAAGCCCAACTTTCTGAGGGTGTTTGCGTGTGGAGGGTTTTGGTATCACCGAGTCTCAATGCACGCATTCACACTCCCTTCACTTTCTTCGCGGTAGGCAGCGGCCTTGTAAAGGTCTATGAGCGGCAGCAACACTTACCATCAGGTGTACTGTCTGCTCGTTTGCCATCGTTTGCAATAAAAAAAAAAAAGAGTTTTGTTTCGAGTTTTCTATCTCTTGCATAGATATTATATACATATTATATCCCTTAGTCGTCTTTGACGACATCCACGGGCAAGATACGGAGCGGTGAATTGTATTCTTATTCCGTCACCAGGATACACATAATATATTCGACATATTATGAAAAAATTAAAACGTATTAAACATTTTATCACCTGCTTAATCCGCGCAGGAAATATCACCTATATTTTTGACATTTACGATTATATAAAGCTAAGATAACATTAAATTTCATTAAATGATCACCCATCTATAAAAATGACTATGACAATCTCGTTTAACCTCATTAATTGTTAACGGCCAATGAACTGGCTATGAACGCTTCAATAAAATACTAATTGTAGTACATGTATGGTTTTATCCGATCCGGTGGTAGTATATTAGATTATTAGTTAGTTTTTAAATATAATTACTATTAATTTTAATGTTTAATAATTACTAACCATAAACAATATATTTTTTTCATATAGAATCATTTTCTTCTTACACTGGCAATAAATTTTGTATCAAAATGTGGGTCAATATTTAATAACTAATTTCTGTATCGGGTAGATAATTATAAATTTTCTGCAGTAACGATGACTTGTTGGACGTGAGACATCTTAGTCCACCCGTGACCATAAACGCTGTAAAGTGTTCGAAACGTCGGGTAATCAAAAATCAAATACAAACGCGATAAAATCCGTAAAGTAGTTTTATTTAAAATGGTTTTATTGTGTTTGTATTTGGTTTTTGATTGCCCGATATTTCGAACGTTTTTCAGTGTTTATAGCCACGGGCGGGCATAAGATGTCTCACGTCTAATAAGGCATCGTTATTACAGACATACCCGCTACAGAATCAATTTATTAAATGTGACCCACATTTTGTTACAAATTTATTGCCAGTATAAAGATAATTTGATTTTATATGAAAAAATTATATTGTTTTTGTTTAGTAATTATTAATCATTAATTTGTAGTAGTTTTTATATTATGACAATGTATTAATTTAAACTTAACAAATGTGATATACTACCATCGGATCGGAACGCGTCCACTCGGAGAAAGATCCTCTCTTGTCCATAAGTCATATCATATTTACTGCACCCATTTTATTTGTACTGTTAGACATGGTTTGTGAGAGTTCAGAGCTTCGTATCAGTCCAATCTAATAGTGTATTTACCTAAATAAATTGTAAATAAATCATCAACCTGTTCTTATTAAAATTACTTGGAATCAAAATAATATAAATGTCTTCCAACGTACATATTGCACAAATATTGACAAAAAGACATCATTATAAGTAAAACTAATTTAAGGATTTTATCGCGCCTGATTTCATTTTTGATTTTCCTACGTTCTGTTAGCGTGTATATAATTACCAAGAGAAAACACTATTTGCGTATAGCGACACATTTTGAATAAGGACATTTTAAATTAGTACTGGCAACACAGAGAGATATTTATTCAATGTTTAACTGACTACAGACGGGCATTCAATTGTCGGCTACCGGCGAGCAAAGTGCTCTCGAGTCACAAACCTAGACTATTGTACAGAGTGTGAATAAAGTATTTATATGAGTACAAGAGGGTTGATTCTTTCAGTTCCGAACACTTTTCACGGTTCATGGTCACGGGCGCGCGGGCGAACTAATGTGTCTCATAACCAACAAGATATCGTTATTATTAGTGATGTCGAACTATCGATAGTGTAACTATAATTGTAACTATCAGTAACCATAGTGTAACTATCTATAATTGACCTCGAAAGTCAAGTTAGGATATCGATAGAATTATTCATATAATCGAGACATTTTTTTTATTGCATACGGTGGCAAACGAGCAAATAGTACACCTGATGGAAATTGTTGCTGTCGCTCATGGACCTTTGTAAGGCGGCTGCTTATCGCGAAAGAAGTGAAGGGAATGTGTGTGTGTGTGTGTGTGTGTGCGTGTGCGTGTGCGTGTGCGAGTGCGTGTGCGAGTGCGTGTGCGAGTGCGTGTGCGTGTGCGTGTGCGTGCGCGGGTGTGTGCGTGCGTGCGCGCGTGCGCGCGCGTGCGTGCGTGCGTGTGTGCGTGCGTGCGTGCGTGCGTGCGTGCGTGCGTGCGTAAGTGCGTGCGTGCGTAAGTGCGTGCGTGCGTGCGTGTGTGCGTGCGTGTGTGTGTGTGTGCGTGCAATAAGGTTCGATGATACTAAAGGCATCACTAAAACCCAACACATACAATCACCCTTAGAAAGTTGGGTATCTGGCTCCCTAACTCACCGAACGGAGCGCAGAAATAAATTGCTACTCGGACGTCGTTTTTTTGCAAGTGTATGGTACTACCTGGGACGGACCGGCCCGCGGCTGTAGACAGACAACTGTCAACAGTGTGTTCCTACCACTATTAAACTATCAATAGTATGGACACTATTTTCGTCCATGATAACTTTACTATCGATACTATTCCCAAATATTGTCACAGAATCGCTAGAATATCGATAGTCTATCGATAATATAGCAGTCCATCGATCGGCATCACTAGTTATTACAGAGATTAGGCGGAGCAGCTCATAGAAATATTAATACTTAATACTTATAAATTTTTCTGTGGAGCAGCTATTAGGTAAAGTTGGCTCAGGTAGATGACTAAGAGATATACATTATATCTCTTAGTCATCCTTTACAACACATATGAACAAAGTAAGCGTTGTAATATAAACCAGTATTTACATCATTATCGAAGTTAAATCCTACCGTTATATGTAATTTACTTAACTAATATATACTGTATCAACCGGGCAAGTATGCAATAACATAAAAACAAGAGAAATCAACATTATCTCATTATGCAGCCGAGAACATAAAAGAAATGGAGGCGCCTTAACAACGTAATTTAATATTTTACGACCCGGCTTATGTAAATATGTGATATCAATGTGTTTAGATAAATGGAGTACCAAAATAAGCTTTGAAATTATTATTTTGAGTGTGGGAAATGTTCATAATAAGTTTATAGCACTTATAGGCCTAGGATTAAAGGTGTGGTCAAACAGCGGACGGGGCTCCATCCGACGTCCTCGTCACGTCCTCAACGAAGAGGACGACAATATCACACTCGCTCAACAAAGAGCCTACACGGCCCGCGAGGCCTTAACAAATAAATATCCGCGGTTCCGCCCTCGCCGTCGAGGTGCGAAACCGCGCCGCGCAAAAGTCACGACTAAAAACGTGGGCACGCCCACTTTGCCTCCAGCGACGCCCCAAGCCGAGGTCCGTTCCCCACAGGGGGAGCCCTTGGGCGATGTCGCTTAGCATACTTTTCTCCGGGTTGAGAGCCCTCAGCGCTCACCCATAGTCCGCATCAAGCTGTCAAGGCCATCTGCGGCGAACAGCTGTACACACAAAAAAAAAAAAAAAAAAAGCGGACAGGGCGAGATGGCTACGGAGAGCTGACGAGACGGCGGCGTGTCCTAGATGTCACACGGCAGACTGCTTTCAAGGATTGCGTCGGTCGCACCGGTGTAATTTCTCAATGTTGTATAAAATATACACCTCCAGAGCTTTCCATCGGGCACGACGTGCAGCTATTTATAAATAACTGTTAAATCTAATACTCTTAAAAACACAACGTGTATTTTTTTTTTTGCGTATGCATAGCTGTTAGCAGGCTTTCACAGCTTTACCCGGACTTGAGCGGTGAGGCTTGAGCTCTCAATTCGAACAACGTGTAGTATCGTGCTCATGCCCCATTCACGTCCTCTCCCGCCGTAATCTTTTTGTATTAATGCCGGTAGCCATAGTGACGTGTAGCGACCGCTAACCGAGCGCCGAACGAGTCGCTGACCCAACAGACGTTGTTCTGTTCAAATCTAATAAAATAGTTAAAGGAATTCATCTTTTAATCTATCGCAGTGTCACCTACCAGTTCCAATTATTAATCTAAACTATTCTCATATCCATCGAAAGAGCCACAAAAATCATCACAGTCAGTTCAGCCGATTAGAAGTAGTTCAAATATAAACACACGAACAGAAGATTTATATATAAAAAAATTTGTACACCTGTTTACGTAGCGCCAGCGTCTCGTCGCCGTCCCGCTCTTTTCGCTATTTGATCAAACCTTAAGTTTGTTATTATCAATATAGTTGTATTTATAACACAGATCAATGGAGTAGATATTTTTTAAGCCGTGATGAAATGGTTTTACATTGATACAGTTTACGAGTAGGCTTTTTCTTTTACGCGTTTTGATAGTCAAATATTACGCTAAGCTCCGGTGAAGATAAAAAGTATGATGAAACTAATAATATACGCGCTACAGTTTGTATGTTGTATTTAAAAGATTTTCCTGTGGTGATAGAGTGAGAATACAATTCACTGCCCCCTCTCTTGCCCGTGAGTGTCGTAAAAGACGACTAAGGGATATAAAACGCATATAATATCTATGCAAGAGAAGGAAAACTCGAAAAAAAACCCGTCTGATGAGTGTGGTATAGTAGGTCAATTGCCCTCCCATTGTGGAGGAAGCAGGTAGGTTCCGTCCTCCCGCGACTATGGACGTTGGAAAGTGTTCGAAACGTCAGGCATTCAAATCTATACCAATAAATAAAATTGGAGTGTCTGTTTATAATGTCAAAATAATAGGCTTTTTTCATGCTCACACGGTTATTTGCACGACACCTATGCCTAAAATACAGATTAAAAGATTTTTGTCTGTCTGTCTGTCTGTCTGTTTGTTTCGGATAATCTTCAAAACGGCTGGACCAATTTCAAAAACTCTTTCACCAATGGAAAGCTATAATATCAGGGCGTAAACTAGGATATATTTTATCCCGGTATTCCCACGGGAACGGGAACTACGCGGGTAAAACGACTATAACCTATAACCGAAACGAAGCGAGGGCGGGTTGCTAGTTACAAATATAAATAAATTAATTAAAAAAAAAATAGTACTTAATTTAATACTAAAGAAGGTATTTAACTTTGACCTTGAATAACTTTTGAATCAGTGGATTCATCGAAAAATGATATCAGACCTTTTATGTAGAGCCGAAGCGAAGCGAGGGTGGGTTGCTAATATCAAATAAAAACTCAATAAATTATATATACCATCTTATATTATTTTATTTTATAAAATTTGTTTACATTAACTTAAAGTGGAATTTAAGATACCCCGACGTTTTGCTCATTAGTTTCAATACTCATGTTATATTGGTTCAACCTATTATGGTCCATTAGGCCCAGTTTTAGACTGTGCTTGTTATTGAGAGTTATTTCAGAATATCTGACTTATAATCCTATTAACACGCTGCTCTACCTAGAATTGCAAATTGGGTTTTCACTAGTAACGAGGGCATATATTTTCGGTCATCAGTATTATAAATTAGTTTTGATTTTATTTTTTTAACCGACTTCAAAAAAAGGAGGAGGTTCTCAATTCGTCGGGATTTTTTTATGTATGTTCACCGATTAGTCAAAGACGCCTGGACCGATTTGCAAAATTCTTTTTTGTTTGATAGGGTTTTCCGTGTGGTGACGGAGTAAGAATACAATTCACCACTCCCTGTCTTGCCCGTGGATGTCGTAAGAGACGACTATGGGATATAATATGCACATACCATCTGTCTAAGAGAAGGAAAATTCGAAACGAAACCCTATACCAACATGTCTGACCAGCATGGTATAGTAGGTCAAATTTCCTCCCATTGTGGAGGAGGCCCGAGCCCAACAGTGGCACGTATGTGGGCTGCGATGATGATGATGTTTGATAGGGTATACTTCCTAGGTGGTCTCATAGTCATCAGGTCAGGATCTCATGATGGTATCTTTGAGAAATTGGTGGAATTCTTAAAATGTATAGGCAATTTTAACGTTTTTCTTATAGTTCGTAAAGTTTTTGCTTTTTAGTTTACTGTTTGAAGTCGGTTTTTGTTTTTGTTAAAAGTTAGTTATTTCTGTTAGAAATTTATCCTATAGTGGTATCGATGGTTTAACTGCACAGATGGCGTAGTGGTTAAGATAGCGACCTACAGCGCCAGTGTCGGGAGTTCGAATCTCACGCGGGACAACACTTTGTGCGATCCACAAATTGTTGTTCTGAGTCTGGATGTAATTTATGTCCGTTAATTATATGTTTGTAAAGTCCCCCGCAATACAAGGATTATTTCTTAGTGTCTTGTTGTCTTGAATAAATAAAAAAAAAATAAAAGATTACTTTTATTTTTCATTATTATCTGCTACTAACAACCCGCCCTTGCTTAGCTTCGGTTTCAGTCGCTTAAACCCGCGTAGTTCCCGTTCCTGAAGGAATACCGGGATAAAATATAGCCTATGTTACTCCCTGATATTATAGCTTTCCATTGGTGAAAGAATTTTTGAAATCGGTTCAGTGGTTTAAGCGTGAAAGCGTTACAAACAAACAAACATCCTTACTTTCGCATTTATAATATTAGTATGGATTATCATGAGAAGTATTTTATTTTATTCGTCGTTTTAGTATTGTTCAATGCTGCAAAATAAGGCTGCAAAATAACTTACCTATTGGTACATTCCTATTTTTGTTTGACAAAGATTTGTGCTTAGTAGTGAAATTCGTGCTCAGCTAAAAAGCATTTAGTAGAACCACATTGTCGATAGTCGTTTGTCCGTCCGGCGTAGAACCATTCTATTACAGAAAATCTACATCTGAGTAGTAGTAGTTTGTTACTGCACTTACTTCGATGAGCGAGAGAACTGAAGGAGTAACTTTCCAAGGGTGTTTGCGTGTGATGAGTTTTGGTGATGCCTTTAATATCACCGAAACTAATTGCACGCATACACAAATTAATGTTTTTTTTTTTATTGCAAGCAGTGGCAAACGAGCAAACAGTACACCTGATGGTAAGTGTTGCTGCCGCTCGTGGACCTTTACATGACCGCTGCCTACCGCGATGAAAGTGAAGGGAATGTGAATGCATGCATTGAGGCTCGGTGATACCAAAGGCATCATCAAAACCCTCTACACGCGAACACCCTCAGAAAGTTGGGCTTCCGGCTCTCTCGCTCACCGAACGAAGCGCAGTAACAAAATGCTACTACTCAGACGTCGATTTTCTTCGAGAGCGTGGTACTACCCCGGACGGACCGGCCCGCGGCTGTAGACAGATAACTGTCGATAGTGTGGTCCTACTACTAGTGAGTCTGGATGTAGGTAATTTGTGTCCGTTAAATATATATTTAGAAAGAAAGAAAGAAATTTTATTTTGTAAACCTCACACAATATAGACACCAACGTAAGAAATAACAACTACTAACTAAAAACAAGGAGTCGAATATGTGAGGCCAAAATATGGTGCCCATCTCAGCTTATGGTACAGTAAATATGATACTACACCGCTGATATTCTGATGGGCCCGTACAATCAAGTCGCGGAAGTAACAATATATCCAAAACAAATGTATTTAAAAATAGTTAAACAGTAATATTTGAAATAGTAACATTAAATTAAGAATAAAATTAAAAAAAAAAAAATAATATATCATCATCATCATCATCTTGCTCTTATCCCAATTACTTGGGGTCGACGCAATATGTCATCTGTTTTGACATATTGCAAAAAGTTTCGGCAATGACTTTTATGACCGGCCGCCTGCCTGACGTCAACCCTCCTTGGGAATGTAATCGTTGACCCAAATGGTACCAGATGGAGTTGGTCCGGGTCAATCTAGGGCACTTAGCCGTCTTTTACGACACCCACGAGCAAAGCAAGGGTTGGTAGTATTCGAAGCCGCTACCACACAGCAATATATAAATTTCTAAATTCCCTCGCAGTACATGGATTATTTCCCTAGTGCAGGGTGGTGTCTTTCAGAAAAAAAATTACACTCCCTTCATTTTCTTCACAGTAGAGAACGTCCTAGTAAAAGTCCATGAGCGACAGAATCACTCACCAACAGCTGTTTTCTCGTTTGCAACAGCAATAAAAGAAGCGATATAAAACTAAGGAGTGTCTATGACAGTACTTATTATTTCAATGTTCAATCATTAGCATTTGAATAATTATGTGAGTAATTATTAACAAGCGTTCTCACGTAACTTATTTCAGTGAAAGTTGTCCAATGTAATGTATTTTCTTTTAACTAATAAAAACTTATCATAGCTTAATGAAACGGAAATTAATATTGTCTTGTCAATTATTCTTAGCAATTAAAATGAAGTACGAAAGTATGTGTCTAAATCAGTGGTTTCCAAACTTTTAGATTGCATATATGGCGTAGAATTTAATATACCTATCGTGCCAGTGTCTCGGGAAATGTCACTCAGGAAAACACTTTGTGCGATCCACAAATTGTAGTTCTGAGTCTGGATGTAATTTGTGTCCATTAATTATGTTTGTAAAGTTCCCCGCAAGATAAGGATTATTTCCATAGTGCAGAGCGTTGTTTTTTTTTTAAATAATTAAAAAGACTGCGTCATCCGCAGCGGTTGTCGGCTCGTCGAGTGATATGGTCTGCCCATTGCCACTTCAGCGTATAATTCGTAAAATCATTTGTCTTGATTCTTTAGTTATATAAATCTTTGCCGTCAGTACTCATACGCAGCCCACTACTGAGCTGGAGCCTCCTCTGCTATGCGAGGGTAATTAACATACTATATCACGCATGCATATTATAATCCCTTTTACGACATCCATGAGCTCTCAAGAAATAGGGTGGTGATTTGTATTCTTACTCCGTCACCACAGGGACAAGTCATGATAATTACATTCTTCATGATGCATCCATTCTCGTTCCAACCATTTATTTTACTTTTGACACATGCTTTAGGACGTAACTGCTTCATTATACGGAATTATTAACTTTGAAACGAGTGAACAGAGAAATATATAAACTGCGCAATAATATTTATATATCTTAATTATTACCCACTAAATACATTAATATGCCGTAAATAGCTCTATTCATAAAATTTAAGTGATAATTCATTTCCGTTATAAAAAAAGTTACGTTCTATCGCATCTAGTGACAGGATCAAAAGTATTCGGTGCAAACTAATGAATCGCAAATAATCGATTACACTTATTTGCAGTTAAGTCAGCTGACAACTGAGTTTTGAATTGTTGTAATAGACAACACGTTAAAATTGTATCGGGGAGATATAAAAATCTTCTCATCATACCTATAACATGAAATAAAACAACCAAAATATTTTAATATTATTTTATTATAACGAATCGTCGAATTCTTCATACGAACTCGAATCGTCGCTTGAATCATCTGCAGTGTTTATTATTAACTCTTGTGTAGGTATGTTGTCAAATTCAATTTCCCGATCCCAATCAGAGAATATTATATTTTTTGTCTTGTTGACGACACTCGCCCAGTTTTCAGGCGTCACACTAGCACATGCGTTTTTTAAAAGTTCAAGCATTTTATTTGCTGTGAAAGGAGGAGTTGTATTGTTTCTTGCGGCGTGTCCTTTGACTTGTGCCCAGATCATTTCAATTGGATTATATTGACAGTGGTACGGAGGAATTCTGATTACAACATGCCCATATTCTGCTGCCATTTCGTCGATGACATATCGTTTTGGCTGCTTTTTACTTTTTAATATTTTAAGTAATTCTACTTTTAGTAGGGATTCGTCCACATCTTCCCTATTATCACGAAGCCAGTTTATAATCTCGTGTTTTTTGTTGGCCTGTGTTGGCATTTTATTAATTTGGCGAGAGTGATAGGGTGCATTATCAATAAATATTGTTGATGGCTCTTCAAGTGATGTAAGCATTTCTCTGAACCACTTTTCATACACGTCCGCATTCATCTCCTCATGATAGTCTCCTGTTTTTTTTTATTTGAACGCTAACAGAGCGTCTGGTACAAATCCCTTTGTAGTTCCCGCATGGCAAATGATGAGGCGTTCACCTTTCCCCATTGGCACTGCAGAAGTAGAAGCAGCAGTATCGTCAGTCCAACCTTTTGGTATGGAATGATTGGTATTGAGCCAAGTTTCATCTGTGAAAACGACATTCGACCAGTCTTCTATTTTCTTCGCTTGTCTTAAAAATTCACAGCGAGACAAGGCTATATCACGACGTTCCATTAAAATTTTTCTTTTGTCGGATTTCTTATACAAGAACCCGATTTGGTGCAGCACCTTTGACAAAGAAGATTTTTGACCACGAAACAAGCCACAATTTCGTAGAGACGCTACTAATTTTTTCAAAGTAGGAATCTCTTTGCTTGTGTAATAATTGTATATATGACGACGAATAGCATCAGTATCAAAACTGTCAATTGCTGTCACTTTACGGGGCTGACGTTTTTTCTTAGGCGTAGATAGCTTGTTCTGTTCAATACCACTACTACCATAGGCTTCTTTAGTGATTTTCGCCACCGTTGGGGCACTAATACCTAATGCTGCTGCAACATGGTCTCTAACTTGGGTTACTGGTATAAGGAATCCGCCATTGCGGCTTTCCTTTTCAAAAAATTCACGAAGCCGCAGCACTAACTCTCTGGATTGTCCTTTAAGCACCATACCTTTCGGCATTTTGCAAGTAAAATCTTACTGGGAGGAACGATACGCTCAACTCAATCAAAGTAAGAACAATGAAATCAATACGGTGGAATATAAATACTCAACACAGCGTATGAAAAATATGAAAGAGCACTCAGCGAACAGAAATGTGACTAGCACGGGAGTCTTGTTGCGAGTGAGACAGACAACACAACAAAATGGCGTCGCCGGCGCGCCGTTCAGTGTTGCCAATTCGGCTTAAAAAAAAAGGGGTAGGCTGGATGAGAAAATTAGTGATTTACTACCGCAGACGAGGGCGCCATTGTCTCTAAGTAAAGTTTGGAGCAGCGGACCCCGCTTAATGGAAAAATGCTTCATAAAGTAGTTATTTTTTATTTTGCAAAGTACAAAGTAAAATATTTTGGGAGGACTGAATTAGTGGGTATGCAAAAATTAATGTGCCCAAATAACAAATATATTTACAGAAGTGAAGTTTTTAAATAATATGAAATATGTATTTAAGCAAAAATAAAATATCCGTGTTAAATCGATTAAAAGTTCTTCCTGACTAAAATCGATTATTACAAAACATAGTATCCGTAATACATTGGTACAACACTAATTGATCAGAATTCGACCTGTCAAAAGTAAAATAATTGGTTGGAACGAGTATAGTCTATCGACACTGTAGAATATAGTAAAGATGACGCCCATAATTGCCGATTAAAATTTAACTCTTACTTCAAATTGTATTCTTAGTTCAAAATGTATTTTTACTTCAAATTGTATTCTTACTTCATATTGTATTCTTACTTTAAATTATTATATTCTTATTTCGTTATCACACGAAATTTATTCAAATAATATTCGTTCTTTTTCATGCTTACACTTATTCCTAAAAATCAATTTATGTTTCTTGTCTCTGTTTGTTTGTTCCGGGTAATCTTCTAAAGGGCTGAACGGATTTTAATAATATTTTACTACCATGTAAAATTTTCCCGGTTCGGGAATTAACCCCGCGGCCTCCTGGAATGTAATCGCGTAATATTTTAGAAGATATTGGAGATTTCATAATATATTATTCGCGTGCTTTTTCAGAGCGCAATTCATAAGGATTTTCTCCAAAAGGTTTATTGTTTTTTATACAAAAACAGATCAACAATTTGAGGTAGCACATTCTGCTCAGTTATTTATTTAATCCTAAAAATACAGGGATGTAAAAATAAGTAATATCGTTTCTTTGAAACCATATATTTTCATGATAACGCTGGGATTATTTTTATGTATGATTTGAATAATATTATTATTTGAATGCACATATAGCATAGATGTCTAAGTAGTGGGTTCAATACTGGGTGGGGGTTTTGTACTATACAAATAGTATATAGTATTCTAAGTATTGCGTTGGTTATCCACAGAGGAAGATTTTTTGTATGATCCATAAATGATTATTTTGAGTCCGCCTCTTTTTTTTTTGGGGGTGGGTTACGGTCGGCGCATTCCTCGCCCCACTCCATCCGGGACGACAGAGGGACGTAAGCACGCACACCCTTAACGCACCCGTATAGCACGTCGCCTTCTTCATTGGGTCGACCACCGGTTCAGAGTTCCTTGACTTCAGTCGTCGACCCGGCGGAATACCCCTAGGGAGTGCCCTCTCCCGTCGACGTCCCCTACCGGGACGCCAAACGCCCTCGCGAGGCTAACCTCATCGCGGGTGCCAGGACTATATCCCCGGTCCGGTCACCCGCATTTTGAGTCCGCCTGCGATTGCATAGACGCATACAAAAGGATGGCACAGTGATTAGCACATCGGACTACCGTGCCAAGCGTCGTAGGTTTGTTTGCCACATAGGATAATATTTGGATAATATTTTTCCGTGTGGTGACGGACTAAGAATACAATTCGCCACTCCCTATCTTGCCCGTGGATGTCGTAAGAGACGATTAAGGGATATAATATGCACATAACATCTGTGCAAGAGAAGGAAGACTCGAAACAAAACCCTATACCAACATGTCTGACCAGCATGGTATAGTAGGTCAAATTCCCTCACCGCTGGATGAAACGAAAGCACGGCAACCTGACCTTCCGGATGACGCAGGTACTTACCGGACACGGGGTCTTTGGTAAGTACCTGCATAGAATCAGGCGTGAGGAGGCCCCCGGATGCCATGAGTGTGGCGCGCCAAATGATGATGTGCGTCACACCCTGGAGATATGTCCCGCCTGGGGGCCTCAGCGCCGCGACCTGTCGGCGGTCATAGGAACGGGCCTGTCGTTGTTGACCATCATAACAAAGATGCTTGACAGCGACAGGTGCTGGTTGGCGATGGCCTCTTTTTGCGAGGAGGTCATTGCCCGGAAGGAGGCCGCGGAGCGGGAACGCGAGGCACTTGCGTCCGCTAACTCGCTCCGTAGGCGGCGGCCAGGGAGGGGGAGGCGCCGATATGCGCGTCTCCTCCCACCGCCTTGAGTGACGACAGGACGTGGCCCGACGGCCTTGCGTAGGAGTGTCGGGGATCGAATGTCATTAGACGATCTCTCCGGCACTCCGTAAAAGCGCGGTAGGGACCGCTGTTGGTTTTAGTGGGTATTCCGGTTGCATAGGCGACTGGTGAGTCCCACACACCCCCCTCGTCTGTTGCCGGCGAGGGGTAGTGCGTAAATTGCATTTCCACAGCGTTAACAAAAAAAAAAAAAAAAAAGGTCAAATTCCCTCCCATTATGGTGGAGGCCTGAGCCCAACAGTGGGACGTATGTGGGCTGCGATGATGATGATGATAATATTTGGTGCGATTCACAAACTGTATGGATGTACATAATTTGTGTCCGTTAATTGTATGTTTTTAAATTCCCCAGTAACACAAAGATTATTTCCTTAGTGCAGGGTGAAGTGTAAGTTTCTTTCTTTAGTGTTATTTCTTTAGTGACTTCATAAAAAAATGTGTTTTTTTTAATACTTGTATTAAACAAACAAATTTTTGTATGTATTTGTAAAATCCCCGTGACGTAAGGGGTTACAGTGTAAAAATATTAATTAATTTTGTGTGATGGCGGAGTAAGAATATTAATATAGTATTCTGTATGTATACATCACCTATCTTGCCTCACCCTCATCGTCATACGTCCTACTGTTCGGTTCAAGTCTCCTCCATAATAGAAGGGAAGTTGGCCTATTGTACCACGCTGGTTAAACGGATTGGGTTTTATTTTGAGTTCACCATCTCATGCATAGATGTTATGTGCATATCATATCACTTAGTCGCCTTTTACGATACCCCTGGGTAAGGTTGGTGGTGAATTGTATTCTTACTCCGTCACCACACGGAAAGCGTGGCTATTATAACTATTATCCACTGCACTTTTATAGGCTGATGGCTAGATGAATCTGTGTACTAAACTCAAGCCAATTAGTAAGCAGATATTCCTGTCCCCGATGCCGCCCTAGCAGAGGCTGCGAGTGATTGGACCGAGGATTCAGTCCGACACCCGCGGAGAGGTTAGCCTCGCGACGGCGATTGGCGTCCCAATAGGGGATGTCGATGGGAGAGAGAGCCGTCGGGTCGACCACTGAAGTCAAGGAACGCTGCACCGGTGGTCGACCCAACGACAAAGGCGACATGCTATATGGGTGGGTTACGGGTGTGCGTGCTTATGCCCCTCTGTCGCTCCGGACGGAGTCGGACGAGGAATGCGCTGACCGTAGAAAAAAAAGCAGCTATTACAAAATAAACAGCAACACCATTTTGTCAAGTTTTGATTTATTTTCATGCTTCTGTCGCTTATTATTGCTCATGTTATATGTATGTGTAACATTAAAAGCTGTAAATATCACAATTTTAATACACAACGACAGTGGAATACTAAAATAAACGTGTCCGCTAAACTGCACCATAAAATTAAAATGGCCTCTTTGTCCGTAAACCTGCCCCAGTGAGTCAAATTGTGAGACGAATTAATACAGCAACGATTTTTGTTATATACATAAACCGTTTGCAATGCAATAAAGATAATATATTTTTTTTATTATTATCCTTTTGCGTTCTTCGTGTTGTGACGGAGTAAGAATACAATTCACAACTCCCTATCTTGTCCATGGATATCGTAAATGACGACTAATGGATATAATATGGATAGGTATAACATCTGTGCAAGAGAAGGAAAACTCTATATAAAACCTTATTTCAACACGTCCGAACAGCGTGGAATAGTAAGTCATTTATCTTCCCATTGTGGAGGAGGTTTGAGCCCAACAGTGGGAGTTTTATAAGCTGAGATGATGATCAATACTGATTTGTTGGGCTTAGTCATGTTTATTTTTTTGGATACCTACCTCCGTCAACTTCAAAAAAGTGACAACGCACTTAGGCAGTAGCCTAACCAGTTACAGCAAAATATGTTTTTTCGTTTTGCCACGACTATTACTATTTGATATCCGCAAACCATGCATTGATGTAAGAATACATTTGGGCTTGGGTCTCCTCTCATGAATTTGATCTACTATACTATGCTGGTCAGATATGTCGGTATAGGGTTTCATTTCGAAGTTGCTTTCTTTTGCATAGATGTTATGTGCGTATTATATCCCTTATTCACCTTTTACGACATCCATGGACAAGATAGAGAATGGTGAATTGTATTCTTACTCCATCACCACACGGAAATTGAGGACACTAACTCTAGGTAATTTAACCAAATTTAGCTATGTAATTTCTGATCCCAAATAATTGTGATCGAGTCATATTTCGTGCGAATTTCACAAGAAAATTTTGCAAAAAATCTCCTTAAAACTTTTTCGCCCAAATTAACATTAAACTCGCAGCCATCATTGGCAGTGACTTGCAAAAACCTTTTCTAGAGCGTAATTTTCTAAAATTTTTAATATATATTAAATTATGAAATGAAATGTTTTGTAACATTATTTTAGATATTAACATTAGCGTGACAAACAAAAAATGTTCCGTGTGGTGACGGAGTAAGAATACAATTCACCACTCCCTTTCTTGCCCGTGGGTATCGTAAAAGGCAGTAAGGAGATATAATATGCGTGTCGCAGTATCATTACCTCTGGCACCATATCATAATAGTTTTTAAAAATCAATCGATTACGGAAACGTCAAGTATTATAATTGAGCGTGTTCGATACAATGTTGGCAATGATTTTCGATGTTTGTCGTTTGACCGTTAACGTTTGAAACATTACCAAGCTTTTGTTATTATGAGCGGTCCGTTGAATACTCAGTTGGGAACGAGACTCGAGAGCGATCGGTCGTTGTTGCTGCCAGGTTGTATTAAATTCACCGCGCTTCCCAAACTCTTAATTTATCCGTCGGCATACGTAATCATTAGTTATAATACAAAATTGTGTTAACGCTAATCATTGAATATAGTTTAAAAGCAGCCATCCGAAGTGTTATTTTATTACATCGCGATGTGTGACCGATCTGATAGTGATACGGCACGGCACCCAACCCTCGATATGCATATAACATCTATGCGAGAAAAAGATAACTCGAAATAAAACCCTATACCAATCCGTCTCATCCGCGTGGTATAGTAGGTCAATTTCCCTCCCTTTGAAGACTCGAGCTCAGCAGTGAGACGTATATAAGCTGTGATGGATGATGATGATGAAATGACAATAACTCTTCCAAAGAATCACCCCAACATGTGTCATTGTATGATGATCGTACGAACAGTCATCATCATCATTTCAGCTCATATACGTCCCACTGCTGGGCTCGGGCCTTCTCCACATAGAAGGGAAATTGAACTATACCATGCGGGTCAGACAGGTTGGTATAGAGTTTTGTGTCAAGTGTTCCTACTCTTATATAGATGTTATATGCTTTCTATATCCCTTAGTCGTCTTTTAAGACATCCACGGATAAGATAGGGAGATTAGGGAGTGGTGGATTGTATTCTTACTCTGTCACCACACGGATACTAACAGCGATATTCATTAAACAATTTATAATAATCAAAGTGAAAGCAACATTATGACGAGTGATAAATTTTTATAGAAACATTGTAATTAGTTGTAATTGCTATTTATGTCGATAGATTATTATTAATAGTTATTATGGGACAGTCATTACCGTAAGTTGAGGCCTCCCACAGTTGACATACATTTTATAGTAGACCTGGTGGTCCGCTCGTCAGCTTTAGGGATGTCACTTTGAGAATTTTTAATGTAAATCACTCCTATATATATTAAATGCAAGAATAATAACATTTTAAAGATTTTTTATAAAGATAACATTTACAAATTTACAATAGACAAATATAAATAATACCCAAACTCAGAAGCGTTGTTTTGCGTGGGATTCAAATGTATGATACTCGGCATCAGAGGTAGTTTGACTATTCGCCATGAATCCAGTCAAATTCATGCATATTCGTTCTTTTTATTTCAATTTTAACTCGTACAAATTCGCTTTACCAGTGTGCTAAGGCCAATATACGTTTCTTTGGGATTCAAATTCCGTTTAAATTCAATTTCAAACTTTACAGAAGTTCATATATTGGTCGAAAATAAAAAAAATTAACATGTGACCGAGTTTTAATGCTTGACCTTTTGTTTTTTCGGACGGACGCAGTAAAGGAGGGATAGATGATAATACTTTTCACAAACCTTCAAAAAATCCCTAAAGGCACTAAAAAGTTAATTAGATTTTTGTTAATTCATAAACCGCGTGTCCGATTTTGATAAAATTTCCATGGGACTAATATCCTCTCCAGTAAAAAAGGATTTTTTAAATTGGATGGCAAGCGACGGAGTTATGCGCGAACAAACATGAAAAAAAAAACAAAAATCCTAATTGACTATTTTATTCATTCATTTCAGCTCATACCCATCCCATTGCTGGGCATAAGCCTCAAATGAGAGACAAATTGACCTACTATATCAGGCTGATCAGACGTGTCGTTATAGGGTTTCATGTCAAGTTTTCCTTCTCTTGCATATATATTATGTGCATATTATATCCTTTAGTCGTATAACACCGTTCTTATTCTGTCACCGCATGAATAATAAGTATAGATATGGCATATTTTTTTTTGGGTGGGTTATGGTTAGCGCTCATGCCGTCCAGCTCTGTCCGGGGTGACGAAGGGGCGGCGCCTCCTCTGCTTTGCCGTTGAGCCGACCACCTGTACTGAATTCCTTGTCCTCCGTGGCTGGCCCGGATAGATACGGCATATTGTGATTCTTATTAAAGAATCGGGTGCCGCTTGCGGGATCTGGTCCAGCCATGGTAATTTTTCATTATATTTAATAACTACTTATATCATGGTTCGAAAGGCATCACACTGGAGCTATTAATAGGTATGTTGTTGTATGTAATTTTATATAAAAAAAATAGTAAATGAATTAAAAAAGACAATCCCACTGAGTTTCTTGCCGGATCTTCTCAATGCAGTCGCGTTTCGATGCGGTAGTAATTTAAGTTAAAATGTAAAAAGAATGACAATATGTAAGTGCCCCCGCAGGGTTTATGCATAATAAATGATTTGAATTTTTAATTTATTCATAACTAGTTAAAAATGTCCATTAGCAGAAAGTTGAAGATGACAATAATAAAACCTGCTATAACAAGTTCAAGAGCTTTTACGTCAATTGCGCGTAAAGCTTACAAGTATTCGGTCTTTGAAGTTATACTTCTTTTGGCGCTTTAGGGTAAATGATGAGAGTAATTTTTTACGATACGCGCGCAGACCGTTACGAAAAACGAACCCCGCAGTTAGGAAGTCAACATTTTATGAGAAGCGCGCGCACATTATCACAAATGTCAACTAGATAATGCATTATAATAAAACTTTCAATGTATATATTATAAAGGACACACAAATAGAAAAAAATGTGTTTGTCTTTTTGGCCACATCGCTCGTCTAATCGACAACCGTTGGGGAAGAAAGGCGCCCAAGAACCGAACGGCGCAGCGTAGGACGACAAACTAGGTGGACTGACAACATTCTCAAAGGGAACCGTTGGATGCACGTGGCGTAGGACCGTTCCGAGTGGCATTCTCGTGGGGAGGCCTATGTCCAGCAGTGGACGTCTGTAGGCTGATGGATGGATGGATGGTATTTGTCTTGTTTCTAGTCTTAGACACTACTTTTCTTTTATTATCTTTTTCCTATTATCAGATACTAACAATAGAAAAAAAGGTATTCAGCTTTTTTATATTATTAGACTCGTTTATTCTACAAACGTAGAATACCGCGAAAGATACATTTTTTAGAAAACATTTTATCTTATTTATGCCAAAGAGGTATAATTTCTTAAGTTTTTTATTTTGATATATCGAGCGTAAAGATATTGAAGAAAATAATATACCTTAAAAACAGGTTCACAAAAGTATTCTAACATTCCCAAGACAATATTATAACTTAGAAGCCATATATCAAGTTTTATTTCCCGTGTGGCCTAGTAGCGTATACTTATAGAATGTCAAAAAACAAATAAATACAATGCCATAAAATTTTCCGTGACGGTGACGGAGTAGGAATACAGTTTACCATGGACCGTGGGTGTCGTAAGACGACTAAAGGATTTGCATATAACATATTTACAAAGGAAGAAAATCTCGAAATGGAACCATATACCTGTTTGTCCAGCATGTAAATAAAAGTATTTTACTGATTTTTATCGCGTTTGTATTTGATTTTTGATTGCCCGATGTTTCGAACACTTTACAGCGGTCCGTCCGTGACCACGAATGCGATAAAATCTGTAAAATATTTACAAAGCGTTAAATTAATTTCTCAAGATATAACTCTAAAAATATTGTTTCACTTATTCTACGCCTAAATCACGCCAATTCCTTATTCGTAAATGATTATCTTAGATTTGTCTAAGCTCAATTGATTATTTCTTAATAATATTTCCAGTTTCCTTATTAGTAGTTTGTAACTATTTAAAAGACAATTTATTTTCAATAAGCCCGATGGCTATTAAATGAAGCCGGATTAATTCGAATTGTCTATGTTAAAACAGATAAAGTCTTTTTTTTTTTAATGTATTTTTAAGGTTCCATACCCAAAGGGTAAAAAACGGGACCCTATTACTAAGACTCCGCTGTCTGTCCGTCCGTCTGGCTGTCACGAGGCTGTATCTCAAGAACCGCTATAGCTAGACAGTTGAAATTTTTCATCATCATCATCGCAGCCCACATACGTCCCACTGTTGGGCTCGGGCCTCCTCCACAATGGGAGGGAATTTGACCTACTATACTATGCTAGTCAGACATGTTGGTATAGGGTTTCATTTCGAGTTTTCCTTCTCTTGCACAGATGTTATGTGCACATTATATCCCATAGTCGTCTTATACGACATCCACGGGCAAGATAGGGAGTGGTGAATTGTATTCTTACTCCGTCACCACACGGAAAATGAAATTTTTACATACTATGTATTTCTATTGCCACTGTAACAATAAATACTAAAAACAAAATAAAATAAATATTTAAGGGGGGCTCTCATACAATAAATGCGATTTTTAATAGATAATGGTACGGAACCCTTCGAGCGCGACTCCGACTCGCACTTAGCCGGTTTTTAACTATATAGGTAGTAACTGCAGGTAGTCACTAAATTTATAAATGCCTAAGGAAGACAGAGAGAGAGAGAGAGATGGAGAGACAGAGAAATGGTCTAGTAGACTGGCATGAGACGTTAAATATAGATTTCTTTGAATTTTATGTAATTACTTCATTGGTGTTCTCCGAGTGGTGACGGAGTAAGAATTTACCACACGAACAAGAAAATGGGGTATTTTCTTGTTCGTGAGTGTCGTAAGGCGACTATCGGATATAATATGCATATAACATCTATGCAAGAGAAGGAAAACTCGACATAAAATTCTATACCAACCCGTCTGACCAGCGTGATATAGTAGGTCAAATTCCCTTTATCTACAAGATGAGGATCGAGCCCAGCAATAGAACGTATATGAGCTGTTGTGACGATGATGATGATGATGATGATGACTTCATTGATCGAAAGTAAGAGTTTCAGTCTTTTCGACTTCAGGGTTAGGTTGTTATTGAGAACTTCAATCTGAAAGAGATTTGTTATTATGTTTATCTAAAGAATTATACGATTACTTTGTTTGTTCAATGTTGTAAGCAGGCGAACGTGAGAATTTCGACTTCGGGGTCAGGCTGTTATTGAAAGCCTGAGCTCGAGATAGTTGTCTTAATGATATTAGATCAAGAAAATTCAATCACGAATCATTCTCACTATATTATATGTATAATAGCTGTTCCAACAGACGTTGAAATCTAAAAAATAGTAAAAAGAATTCTCCTTGAAATTGGTCGCGGCGCCACCTACCGGTTCCAATTATTAATCTAAACCATTCTCATATCCATCGGAACAGCCACAAAAATTATTAGAATCCGTCGAGCCGTTTAGAAGGAGTTTAATTACAAATACACAAACAGAAGATTTATCCTACCAATATTATTAACGCGAAAGTTTATGAGTATGAAGGTATGTATGTTTGTTGCTCTTTTACGCAAAAACTACTGAATGGATTTTGATGAAATTTCGCAATAACATAGCTTACATATCAAAATAATACATAGATTATAATTTGTCTCGATATTCCCACGGGAAGGGGAATTATGCGGGTAAAACCGCGGGGCGCTGCTAGTATACCTATATCAAGATGTAAAATACATATTACTGTTAGGTCTTCGCCCTGACAGTTCCAAACGACTTAGTACTGATTTATTGCATCCGTGCAGCAAAGCCGGGAGCGCGAATATAATCAAATGGCCTTGAAGTCATATTAACATTTTATTAAAGGCAATTACAAAATCAAAGTTTTGTGTTCATATCTAACCGCACCCCGCCCAATGCGTTTTGGGCAATAGGATGGCGTGACGTCCAGTACTGAAACAAACGCCTTTATTACGATATTGCTTAAAATGTTGTAGTTTTGTGCAAATGCGTGCTAATTAAAAACACTCTCCACTTAAACGTTTTTGACAACATATTGAGAAAAGCAATTATCAACGCTAGTCAGATGTGTTGGCGGACATAAGTACGTGTGTTTAGATATATCTACGAGCTGATCCAATAGACGTTGTTCTGTTCAAATAAAATAACGTCAGCTATCGGGCCCAATTGTGAATCTAAACCATTCTCGAATCCCCTTGAATACAAACAAAAAAAATCATCAACTGAAAAATATATAAAGATATAAGTCTATACAATAATCTTTCTCGTATCAAATATAATTCTTGTATAAGATTCCATCACTATTCGAATTTAGATAATATTATATCATTACCACCACTGAATATAATGTGACAAGTTTATTGACTAGACAAAGCTTATAGCTATTTTTATATTCTAATAAACGAATTTAAGATTTTAGCGACGCGACGAGGCCTTAAATATTAATAGTTCTTTATATTTTGGTATTTGAAATATCCACGAATAATGCAAATTTAATGTACTCAACATTTTGTTTGATTGAACACTCTAATTTCAAGAATTACTGGTGCAAATTGGCAAATTATTATATAGCTTATTACAAAACCCTGCACTAAGGCAATAATCCTGGTATTGCGGGGGACTTTACGGAACATATAATACATAGACACAACAGACACAAATTACATCCAGACTCAGAACAACAATTTGTGGGTCGCAAAAGGTATTGTCCTACGTGGGATTCGAACCTCGTCATTGATGCTGTAGCTACCGACTTATAGTGCCAGTTAACAATTACGCCATCTGTGCGGCCAATAGTTATGATATACATATTTCCAAGCACAGTCATTCGCAGCTTCGGCTAGGGCGGCATTTGGCCTAGGCACAGGCACCTGCGCCAAACAAGTCACCCCGCATACGATCCGTCACCTCCTTCCGCGAGACAACTGCTTCTCGGAAGGCGGCGACGGTGACCAATTCCTGACGCTGTCGAGCATCGTCCTAGTTACGGCCGGCAGTGCTAGTTCGGCACTGCTCTATCCATGTGGCACACACCTCGAGCGTTTTTTTTCTCAATCGTCTCTGATGTCCCAGAGGGGATGTCTAAGCAATTGCTGAAATAGCTTATAGGATCCAGGAGAGGCGTTGTCCCACCGGGCGGCCATCTTGTTCAGCAAGACTATGACGTTCCTAGCCCGCGTCTTCGACAACAGCTGGTAGAGTCTGGCGAGCGTCTTCACCTCCAGGTCCTAGGGGTAGTCCTGGCTAGCAGTCATGCTGACTCCGTCACCACCGCTATGACCCTTTGTCATTACAAGAGAACCCTCAGACGGACGATCAGGGATTCCGCCTACACCGGTGCGCCACACAGGGCGATCGACAGAACTGTCCCCGTGAAGCACTGGGTTCGCCCACATTTGGCATCAGCCTAAGATGGGCAGATGTTGCGCCGATATGTCGCGGAGCAAATTGGCGAAAATACTTTCGGAACCACCATCGCCCGCTGAGCATCAGATCCAGATACTTAATCTGAGCCCGGATGCTGATAGGAACCAAATTCAATGAATATTATATACCTTAATTATCTTGCATGACATCCATGGGCAAGAAATGGGATGATAAATTGTATTTACTCCATAACCACACGGCAATATTGTCATTAAATTTTGCAAACGTAATTAACATTAACACTGGACCAAAACTTGTGTCCACCAGTTTACGACCGAGTTCCTTCACCTATCCAGCATCGTAAAAGCGTTAGAGTGGACATTTTTATACGTCCGCTTAGTGATTTATAGCTCATTTTAGGGATCATTGTTTTAGAGAACCTACTAATTCAGCTTATATCTTTATATATAAACTAGCAACCCGCCCTCGCTTCGCTTCGGTTTCAGTCGCTTTACCCGCGGCGTAGTTCCCGTTCCTGTGGGAATACCGGGAAAAATATAGCCTATGTTACTCCCTGATATTATAGCTTTACATTGGTGAAAGAATTTTTGAAATCGGTTCGGTGCTTAAAGCGTGAAAGCGTTACAAACAAACAAACAAACAAACATCCTTACTTTCGCATTTATAATATTAGTATGGATTTCTTGTGTACGTGTGTATATTACTGAACTCCTCCTAAACGGCTGGACCGATGTTGATTAATTTTTTTGTGTGTGTTCAAGGAGATTCGAGAATGGTTTAGATACATAATTGGACCCGATAGGTGGCGTTATTTTATTTGAACAGAACAACGTCTGTTGGATCAGCTAGTCTTTATATATAAATTTCTTGTGTACGTGTGTATGTCACTGAACGCCTTCTAAACGGCTGATCCGATGTTGATGTAATTTTTTGGGCATGTTCAAGGGGATTCGAGAATAGTTTAGATTCACAATTGGACTCGGTAAGTGGCGCTTATTTGAACAGCATAACGTCTGTTGGGTCAGCTAGTTTTTATATAAATGATTATGGTATTATATTTAATTAAATAACGCTTTGCTGATTATCCGTGTGGTGACGAAGTAAGAATACAATGCACCACCCCCTTCCTTGTGTTATCGCATGTAGATAAGATCTATACATGACCTGAGATGATGAAAACTCCGTGACAGTTAAGCACCGCATCTATTTTTTTTCGCCGTAGCAGGAGCTATTTAGCTTTAACTTTTCTATAACAGCATTAGAGAAGTTGGTTTCCTTAAGATATACCGTTATTGTTAACCGACTTCAAAAAAGAGGAGGTTCTCAATTATTCTGTACTTTTTTGAAAACTATCGACTGGATGAACCAACTTTAATAATTCTTTTTTTATTTGAAAGCCCTCCATGCTGTTCCAAGCTTTTCCATGTGGTCCCAATTTAATTAGATCCAATTGAAGTCGGTTTTTTTTTGTTAAAATTAGTTGTTTTTAATTAACTACGGAACCAAAACATTCTTCTTGGCTGCAGTTTAATGTACGCTTTTAATTTGACACTGACCTGACCTCTGAATCGTACGTCTTTACAACTATACTGGGAAACGACATTACCACTGCATTTTATTACTAAACGTTATAGTTCTTTTATTTTTTAAATTTTAGCTTTTCTTACGTAGGCACAGATACAGCCGTGTGTAGTGTATAATATTTTTTTACTCATTAAGCAAATGACATGAGGTTGATCTATAAAACTAATTTATGATATTAATTTATTAAATCACAGCCCAATTCTGTCATGTTTGCTACAAATTAGTTTTATTTTTTACGCTTCGTTTTCTTTGAATTGGAAATAAGCTACAATAATAAATAAATAAATAAATAATGAGCTATTGTTGGCGGTATCGTGTTATAACATTTATTTTTAACACATCTTTAGTCTTTTTATGTTATATTAGTCGCTATCATTGATCGGGTGCTGACAACCAAGTCAATAGTTTGTCTAGGAATTTTTCGGAACATGAAAATGCAGTCAATTCATTATTATACTACATATCAATTGCTATTCGCATTATATAAAATATTAGCAAAAATATTCAATACTAGCAACCCGCTCTCGCTTCGCTTCGGTTTCAGTCGCTTTACCCGCGTAGTTCTCGTTTCTGTGGGAATACCGATATAAAAAATAGCCTATATTACTCCCTGACATTATAGCTTTCCATTGGTGAAACAATTTTTGACATCGATTCGGTGGTTTAAGCGTAGAGCGTAACGAACAAACAAACTAACTTACTTTCAAATTTATAATATTAGTAAGGATAACAATGTAACCTAAGTAATGAATAAAATTTAAACGCGCTACATGAAATTTTGACTGAACCACTCTGTAGCTCCCTTCTACGAGACAAATGCCTTGCAGAACGCAGACTATTTTAAATGTTTACTTATCTAATTGGCAATAAATAATTTCCATTGTCGCATGCTTTTAATTAGCCTTAAAATTATTTTAACTTACATTATTACTAAAATACTCTCAACCTTTATATTGTGAGTATCCTACAAACGACTAAAAGCTTTAAATCAACCTGAGCCAACCCTGTTACCGTCGCATCAATTATTGCTAAATTCTTTTGCAAAATATGGAAGCAGCATTACAAAAGAAGGGTAAAAACAGGATGATTTTATTGACATTAGTATATATGTATTTTTAATGTTATTTTTTTTATTGCTATTGGATACTCATGGACCTTTGCTATGCCGCTGCCTACCGCTAAGAAAGTGAAAGAAGTATGAATGCATGCAATGAGGTACGATGATACTAAAGATATCATTTAAAACCACCACATGCAAACACCTTCACAAAGTTGGACTTGGGGCTCTCTAGCTCACCAAACGAAGTGCAAAAATAAATTGCTACTACTCAGACGCCGATTTTCTACGAGAGTGTAGGACTACCTTGTACCGACCAACTCGCGGCTGTATACAGAGGACTGTCGACAGTATGCTCCTACCACATAAATAATCCACGGGTGACGTGACCGGGGAATTAGTCCGTCACCCGCTGAGAGGCCAACTGCGGGAGGAAAGACCGACGTCCTCCCCTCTTGTCGGTCGATGGGAGGGTACCCCAAATAGGGGGTATTCCGTCGGTCCAACCACTGACGTCAAGTCACCCTGCTCCGGTGTCGGCCCAACGACGAAGGCGACATGCATCGCGGGTGGGTTGCGGGTGTGCGTGCTTACGCCCCTCTGTCGCCCCGGACGGAGTGGTGCGAGGAGCGTGCCGACCGCAACCCACAAAAAAAAAACCATTTAAAAAATATTATGAAATAAAGAACTTTTAAAATTGAATGCAACAACCTTCCCAGATCAACTTAAGCGTTATATAAAAACATGTATATTTTCCGTGTGGTGACGGAGTAAGAATACATTTTAGCACTCTGTCTTTTGTCGGAGAGTATTGTAAAAGAGGATTAAGGGATATATGCACAAAACATCTATGCAAGAGAAGGAAAATTCAAAGTGAAATCCTATACCAAACACGTCTCACCGACGTGGTTATAGTAGCTTAATTTTTTTTAAGATCAACACCCTGCACTAAAGAAATAGTCCTTGTATTGCGGGGGACTTTACCTAACATATAATTAACGGATAACGGGGGACTTATAATTAACGGAGACAAATTACATCCAGACTCGGAAAAAGAATTAATGGATCACTCAAAAAGTTGTCCTGCGTGGGATTCGAACCCGCGAGGCTATGTAGGTCGATATCTTAACAACTACGCCATCTGTGCAGTAATTCAATTTCCCTCCTATTGTGGAGGCTCGAGCCCAACAGGGGGATGTATATTAGCTGAAATGATTATAGAATTCGTAATAGATTCCGTGTGGTGACGGAATAAGAATACAATTCCCCACCCCCTCTCTTGCCCGTGGGTGTCGTAAGAGACGACTAAGGGATTGTAATATGCATACAACATCTATGCAAGAAAAGGAAAACTCGAAACAAAACTCTATGCCAACACGTCTGACCAGCGTGGTATAGTAGGTCAAATACCCTCTATAGTGGAAGAGGCCCGAGCCCAACAGTGGGACGTATATGAGTTGAGATGATGATGATGATGATAGAATATGTGTAATGTATGCGAAAGTGTTTCAATCTCGTTACTTCAATATAATGGTGTTATAAATTACTCTACTGCAGGAAATTGACATTAAACTAATTGCTTCAGCCACAAGAAACATTTGTATATTATACTGTTTCTTTATCCATTGCTTCCTTGTGGTTGGATGAAGTTGAATTTCCTGTAATACATGCATAGTGATTGCGAAGAAATAAACAATTATGTTTATTGATATAATTTATTATGTGAAACCTCTAAATGTCGTATAAGGAATGATTAATATTATTTTTAAATCTATACTGAAAAATGCAAGGGTTTTTTTGTGGGTGGGCCACGGTCGGCGCGCCTCCGCACCACTCCGTCCGGGGCGACAGAGGGGCTTAAGCACGCAACTCCCGCGACCCACCCGAAAACCACGTCGCCTTCGTCATTGGGCCGACCACTGGAGAAATCTATACTAATATATAAAGCTGAGAGTTTGTTTGAACGCGCTAATATCAGGAACTGCTTGGTCCGATTTGAAAAATTCTTTGAGTGTTAGATAGCCCATTTATCGAGGAAGGCTATAGGCTATATGTCATCACGCTAAGACTAACAGGAGCGGAGCACCAATGAAGAATGTTTTAAAATCTTTTTGTTTTTACCTTAGAGCTCCGCTGCGTAAATGGCTAAATTTTCGCAAAAATCATGTGTGCTAAAATCGTATTATTAAAAAATATTTTCACCTTCTACGTAAACAAAGTCTTAGTTAAAGTTAGCATTAGCCCAAAGTATCTATACCGGATAATATAAGTATCTATACGCGGACGAAGTCGCGAGCAGGCGGACGAAGTCGCGAGCAGAAGCTAGTATTTATATAGGTGGTGGTCTTTTTGTTAATTATTATTTTGTTTAGGCTTATATATTTCCCTGGACCCAAACTGTCATGCTGATCAGGTGGGTTAATCATCACAGCTCTTAAGTGTCTCAGTGCTCGAGTCTCCTAGTCAGACGGGTTTGTATAGGGTTTTGTTTCAAGTTTTCATTCTTTTGTATAATTGTTATATGCGCAATAAATCGTCGTAGTCTTAGTCGTCTTTGCCGACACCCAGGGGTAAAATAGGAGGTGGTGAATTATATTCTTATTCCGTCATCACGCGGATAATAAATAGGTTGATATAGAGTTTTGTCTGGAGTTTTCATTATCTTGCTGATATTTGTATAATACAGGGTGTATCAGGTTATGGGGCAACTGTTCGAGTATCATTTCTAGAGATCATTATTAGAATGTAAAATAATATAATATAAAAGTTATAGTGATTACAAAAATGTGTGTCTAAGAGTCTATGCCTTAATTGTTACGTATTATGTAGGCATGTACAGACAGGATACATGTAGGCATGTAAAACTTCGACAGTATAAATAGGTATGAATTGCGCGAACGCTTCAATGGTAACGTAGGTACAAAGGCGACTCGTCAAGGGTCATCAGCCGATCAGCTGGTATAGAGTTTTATTTCGAGTTTTCCATTTCTTGCATAGATGTTATATACGTATGATATCCCTTAGTCGCCTTTTACAACATACAAATATTTATATTCGAAATATTTATGATAAAACTAGCAACCGCTCTCGCTTCGCTTCGGTTTTAGTCGCCTTACCCGCGGCGTAGTTCCCGTTCCCGTGGGGATACCGAGATAAAATATAGCCTATGTTACTCTCTGATATTACAGCTTTCCATTGGTGAAAGAATTTTTGAAATCGGTTCAGTGGTTTAAACGTGAAAGCGTAACAAACAAACAAACAAACATCCTTACTTTCGCATTTATAATATTAGTAAGGATAACACCAATCTTTGCTACATAATTCAAATAATTTTAAGTATTTTCAGGACTTCTTGGATTATGTGAACACCTTTTTTAAATAATTTTCTTCACGAACGCTTAAATCTATTCAAATCAATTAACAACGTTACCCAAACGTCGAACTGTCGGAAGTTAAAGTCTTCTCTGGCGCAACCGTACGTATTTTGAAGTTTGAATAGAGACTTTCCAATTACCACGACAAGTGGATAACTACCGACAGCTTTAACAATAGCTCTCATTATAAAGCTTGGTTTTACTTTCACACTCTATTTTTACGAGAATGAATACAATTAAATTATTGAAAGAATAATCTTTGCTAGTTAAAAATATAGGCAGCATTGAAACGTTTCTGGTATTTTATTAATTAATTAAACTAATTGTGTGGTCACGGAGTAAGAATACAAGTCACCACTCCTTCTCTTGCCCGTAGATATCGTAAAAGACGACTAAGGGATATAATACGCATATACCATCTATGCAAGAGGAGGAAAACTCGAAATAAAACCCTATACCAACCTGTCCGACCAGTATTATATACTAAGGTAAATTTCTCTCTTATTATGGAGGAGGCTCGATCTCAACAGTGGGACGTGTATGAGCTGAAATGATGATGAATGATGATGATGAATTGTGTTTTGTGTAATGACCGAGTAACAATATATTTCATAGCTCCCTTTTCTTACGTGGTCGTCTTAAAAATTACTAAGGGATATGCAGTTAACATCATTCTCGAAGAAAATCTCGACATGTATCATCTATATATGTATATAAAAGGAGCAGCTGACTGACTGACAAATCAGCGCAGCGCCTAAACTATAAGGGTTAGAAATTTGAAATTTTGCACAAGGGTTCCTTTTATAACCTAGGGCAGCACTAAGAAAGGATCTTTGAAAATTCATGCCTTAAGGGGCTAAAATGGGAGTGTAAATTTAGTGCGAAACTTTTGCCGTTTTTGAAGTTATTCTAATAAAATTCAGTATGAAGTTTCTTTATTGAAAGTCATGAAACACGTGCAAAATATTTTTTCGAAAATCATCTCTTAGTAGTAAAAGAGGTTTGCAAAGTTAGTACGAAAGTTCTCTGATTTTCATAATTATTTCAACCATCAATCACACATGACGTTTACGCGGACGAAGTCGCGGGCAAAAGCTAGTTATTCATAATTTCAGTTCATATACGTTTAGGGTTGCCAACTTTTCTGACAAAAAAAAAGTATAAAATGGTTTGGATAGGAAAAAATTAAGTATTTGGAACAGAAAAAGTATTTTCCTAATTTTTTGATTTTATTGCATTAAAAACGTATTTTTGCGTACTTTTAGCACATCTGATTCACAAATCTTACTCTAACGTGATGAGCACCTTCCAGAACATCAACTTGCAATTCACCGCAGAACTTCGAATATTTATTCGACACATGTTTCGCCTCTGAACGAGGCATCCTCAGGACGGTTCGGCTTCAAATGCATAATGCGCATTTTTGAAAATTGCAATGTTCTAGTACCTTCTGATGAATGACTAGGAAATAAGAAAACTTTACTCTCACAGGATGAGCATCTGCTCATCATGTGAGAGTAAAGTTTTCTTATTTCCTAGTTCACTTTTATCTTATCCCATATTTCTGCTATTCCATTGTGGTGTGTGGTATATTGATTAACCGTGGAAAAGTGGTGGGTCTCCCTTCTTTCTTTCCATTTTAAAATATACCCTCGTATACGATTTCAAACTTTTGTGACCTCAAGAGGGTGCATTTTTTAACACTTATAGAGGTCGCTGATAATCGAAATGTCGTAGGACGCATGATGAAGCGTTGTACACATTGCAACGATACTCCAATGTGGTTGGGACTGAAATCTTACTTGGATGACTGCACAGAATGCGTGGTTGTTAAGATAATAACCTATCATGCCAGTATTGCGAGTTCAAATCCCACACAGTAGTACTTTGTGCGATTCACAATTTGTTGTTCTAAGTCTGGATAAATTTGTACTCTTAAAATTATATGTTTGTAAAGTCCCCCGCAATACAAGGATTATATCCTTAGTTCAGAGTGTTGTCTTTTAAAAAAGAAAAAAAATCAGGTTGAAGAAATTCGATATCAATTGTGTTCGATAATATGAGATCACCCTACTAGGTAGATTGACTCTTGAAAGTTGCAGGGAATCGTTAGATGCACTTGCATCTGAACGGTCCAGTACCACTTGGTACAGGACCGTTCTGAGTGGCATTATCGTGGGGAGGCCTATGTCCAACAGTCGTCGGCTAATGCATGCCTGGTACAAAATAGAATTACCGACTTCTTAGCCGTTAAATACTCAATGAATAGTTTCATTATCAATAAAAATGAGATAAAGTAGAAGAAGACCAATTAAAATCCATCTAGTCCGACGGCCAGCTACATTATAAGTAACTTTAGATCATACTTTAAAGATGCAATAACTATGCATAAGTAATACTTAACTTAAACTTATAATGGTCCAAGATCATAGCTTCGCCTATCTAAATAGCCCATTTCCCTTATATTATCATGTAAAGAGGTTGAAGCCCACCGTTTTGCTTAATTCGAATGACTTCATCGGCGATGTAAACAATTAAAATAATTATTTAACAGACTTTTATATAATGTACACGTAATTAAGATAAACAATCATTATTATTCTAGCTTTACAATTGTATTAAAATTGGTTTTATAGCTTGAGGGAAATGCTGCGGAATATAATTTTCTGTTTCAAACAGAGTTCATTTGAGGGCAAATACATAATAGTATTTGTTTGTGTGTGGAGGGTTTTGGTGGTGCCCTTGGTATCACCGAGCCTCAATGCACGCATTCACACTCCCTTCACTTTCTTCGCGATAGGCAGCGACCCTGTAAAGATCTATGAGCGGCAGCAACACTTACCATCAGGTGTACTGTTTGGTCGTTTACCACCATTTGCAATAAAAAAAAGACTAGGCCAGATTTCAGTATTTTATTTTTAATCATAGATGTTTCTGACAGATAAAACAGACGAATCTCTACCATAGAGAAAATTGTATTTGCTACAAATACTTTACCACCCCTTATTTTCTCATAGATGTTATAAAAGACGACTTGGAGTTTAGCATGGTCTGCCAACAATATCTGACGCTGTCAAAGAAGGTTAACGTCAGGTAGTCGACTGATCATAAAAGAATTGCCAAAACGTTAACATACTGTACGGTTTTGGCAATTGTACGATGAAATAAGAATATATATTGTATTGTGGATTAAGAATACAATTTAACACTCTCATCTTATCAGTAGATGTCGTAAAGGACGACAATGGGATATAATATGCACAGAATATCTGTGCAAGAGAAGGAAAACTCAAAATGAAACCCTATACCAACATATCTGAGCAGCATGGTATAGTAGGTCAAATGTTTCATTGTGGAGGAGGCCCGAGCCCGAACAGTGGGACGTACGTGGGCTGCGTTGATGATGATGATGATGATGATGATGATGATGATGATGATGATGATGATTGTGTCTACTACAAGTAATAGATACAAGATGATGATGAAATAACATTTTTTGTTGCGAACCTCTTACATACAGGATTCTTTACGAAATTTTTCTTCGTAATCAAAACAAGACATATTAATTTACTGCTTAAAATACACTTTGAATATATTTTATGATAATCTATTGTGCTTTCACATTTTGCTATCACTAAAAATCATGAGAATCTTAAAATTTATGTATTTTAGAGATGTATCTTTTAATTTATTATATATATATATATTGTTATAGCATTTTAAAAACCTTTATTTATGTCAACTCGTATGAAAATGAACATTATTGACTTGATCTATCATTGGTAATCTCACGATTTTCAAGTAAAATTTATTTAAATTTAACACAATTTATATTTAAATACAATGAAAATCATAATGAATTGTGGATTTGTGTAAAATATTTCGACTATTTTGTTTCTAAACATCAATTCGTTCACATAAATATCGACATAAGCCAATATATAAGTCGTAAGGTCAGCCATGACTCATAGTCGTGAGATGTGTATAAAATTTATAACTTAGATAAACCTTCATAAAACACCCACGCGATGATTTGCGAAACTTTATTTCAAAGCAATGAAAGGATAGTAAATTAAACGACAAGCTTAAACAAAAGGATAATTCGCGCGCCACGGTTGTCAAGGAATTAGTACCAGTGGTTAGTCCAATGGTGATGGGGAGGGAATACGGTAGGTTATGGGGCCACACCCCAGCTATCCATGATCTCGGATAGATTGGGCGGGGTGTGTCCAGACATAGCATTCATGGTCACGGGTGGACTAAAATGTCTGACGTCCAAACAAGTTATCGTCAAAATGATTCTAATAGAATCATTTTCTTCTTATACTGGCAATAAATTTGTACCAAAAATGTGGGTCAAAATTTAATAACTAATTTCTGTAGCGGGTAGATAATTATTAATATCTGTTATAACGATGACTTGTTGGACGTGAGATATCTTAGTCCACCCGTGACTATGAATGCTGTAAAGTGTTTGAAACATCGGGTAATCAAAAATCAAATACAAATGCGATAAAATCCGTAAGTAGTTTTCTTTACAGTGTATAAGGTATAAGGTATAAGGTATTCTATTAAATTTCATATAAATTTTCGTTTAGATTTTACATAAAATATTGGATTTATGTTACCGTAAGCCAGTTACCTGAAGGTATCGGATTGTGTAGAGAATTCTAATCAAATTCGTCGCCGTCGCTTTGAATGTCAAAGATAAGCTTTCACGATACAAAGCATTATATTTCAATTCTATTATAAGAGTCCTCTTTGATTCAGTGTACTTATTATTCATATACATCCAATTGACTTGAGCCTTCTCCCCAATAGGAGGGTAAGCTTTATTTCAAAGCAATGAAAGGATAGTAAATTAAACGACAAGCTTAAACAAAAGGATAATTCGCGCGCCACGGTTGTCAAGGAATTAGTACCAGTGGTTAGTCCAATGGTGATGGGGAGGGAATACGGTAGGTTATGGGGCCACACCCCAGCTATCCATGATCTCGGATAGATTGGGCGGGGTGTGTCCAGACATAGCATTCATGGTCACGGGTGGACTAAAATGTCTGACGTCCAAACAAGTTATCGTCAAAATGATTCTAATAGAATCATTTTCTTCTTATACTGGCAATAAATTTGTACCAAAAATGTGGGTCAAAATTTAATAACTAATTTCTGTAGCGGGTAGATAATTATTAATATCTGTTATAACGATGACTTGTTGGACGTGAGATATCTTAGTCCACCTGTGACTATGAATGCTGTAAAGTGTTTGAAACGTCGGGTAATCAAAAATCAAATACAAATGCGATAAAATCCGTAAGTAGTTTTCTTTACAGTGTATAAGGTATTCTATTAAATTTCATATAAATTTTCGTTTAGATTTTACATAAAATATTGGATTTATGTTACCGTAAGCCAGTTACCTGAAGGTATCGGATTGTGTAGAGAATTCTAATCAAATTCGTCGCCGTCGCTTTGAATGTCAAAGATAAGCTTTCACGATACAAAGCATTATATTTCAATTCTATTATAAGAGTCCTCTTTGATTCAGTGTACTTATTATTCATATACATCCAATTGACTTGAGCCTTCTCCCCAATAGGAGGGTAATTGGCCTACTATTCCATACTGGTCAGACATGTCGGTACATCGTTTTATTTCGAATTTTCCTTCTCTTGCATAGATGTTATATGCTTATTATATCTTTTATTTATCTTTTACGATATCCACGGTAAGATAGGGAGCGGTGAATTGTATTCTTACTCCATCACCACACAGAAAATCTCATCTCATATATATCCAACTACTGGGCTTAAGCCTCCTCCACAATAGGAGGAATATTGATCTGCTATACCACGCTAGTTAGACGACTTATTTTGGCGTTTTATTTAATTTTTTCCTTCTTTTAGATAGATATTATCTTTATATGTATTACTAGCTGACCCGGCGAACTTCGTACCGCCACAATTTTTTTCATAAATATCATCATCATCTTGCTCTTATCCCAATTACTTGGGGTCGACGCAATATGTCATTTGTTTTGACATATTGCAAAAAGTTTCGGCAATGACTTTTATGACCGGCCACCTGCCTGACGTCAACCCTCCTTGGGAATCTAATCGTTGACCCAAATGGTACCAGATGGAGTTGGTCCGGGTCAATCTAGGGCTCTTAGTCGCCTTTTACGACACCCACGAGCAAAGCAAGGGTTGGTAGTATTCGAAGCCGCTACCACACAGCTAATTTTTTTTTTTTCTAAATTGCCGAAAATATAGTATCTAATGGAAGAACCATTACAGCTTTGTCGGGAAAAATTCGATCGTCTTGGTTGCGGCATTGTTAATAATGATTCAAAGAGAATACAAATTACTCATTATTGATTTCTGACAAAATTATTATTATCAAAATTTTCAAGCATACCAACAATAAAATTTTTAACTATAGACAAAATTACGTTTAGCTGTCATTTGCATTTTCTTATTACATATCAAATGCGTTGCGTACTTGTATGGTATTCTATTTGACATTTTATGTCACGTCACACGGTAACGCGATCGAATGGGATAAAAGAGCTATTGGCGAAATCTCGTAAACACCATTAATAAAAAAAGACGTGATAAAAAGTATTCTATGTCCATCTCCTGGTTCTAAGCTACCTTACCAACTTTCAGCCAAATCGGTACGGCTATTTTTGAGTTATAAATAGTGTAACTAACACGACTTTCTTTTATATATATATAGATATACCTTAGTCGTATTTTATAATACCCAGGGACAAGACAGATGATGTTAAATCGTTTCATGTTTATATTATAACTATAAGAAGTTTAAATTATATTATCTCCATGTTATTACAGAGTAAGAACACAATGCACTCCGTCTCCGGGTGTCGTAAAAAGCGACTAAGGGATATAATATGCATATAACATCTATGCTAGAGAAGGAAAACACGAAACAAAACGTTTTGCCAATACGTCTGACCAACATAATATAATAGGGCCTAGCACAGTAGCAGAACTTCCAGAGGCTGATATTAAGATAAAGATGACTAAATACCTTGTCTATTTTCTGTAATCTAAAGCTCAACATAGAGTCTATATTCTTTATAAAACAGCAAAAATAAGCTATGTAAAGAGAATCGCTGTATAAAAAACACTAGCCTGCTCTGTTTTCTCTTTTCTAAGACAAAGGTTATAATTAAAAACACAACACAACTCACATCGGTATTTTGACTTTAAGGCAATTTTATTATTATATTTTGAATTTGGTAATGGTACAGTGTTTACACCTGGACGAGTATAAGTCAGATGACGTTGGTATTTGACCCTAAGGTCAAGTGTATCATTCAGGTTAAAATTTACTGCGTTATTTCGCCGCAGTTACTTAGTTATTGTTATACCATCGTTATGACGAAGTCGGGGTAAAGATTATTTTATGGTTTTAAAAGACAACAGAACAATTTAAAATAATTGTGTACATAAATGATAAACATATCTAGATCGTCCGTTTTATATAAAAATACAAATGATACATCTTTTCTATTATATTGTGGTTCGAAGGGCACTTCACTGGTGCTAGTATTTAGGAAACACGTTATATCAATTTTATTAAAAGAAGTCAGTAAAAAACCAGAGTTTAGCTGAGTTTTTTGGATGTTCTTCTTAGTTGCGGGCAGGTTCTGATCCAGGGGTTAGCATATTTTGTCACCCGCAGAGGTTGACCGCGTGAGGGCGACCGACGTCCCGGGCGAGGCGTTAGAATGAGACGGTACCCGAAAGGGTATACTGCCGGGCCACGGACGACAAGGAACTTGGTACTGGTGGCCGGCCCAGTGTCACAAGTTAAGGGAAAAAGGTCGGATTTCGTCGCCCCGGACGGGATGGAATGGACGCGTGTGCTGACCGTAGCCAACCTAAAAAAGGGTTAGTATATTTGATTGATTTAAGTAATAATATTAAAATTGTCAATATCACTTACATTTTGTACACACTTACTCTCGCGGTATTTATACATAAATGACTTTGAATTAAATTTCCTTATTGTAGGCCATTACGATATTATTTTCATTGGTATTTACGTAAGTAACAAAGCGTTTTATTAATTTTCCAAGTTTTAATGGTAATGGAGTCATTAAGTCGTCTTATCATTGATATTTTATTGCTTGCAATAATTAATCTCTGGAATCTGCGTTTAGAAATGTGAGTCACAAATATAATTAATTTCTGATATGTTTAGGCAGCACATTATAAATAAAACTTATTTTGACGGATTTTATCGCGTTATTACAGAGTTCTCTTCCGTGTAGTGAGAGAAAAAGAACACAATTCATCACTCCCTCTCTTGCTCGTAAAAGACGACCAAGGGATTACAATACACATATAACACATATGCAACAGAAGGAAAAATAACCCTATACCAACTTCAGCGTGGTTGTTGTAGTGTTCTTAATATTATTTCTCATGCCAAATGTTATGGATTTGATGCCTAGGATAATTAATCCTTTATACGATCCACAAAGAATTAAATTATCCGTGTGGTGCCGTCACCAGACTGCGAGAAAGGGGGATGATGAATTGTATTCTTACTCCGTAGTAAGAATACAATTAACCCCCCCTTCTCGCCCGTGGATGTCGTAAAAAACAACTAAGAGATGGTAATATGCATACGCCATCAATGCCAGAGAAGACAATTTTGAAATAAAACCCTGTATCACCCGTCTGACAAGCGTGGTTATAGTAGGTTTCTCTCCAATTGTGGAGAAGGCTCGAGCCCAGCAGTTGGACATATATGAACTGTGATGATGATGATGATTCTAGAATTATATCGTTATTACAGAGTTGTATGTCTTATGAAATATTTTTTATGTCTTATGAAGTTATCTTCACCTCAAACGACATACCACCTGCTGCTGGGCTGGAGATTTCCATAACGGGAGGAAAACTGAGCTGCTATACCACGCTGGTGAAGCCGGTGGATGTACTTTTGTACAGCTGTTATCTGCATATCAGGATATTGTTGGGGCTGCTGTGGCGCTGCAGTGCGTCCACTATGTTCGCGGAAAGACGTATAGATGGTTTCAAGGCCATCATGCGTAAAAGATGCGCTTCACTACCCACGCGCGTCCGCGGCAGCAACAACATTATCCTGGGAGTGTTCTAAGATAGATGAGAGTCTTCAATGTTACGTCATTGGATGAAACTCCTCATAGATATATAAATATTATTGTAGGTATAAAATATAGATATAAGATATAGATATAGAGTTATGAAATGTATATTTGTCTACTAACACTAGCTTTAAGGATTATTGTTACTAACACTATGGGCGTCCGCCTGCAATAAATGATTATTATTATATCCCTTGTGCTGTGTGGTAGCGGCTTCGAATACTACCAACCCTTGCTTTGCTCGTGGGTGTCGTAAAAGACGACTAAGAGCCCTAGATTGACCCGGACCAACTCCATCTGGTACCATTTGGGTCAACGATTACATTCCCAAGGAGGGTTGACGTCAGGCAGGCGGCCGGTCATAAAAGTCATTGCCGAAACTTTTTGCAATATGTCAAAACAGATGACATATTGCGTCGACCCCAAGTAATTGGGATATGAGCAAGATGATGATGATGATGATGATTATTATTATATCCCTTAGTCAACTTTTACGACACCAAGTACTCTTCTCGTCCATGGATATCGTCAAGACGACTAACGGATATGATATGTAGATAACATCTCTGTAAGAGAAGGAAAACTCGATATGAAATCCTATGCCAACACTGGCGCCCTATACTAGGTCAATTTCCTTTCTATTGTGGAGGTGGCCCGAGCACAAAAGTGGAGTGGAGACTTATAGGGCTGAGATGATGATAATGATAGTCATTTTTTGTGTCATTATCATCACAGCTCATTTATATTCTACTACTGGGCTTGAGCCTCCTCCATATTGGGAAGAAAATTGACCTACAGTACCATGCTGGTCAGACGGGTTGGTATAGGTTTATTTCAAGTCTCCTTCTTTTGCATAGTTGTTAAATGCACAAGATATCCCTTAGTCGGCTTTTACAACACCCTCAGGTAAGAGAGGGGGGTGGCGAATTGTATTCGTACTCCATCACCACACGAACTGTATTGTGTTTAATCGTACAAAACTACGCCTTTTGATAATAAATGATTTTGATTTCCTCTTTTGTCCGTTACCTTAGAAATTAAGCAAGTAACATCATCTCATCTCAACTCATATACGTCCCACTGCTGGGCTAGAGCCTCCTCCACAATAGGAGAAAAATTGACCTTACTATACCATGCTGGTCAGGCAGGTTGGTACAGGATTTCATTTCGAGTTTTTCTTCTCTTGCATAGATGTTATATGCGTATTAAATCCCTTAGTCGTCTAGTAAACAAATATATAGCCAACTTATAATATTTTCTGCAATTTATGTAATATTAAATTATTTACGTATATAGTGTCAACTAAACTCGACGTACAACACGTTTTATTAGATTTTATGCGGAGCTTGCGACAGTCGTATCAAGTAACTCCTTCCATTTATTATTTTTAAAACAATATCTTGTAGTAATAAATTCTTGTATCGTAAAAGTTCAATTAACAAATTATACCCAGACTCATATCAATCGTGTAGACTGCACATAGGATACACACGTGTTTATTCTGTTGTTGTTACTATAATAGAAAGAAAGAAAGAAACATATTTATTCGATGCTGATTCGATAATTGTAAGAAACATTTATTCGATGCTAATTCGATAATTGTTAAGCGTAGCTTATTTTGCCAAACGAATTTGTTATTTGTTCTGTGTTTTATGTTTGTGGCACATGGTATTGGTTATGCTCACTGAAAGGTCTGCTTGCGGTAGCTACGAGGAGCGGGTGACGCCCTTCCCTGTATTAGGGGAGTGATGGCTGCTCTAGTAGTTAACTCGTGATCGGGTGCCGCTTGCGAGATCTGGTCCAGCAATAATTTTTTTATTATATTCGTGAATTGTATCATATCATATTTCGAAAGGTATCACACTGGAGCTATTAATAAGCATGTTGTTGCAAGTAATTTTATTCAAATGAAATTTGCAAATGAATAAAAAATAGACAATCCCGCTGAGTTTCTTGCCGGATTTTCTCAGTGTGGTCGCGTTTCGATCCGGTAGTAATTTAAGGTAAAATGTAAAAAAAATTACAATATGTAAGTGCCCCCGCGGGGTTTATACATAATAAAGGATTGGAATTTGATAGTATTTGGAATTCAAAACTGTGATATAATACTCGGTACCTTCTGGTAATTTGTCTCCTTGATAATTCTTAAGTTAATAAATACTATCCTGATTGTGACATATAGGTAAAATCCACAAGTGGTAATCAGTGTACATTTAGCTGGTGGTGTACTAAGTCTACCTATTGCCCCTGGCAATGATAAAGCGGATGGGAGTATTAAAAAATATATTTTTGCTTGCTTCGTCCGGTCGCGCCCCAGGGAAATTGTCTGTTCGAGTACAGCGCCGCTAAAATGAAGTTGTCTTGGGAAAATACTTTTGAGGTATTAAAATATACTTCTATCCAGCTATCCTGTTAATGTATACAACAGTATATAGGACATAACCCTATGATTAGGTTGTGATAATTGTCACGCGTGGTTAGTGAATTCTCAATCTCAGTTTTTAGGGTTTTTACAGGGTGGCCTAACTAGGCATGTGGGGGAAGGGGACGCCAAAACCAGCTAAGGGCTAACTCCCTTAGCTGGTTTTGGTGATACCCACAGCATAAGAAGCATCAACTTACTGTAGAATAATTTACTTTAGTTCCAGTTTTGTACAAAATAAAAAACATTATTAAATAACATAAATTGTTCCTAAATAGGTCAATAATAGTATTTTAATAAATATATTATTTAGTAAAAGAAACGTGTGGTGACGAAGTAAGAATATAATTCATCTTTATATCCCGTGTATCTTGTAAAAGATGATAAAGAAATATAAGCTTCAAGGTTTCAAGTGTTCTTTCATTGATGTTAATCTCTTTAACATCAGTGAAAGGACATTTGAAGCCTATCCTTATCTTACATTAAGTAGAGTCGGTACAACATGTTCTTAACTTACATAGGCTCCCGTAAGCCTTCACAACTGTACTCACTTCTTTCCTATTTGTAACATTATTCATATAATACTTCCATCTATTTTGAGGTATCAGAATTCTTACGATCAACTACATACATCTATCTCAGCAATGTCGATAGTAGGTTAATCTTATACTTATAATGAAGGATATTCGGACTCAATTATAAGTCATATATAAACTGAGAAAAAAAAAGAATAAAATAAAATACGAGTAAAAAAGTATTGAACATTATTTATTTTATGCGGTAATTAAGTTGTAGCGCCATTTTATGACCTCGTACGATTAAGGACGTCCACGATTTTGTTTGCCTTTTTTGCTTACATGCGCCATGTTGCTGTCTTACCTATGAATGTTATTATTACGTGTCAGGGTTGGCATAAATCGTGACTTATTTATTTGTTATAATTCAGTAACTTTTTAATCTTGCCTTCATCTATTTATCAGCCTATCGACTTTCGGGTGACTGGACAGTCTGACCGCGTGACGGTGTGGCCCCGAGGCCATCAGGTAGGAGGGTACCCGAAAGAGTATCCCGCTGGGTTAGCCACGGATTCGGTGCCAGTGGTCGGCCTAATGGTGAAGGGGAGGATATACAACCGATTATGGGGTTGCACGCCGCCCTTGCGTCACCTCGGATGGGATGGACGGCGTATGTCTTCACCAAGGCCTGCCAAAATAAAAACGCTAATTGACTTCACTATTTAACGGTCTCTCAACCAGATAATATCATAATTTTTACACTTGCCGAGCGGATCATTGATAGCATTTCGTTTTATGACTTTTCCAAGAGAATGCTGCTACTTGCCTTGGTGCTTTATCTAGTGTCTACGATTCCCAAGGTGAATCATGTGGTGGCTCTTCCATCCATCCATCAGCCTTAAAGCGTTCATTGTTGGACATAGGCCTCCCCACGAGAATGCCACTTGCATCGATCCATTGCCATTTGCATCCAACTGTACTCTGCGACTTTCAAGACGTCGCGTCGTCAGTCCACTTAGTAGGGGATCGTCCTACGCTGCGTCGTCTTTTTGTGGACGCCACAGGTAGCTCATTGTATAAATATTATTAATTCTAAGTACAGTATAATGTCATTACCATCGTTATTCAGCCTTTTGTGGAACAATGCTGAACGTAAGTTTCTTCCATAGTAATCCACAAGGCGAAGTCCTATATCGCACGTATCCAACGACTCCCAGCGTCTTTCATTAAATAGTTGGTTTATTTGTTTTTGTGGTCGATCCACCATATAATTTATTGTATAATTATTATATTTAAACACCATTGTCATATAAGTTTTTACCGGGTTGAGAACCATCAGCGCTCACCCATAGTTCGGGCTAAGCTGTGAAAGCCATCTGAGGCTAACAGCTATACCTACACACACAAAAAAAACCATTATCATCATTATCGTCATCTCAGCTCATATACGTCCCACAGCTGGGCTCGACAATAGGGGTGCAATGAATATACTATATCACGCTTTTTTATTGAATGGTCAGCACACTCATCGTCCAGGGCGATGGAGGGGCGGCGTGCGGCTCTAGAACCCACCGTAGCTCGTTGCCTTCGTCGTGAGCCGACCATCGGTACCGAGCTCCTTGTCCACCGCGGTCGGCCCGACGGAATACCTTTTCGGGTAACCTCACTTCTCGACGTCCCTGTCCCGGGACGTCGGTTGCCGTCGCGCGGTCAGCCTCTCTGCGGGTGCTGGACTAAAGTCCCCGGTCCGGTCACCTGTGACCTCGGCTATGGCGGCCTCAGGCGCAGATACTCGTTCCTGCCGCCATGCGCTGGGGCGGGGTCGTGGTACAGGAATTTCTTCCGGACCCGCTCCGCTAGACACCTACGGGTAAGATAGGGGGTGGTGAATTGTATTTTTAGGCCGTCACCACACGGACTATAAAAATATTATAGGTACCATTAATATATACATAAACCATCGGTTTATGCAATTTAATGCATTAGTCGTAGCTATTTCTTATAAAGCTTAATGCTTGTCTTAAATAGACCCGTCAAGTTTTACCATATCCGTAATACTTTACTGCTGTACTTAATGCAATTGTAAATTCTTTATTTGTTGATCAGTTAATTTAGTGTTATCTCTGCAACTTTGTAAAGTGGGATTTAGTATCGCTACTCTTACCCTCTCATGCCACGCTCTCGGACAGTTTGGTATAGAATTTTATTTCAAGCTTCCTTCTCTTGCATAGATGTAACATAGATATTTAAACTCTTTTAACGACACCTACGTACAAGATAGGGAGTATGATTTGTAATCTTACTACGTCACCACACCGATAATGTACTTGATATTTGGTCAACCCTATAAAGAGCAAGGAGCATGTAATGTGTCCACATTTAGATGCCTGATATGGGCTTTCATTTGTGTTAATGTTTCTATATAAGTCTATAAATAGGTATATTACTGGAATTGGTAAATATCTTCTTTTTTTGCAAGGCAATTGAAAGTTTTTGAAGTCTCCCGTATTTATAAAGAGCTAAGCAAGTTCAAAATGTCTCCGTATGATGACGGAGTAAGAATACAATTATTCACCACCTACTTATGTTCGTGGTTGACGTAAAAGCCGATTAAGGGATATAATATGCAGATAACATCGATGCAAGAGAAGGAAAACTCGAAATGAAACTATGCCAACACGTATGACCAGCGTGGTATAGTAGGTCAAACGCTCTCCTATAATGGAGGAGGCCCGAGCCCGAGCCCGAGCGATAAATTGATTCATCACGCTATCAGCATAGGCGCAATGGCTCGGGCGTCCTTCGTTATAGAAGGCAAATTGACCTTATATACACGCTGGTCAGACGACGGTATAGGATTTTATTTCGAATATTCCTTCTCTTTATAGACATTAGCAAATTAAACACAACGTTAGTGTTTTATCGCGCAAGACCGTTAGCCATTTACTATTTCTTAACATTTTAACAAGGCATTTCTTCAGTTTAAAAAATTACATAATAAAATTACCTTACATGTATACAAGAACTTCGATGGAGCCTCAGGCGCAGATACTCGTTCCTGCCGCCATGCGCTGGGGCGGGGTCGTGGTACAGGAATTTCTTCCGGACCCGCTCCGCTAGACACCTACGGGTAAGATAGGGGGTGGTGAATTGTATTTTTAGGCCGTCACCACACGGACTATAAAAATATTATAGGTACCATTAATATATACATAAACCATCGGTTTATGCAATTTAATGCATTAGTCGTAGCTATTTCTTATAAAGCTTAATGCTTGTCTTAAATAGACCCGTCAAGTTTTACCATATCCGTAATACTTTACTGCTGTACTTAATGCAATTGTAAATTCTTTATTTGTTGATCAGTTAATTTAGTGTTATCTCTGCAACTTTGTATGGAAGTAAAGTGGGATTTAGTATCGCTACTCTTACCCTCTCATGCCACGCTCTCGGACAGTTTGGTATAGAATTTTATTTCAAGCTTCCTTCTCTTGCATAGATGTAACATAGATATTTAAACTCTTTTAACGACACCTACGTACAAGATAGGGAGTATGATTTGTAATCTTACTACGTCACCACACCGATAATGTACTTGATATTTGGTCAACCCTATAAAGAGCAAGGAGCATGTAATGTGTCCACATTTAGATGCCTGATATGGGCTTTCATTTGTGTTAATGTTTCTATATAAGTCTATAAATAGGTATATTACTGGAATTGGTAAATATCTTCTTTTTTTGCAAGGCAATTGAAAGTTTTTGAAGTCTCCCGTATTTATAAAGAGCTAAGCAAGTTCAAAATGTCTCCGTATGATGACGGAGTAAGAATACAATTATTCACCACCTACTTATGTTCGTGGTTGACGTAAAAGCCGATTAAGGGATATAATATGCAGATAACATCGATGCAAGAGAAGGAAAACTCGAAATGAAACTATGCCAACACGTATGACCAGCGTGGTATAGTAGGTCAAACGCTCTCCTATAATGGAGGAGGCCCGAGCCCGAGCCCGAGCGATAAATTGATTCATCACGCTATCAGCATAGGCGCAATGGCTCGGGCGTCCTTCGTTATAGAAGGCAAATTGACCTTATATACACGCTGGTCAGACGACGGTATAGGATTTTATTTCGAATATTCCTTCTCTTTATAGACATTAGCAAATTAAACACAACGTTAGTGTTTTATCGCGCAAGACCGTTAGCCATTTACTATTTCTTAACATTTTAACAAGGCATTTCTTCAGTTTAAAAAATTACATAATAAAATTACCTTACATGTATACAAGAACTTCGATGGAGCCTCAGGCGCAGATACTCGTTCCTGCCGCCATGCGCTGGGGCGGGGTCGTGGTACAGGAATTTCTTCCGGACCCGCTCCGCTAGACACCTACGGGTAAGATAGGGGGTGGTGAATTGTATTTTTAGGCCGTCACCACACGGACTATAAAAATATTATAGGTACCATTAATATATACATAAACCATCGGTTTATGCAATTTAATGCATTAGTCGTAGCTATTTCTTATAAAGCTTAATGCTTGTCTTAAATAGACCCGTCAAGTTTTACCATATCCGTAATACTTTACTGCTGTACTTAATGCAATTGTAAATTCTTTATTTGTTGATCAGTTAATTTAGTGTTATCTCTGCAACTTTGTATGGAAGTAAAGTGGGATTTAGTATCGCTACTCTTACCCTCTCATGCCACGCTCTCGGACAGTTTGGTATAGAATTTTATTTCAAGCTTCCTTCTCTTGCATAGATGTAACATAGATATTTAAACTCTTTTAACGACACCTACGTACAAGATAGGGAGTATGATTTGTAATCTTACTACGTCACCACACCGATAATGTACTTGATATTTGGTCAACCCTATAAAGAGCAAGGAGCATGTAATGTGTCCACATTTAGATGCCTGATATGGGCTTTCATTTGTGTTAATGTTTCTATATAAGTCTATAAATAGGTATATTACTGGGATTGGTAAATATCTTCTTTTTTTGCAAGGCAATTGAAAGTTTTTGAAGTCTCCCGTATTTATAAAGAGCTAAGCAAGTTCAAAATGTCTCCGTATGATGACGGAGTAAGAATACAATTATTCACCACCTACTTATGTTCGTGGTTGACGTAAAAGCCGATTAAGGGATATAATATGCAGATAACATCGATGCAAGAGAAGGAAAACTCGAAATGAAACTATGCCAACACGTATGACCAGCGTGGTATAGTAGGTCAAACGCTCTCCTATAATGGAGGAGGCCCGAGCCCGAGCCCGAGCGATAAATTGATTCATCACGCTATCAGCATAGGCGCAATGGCTCGGGCGTCCTTCGTTATAGAAGGCAAATTGACCTTATATACACGCTGGTCAGACGACGGTATAGGATTTTATTTCGAATATTCCTTCTCTTTATAGACATTAGCAAATTAAACACAACGTTAGTGTTTTATCGCGCAAGACCGTTAGCCATTTACTATTTCTTAACATTTTAACAAGGCATTTCTTCAGTTTAAAAAATTACATAATAAAATTACCTTACATGTATACAAGAACTTCGATGGAGAGATAAATTGATCGTCAGTTATGTGTAATTTACGTAAATACATTCATAGAAGCCCTCCTATTGGTAAAGTAATTTAAATAACATCTTCTGATCACACGAAACCAGTATAGGAATGTGTTGAAGCTATAATTGATAAAACGTAAATCCTTTTTTCCCCTGATGATTATATCTTAGTGTGTATTCAGTGTGGTGATGGAGGAAGAATATAATTCACCACACCCTCTCTTACCTGTAGGCATCGTAAAAGACGACTAAGGGATTTAAAATGTATACAAAAGAAGATAAACTCAAAAAAAATTAGGTTAATTTCCCCCCATTAATGGAAGGGACCCGAGCCCAACAATAGGACGTATATAGGAATGTGACTCGGAGGAAAACATAATCGACTTTTTGTTCTTAAAAAAAAAATCGATTATAAAATAATCGATTAATTAAAAATAAATAATCGATTATAAAATAATCGATTTTTCTGCCAACAGGATTATGATGACCTTTTTTTTTTAGGAAATATATGCTTTATTTTCTAATATAGTATGAAACACTGCACGCAATATCGTGATGACCTTTTTTTTTAGGAAAGTTGGCAGTGAAATAATCGATTAGTTTCGATTGAATTTCGAATAATAAAAATCGATTATTAATCGATTTTTTTATTTTAGTAATCGATTGTAAAAATCGATTATTACAAAAAAATAATCGATTAAAAATCGATTGTTATAAAAATCGATTATTTTTTCACATCCTTAGACGTATATGAACTGTGTATTCATTATTTCCCTGTAATGACGTTTTTGATGGTTAGATTTAGCTCTTCATTTCAGAATCAGAATAATATATCAGCTAAGCAATAATATTGAAACAGTATACCCATATCGGGAGTGCAATAATAAAAGTTTTATACAAGTCAAATGTCTCATGCAATAAAATGAAATGTCACGGAATTTATAATTAGAGAGTATTTCACAAATTTATTATAATAAATTAATTCTTTATGTACATTATTATATTCACTAATTCATTGAAATTGATTAAAATAAATTATTAAGATCTATATTAGGATGTCTAGATTATTTGTCCGTAATGAGAAAATTAATTTATATTATAAAACATACTTTTTATAAACAACGCCTAATTTATATGAAAAAAAAAAGGCCGTTGGATGCGCTTATATGGATTGGAAGATGATTAAATACGCGAATTGCGGGATATGTATGCACTTTTATAGAAGACTAGCAACCCACCCTCGCTTCGCTTCGGTTTCAGTCGCCTTACCCACGTAGTTCCCGTTCCTGTGGGAGTACCAAGATAAAATATAGCTTATGTTACTCCCTGATATTATAGCTTTCCATTAGTGAAAGAATTTTTGAAATCGGTCCAGCAGTTTCGGAGCCTAATAAATGCAAACAAACAAATCTTTTCTCTTTATAATATTAGTATAGATACCAAAAGTATGTACGTCAGTATTAATGCAAAGAGCCATATAATTTTTTTAATCGGTTCAGTGGTTTAAGCGTAAAAGCGTAACAAACAAACAAACAAATTTACTTTCGCATTTATAGTATTAGTAAGGATTGTGTTATTTATATTGGGTAGTCACGGGTTATACTTATATCTATTACATATAATATCTGGTTGACCGAGCTTCGCTCGGAATATTTTCATCGAATTTATTTAGATATATATTAATAAAAAATAAAAAATAAATAATGAAAAATATATAAAAAAATTACAAAAAGAGAATAATAATAACACCGAGATTTGAACCGACGCTGTTTGAATGTCAACAAAATCAAAATTAGAACCTGTCAACTTCCCATCTGAGCTATCGTAACTCATGACGTTGATAACGAAATTTGAATTCATATTCTTTTAAAATTTAATGTCATTGTTTGTTTTGCTAAAACACGGACAAAACAACATTTTCTATAAATAAAACCTAGCTAGATCGATTTTTTGGACCCGAAACCTCTAGTATGCCAAGTTTCAACAAAATCGTTGGAGCCGTTGTCGAGATCCTGAATATATATATATATATATATATATATATATATATATATATATATATATATACAAGAATTGCTCGTTTAAAGATATAAGATTACTTCTTAGTGAGGCTTTACACGTTAAGTGTTCCTTGTGATTCTTTACAAACACAGACAATTCTAAAATATATCTACCAGTTAGAGTTTTTTTTTATGGGTGGGCCATGGTAAGCGCACACGCGGTGCATTCCATCTGGGACGACGAAAGGACGGCGCACGGGCCCATAATCCACCCATACCCACGTCGCCTTCGTCGTTGGGCCGACCACTAATGCAGAGTTCCTCGTCGTCAGTGGTCGAATACCAGTTAGGGTAAGAAACTCTTTCTCCTTAAATATTCAAAGATACTCATCACTATACATTTTCTAAATAATTCTTAGACATTAGCAGTATCAGGCCGTAATCAGGCTCAGGCCTACATATACTATATTAACATGATCGAACACGGGATAATATTATTATAAATCTAATATAGACGATACTCATTCCTAGACGATTTTATTAACATTGTTAAACAAAGTTAATTAATAGAAAATCGTCTGCTCACATTGTAATATTTATTTTTACGGCTTTTCAAGAATTTCTCATTAATTCTCAGTAACAAGATACCAGGGATCTTTGCACAAAATAATAAAGATAGGAACATTACATCGACCTTAATACAATGTTGCATGCAAATCCATCGTATAAAATGCAAGGATAGCGTAGTGGTTAATTAGGTATCTTGCTGCAACCCACGTGTCGAAATAATACGACCACCCGCACGGGTCAAATTTGTGGTCTTTTTTTGTGAGTCGGTGAAACTTTTCTGTGGTCGTTGACTCTATCTGTATCTTATATATAAATTTCTAGCGTGCGTGTGTATGTCACTGAACTCCTCCTAAACGGCTGGACCGATGTTGACGAAATTTTTTGTGTGTGTTCAAGGGTATTCGAGGATGGTTTAGTTTAACAATTAGACCCAGTAGGTGGCGCTGTTCGGGTAGGACAATAACATAACTCGAGAACGACTTCACCGATTTCGTCCATCTTTTTTTAAGGTTTCTAATATTTTAAACAAGGCCTTTACGAAAAAAAAACATGAAAGTTGCGCAGAAAATTAGTTTTATATTTTAGTATTAATTAATTATACTTTTCTAATGTAACCTTTTTTCAACTATATAAACTTTTCTGTCTTTTTATATGTATATAAATCTTCTGTTCGTGTGTTTGTAATTGAACTCCTTCTAAACGGCTGGACCACTTTTGATGATTTTTTTGTGGCCATTCCGATGGATGGAATTCTCATATTCATCGGCAAAGCCATTCGGAACATCCAAACTATTCGGTTTAGATTAATAATTGGAACCGGCAGGTGGCGCTACGATCGATATCAAGAAAATTCAATTTTCTACTTTTTTACAGATTTGAACAGAACAACGTCTGTTGGGTCAGCTAGTTATCTTTAAAATTTTTTATATATAAACTTCTTGTGTACGTACGAGTATGTCACTGAACTCCTCCTAAACGGTTGGACCGATGTTGATGAAATTTTTTGTGTGTGTTCAAAGGCATTTGAAAATGGTTTAGATTCACAATTGGACCCGGTAGATGGCGCTGTAGTCGATTTTAAGGAAAATTCCTTTTATTTTATTTGAAAACTAGCAACCCGCCCTCGCTTCGCTTCGGTTATAGGTTATACTCGTTTTACCCGTAGTTCCCGTGGGAATAATGGGATAAAATATATAGCCTAGTTTACGCCCTGATATTATAGCTTTCCATTGGTGAATGAATTTTTGAAATCGGTCCAGCCGTTTTGAAGATTACCCGGAACAAACAGACAGACAGACAAACATTTTTTAATTCCTATTTTAGGCATAGGTGTCGTGCAAATAACCGTGTGAGCATGAAAAAAGCCTATTATTTTGACATTACAAACAGACACTCCAATTTTATTTATTGGTATAGATAAAACGTCTGTTGGGTCAGCTAGTAAGTGTATACATTTTAACCTATACATAAGTGTATATATTTATTTCTTACCCTATTGTGGTGACGAAGTAAGTATACAATTCACCCATATCTTACCCGCAGTTGTCGTAAAAGATGACTAAGGAATATAATATACAGATAACATATATGCAAGAGAAGGAAAACTCTAAATAAAACCCTTTAACAATTCGTCTGATCAGCGTGGTATAGCAGGTTAATTTTAGTCTTATTATGGAGTAGGCTCGGGCCCAGCAGTGGGATATATATGAGCTGAGATGATACGTGTTTTTAATTAATACTACTCAGTAAGAACTATTAAAATTAAGAACAAGCCGAAGCATTTACGACTGCCTACAAAACAATTATCAGCAGCGTCGCTCTTTTTTTGACAGTAATAGGTGTAAAATTGTCCTACTATACCACGCTGGTCAGAAGTCTTGGTATAGGGTTTTATGTCAAGTTTTCCTTTCTTTTACATAGATTTTTATGCCTTAGTTGTATTTTACGATACCTACGCGTAAAATATGTGACGGTGAGTTATATTCTCAGTCCGTCATCACACGGACTATAAAAAAATTATATCTCATCGTCATCATTGCAGCCCACATACGTCCCACTGTTGGGCTCAGGCCTCCTTCGCAATGAGAAGGAATTTGACCTACTATACCATGCTGTTCAGACATGTTGGTATAGAGTTTAATTTCGAGTTTTCCTTATCTTGCACAGATGTTATGTGCATATTATATCCCTTAGTCGTCTTATACGACATCCACGGGCAGGATAGGGAGTGGTGAATTGTATTCTTACTCCATCACCATACGGAAAAAAATATATCTATATACCATCAAACCGTCGGTTTATACAAAAATCGTCATTATTCCATCAATCGTCGCTATTTCTTATCTTATTTACCACATTAAAAGAGATATAATAGACGATTAAGGAATCATCATCATCTTGCTCTTATCCCAATTACTTGGGGTCGAAGCAATATGTCATCTGTTTTGACATATTGCAAAAAGTTTCGGCAATGACTTTTATGACCGGCCGCCTGCCTGACGTCAACCCTCCTTGGGAATGTAATCGTTGACCCAAATGGTACCAGATGGAGTTGGTCCGGGTCAATCTAGGGCTCTTAGTAGTCTTTTACGACACCCACGAGCAAAGCAAGGGTTGGTAGTATTCGAAGCCGCTACCACATAGCAGACGATTAAGGAATATAATATGAATATAACATCTATGTAAGGGAAGGAAAATAAGAAAGAAAATCTTATACTAACTTGAATGACTGGTGAGGCATGATATCATATATATGAAATTGTATGCGTACATGTCCGTGTGGTGACGGAGTAAGAATACAATTCACCACTCCCTATCTTGCCCGTGGATGTCGTATAAGACGACTATGGGATATAATGTGCACATAACATCTGTGCAAGAGAAGGAAAACTCGAAATGAAACCCTATACCAACATGTCTGACCAGCATGGTATAGTAGGTCAAATTCCCTCCCATTATGGATGAGGCCCGAGCCCAACAGTGGGACGTATGTGGGCTGCGATGATGATGATGATGATGATGCGTACATACAATTTCAAACTTTTGTGACCTCAAGGGGGCGAATTTGTGTAACATGTATAGAGGTTACTGATTATCGAAATATCGTAGGACGCGTGATGAATCGCCGTCGACGGCAGCGGCGAACTGATGTGATTGTTGCTGAATTCTTACTCAGTTGATGACTATACAGTGGACCTCCGGTAATCCGATAAACGTTTTGTACGGCAGTGTCGGATTATCGAATTTGTAGGATTATAGAATACTCCCCAAGACCCCTCATAGTCCGGATTTTTTTACCTTCTAATCCGACAAGTACGTATGTGTAATATACAATATATAAACTAACTATGAACACACGTCAGGCCACATGTAGTCAAATTCAAACTAAACAATCAGAATCTAAACTTTAGATTCTGATAGATTCTGTAGTAGATTGTAGTACCCAATTGTAGTGTTGCGTACAAGTTGTAACCTATTCTATCATGCATAACTTACATTAACAAAAATTGACGAAAAAAATATTGAATAATCTAGATATGTCAGATTACAAGGGGTGCCGGATTAGAAAGGGGCCGGATTACCGTAGGTCTAGTAGGTCTATGACCCTTTCATTGTAGAAGAGGTTCAAGCGCAGCAGCGTATATAACTGACACTGACGAGATAATCATAATTTTATTTTCTTGATCAATAAATTAATATTGAGTATATTCGTCCACCTGAATATGTTCGAATCATCTGATGCGAACATATTCGGTGAAGTCTTATCCAATATCGGTCGTTGGCTAATGGATGGTTTCATGTATATATATTTTATACTGCAATGGAATGGAATAAATTGCCAGCGGCGTAATGCAAAAAGTTTTATTTTACGATGACAATATTAGTTATGAGTACATTCTAGAAATTTCCATTAAAAAACCTGAATTGTGACAAAACTGATTGGGTTCTATTTTTCATTCATAATAACATATTCAATTATTCAGATCGAGCAAGTATAGGATGTAAAATATGCAATGGCGATTGGTCAGGTATCATGGCGAGGTTATTTGCATTCAAATTGATTATAATCGTGCTGCACTTACTATCAACTTGAAACGAACGGTCGACACTTTTCATGTTTTATAGACGGATCAGTTTTTAGAGTTCCATTGTGAAAATTATCTATTCAAATAAATAAAATTGATGTCTCTGTTTCTAATGTCAAAATATGAGGCTATTTTCATGCTCACACGGTTAAACTTAAAATATCACTGAGGATTATATTATGCATATAACTTCTATACAAGAGAAAGAAAAGTCGATATAAAACCCTATACCAAACCGTCTGACCAGCGTGATATAGTACTTTTTTTTTGTGTGTGACTTAGTTGTTAGCCTCAGATGGCTGTGACAACTTTACCCGGACTGGTGGGTGAGCGCTGAGGGCTCTCAACCCATTGAGGGCTCTCAACCCGTTGTGATATAGTACGCCCATATCCTTCCTATTATGGGAGAGGTTCGAGCCCAATGGGACGTATATGAGCCAAGATGATGAAGATCCGGGACTTAGATTCACACTCATTAGTAACCCGTTCCAAGTTTCCCTAAAATGCTGCTGATCATTTTGTTATTGATGACTGATTTTTTAGAATGGATTTACAGTAAATCTTACGTGTTTATTACACGTTTTATTTTAAGCTTCGCAAATGAGTTTTCTTTGCGAGATAGAAACCGAAATACGGAAATCCACAGAAGAACGGGTGTAACCGACATAGCACGAAGAATTAGCACGCTGAAGCGGCAATGGGCAGGCCACATCGTTCGACGAACCGACAACCGCTGGAGAAGAAAGGTTCTCGAGTGACAACCACGTATCGGACGACGCAGTGTAGGACGTCCCCCCACCAGTTGGACCGACGACCTGGTGAAAGTTGCTGGGCGTCGTTGGATGCAGGCGGCACAGGACCGCACTTTGTGGCGTAACATGAGGGAGGCCTACGTCCAGCAGTAGACGGCGATAGGCTGAAATGATGATGATGATGATGAAATGAGTTTTTATAATGTTCTAAAGATGTACGGAATCCTTTAGTGCGTGATTGGCTTCATACTTAACCGGATTAGGTATGCTAAGGAATATCTTGTTATCACTTGGTAAGACCACATTTTATGTGTTCAAAGACCAATTATATTACCTATGTTACAGGAATTTAAATAGCACATGAGTATTATAATGTCTTAGTTTCAAGAAATCATCGACGCGGCGCCTTTAACACTTTACTCGAGTTAAAAGCTTTTGCGAACCCGTTATTTAAAATGATATAAATTTTCTAATCAAAATAGGTTGGAATCACTGGAGCGGCGGAGAGACTTTGGGTCACTCTGTGTACTCTACCGGCTCTTTCATGGGAAGTTCTTTACGGCACTATTTGATTTGGTACCAACGTACCACTCGACACCGTAGCAGGGTTCTTCCATTTCATCTGTAAACATTATGGTCTTCAACTGTACCTTTTCAGTGATTATTTCTCCCACGTACGTGCAGGCTTTAGAATGAACTACCTGCTGCTGTGTTTCCCAAGCGCTATGACATGTCCTTCTTTAAACGAGGTTTAAGAAGAGTATTTTTTTCACTGTAGGCAACGGTCTAACTGTGCTCCTGGTATTGCAAAAGTGCGGCAGAATCATTTACCATCAGATGTGCTGTTTGCTCATCATACTCTAAATGTCATCAAGATTGTTATGGTTAAATAAGATATCAAAGTTGCTATCATTTTTAAATTTTATACAATACTAGCTGACGCAACAGACGTTGTTCTGTCAAATAAGCGCCATCTACCGGGTCCAATTGTGAATATAAACCATTCTCGAATCCCCTTGAACACACACAAAAAATTTCGCCAACATTGGTCCAGCCGTTTAGGAGGAGTTCAGTGACGTACGCACGAAGAAAGAGAAAGAAAGAAATTTATATATAAAGATTTTAAAATAAACCATAAACTACGAAATTAAAATTAAAGTTCTAAAGAATATTTGTGTGGTGACAGAATACAATTCATATACTCGTAAATCCTCTCTTCCCCATAGGTGTCGTAAAGGACGACTAAGGGATCATAAGTTTTTTTTCATTTCAGCTCATATATGTCCTACTGTTGGGCTTGAGCCTCCTCCACAATAGGAGGGAAATTGACCTTACTATACCATGCTGGTTAGCCAAGACTAAGGGATACAATACTCATATAACATTTATGCAAGAGTATAATCGAAACAAAATCCCTACGCTGTCACGTATCGCCAGCGTGGTATATTAGTTCAATTTCAGATATGTGTGTACATGTGGGACAACTTAAGTAGTTATGACAAGCGAGGAGATAGACATGACTATACCACTCGCCAGGCTAACAAGCTCGCGTCACTGCCACATCGTCTGGCAAAGTCTAGCAAATTGACATATATTGTGGGCCCTCAAATATATAACAGATTGCCAGCGACAATTACTTCGTCTGCTTCCCAGCGTTTAAAACCAAACTCAGGCGCTGGCTCACTCAAAATGCCTTTTATACGATTGACGAACTAATGAATAGGTCAATTATCAATGGTGAATAACCTTTTCTATTTATTTTTATTTTATTTATTTTTCATTTTGGTTTATTAAATATTAAATTATTGTAATGACATTAATTCTATGTAAATGACAATTATGTAATCAAAACCGTTTTGACTTGTAATCTTGTATATTACCAAAAAAAATGTTTATCCTGTTTCCCTCCCATAATGAAGAAGGCCCGAGCCCAACTGCTGGATCGTGGACTCCAACCTCCACCGAAAAGCAAATAAAACAGTCCTATTATATCTCCTTGTGGTGCTTAACTTACTTACCGGGTTGAGAGCCATCAGCGCTCACTCATTGCCCGCGTTAAGCTGTCAAGATCATCTGCGACCAATAGCTACACACACACACACAAAAAAAAATCTCCTTGTGGTGACGGCAAGAGAAGGAAAGGAAAGGACATAAAATGGCAAGAGAAGGAAAACTCGAAACGAAAACCTATACCAACAACGTCTGACTTGCGCAGTATACAAGGTCAATTTCCCTCTCATTGCAAAGGAGACCAGAGCCCAACAGTGGGACTTATGTGAACCTTAATGATGATCCATTTGCCTATCGACAACCAATAATGGACAAGACTTTCCGACGACCCTATACCAACATGTCTGACCAGCACTGTATACTAGGTTAAATTCCCTCGCATTGTGTGGCCCGAGCCCAACAGTGGGATGTATGTGGGCTGCGATGATGATGATTATATCTTCGCTGGTATCATCATCATCATTTCAGCCTATCGCCGTCCACTGCTGGACGTAGGCCTCCCTCATATTACGCCACAAAGTGCGGTCCTGTGCCACCTGCATCCAACGACGCCCAGCAACTTTCACCGGGTCGTCGGTCCAACTAGTGGGGGGGCGTCCTACACTGCGTCGCCACTCGAGAACCTTTCTTCCCCAGCGTTGTCGGTTCATCGAGCGATGTGGCCTGCCCATTCGCTGGTATAACGCGTTGGTATAGGGTTTTATTTGGAAATTATTCTTTCTTGTATCTATATTATTTGCCTGCGTTATTAAGGCACATTTTGCATTCACCCATGGGATAAAAAAGAGTTGGTAACACTCTTTACGTGTTTTTATTCAACATAAAGGAAATGTTTGCAATTTACAATAAATATTTATTCAGCAATAACAGTTTAAAATTATCACAAAATCGTAAATCTAATTGAAAATATAATGGGTAGCATAATATACCGGCTGTAATTGTAAGACACGTCTAATGTTCGTTCTAAAACATTGCTTTTAATTATAGAGCTAACAGAATTTATGCTTACACATCTATACTCATCATCTTGTCAATGATTATTTACATTATATTGTATATATATTAATGATATATGAAGCTTAGATGGTCATAGAAAATTGCTCAAACAAATCGCTAATCTGCGTTAAAAGTTAAGTGTACCTATTTATAAAGCAACGCTTTTTTATTATTGTGCTGATTATCCTTACTTAATATTATAAACGCGAAAGTAAGTTTCTTTATGTGTTTGTTTGTTACGCTTTCACGCTTAAACCACACAACGGATTTCAAAAATTCTTTCACCAATGGAAAGCTATAATATCAGGGAGTAACATAGGATATATTTTATTCTGGTATTCCCACGGGAATGGAAACTACAAGGGTAAGGCGTCTGGAAGCGAAGCGAGGGCGAGTTGCTAGTTGTAAATAAAACTACGGATTTTATCGCGTTTATATTAGATTCAACAAAATTTGATCAATCAATCATACTCAGGTGTACTGTTTGCTCGTTTCCTAGCAACAGGAAAAAAAAAATCACGGGCAAGTTGGTCTATTCTATACTTACACCGTCATCACACAGAAAAAAGCGACCGTGTTTTTACAAGAATAACATAAAAACGGAAAGTATTTATGTTCACTACTTTCTTGACGTATCGTTAACGATTTATAGGACGTCATTGTAACTCGGCTTTATACTTTGACAGTTGGCAGACCCAATTTGTAGAAAGTGCCGATCGATGTATGCCAGAACCATAGAGTGATATATGTATATAGAGAAGCTATCCCGAATAAATATTTTGTTCCGTTAATAACAGTTATTAATTATACTAAAGTTCGCTGCAGTGCTGAAACAATAAATAGTAGTCTAACCCAAACATTGAGGCACACAGCGCTAGATCGCTTTAAAGTTGTGTAACGTATGGTTACTATAGTAACCACACGTTACACAACGATTTTACACTACAGACGTGACAATTTTTGTACCTACATTCATAAATAAAACACATACTCTATTCTAATGGGGCACGTTGTCGTATTTTCACAAATAAGTATTAATTGATAATATATACTATAGAAAAAAGAATATAAGCAATCAAACTAGTTTGGTAAAACATCATGTTAAGTCTGTTTTTAGTCATATATATTTCTACCTCAGCGAGTTGTGGAATTGAACATCTGCGTGTTTTAGTCTATGATCAATTCAATTCAAATCAATTTCGATATAATTACCTATTTATTCGCTTTAACAACAAAATATTTTACTTAAATGAGTAAAGAATTTTTATTTACATCCAGGTTCACGTTTTGACTCAAATCATCCGAGTTTTCGTATTACCGCTGCTCTGTATGCATCCACACTACATGAAGGTCGTAGGCACACTAAAGTAAGGTGTACGGATTGCAGTACAGTTCAGTCGAACAAAACAAATGTTCGGATCGCGAAATCCAGTACGTAGTACATATATATCGATGGCCAGAACTTTTATAAAAATTAAACTGAAAAAAAGTATTGAAGAGGTTTGCAACTATTTAACTAATAATATATATCTATTCTAATTAATAATATAAAATATTCTATTATTGTTCAGTAACTCCTTTCTTGTCTTTACATAGGAAGGGAGAGTTCCTTTACATAGGAATGTAAGCTGAAAATAATTATTGAGAGGTTCTCAACCATTCCATAAACGTCTCATTGCTGGGCTTGAGCCTCCTTCACAATGGGAGAGCATTTCTACACTGCGCTGGTTAGACGTGTTAGTCTTTTTATCGGTGGTCGGCCCAACAACGAAGGCGACGTGCTAAACGGGTGGGTTAGGGGTGTGCGTGCTTACGCCCTCCTGTCGTCCCGGACGGAGCGGAGCGAGGAGTGCGCCGACCGTAACCCATCACCAAATAAAAAATGGTGTGGTTTTATTTCAAATTTACCTTCTCTTGTATAAATGTTATATACATATTAAATCCCCTAGTCGTTTTTTAGGATACCCAGGGATGAGAGCACCTTCTGTGCTTAGTCCATCATCACCATATTAGTAACGGCTATGAATAATATGACACTTTACAGAAGTGAATTGTGTTCTTACTTTGTCACCATATGAACTAATACTAATTACTGTAGCAACTCGAGAAAATTTCCGTGCGTTCATGCGTTTCTGCCATACCTACTGTAGCAATCAATCTTAACGCTCACATTTAGGCCCCGTTAAGCTCTTCCGTATCCGTGGTGCCGTACTGCTGCGCTATCGTAGCTGTACACCTTTTTACTTATTGGCTGACTAGTCATTTTGTTTTCCTGTCTCCCGCTTTGCCTAGGAGGGAAGTGGAATCTCTTTCCAACTCCTTCTCTTTAATCTCTTCTAATTAAATTTGTTGCGGGTCCCAAGACAATTAAAATCATATCCCGGAACTACCTGAGGGTCAAACCTCAGTGTCATTTATGGAGACTATTGTGGATCCTGGCTTACAGGAGTTACAATGGTGGGAATGTGTGGTGCGATTATTAGTAATTACTTTTTTTAAAGGTTTTAAAGGTAAAGTTATATCAACTTACTAGCAACCCGTCCTCGCTTCGCTTCGGTTTCAGTCGCTTTACCCGCGGCGTAGTTCCCGTTCCTGTGGAAATAACGGGATAAAATATAGCCTATATTACTCCCTGATATTATAGCTTTCCATTGGTGAAAGAATTTTTGAAATCGGTTCGGTGGTTTAAACGTGAAAGCGTTACAAACAAACAAACAAACAAACATCCTTACTTTCGCATTTATAATATTAGTATGGATTCACATATTCACACATAGTAATAGATTGCGAGTTTGACATTAAAAAATTGTATTACAACATAATTAAGTGCTTCCACAAGAAATTAAAACTCTATAACTATATTTTTATAAAAATATTTTTTGCTCGTTTAAAAACTAATAAAATGTAGAGAATAACTGTTTTTCAAGAACATTGGCATCCGATAATTCCTATAACGGATATTAGCGATACGATCGTTTATAACAACTTTATTTATCCTGAATTTTATAAGGTTTTTTTTAATAGTTTTAATAATTATACATTGAAGTTGTACTTTTTTTGGTGCGTTAGGGAAAAAGGATGAGAGTACATTTTTAACCGACTTCAAAAAAGGAGAAGGTTTCTGAATTTGACCATATATATGCTTTTTTTATATTTGTTCGCGGATAATTTCATCTTGGATGAACCGATTTTGAGGATTCTGTTTTGTTGGATAAGGCATACTTCCCAAATGGTCCCATAAAAATTTTATCAAAATCGGACAAACAATTTTTAAAAAATCAACAAAAATCTAAAAATGTATCTACATCGTCTACATTATTGACGGCGGTTTCTTTTTTTACAAAAAATAATTATTACGATGCGCGCGTACGCTGTTACGAAAATCCAACTTTTATTTTTGGTGGTGGGCTATGGTCAGCAAACTCAATCTCACGGAAGGAGGCGGCGGATCGTGTGCGAGTTGAGCTCCTATTCAGCGACACGTTCCGCCGCTGGCGACTCGGGCGGCGCAGGCGCGAGTATCTGCGTCTAATGCCGCCCTAGCCGAGGCCGCGGGTGATCGGACCGGGAATTGTCCGTCACCCGAAGAGAGGCCGACCGCGCGATGGCGACCAACGTCCCGGGACGTCGAGAGGTGAGGGTACCCGAAAGGGTATTCCGTCGGGCCGACCACTGACGACAAGTCACCTCTGCTCCGGTGGTCGGCCCAACAACGAGGTGATGTGGGTACGGGTGGGTTATGGGCCCGCGCGCCGTTCTTTCATCGCCCCGGACGGATTGGACTGCGCGTGCGCTTAACATAGCTAACTCATAAAAAAAAAGAAAAAAATGGTCAGCAGACTCGCCGCCTGGCTCCGTCCGCGGCGACAGAGGGGCGTCACGGCATCCCATGACCCACCCGTAGCACGTCGCCTTCGACGTTGGGCCAACCACTAGTGTAGAGTTCTTTGTCTGCAGTGGTCGCTCGGACAGAATACCCCTGCGAGGATACTCTCTTCTCACGACGTCCTCCCTCGCGGACAAAATCCATCACCCTCAAGTTAGCTACTTAGTATTATTACAATGCGCGTGTTCACCATCCAAATGTCAACTAGATATCTTATATCTTTAAATGAGCAACTCTTGTATATATATATATATATATATATATATATATATATATATATATATGTATATATATATATATATATATATATATATTCAGGATCTCGGAAACGACTCCAACGATTTTGATGAAATTTGGCATATTAAAAGTTTCGGGGCCAAAAAATCGATCTAGCTATGTTTTATTTATAGAAAATGTTGTTTTGTCGGTGTTTTTAGCTAATCAATACAATGACATAAAATGTCAATAGAATAAAGATTAAAATTTCGTCGTCAAAGTCAAGAGTTATAATAGCTCAGTTGGGAAGTTGACCAGTTTTCTTTTTGTTTTGTTTTGGCATTCAAACAGCGTCGGATCGAATCTCGGTGTTATTATTATTCTCTTTTTGTAATTTTTGATATTTTTGTCATTATCTATACCAATAAATAAAATTGGAGTGTCTGTTTGTAATGTCAAAATAATAGGCCTTTTTCATGCTCACATGGTTATTTGCACTATACATATGCCTAAAAATCACTTTATATTTTTTTTGTCTGTCTGTTTGTTCCGGGTAATCTTCAAAATGGCTGGACCGATTTAAAAAATTCTTTCACCAAAGTAAAGCTATAATATCAGGGAGTAAACTAGGCTATATTTTGTCCCGGTATTCCCACGGGAACAGGAACTACGGGGACAGAAACCGAAGCAAAGCGAGGGCGGATTGCTAGTATCTAAATAAGTTCGGCAAAAATACAAAAAAAAATATACCGAGCGAAGCTCGGTCAACCAGATATTTCTAGATAATACGTTATAATAAAACTTTCACTGTATTAAATATCCCTTTTCTATTATTAGTGTTGTTTTTTCTGTAAACTATACATTTTTCAGATGGATTTTTTATTGTTCCGTTAAAGAAGTATAATATCCCTTAGTCGTCTTTTACGACACCCACGGGCAAGAAAAAGAAAGGGTGTTGTGAATTCTATTCTTACTCCGTCACAACACGGGAAAAGTCACACGAAAAACGTCTGACCAGTGTGGTATAATGGGGTCAATTTCCCTTCTATTATGGAGGAGGCTCGAGCCTAACAGTGGCACGTATATGAATCGAGATGACCACGCTGGTCAGACGTGTTTTATATTGAGTATAGATAGATATTATATGCATATTTAAGTAGATATCTATAAAGATTTTAATAAATATTTTAATTATAATTAAAAGCTTCTTTGTAAAGAAAATAATAAATTCTGAACATTAAAATTCTTTAATAATATATATTCTTTAAAATGAAGAGCCAATATTCATTAGAATGTCTAGACTACGGTACTCTCTTAAGGCTCCATCATTGTAAAATATGTATTATTTTTAAATAAATCAGCTCATTGAGAAATACTATCAATAAACTTATGCAATAATTTAGAGTAACATTAATTTTTCTTTTCTTTTTTTTATAAAAGACAACTTCCTGGATTAAGGAAATAATCCTTGTATGGCACAGAAGTTTAATTAAATCTAGACTCAAAACAACAGGTTGTGGATCTCATTAAGTGTTGTCCTGCGTGGATTTCGATCCTGGATCTGTAAGTCGGTATCTTAACCAGTACGCTATCTGTGCAATCTGTACCATTATTCCTTAGTATAACTGTGTCTTTATCCTCACTTACCATCAGGTGTGCTCTTTGCTCATTTGGTAACCACCGAAATAAAAAATAGTACCTACTAGAGATGTGCCGACTAGTCGGTTAAGCAGACTATCCGGCTGCTATTACAGTCGGCGAATACTCGGCGACTATTCGGCAAAGAACGCGACTACCTGGTTTTTTCTCTCTAAAATGTATATAGGAGGAATTACTTTTAATACAGTTCCTCGCACTTGTAGTATTTACTGTTTAAATTATCATATAACATTTTTTTATTTTTTACTTTTATCATTCTCCAATTGCCAAAAATAGTCCTTGAATACAAACAATATTACAGAATGGTATTCAATCCCAATTTTCATGTACGCGATAAAGTTGCAGGTAGACGAATCGTCATGGAAATTAAAAATCTCATCGGCCGATTAATCGGCCTCTTTACGGCCAACTAATCGGCTAGTGGCTAGTCGGCACCATCTCTAGTACTTATATCGGCTAAGTTAATGATAAAGTAAATGTCACCGAGTCTAAATGGCTGTTGATTATTTTGCTGAAGTATCTATTTAATATAAATTGATGAATATGTATAGGCATAAATATGTTGATGAATAGTTTTCCTTCAAGTGATTAATGTGATTTAGTAGATAATAAGATTTTGATTTAATTGTGAATAGTAAATTCGAAGAGCAAGAGAGGTAGAGCTAATTTCATAAAATACGCGAAATTCGAATCTTCTATGATTCGGGCTGTCAGCTTGTGTTTTTTAGTTTTTTAAACTATATTCTACTATTATTTGCATTGATATTATCTCATTTGGGCTCACATGCTTACCACTGCTAGGCTTGAAAAATTTAAGCGTTATTAATCTCATTTAAGGAAAAATATAATTTTTTAATTTCTAGTTTTGCGACTCATGTAAAGATATTACCTCCTCGCAACTTTTAGTTACCTCTATTTTGAGATGAGATCAATTGAAGGAATTAGATTATTTTTTAATGTTCTATGTTTATTGTTTCAGGCTCTCGAGAGACGAGGCAGCTTAATTCTAAGTGTGACGTCACTAGAAAAAATATAAATATATGTAAGTAATACAGTAAATCAATATTTCTATTATAATAATTGAATAATTTCTGTATTTTCACTGTACGCATGATGGTTAGATACTGACCTCTTGAACCGAGTATCTTGGGTTTAATTCCCATACAAGGACAATACAATTCTATGGATAATTCTTTGAATCTCGGAGTGGTAACGGAATAAGAATATAATTCACCACCCTCTATCTTGCCCTACAATTAACGGCTATAATATGCACATAATATCTATGCAAGAGAAGGAAAAGTTGACATAAAACCCTATATCAACGCGTGACAAGCGCGGTATAGTAAGTTAATATTTCTATCATTGCGGCACAGTCCTGAGCCTAACAGAAGGACTTTTATGGGCTGAAACGATGATTATCAATTATTATTCGCCAAAAAGTCAAATCGTCGCCTTTAACAGTGCCATGGTCCCTTTTAATGGTATTTAGGAATTTTGCTGGCAAATGAAAACATTTGTAAAGCACTATTATATCGCGTTCACTAAATCCCAGCACTTCCTTCGCGTGATGTTGCATAAAATACTACCCAAATTATTTAATTTAATACTTTAAAACAGTTGTTATTGAATATAATTTGACGCTTTCGTGTTCCCTCCAAATATCCTAACGATTGTGGATGGTATTATACGTTTTTGGGGGAACGCTTTGACATTGGGCCGACCACTGGTACTTGACTTCTGTGGCCAGCCTGGTTCTCATTACCATCCTGGATGTTTCTATAATATGATACTATAAATTGTAGGCTCAAATATGAGTGTGAAATGTCTCTACCGATTTGGTCCTTACGCTATGGAGTATAAACGCTGGAACTATAAATAGAACTATTTTCGCGGCTTTTGTCACGTTTCCATTTGATTTTGCTACGTTTTGAACACTTTTCAGCGTTCATGGTCACAGGACGTCTAAGGTATCTCTCGTCTAACAAGTCATCATTATTATAGAGATTTTAATTTACCCACTACAGAATTAGTAATTAAATTTTAACTTGCATTTTGATACAGATTTATTACCAGTAAAAAAGAAAATGATTCTATATGACAAAATTATAATGTTTTTCGACAATTATTATATTATGTAAAACATAATATATAGTAATAATAAGATATCTTGTATGGTGATGGAGTAAAAATATAGTTCACCATGCTCTCCCTTCTTCGTGGGCATCGTAAAAGTCTACTAAAGGATATGATGTGCAAATAATATCTTTGCAAGAAAAGGAAACAAAATACTATGCCAAAAAGTACCCCATCTAGGCCGTGGATGTCGTAAAAGCCGACTATGGAAGATAATATGCACATCTGTGCAAGAGGAGGCAAACTCGAAATGAAACGCTATACCAACATGTCTGACCAGAGTAGTATAGTAACAATTTCCCTCCCATAATGGAGGCCAGAATCGAACAGTAGGACGTACCAATATATGGATGGAGATAATGAGACAATTATATTATGACAATTTATTAATTTTAATCTAACAAATTTAATATACTATCACCGGAACGAAACGCGGTCACACTAAGAAAGAGCCGGTAAGAAAATTCAGAGGGCACGATCCTAAATCTATACTCTATACTTAATACTTAATTTACTTAATAAGCGGAAGAGTGTGTTTGTTTGAACGCGCTAATCTCATGAACTACGGGTCCGATTTAAAAAAATCTTTTAGTGTTAGATAACCAATTTATCGAGAAAGGCTATAGGCTATATCATTACGCTAAGACCAATAGGAGCGGAGCACCAATAAATAATGTTTCAAAATCGGGGGTTCTTTTTCCTTTTGAGAGCTTCCGCTACCTGAGCTGCATAAATAGTTTAAGTTTTGCAAAAATAATGTGTGACACAATCGTACTATTTAAAAATTTTGTTAGGAACAAATAAACTACTCCACGCGGACGAAGTGGCGGGCAGAAGCTAGTTATTGATATTTAAAAGGCGTCTTACTTTATCTTACTGAAAATAATTTTTATGAATTGCGCGCAACTATAAAAAAGCTATCACAAAATGAACATTTACAACTTAAAATTAAAATGTTACAATTTATTATTGTCTGGGCTATGCATGCTGCCCATGATTAAATGCATATCTTAATTTAAATGCACAGGACGTGTCTACCCATCGCTCCCGGCAAATTTTGCTGACGTTCCGATTATCGTGGAAGCTTTCTCGCCATTTTTGACGTGGGATTATGACTTCTTGTTGCTTGAAATACGTTCTGTATATTTAATAGTATTGTAATATACAGAGGGTAGAAGAACAAGAATGAAACTATGCTAATCCGTTTGACAAACGCAAAAAATATATATTTATTTTTATTAAATAAATATTGTTTATATATTTATTATTGAGAAAATAAAAAAAAATAATTAAAAAATATATATTTTTTATTGTTTATTTTACAAAAATAATTCATGAATAAGATAGTGCCTAGAATTCTTATTTACTAAAGAAACATTTTTATCTATACCAATAAATAAAATTGGAGTGTCTTTGTAATGTCAAAATAATAGACATTTTCATGCTCACACGGTTATTTGCACCATACATATGCCTAAAAATCATTTTATATTTTTTTTGTCTGTCTGTTTGTTCTGGGTAAACTTCAAAATCGCTGGACCGATTTCAAAAATTCTTTCACCAATAGAAAGCTATAATAGCAGGGAGTAACTAAGGCTATATTTTATCCCGATATTCCCACGCCATTGGGAACCACGCGGGTAAGGCCACTGAAACTGAAGCGAAGCGAGGGCGGGTTGCTAGTTGTAAATAAACCTACTTTACGGATTTTATCGTGTGTGTATTTGATTTTTGATTGATTGATCAAATTTTGTTGTATCTAATACAAACTCGATAAAATCCGTGAAGTAGTTTCATTTATAACTAACAAGTCGCCCTAGCTTCGCTTCGGTTTCAATCGCCTTACCTGCGTAGATCCCGTTCCCGTGGGAATACTGGGATAAAATATAGCCTATGTTACTCCCTGATATTATAGCTTTCCATTTGTGAAAAATTTTTGAAATTGGTTCTGTGGTTTAAGCGCGAAAGCGTAACAAACAAACAAACTTACTTTCGAATTCATAATATTAGTAAAGAAGTAAGGATAGCCTAGCTCACTTCCTGATATTATAGCTTCCCATTGGTGAAAGAATTTTTGAAATCGATTCGGTGGTTTAAACGTGAAAGCGTAACAAACAAACTTACTTTCATATTTATAACATTAATAAAGATGTGTAATATTCGCGTAAAAATTAGAAGTCATTAAACATTATTTACTTTCAACATCATCATCCTAAATAGTGCTTTATTTCTCTTTAGTTCTCTTGGTCATTAAATTAAGGGCAACAGCAAAACACGTAGCTTTTGTCCGCGAGCGCATGCTATTAACTCGTCAGAGTGGATTTAATTCCGACCACTGACGACAAGTTAACCCTGCTCCAGTGGTCGGCCCAACGACGAAGGCGACGTGGTTTTCGGGTGGGTCGCGGGAGTTGCGTGCTTAAGCTCCTCTGTCGCCCCGGACGGAGTGGTGCGGAGGCGCGCCGACCGCGGCCCATCCACAAAAAAAAAAGAGTGGATTTAATAGTTCAGTTTGGCAGTAAATGGTTTAATATTTTGGTGTCGACTCAATATTTACACTTCTACAGTTATTGAAAAAAATTGGCAACAGTTTTTGACCAGCCTACCTGACGTCTACCCTTATAAATATAATTACTGATTCATCAGACGGATTTGGCCAAGGTCAAAGTAGAGTTTTTAACGACATTCACAAACAATGTGTTTTCTGTGTGGTGACGGAGTAAGAATATAATTCACCACTCCCAATTTGCCCGTGGATGTCGTAAAAGACGACTAATGGACATAAAAGAGACTAAATATTAAATATATATGCGTATAAGATCTGTGCAAGAGGAGGAAAACTCAAAATGAAACTTCATACCAATATCAACTCAATTCCTCTCAATTTCCCTTCTATTGAGCCTCCTCCGAGGCTCGTGCCCAGTAATGGGTTATGTATGAGCTGAAACGAAGTAATGTAAGTGTTTATAGTATTCGCAGCCGCTATACGGCAGAAGTAATTATGGGAGTGTTGAGTCTGTGGGATGTTAAGTATAGCGTGTGTAGTTCGGGTGATATATATGGAGAGAAAAGACAACAGCACGTTTCAGGTGTTTATTGCTCGGCGACTCGCCACAGACTAGATCATAGATCGTCATATCGTCATTCTTACATACCGCTACATCATTCTCCCCTTAAAATATTTAAGCGGCTGAAACCGAAGCGAAGCGAGGGCGGGTTGCTAGTCTACACCAATAAATAAAATTGGAGTGTCTGTTTGTAATGTCAAATAATAGACTTTTTTCATGCTCACACGGTTATTTGCATGACACCTATGCCTAAAATAGCGATTAAAAAATTTTTGTCTGTCTGTCTGTCTGTTTGTTCCGGGTAATCTTCAAAACGGCTGGACCGATTTCGAAAATTTTTTCACCAATGGAAAGCTATAATATCAGGGCGTAAACTAGGCTATATTTTATCCCAGTATTCCCACGGGAACGGGAACTACGCGGGTAAAACGACTAAAACCGAAGCGAAGCGAGGGCGGGTTGCTAGTTAATAATAAACGTTACAAAAAAATGGTAAGTATACGATAAAAGTGTAAAAAAAATCTTGTGTATGTATTATCAGATAAATCTTTAAAGTTATGAGTCACACAAACTAAGAAGCAGAGGACATTATGATCGGACATTGCGATCTGATGCAAGTTGATTTTAGATATCAGCGCTCCAATGCGCTCGCGTGCAGCTTCTTGATTTACTCGGTAGATGGCGCTGCTTATCTTATCTTTATGACTGTGGTATATGTTTTGATGAATTAAAAATAATTTATAGACATACAAATAAATAAAATTAAAGTGTCTGTTTGTAATGCCCAAATAGCAGATTCTTTTCATGCTCACAGCACGGTAATAATAGACGACTATACAGTGCTCACAGCGTTATTTGCGCGACATATGCCCCTAAAAATCAGTTTAAATATTATTTAGTTGTCTTTCTGTATGTTCCGGGTAATCTTCTAACCCACTGGATCGATATTGGTGACGTTTTACTACCAAATAACTGTCTAAATAAGGTATAACTTGGGCTGTATTTGATACCGGTATTCCCACGGCGATAACGCAGGTGAAACCGGGGGCATTTGCTAGGGTAATATAAATTCTATTTGTCCGCTATTAGTCTCACCAAATAATAGGCGAGTTTATTTCTACTAACATTACTTTAAAATATGTAAATAGAAAAATTAATAGCATATTTTCAGTTTTTGCCCTTCCATCCATCCATCTATCCATCAATAGCCTAGAGCATCAATAGACTTCCACTGTTGGACATAGGCTTTCCAACTAGAATGCCGTTCGGAACGGTCCTGTGACACTTGCTTCCAACGGTTCTCTGAGACTTTCAAGATGTCGTCAGTCTATCTAGTAGGACGTCGCCCCACGCTGCGTCACCCGATTCGTAGTCGCCACTTGAGACCCTTTCTTCCCCAATGCTTGTCAGTTCAACAAGCGATGTGGCCTGCCCATCGCCATTCCAACGTGCTAATTATTATTCATGATTTTCTTTTGCCCATATTATTAAGAATAAATTTGCCGTGTGATGACGGAGTAAGAATACAATTCACCACCCGCTCTCTTGCCCGTGGGTGTCGTAAAAGACGACTAAAGAATAATATATGATATGAGAATAACGTCTATGCAAGAGAGAAAGAAAACTCGACATAAAACCCTATGCCAACATGTCTGACCAGTGCGGTTTAGAAGGTCAATTTTATTCGCATTGTGGAGGAGGTTCGAGCCCAATAGTGAGACTTATGTAGGCTGAGATGATTAAGAATTAATTGAACGAATACTAAACATCTAGGGGATGTCCAATATTATTCGATTCCATGATTCAAGATTCGTTACATACCATACTATTGATAGTTTTCTGTCTACAGCCAAGGGCCGGTCCGTCCGGAGTAGTATTACACTCTCGCAGAAAATCGATGTCTGAGTAACAATTTGTTACTGCGCCATTTAGTGAGCTAGACGGCCGGAAGCCCACGTTTCTGAGGGTGTTTGCGTGTAGTGGGTTTTGGTGATATCTTTAGTATCATCCAACCTCATTGCACTAACTCCCTTCACTTTATTCACAGTAGGCGCTGGCCTAGCAAAGGTCCATGAGCGGCAGAATCACTTACCATCAGGTGTACTGTTTGCTCGTTTGCCACCAGCAATAAAAAAATAGAAGTACTTGATTAGCAATTTTATACTTATCACAAGTCCGAGGTAGCTTTGACAGATTAATGGCTAATTATGATAGTTTGGTGCCAAGGGCGCATGTGGGTTGGTGAATGTTGGCGCCAGCGGACATACTTCCAGTATCTACGCTTAGTATTGAAGTATTTAAAGTTCACGAAGCTATTTCATTATTTATGTTAACAAATATCGCCCACGGAATGTATGTTAAGTCATATTTGTGTTAATAGAAATAGTTAAGTACTGATGTAATTAAAATTTTCTATGTATGTACAGTTATATATTATTGACAATCAGATTATGATTAGTAAAAAAATAGCAAAATTCTGTAAATTTATTAGCTTTTTTGATTAACAAAAGTGGAAATAGCTCAGCGTTGTCTTGCAGTTGATCAGTTAAAGGAACTATTACGCTGATTTTCAACTGCAACCCATAAGTGTTTAACATACATTTAAAAAGCATGTCGTCATTACCATAAAGAAGTAACTAGATAAATAATAATTAAAATGGAAAATAATAATAGTAACTTAAAAAAATGGTATGGTATAGGGTTTTATATCGAGTTTTCCTTCTCTTGTATAGATGTTATATGCATGCATATGCATCCTTAGTCGTCTTTTACGACCTCACATCGACGATCGGTGTCCCAGGGGGACGTCGATGGGAGAAGGTACTCCCTCGGGGTATTCCGTCGGGTTGACCACTGACGTCTGCACCGGTGGTCGGCCCAACGACGAAGGCGCCTCCCCTCTGTCACCGCGGACGAAGCCGGGGAGCGGGTACGCTGACCGTAGCCCACCCATAAAAAAAAAGGAATTGTATGCTTACTCCACACGGAGATAGATATAGTTTAGAAAATTTCTGACAACAAAATCGTCAGCAATATCAATTACTGAACTTTTTATGTACCACACAAAAGTGATTAGTCATTCTTATCAATCAATCACCGAATCGTTTATATCAATCAAATTAAAAATATATTTTTTTGCTAATTAACTTTTTTTTATAAAGAATATATTGACAGTGGTGTTAATTAAAATGACATTAACAAATGGATTCGTTCTTAGAATTGAATTATAATTACTTTAAAAAATATTTAAAACAACTTCTGTATTATTTTTTTATTTTAATTATAGATTTATTTAATAGAATAAGAGAAATATTTACGAATGAGTATTACTTATTTTTAATCGATTTTAAAAAAGGAAGTAATGCCAATTCGACGGATGTTTTTTTTTTATAACATACAGATAAAAGAACGTAATAACGCTTCCCGAAGCATTTTAAAATGCCAACTACGATTGGGATTTTCTTATGGGGAATATATGTTATAAAGGTGGTGTCGATGGGTGAGTGATCGTAATAGTACATTCTATACAAATTTAATATATATTCATCCTCTCGGCTCATAGATGTCCCACTGCTGGAAGAGCAATGGAAGAGAAATTGACCTTACTTTACCATGTTGGTCGGACAGGTTGGTATGGGTTTTTCTATCGAGTTCTCCTTTTCTTGCATAGATGTGATATCTGTATTATATCTCTTAGTCGTCTCTTACGATATCCAGGGGCAAGATAGTGGTAAATTGTATTTTTATTCCGTTAACACACCGAGACGTAATATAGTCTCATGATGCAAAGGTATAAGAAAATTAGTCCACATAATATAAGCAATATTTTTCGGAGTAAGAATACAATTTACCACCCCCCAGCGATAACGTACCGATTTAGAGGATGGGCCATAACATTGTAAAAATCAACATTATTGAAATGTGTGGCCTGACGCTTTCTTTTTTTTGTAGGCTATGGTCTGGGCACACCCCGCCCAATCCGCCCGTGGCGACGGAGGAGCGGCGTGCGACCCCATAACCTACCGTATTCCTTCCCCATCGCTATTAGGCCGACCACTGGTACCGATGTCTTGACATCCGTGACCGGCCTGGAGGGTTACCTTTTCAGGTATCGTCCCATTCGACGCCCTGGCAACAAGACTGTGGAGCATCAGCATCGTCGTGCCGGAGCATGGACCTCACGCGGTCGGCCTCTCTGCGGACTAATCTTCAGCCCATCCACCCGGGACCTCGGCTAGGGCGGCATCAGGTGCAGGTACTCGCGCCTGCCGGCCAATGCGCCCGCGGCGGAGCCTGTCGTGGTACAGGAATTCCTCGCAGAAGGCGGCGAGATAACTGCCTCGCAGAAGGCGGCAACCGCGTCCCCGCGATAATCGTGTTGTCCTGCGTGGGATACGAACATGTGACATCCCACCTAAGATTTGTATACAAGATTAACTAGCACGGGTGGTCGGTCTCTTAACCACTGCACCATCTGTGCAGTCAAGTTTGTTTTTGATATAAAGATATTTCATCATGAAGGGTAGTCAGAAATCCAATCAATATGAATAGCGTTTGACCTTTTTCTTTTTCATTACATATACATCGCGATAGACGTAAAGTCTCATTCATAATGGAAAAGATATGAGTCTAAACAATTTAAGGTTATTGATTTTTTTTAAGAAATGGAAAATGGATCGCTGTGAGTTGTTATATGCGGCGAAAGCTGCCCACTTATCTGGTGAACTTGGTGGAACGTAGTCTCTTGATGGAGTCCTGGAGCTCCTTAGTGGATTTTTACGTCTCCAACGGGGTAATAAAGAGGAAGCAGCAATCATATTCTTATCCCGTCGCCACATGGGCAAGCTTGAATTTGAACTTGAAATTCATTTGATACTTATTTTGTGTCACTGTACATATATATTTTTTCATTAGCATACTTTTGGCCTCATACCTTAAGATTTTTCACGGGTTTTCATCTGGATCTATAAATGGAGGTGCAGATTATACACCTGTTTTCGTAGCTGGGCAGTCTTGGAACTTTGAACTAGTCGCAATCATCGGTGCTGACCTCACATACGCTAAGGCGATGCTCGGCAGAGTTAGGAACTGGGATGCGATCACCGCTTTCTGCGAGGCAGTCGTCTCGTGGAAGGAGGCTGCGGGTCGTCCGCGTGAGGAACTCCTCTACGGCGACACGGATGGGGAGTGCAGGCGCCTACTTGTGTCTGATACCGCCCTAGCCGACGTCGGGTGATTCGGTCAGGGAATAGTCCGTCACCCGCAGAGAGACTGCGTGAGGGCGACGCCCAGCAGTGTTGGCAAGGGCGGGTACCCGAAAGGGTATCCGGTTGTGCTGGCCACGGACGTCAAGAATTCAGTTCGGGAAGGGAATACAGTGAGTTACGCGGGCGCGCGCCACTCTGTCATCATCTAGAACGGGATGGACCGCATGTGTATGGTATGTGGCCGCACCATAACCTGCCAAAAAACTGTTGTTGATTGCGTTACGTTAGAAAATTGAAGAGTGTTATTGAACTTTTGCGTATAAACTAACAGGAATAGTTATAATTACGCCATGTCTACTTCCTTATACCATCTTCCCACTTTAGTCTCTAACATACAGCTCAGTTAACTCATAAGTAAGATAGGAATGAAGGTTTATCTAACCGAATCGTTTTAGTCGTAGACAATATATCGCCTTTCCTTGAGCTTAGTATAAGTATTAATATAAGGTTTCCATTTTATCTTAGTTACTAGAATATTAAGTGCTTGTTGTTTGTTGTATGATAATAATACAGTACTATCAAGATAAGAAACGCTAATGGCTTCAACATCTTAAATGTCACTTGAAAAGTACTGCTTGCAAAAAAATATTTGAAAATACTATTTTACAGATTTCAATGTGTTTGTATTTGATTTTTAGTTGCCCCACGTTTTGAACAAATTTTACAATGTGTGATGCTCGCGTAAACATCAAAAATAATTTTGTGAAAAGTACTGTTTACATAAAAAATATTTTACATACTGTCTTTTTCTTCACATTAATAACTAACTTTTATATATAATTGGAATTTCAAATCTTAAATCTATTAAAGTAATTTAAACTTTTGTCATTTGACTGTAAAAATATCGTAAAAAATCATTTCTGCTACAACAATTTTAAATACGAAGAAGTTTTTCAATTCGGAAGTATGTTTTTTATAAGAATAACTTCTTTTAGGAATCCATTTAGATGAGTCGTTTTTATTGGAAGGGAGATATATTAATTTTATTAGCTAGCATTAAACCTTGAACTTCTCCAAACCTATCGAGGCCATAGAGAAAAGAAATAAATGAAAAAATAACGCGTGCGTCTCGGGGCGACCTACAGAAGTGATCACTTAAACTAAGTTGAACTATTTAATGTTGAAATTGTTTAACTTGAGAAAAGTTGAAGTTATTACTTAAATTTCATGTATATTAATAGGATAATGCAAGGAAAGGCTATTTATAACTACAATCTCTCATTAATTATAAAATATATTTCATTCTTAGTTACAATTCATGAATAATGAATATGTACATTAGAATTTTCTGTATGTACATTATTAGTATCATTATTTAATAATATAAAAGTAACAATATATTAAATATTAATACAATATTATATAGTCTTTATCTTTATATATAAATTTCTTCTGTACGTGTGTGTGTCACTGAACTCCTAAACGGCTGGACCGATGTTGATGAATTTTTTGTGTATGTTCAAGGGGATTCGAGAATGGTTTAGATTTACAATTGGACCCGGCAGGTGGTGCTTATTTGAACAGAACAACGTCTGTTGGGACAGCTAGTATACCTATATATTTCTTGTGTACGTCTGTATGTCATTGAACTCCTCCTAAACGCCTGGACCGATGTGGACGAAATTTTTTGTGTGAGTTCAAGGGGATTCGAGAATGGTTTAGATTCACAATTGGACCCGGTAGGTGGCGCTGAAATCCTTTTATTTTATTTGAACAGAGCAACGTCTGTTGGATCAGCTAGTATCACATCGTATAATATCGTGATGATATTTTTTTAAATACTGCTAGCGCTGTGGGTTAGAGTGAGAGAGAAGCCTGCCTACCATTGCCGTATGCGTGAGAGAAAAGGAAGCCAGACTGACTGGCGCCGTAACGCGTAACGTAACGACGCGAATTTCCATTCCATAAGAAATTATCACATCAATAAGCTATCTTGCACTGTGTTTACGAGTACCTACGTATTTAGTTAGTTAAAATGCATAAGTATTGCAAAATATTCTATGAATAATATTCGTATTATCGTCGACAAGAACATGCGCCATACTTTATCAATCTGCAAACCTCTATTAAATTTATGACAGCGCCAATTTGTACTGACAGATAAATTATTTTGAAATATTTAGTTGTCTATAGTGGGCCGAAAGGGCTTGAACTACAAGCTGTAATATTTTTCTTGTCTATTTTATCAGTGAAATATATCTTCCTCCCCTTCGTCATTGGGCCGACCACTGGTATTGAGACCTTGACGTCTGGACTCTCCCTGAGGCCCTCACAGGGCGTCGACCTCACGCCGTTAGCCTTGCCACAAATGACGGACCTTTGCTAGTCTTTTCTAAGGGATAAGCAAATATTGTCCCCATTGTATAAGCAGTTTGCTTAAAAAGCGGCAAAAAGTATCATTATCGTCATCATCACAGCCCACATGCGTCCCACTGTTCGGTTCGGGCCTCCTTCACAATGGGAGGGAACTTGACCTACTATACAATGCTGGTCCAAGGTGTTGGCATAAGGTTTTATGTCGAGTTTTCCTTCTCTTGAAATATACACATAACATCTGTATGTTATGTGCATATTTCATCCCATAGTCGTCTTTTACGATCTGCTGTGTGGTAGCGGCTTCGAATACTACCAACCCTTGCTTTGCTAGTGGGTGTCGTAAAAGACGTTTAAGAGCCCTAGATTGACCCGGACCAACTCCATCTGGTACCATTTGGGTCAACGATTACATTCCCAAGGAGGGTTGACGTCAGGCAGGCGGCCGGTCATAAAAGTCATTGCCGAAACTTTTTGCAATATGTCAAAACAGATGACATATTGCGTCGATCCCAAGTAATTGGGATAAGAGCAAGATGATGATGATGAGTCGTCTTTTACGATATCCATGGGCAAGATAGGGAGTGGTGAATTGTTTAATTACTCCGTCACCATACGGAACACGAATGGTATACACAACAACGGTATGCACAAGAGGTTATGGATTTTCTTAATGGGGCTTCTTGCCAGATTCTGTCTTAAACTACTTCGGATCTGATGTTAACCTGCCAAAAAAGGAGTAAACAAAGTTATATTTTATTTCATTGGTGCTGTATAAAGTGTAGTTAGAAACGGGATGCTAAGGGGATGAGAAAAATAATTATTGACTGCATTTCTTGAGAAGCTTTATCATCTATTTTATACGTTCGCTTTTTCACTCAAAAGCTTAGTGGAGGTTACATACCTCGAAATTTTCACATGTCACAACATGCCCAAATTTTAACTTAAAATTAAGTAGATAAATAAAACTATTTTACGGATTTAAACTATGTAATACTTGCGTAAACATTAGAAATCATTAAGTAGATAATTCAAAAATTCTTTCACCGATGGAAAGCTATAATATCAGGGAGCTATAATATAGGCTATATTTTATCCCGTTATTCCCACAAGAACGGGAACTACGGGGGTAAGACGACTGAAACTGAAGCGGAACGAGGGTGGGTTACTAGTTACCTATAAATTATAGTATAATAATAACAATATTTAAAATCATTGCATGGCATAACAAATAATATACAAGACAAAGAAAAAAAAAATCTATGCCAACCCGTTTCAACAACATGCTAAGTCAATTTCTACCATCATCGGTTCTGCACCGACCATCGCTAGGGCGATGCTAGACAGCGTCAGGAACTGAGACGCGGTCGCAGCCTTCTGCGACATCACTGCCTCGCACTACGACCATGGCGCCCTAGCCGAGGCCGAGGGTGACGTGACCGGGGAATTAGTCCGTCACCCGCCGAGAGGCCGACCGTGCGAGGAGAGACCAACGTCCTCCTAGAGGGGGGACGTCGATTGATGGGAGGGTACCCCAAACGGGGTATTCCGTCGGACCGACCACTGATGACAAGTAACCCTGCTCCGGTGGTCGGCCCAACGACGCTGGCGACGTGGTATTCGGGTGGGTTGCGGGTGTGCGTGCTTACGCCCCTCTGTCGCCCCGGACGCAGTGGTGCAAGGAGTGCGCCGACCTCTGCCCACTCCAAAAAAAAAAAGTCTATTTCTACTCCATTATGGAGGAGACTAGAGCCCACTAGTGGGACGTATGTAAGCTATGATGATGGTGAAATGTTTGTGAAGCCGATAATATAAGAATGTATTAATTATAGTTGTTTACTAGTAACCCGCCCTCGCTTTGCTTCGGTTTTAGTCGTTTTACCCGCGTAGTTCCCGTTCCCGTGGGAATACCAGGATAAAATATAGCCTAGTTTACGCGCTGAGATTATAGCTTTCCATTGGTGAAAGAATTTTTGAAATCGGTCCAGCCGTTTTGAAGATTACCCGGAACAAACAGACAGACAGACAGAGAAAATTTTTTTAATTTGTATTTTAGGCATAGGTATCGTACAAATAACCGTGTGAGCATGAAAAAAGTCTATTATTTTGACATTACAAACGGACACTCCAATTATATTTATTGGTATAGACTATGTTTACGCGAGTATTGCACATTGTAAATAAAACTACGGATTTTATTGCATTTGTACTTGATTTTTTATTGCCCGTGTTTGAATTCTCTGTAATAACGATGACTTGTTGAACATTGTGAAATATCTTAGTCCGCCCGTGATCATGAACGCTGAAAAGTGTTCGAAACGTTGGGCAATCAAAAATCAAATACAAACGCGATAAAATCATTAGTTTTAGTTACAATATATTAATTGTTATCTAAATGGACTAGTATTATCGTAGGCTTCCATAAAGCGTAAGTATTGTGTCATAGCAAAAAAATATGACGTAATATAGAATAGACTTATTAACAGCACTGGCAAAACCAATCATATATTTTAATTACATTCAGATGTAAAGGGATATAAATATTCTTGATAGCTAATACATTTGCTGAACTATAAAATTGTTTGAAATATGTTCGCCGGTTAATAGTGCAATCATTTTCTGTCTAAACGTATTTATTACTTAGCCACACAAGTGCGAACTTTATTCTAAATTAAGATGATTAATACAAATTACTTATATGCGATTAGATAAAACATCAACAAGCTACGAAAAAGATTAATATTGGTATCATTAGTTCGTGTTGTGACGGAGTAAGAATACAAATCTCCACTCCCTATTTTGCCTGTGGATATTGTATAAGACGACTAAGGGATATAATAAGTATATAACATCTATGAAAGAGAAGGAAAACTGGAAATTAAACCCTTTACCAACCTGAGAAGAAAAATTCGAAATGAAACCCTATACTAACTTGTCTGTCGGGCCGACCACTGACGACAAGTCATCCTGCTCCTCTGGTCAGCCCAACGACGAGTGCGACGTGGGTACGGGTGGGTTATGGGCCCGCGCGCCGTCCTTTCGTCGCCCCGGACAGAGCCCACCCATATAAAAAATACTAACATGTCTGACCAGCATGGTAAGGACAATTTCCCTCTTATTTTTGAGGAGGCTCGAGCCCAACAGTGGGAAGTATTTAAGCTGGAATGATGGTATCATTATTTTTCAATAATTTAATGGTGCTGTATTACCATGAAGCGGTGTATGTATACCATCATTAATAATCATCTCAGCTCATATACGTCCCACTGTTGGGCTCGGACCTCCTCTACTACAAGAGGGAATTTGACCTATTATGATGTGTTGTAGTATAAGGGTTTTATATCCAGTTTTCCTTCTCTTGCATCGATGTTATTACCAACTAGTAACCCGCCCTCGCTTCGCTTCGGTTTCCTGAATAGTGCCCGTTCCCGTGGGAATAACGGGATAAAATATAGCCTAGTTTACGCTCTAATATTATAGCTTTCCATTGGTGAAAGAATTTTTGAAATCGGTCCAGCCGTTTTGAAGATTACCCGGAACAAACAGACAGACAGACAGAATAAAAAATATAAAGTGTATTTTAGGCATACGTATAGTGCAAATAACCATGTGAGCATGAAAAAAGCCTATTATTTTGACATTACAAACAGACACTCCAATTTTATTTATTGGTATAGATAATATTTCGTTCATTCCGTGTGGTCGTCACCACACGGAGTCAGAATACAATTCACCACCCCCTATCTTACCCGTGGGTGATCGTACGAGACGACTAAGGGATATAAAACGCATATAACATCTATGCGAGAGAGGGAAAACTCGAAATGGAACCCTATACCAACACGTCCGACCAGCGTGGTATAGTAGGTCAATTGCCCTTCCATTATGGAGGAGGCCCGAGCCCAACAGTGGGACGTATATGGGCTGAGATGATGATGATGATGATAGATAATATCCCACAGTTGTCTGTTACGACATCCACGTGCAATAAAAAGAGTGGTGAGTTGTATCCCTACTCCGTCACCTCACCTTATTTTTTTTTTTTTTGGGCTGGGCTACGGTCAATAAACCCGTCGCCCAGCTCCGTCCGGTGCGACAGAGGGGTGGCGCGCGGCCCCTTAACCCACCCATAACGCACGTCGCCTTCATCATTGGGCCAACCACCGGTGCAGAGTTCCTTTACTTCACCATACCTACAATACCACGCTATTATACAAAATCGTTACATCAAGCAATTATTTTAGATAAAATCCTAATTAGGAGCTGTCTAAGAAAAGATTAAATCAAAACATTAAAATCGCTGCAGGCTTTAACGAAATCATTATTAATATTCTTAAAAACAATATTTAATGTTCGGCTACTGTATAAATATAAAAACGACTTGAAAATATTTTGAATGGAATCATAAATCTTTTATTGGTATTTAAATGTGATTTTGATCACATTAATATTATCAACTAGCAACCCGCCCTCGCTTCGCTTCGGTTATAGGTTATAGTCGTTTTACCCGCGTAGTTCCCGTTCCCGTGGGAATACCAGGATAAAATATAGCCTAGTTTACGCCCTGATATTATAGCTTTCCATTAGTGAAAGAATTTTTGAAATCGGTCCAGACGTTTTGAAGATTACCCGGAACAAACAGACAGACAGACAGACAAAAATTTTTTAATTGCTATTTTAGGCATAGGTGTCGTGCAAATAACCGTGTGAGCATGAAAAAAGCCTATTATTTTGACATTACAAACAGACACTCCAATTTTATTTATTGGTATAGATATCAAATATATTTGTCACTATACAATATTTTTTGTTGCTACTGTTGGTTGCAAACGAGCAAACAGTACTTGATGGTAAGTAATATTGTTGTTATGAACTTTTGCTAGGCTGCTACCTACCGTGAAGAAAGTAAAGAGAGTGTGAAAGTGTACAATAAGATTCAGTAATACTAAAGGCATAAAACATACCAGACTTTAACACCCTTAAAAAGTTGGGCTTCCGACTCTTGCTCGAACGAAGTTACAAATTGCTATTACTTAAACACTCATTTTCTGCGAGAGTGTAGTACCGTGGACGGACCGGGCCACGGCTATAGACAGACAGCTATTGATAGTATGATCTTACCACATATAAAAAAACTAGCCTATGCGCGCTACTTCTTCCACTGTGAAACAGCTACTTTGGGCTAACATTAACTTTAACCCTTGACTTCGCCAACGCAGAAGATGAAAATATTTTTAAATACACTGTTACACATGATTGTTGCTAAACCTGTTTATGTAGTGCCCGCAATGGAAGTTCTAAAAAGGCAATAACCCGATTCTGAAACATTTTTAATTGTTGCTCCGCTCCTATTGGTCTTAGCGTGATAATATATAGCCTTTTTTTTTATTTTGTGGGTGGGTCGCGGTCGGCGCGCCTCCGCACCACTCCGTCCGGGGCGACAGAGGGGCTTAAGCACGCAACTCCCGCGACCCACCCAAAAACCACGTCGCCTTCGTCGTTGGGCCGACCACTGGAGCAGCGTTAACTTGTCGTCAGTGGTCGGCCCGACTGAATACCCCTAATTGGGGTACCCTCCCATCGACCGACGTCCCCCCTCGGGGAAGACGTCGGTCTTTCCTCACGCGGTCGGCCTCTCGGCGGGTGACGGACTAATCCCCGGTCACGTCACCCGCGACCTTGGCTAGGGCGACATGAGGCGCACTGCGCAGATAGTTGCGCCTACGCCGCCCCAGTCGCCGGCGGCGGATCTCCTCATCGAGGCTGCGCTCCTCGCGCAGGCGATCCGCCGCCTCCTTCCGCGAGATCACTGTCTCCCAGAAGGCTGCGACCGCGTCCCAATTCCCGACGCTGTCGACCATCGCCCTAGCGATAGCCGGCAGCGTCAGGTCCGTACCGATGATTGCGACGAGTTTACAGCGCTGCACTGTCCAAGCCGCGCAGGCCTCGAGCGTATGGCGCGCCGTGTCCTCGTCGCAATCGCAGTGGTGGCAGGACGGTGTACTCTCCCTCCTAACGACCTTGTGCAGGTATTTGGCGAAGCACCCATGCCCCGTCAAAACCTGCACCAGTCGGAAGGAGAGCATCCCGTGCCGCCTTTCCAACTACTGCATCAGCACCGGCCGGAAGGCCTCCACGGTTCGTACCCCGAACCGAGGCCTCTCCAGGCGGACTGCCCAACGGGCAATGACGTCCCGGCGGGCGTCGACGCGCCAGGGGGTGAGATCCCTTAACGAGACCACACCGCCCTCCGCTCGCACCCCCGTCACCCATAATATATAGCCTATAGCCTTCCTCGATACATCGGTTATCTAACATTCAAAGAATTTTTTAAATCGGACCAGTAGTTCATTAGATTATCGCGTTCAAACAAACTCTTCCGCTTTATATATTAGTATAGATAAACACGCGTAGTATTTATTTACAAATCGCACCGTAATCTTACGTTTGTGAAAGGACCTAAAAGCCGCCATATTGTTAATTTTAAAGTAAATTCACCATCTATAGATAGGTATCGACACGTGTTTCAAAATTTTATTTTTATACACGCCCTAAACTAAGGAAATAATAATCCTTGTATTACGGGGGACTTCACAAACAAATAATTAACGGACACAAATTATATTCAAAAACTAGCCCGCGCTTCGCTTCGGTTTTAGTCGTTTTACCCGCGTAGTTCCCGTTCCCGTGGGAATACCGGGATGAAATATAGACTTCTTTACGCCCTGATATTATAGCTTTCCATTGGTGAAAGAATTTTAGAAATCGGTCCAGCCGTTTCGAAGATTACCCGGAAGAAACAGACAGACAGACAGAGAAAAAAATTTTAATCTGTATTTTAGGCATAGGTGTCGTGCAAATAACCGTGTGAGCATGAAAAAAGCCTATTATTTTGACATTACAAACAGACACTCCAATTTTATTTATTGGTATAGATTATTGTTCTGAGAACAACAATTTTTGGATCGCACAAAGCGCTGTCCTTTTTTTTGAGGGGTGGGTTACGGTCAGCGCACCTGCCGCCCGGCTCCGTCCGGGTGTCAGAGAGGCGGTGCGCGGCCCCGTAACCCATCCGTGACACTTTGCCTTCGTCGTTGGGCCGACCACCGGTGCAGGGTGACTAGTCGTCAGTGGTCGGCCCGACGGAATACCCCTTGAGGAGTACCTTCTCCTCGACCGACGTCCGCCCCGCTGTTCGGGGACGTCAGTCGTACAAAGTGTTGTCCTATTTTGGAATTCGAACCCGCGACGCTGGTACGATAGGTCGGTCTTAACCACTACGATATCTGTGCAGTCAGATGGTTAAAATGTGGCTCGAGCCCTTTTCACAATAGGGGTGAACCTAGTAGACCTTAAAAAAACCTTAGAGTTACCTACCACGCGCATTAGATGATTTTCTTTCGCGTTTTGGAACGAAGTTCCTTATCGCGCGTTGCGAAAGGGGAAAAAAATTAAGACCATAAGTTGTAACGACACTTTTTGCTATAGTTGTAAGCCGTGCGGCGTGCGCGTGTTAATAATGTAATTTAATTATATTGATTTTTGAGATTTATATTAATAAATTAATAAAATAATAAATTGTTAATATTAATAAATAAATAATTATTTTTTTTATAAAATTCTTTTAATAAAATTATTTATTATTTTATTTAATCCACTAATATTAAATAATAACACCTCTCAATTTTTTTTTTAATAAATTTTCGTTCAAGTCGTCAAGGGACACCCGGATGGGTGTCCCTTGACACCTCTCAAGTTTTTTTTTAATCATTTGCATAAATCTTATCAACATATTATGTCTCTTAATTGTCTTTTACGATCACGAGAAGGAGCGGTGAGTTGTATTCTTACTCCAAAAAACAGGTATCTTTGTATAACCAACCACACTTTCCGGATCAACTATTTTAACTTCAAATTAACTAGAAGACCCATGGGATTATTTCATATTATTAGTAGAGGATATATTAGTTATAAATAACTGTTACCTAATCTAATGGCATGTTTATACCCTTTGATAAACTTAAATCTTCAAAGTTTCATCACGCGCGAAATACAACTTATTATTTAAAGAAAGCACACACGGACACTTTAAGTCCGTGTGGTGACGGATCACGAATACAATTCACCACACCTTATCTTGCCCGTGGATGTCGTACAAGACAACTAAGGAATATCATCATTATCATTATTTCAGCCTATTGCCGTCCACTGCTGGACGTAGGCCTCCCTCATATTACACCACTATGTGCGGTCCTGTGCCGCCTGTATCCAACGACGCCCAGCAACTTTCACTAGGTCGTCGGTCCACCTAGTGGGGGGCGTCCTAAACTGCGTCGTCCGATACGTGGTCGCCACTCGAGAACCTTTCTTCCCCAGCGGTTGTCGGTTCGTCGAGCGATGTGGCCTGCCCATTGTCACTTCAGCGTGCTAATTCTTTGTGCTATATCGGTTCATTCATAAGTAAGGATATATATTATATTCTAAGGAATATAATACTCATGTATTATCTATGCAAGCGAATGCAAAGTCGAAACAAAACTCTATACTAGTTTGCTGAACCATGTATAGTAAGATCAATTTGCCTCCTATTATGGAGGAAGTTCGAGCCCTTCAGCGGGACGTACATGAGCCTAAAAATGACAATGATGACGATTTATTTTAAAATGCTGTCTTTATTTTTTGTCATTAAAGGCCTATAAGCCTGTATTATGTACCTATATTGTAATGAATTACAAAGGTTGGGAATCTTTCAATTATTTTCAAACAATAGCTGATATATATATATATTTGTGAATGTATGTCTGTACACAGACTTATGTTGTAGACTTATGTACAAGTTAATTAAATATGTATGTTTCCACGCATTATCTATACCAATAAATAAAATTGGAGTGTCTGTTTGTAATGTCAAAATAATAGGCTTCTTTCATGCTCACACGGTTATTTGCACTATACGTATGTCTAAAAATCACTTTATATTTTTTTTGTCTGTCTGTCTGTCTGTTTGTTCCGGGTAATCTTCAAAACGGCTGAACCGAATTAAAAAATTCTTTCACCAATGGTAAGCTATAATATCAGGCAGTAAACTAGGCTACATTTTATCCCGGCATTCCCACGGGAACGGGAACTACGGGGATAAGGCGACAGAAACCAAAGCGAAGTGAGGGCGGGTTGCTAGTTGTTATAATATACACACCATCCATCCATGCATCAGCCTACCGACGTCCACTGCTGGACATAGGCCTCCCCACGAGAATGCCACTCAGAACGGTCCTCCACCACTTGCATCCAACGGTTCCCTGCGACTTTGAGAATGTTGTCAGTCCACCACAATAATATACACACAGTTATTTAGATTTAATTAATTAAAAATATTCAATTGTGATTGTCCTTGATTCTACTCTAGGTCTTAGCAGAATATCAGCGTTGCTTCAACACGATGAAGTAACACTAGATGAGATAAGACCCTGTTTTGTCTCTCAGCATATATTAAGTTAACTAAGCTCCAATTATTTTATGTTTTTGATGTTATTTATGAAATGGACGAGAGCAAAATAAATGGTTTTTCTTTATTTCTTTCATATATCAACAAAAGGATGACTACAAATTTAATTTAATATTGGTACGGTGTCGTGTGACAATGTGTAAAAAGTGTGAATTTTCTTTTGTAAATTGTTTTCCCATATTCAATTTAAATGATTTTAGATATGAATTTAATGTCTATTTGTATATATTTTTATGATCTTACTTTTTATTCTTGTAACTCTCTTGACCTATATTTTTGATACAAATTCATTGCCAGCGCAAGAAGGAAATGATTTTATATAGGAAATTATATTGTTTTTGGTTAGTTATTATACATTAAATTCATGGTAATTATTATACTATGACAGTGGCCATGAATGCTGAAAAGTATTCGAAACGTTGAGTAATCAAAATTCAAATACAAACACTAATCCTTAAAAATAGAGTCTGCCCGTGTCCACAAACGCTGCAAAATGGCGTTAAAATCCGTAAAATAGTTTTATTTACAACTGGCAACCCGCCCTCGCTTCGCTTCGGTTTCTGTTGCCTTATCCCCGTAGTTCCTGTTCCCGCGGGAATACCGGAATAAAATATAGCCTAGTTTACTTCCTGATATTATAGCTTTCCAATGTTGAAAGAATTTTTTAAATCGGATCAGCAGTTTTGAAGATTACCGGGAACAAACAGACAGACAAAAAAAATATAAAGTTTATTTTAGGCATATGTATAGTGCAAATAACTGTGTGAGCATGAAAAAAGCCTATTATTTTGACATTACAAACAGACACTCCAATTTTATTTATTGGTATAGATTATTGTTTATACTGTACTAGCTGACCCAACAGACGTTGTTCTGTTTAAATAAAGCGCCAACTACCGAGTCCAATTGTGAATCTAAACCATTCTCGAATCCCCTTGAACATGCACATAAAATTTCATCAACGTCGGTCCAGCCGTTTAGGAGGAGTTCAGTGACATACACACGTACACTAGAAATTTATATATAAAGATATAAATTCAGATTATTAAGAGTCAAAGCAATATAGATTCTTTCACAATCTCAAAACCCTTCTAGCTGGTCACTTGAAATTCCCCTTACAGTTCCATACCAAGAGGCGTTTAAATAAACATAATTACTGGCAGCACTGCTCAAGTGTCAGTGGTTATTGAAATAACACCATGCCTAAGCAAATAGTGTTTGTATATGCTAATGGACTGGGAAGCGATGTCTGAAGCTTAGGGTTGCCACTATAAGAAAGTATTTATTACATGTTGTAAGTAAAACTATTTTACGCATTTACAACGCTGTAAAGTGTTCGAAACGTCCGTAAAATCCGTAAAGTAGTTTCATTTACAATGTGCAGTATATGCGAAAAATCAAAAATCGTTAAGATACATTGGGTAAAGGGTTATAATTGATTAGCAATCCGCCCTCGCTTGGCTTCGATTTCAATCGCCTTACCCGCGTAGTTCTCGGTATTGTGGGAATACCGGGATCAAATATAGCTTATGTTACTTTCTGATATTGTAGCTTTCCATTGATGAAAGAATTTTTGAAATCGGTTCAGTGGTTTAAGCGTGAAAGTGTAACAAACAAATAAACAAACAAACAAACTTACTTTCGCATTTATAACATTAGTAAGGACTAGCAACTCGCCCTTGCTTCTCTTTGGTTTCAGTCACCTTATCCGTGTAGTTCCCGATATTGTGGGAATACCGGGATAAAATATAGCCTATGTTACTCCCTGATATTTTAACTTTCCATTGGTAAAAGAATTTTTGAAATCGGGTCGGTGGTTTAAGCGTGGAAGTGTAACAAACAAATAAACAAACAAACAGACTTACTTTCGCATTTATAATATTAGTAAGGATGATTATCGTTTGGTGACGAAGTATGATTATAAAGTTGCCTTTATTTGTAAATATTATAAATTTATTTCTTATGAATATTGTAATAAATTGATTAAGGCGTGACAGATAATATTATTGTAGAAGAAGGCAAACTTAACCCCTTATGTCTTAAACCGATCAATCAAATAGGTGTGAGCAGATTGATTGCTTTTATCTGAAGGAGGTCTTGACTGTTATACGTCCTACTGCTGGGCTCGCATCTCCTCCACAGGAGGGAAATAGGCTTACCACGCTATTCAGATGGTTTAGTATAGGATTATATTTGGAATATTCCTTCAATTACGTAGATGTTATATGCATATATTTTAGTCGTCTTTTAAGATATCATCAGGCAGGTTAGGGATGATGATTTGTACTTTTACTTCGTTTCCACACGGAAGGGATTTGAAGAAAGAAAGAAGAATGACATTTTTCGACTATCGAGTGCAAGTCTCCTCAAATGAACTTAGTCTAATAAAATCTGCTAGCAAGATAACATATCTTACAAGGCATAAAGGTTTACAAGGAAATATAATGCTACATTAAGTGATTAGTTTTCCTCGGCGAGGACGCTGGTGACTAGACTAGAGAATATTCCCTCAGAGAGTCTGACCGCGTGAAAGCGACGCCACGTAAGGGGCGTCGAGGAGAGACGGTATCCGAAAGGGAGTCCCGCCGGGCTGGCCATGGACCTTAAAAAACTCGGTGCCAGTGGCCAGCCCAATGGCGAAGGGGCTCTTTCAATACCCCGGACGGGACGGACAGCGTATGTGTTGACCATAGCCCACCAAAAAAGTTTAGCGGATATTCCAGTCATAATTTTCACACAGCCATTTTTAGCAAATAAATTACAAATTAATAAAAAAAGGCATAACATTACAAAATACGCTTTCGGTTTTCGCAATTCGATTCGGTCGTTTAAAACAAATGATTGATTTGTCTGCCCAAGGTTTTACTTTAATTAAAGTTGCGTCTGCGCGTTTTGATTGATGGTTATCACTTCAATACGTAATTAATAAGTCAAGACAAATATATTTCTTATTCTTATTAGGAAATACTGATTCGCCGTAAATTAGAAAGAGAAGGTGATATAGGATTTACGTTCATCATCAACCAAACTTATGTTTTTTTAGACTGAATGGCCGTTCCATCTTTAGAAAGAAAACATTTATTCTTTACTAGTGAAATGTAATAAAAAAATCGGCCAAGTGCGAGTCGGACTCGCGCACAGAGGGTTCCGTACCATTGACTAAGTAAACAACTACCTGTTGCCATTATCGATATCGAGCAAAAAGGGGGAAAATCGCGTTGTTGTATGAGAGCCCCCCTTAAATATTAATTTTATTTGGTTTTTAGTATTTGTTGTTATAGTGGCAACAGAAACATATAATATGTAAAAATTTCAACTGTCTAGCTATAGTGGTTCTTGAGATACAGCTTGGTGACAGACAAACGGACGGACAGACAGACAGCAAAGTCTTAGTAATAGGGTCCCGTTTTTACTCTTTGGGTACGGAACCCTAAAAACACACAACTAAAAAAAAAGAACAAATTTACGGATTTCATGGCGTTTGTGTTTGATTTTTGATTGCCCGACATTTCGAACACTTAACAGAATCATTTTCTTCTTGTACTGGCAATAAATTTGTAACAAAATGTGGGTCGAAATTTAATAACTAATTTTTATAGCGGGTAGATAATTATAAATATCTGCAAAACGATAACTTGTTGGACGTCAGACATCTTAGTCCGCCCGTGACCATGAATGCTGTAAAGTGTTCCAAACGTCGAGCAATCAAAAATCAAATACAAACGCGATAAAATCCGTAAAGTTCATTAGTGTTTGAATGTGCAAGTATGTATGTTCGTGTGTATTTGTGTGTGTGTATCTGTGTAAGGGTACGGATTAAGGCAACGGATTAAGGATTTATGCAGATTATTTCTGAACGCAGAAGGCTCTTAACACAAAACATTTAAGTAATGTGCTCTAACATCTGTGGGATACGAACCTCGGCTTGAGGTGTTGTTGAGGGTAAAAATTCTGACGTTATTTGAGTTTATTATTATACGTCACAGTTTTCGCACGTCGACGTTTACTTGTTACAGCCTCGGGGACCGTGTAAACGATTATCTGTACTGATATAATCTCGTTGTCGGACTCGTCCAGAACATAACTCGTTTGAGGGCACTTCGTGATTTGGGACGGAGCATAGTTAGCCGCGATGACTATTAAAATTTGATATATCGTGCTTTTCCGTGTGGTGACGGAGTAAAAATACAATTCACCAGGGTCTGCTCTTGTCCGTGGATAGCGTAAAAGACGACTAAGAAACGATCTCTAATTCAGGCTACAGTATGACATAGAAATAGGTAGGTAGTAAGCAAAATACATAAGATAGAAAATGAATGGTACACTATTTTTATATTTTTGTTTTGTGTTCGGGAAGGCAGTATAAAATCGACTATTAGTTTGTAAGTTTGGCTTGGGCGTAAAATCAACAGCGCTCGTATTCCCTCGTGGCTCGTAGCCATAAGTTGAGCCCAATTCCATTTTGTTTTTACTTTATTTTTTTGATGCTTTTTATTTTATTTTATGTTTTTGTATTTTACTTTATTGCATTGTAAAAACACTTTCTTTCTTTCTAAGAGATTAAATATACATATAATATTTATATAAGAGAAGGCAAACTTGTAATAAATCCCTATACCATCACGTCTAATTCCCTCTTATACTGGAAGAGGAACGAGCCTAGGTAATAGTGGGATATATGAGCTGTAATGATGAATGATGATTTTGTACCTACTAGAATAAAAATATTTACGGTCCATTATTTCATGTAACTGTCTTTATGGCCTTTTTTCTTTAGAACTAATCCCACCACACATACCCGTCTTTATAATCTGTAATGGTCTCCGTATAAGACACCCAGATTTGACCCTCAGGAAGTCCCGGGAAACGCTTTTAATTGTCTTGGAACCGGCAACAAATTTAATTAGAAAAGAAAAACAGGAGGAGTTGGAAAGATTCCACTTCCCTCCCATGAAAAGCGGGAGACATTAAGCAAAGTAGGCTAATAAGCCAATAAATAAGGGGATGTATAACTACATGAAGCACAGCAGCACAGTACCACGGATTTATCAGAGCTTAAGGGATGTCTTTATGGACCTATGTTTATTTTTTGTGGTGATTGAATGTCTAAATATATGAACTTATTGTGAGCATTCTTATGTCAATCTATTAATTTTAATCTTACGAGTATTACTAAGTATATAAGAGTGGTTAAAACTTTATTATGGCAACAACCATACGCTGTATTGTTACGAAGAAAAATGTCGATGACTATGTATAAAACATAAAAACGTCAGCACCATTTCTTAGAAAAATAATAAACTTTAGTATTTTAGCTTGACAACCCTAATCCCACTCAATAGTGCGAAGCCACTGATCAATGGTCAACCATCTCAAAGGGTCTGTACAGTTACAATAGCAAATAGTTCACAGTACTTACGTAGAGTGTCTTCTGTTTAGAAAAGTGACCACTTTCTTGCCACTTTCTTGTAGAAATTCACGCTCTAACTGAACAAAATTTTCATGAAATGTTTTTAAGAAGATTTTTCCGTGTGGTGACGGAGTAAAAATACAATTCGGCACCCATTATTTTGCTCGTAGGTATCGTAAGGGATCACCAAGGGATATAGATTGCATGTGGCATGCAAGAGAAGGAAAGCTCGAAAAAAATTTTCATCATCATAGATCATATGCGTCTCATTGCTGGGCTCGAGCCTCCTACACAATGGAAGAAAAATTGATCTACTATCCCACGCTGGTCTGGCGGGTTGGCATAAGGTTTTATTTCGAGAAAAAAAACCCTATGCCAACCCAACAGCGTCATTTTCTCTTACCGGGATGGCTACGAAGGACAAGGAACTCAATATGGCTGTTGGGCCGACCACCAGGGTCGGCCCAACAGCCTTTCGTTCTTTCGGCTGGACGGCGTGTGCGCTGATCATAGCCTACCCCAAAAATAGGTATATTTTATGGGGCGGGCGAAGTGGTTATATCGGACGCTCAGTACAAGACACAACTTCGGGTAAAATTTTTGTCCTACCCTAAGGAGTACCCACAGGAGTAGGACCACACTGTCGACAGTTATCTGTCTACAGCCGCGGGCCGGTCCGTCCGGGGTAGTACCACGCTCTCGCAGAAAATCGACGTCTGAGTAGTAGCAATTTGTTAGTGCGCTTCGTTCGGTGAGCGAGAGAGCCGGAAGCCCAACTTTCTGAGGGTGATTGCGTGTGGAGGGTTTTGGTGGTGCCCTTGGTATCACCGAACCTCAATGCACGCATTCACACTCCCTTCGCTTTCTTCGCGGTAGGCAACGGCCTTGTAAAGGTCCATGAGCGGCAGCAACACTTACCATCAGGTGTACTGTTTGCTCGTTTGCCACGTTTAGCAATAAAAAAAAAAAAAAAGAAACGAACTACTTCACTTAGTTTACTAAAAAGTTTTTTGTTGGAACTTATTCCACCACACATTCCCATCACTGCAACTCCTGTAAGCCATGATCCACAATTGGCTCCGTATAAGACACCGAGGTTGTAGTGTAAATGTACAGGCGTAGTCTGGGCTAGTGGACTAACGCCGTATTTGACAGAAGAACCTAAGGTTATAGTTTGATGTACCTAAAGCCCTTAAGTTCCTAGCCTATATGATGGGATACCTGCACCGCGCTACCTAAGGTGACAGGTAGATGTGAGATGGATGTTGGGTGGAGGATTGGTAATTCTCACTGCCGGTCAAGCAGACTCACAGGACCGGTCAGAACTGACGGCTAAGGGTGTCTTGGCCACAGTGAGATGGAGGTTTGGGTGGAGGATTGGTAACTCTCACTGCCAGTCGAGCAGACTCACTCGACTGGTCAGAACTGACGGCTAAGGGTGTCTTGGCCACAGTGAGAGGGATGTAAATGAGAGATGAATAAATTCAAATCTCTTTTGTCGGTCAGTTACCCGCGACTATGCCACGCTGTTCAGACGTGTTGGTGTAGTGTTTTGTTTAGACATTTTCTTCTCTTGCATAGATGTTATTTGGACATTATATCCTTTTTGACGCTCAACAAGTGCAGGGAAATGCTTTTAATTGTCTTGGGATCCTCAACAAATTTCTTTAAAAAAGAAAAAACTAAAGGAGTTAGTAAGATTTCGCTTCCCTCCTATGCAAAGTGGGAGACATGAAGTAACATTGGCTAATAAGCTAATAGATAAGAGAATTTTTAACTACGTGAAGCGCAGCAAAATAGCACTATGGATTCAACATAGCTTAAGGGGGCTATATGTACGCTTTAGGGTTGGTTGTATATGTTCTAATTTAATTAATTAAAAAAAAGAATAAATAATTTGGACAGCCCTACTTATGTGCAGTTTGAACAATCTATCACTCTCCTGCCGTGGGTAAATGCGTACAAGTGTAAATACAGTTAGAAATCGTAAACATTTAGTTCCGATGTGTGACACTCGTAACATGCTGTACATTACAGATTCGGAAGTTGACATTTATATTTTGTTATTTCTTTGCGGTGCCATGTATATATCTGTTAATAGTGGGAGGTTTGCTATGTGATGAAGGCTACGAATCATCATTATCATCTCGCCCCATATACCTCCTAATGTCGGGCTCGAGCTTCCTCCAGGTGGAGGACTTACTACTTCTTTTGGGTAGGCACATACGCCGTCCAATTCGTTCAGGGTGACGAAAGGGGCAGCGCGCGCCCTATAACCCACCGCATTCCTTTTCCTTTGCCATTAGGCTGACCACCAGTACCAAGTTCCTTGCCGTCCGTGGCCAGCCCGGCGGGACACCCCTTCGGGCACCCTACCTACCTAACGCCCCTCCCGGGATGTCGGTCGCCGTCGCGCGGTCAGCCTCTCTGCGGGTGACGGACTAAATTTCCCGGTCCACTCGCCCGCGGCCTCGGCTAGGGTGGCATCAGGCGCAGATATTTGCGTCTGCGCCGCCCAAGTCACTGGCGGCGGAACGTATCACGGATGAGGAGCTCCTCTCGCGCACAATCCGCCGCCTCCTTCCGTGAGATGACGGCCTCACAGAAGGCGGCGACCGCGTCCCAGTTCCTGACGCTGTCGAGCATCTCTCTGGCGATGGTCGGCAGCGTCAGGTCGGCACCGATGATCTTGACGAGTTCACGGCGCTCCCCCGCCCACGCGGCACACACCTCGAGTGTGTGCTGCGCCGTGTCCCCGTCGCAATCGCAGTGGTGGCAGGACGGTGTGTTCTCCCTCCTGATAATCTTGTGCAGGTATTTAGCGTAGCTACCATGCTCCGTCAGCACCTGCACCAGTCGGAAGGAAAGCTCGTGCGTCCGCTCCAACCACTCCATCAGCACTGACCGGAAGGCCTCGACGGTCCTGACACCATACCGAGGCTTCTTCAGCCGGACTGCCCAACGGGCAATGACGTCTCGGCGGGCGTCGACCCGCCAGTCGGTGATCTCCTTGGTTGAGACCAAGCCGCCGCGGGCACGCGTCTCCGACACCCGCCGATAAACTCCGGTGAGCATCGCCGCCTCCAGGTCCACGGGGGAGTTCCGGCCAGGAGACACGTTGCCTCTGTCGCCACCGTGCGGTAATCGCGTATTGCTCTGATCGCCATGACTCTCTGTGGTCGCCACAAGAGGGCCCTCAGACGGACGGACAGGGACCTCGCCCACACCGGTGCGCCGTACAGGGCCATCGACCGGATGGACATTATATCCCTTAATCATCTTTTACGACACCCACGGCGGGCAAGAGATGGAGTGATAAATTGTATTCTTACTCCGTCATTATACGAAACAACATGAAAACTACTATTCAATTACTCATGAATATCATGAAATTAAGAGTTTCAAATGGATCTGGCAGACTTCATTTAAAGCCATCTGGTCAACAATTAGATCCCCAAGGATGATCGAAGTCCGGCAAGCGGTCGGTCGTAATACTATTTCCAAAATCTTTGCAATATGTACTATAGAAGAACATATTGTGTCGACCCTAAATAATTGAGATAGCACGCTGACAGTTGTCTGCCTGCAGCCAATAATTATCCCACTCGTACGAGGTACCATACTCTGATAAAAAACGAGGTGTTTGTAGCTTTTAATTTGCAAATGTGTTTAATTTGATGAACATGGGAACTGGAGGCCAAAACAAATAAACTGCCGTTCGGCAGGTAGCCAAGCGGCTGAATTGAAACTGCATAGATCCAATTTTTTTTTTTTTATGTGTATTTAGCTGTTGGTCGCAGATGACCTTGACAGCTTAACGCGGGCAATGGGCGAGCGGAAGGCTCTCAACCCGCATAGATCCATGAGCGCTATACTTACTATATACCATCAGACAGGCTGCTTGCTCGTCTGGTACTAAAGGCAAGAAAGAAATGTCCTACAAATTTTAATTAAAGTTTGTAAAGTTAGTGGGTTATTTCTTAGTTCTATTACTTTTAAACTTCTAAAATGATAAGTTTTACGCTAGTGAGGTCTTTTTCTTCCAAGTCCATCCAGTATAAAAATATTTTCTAGACCTAAGCGGCCTTCCTAAATTACAGAAATTAGCTTAATATGTGCTATAATACTAGCATAGGGTCGATCCATCCATCCATCGAGTCTTCCTTCTCTTACAGTGATGTTATCAGCTTTCATTTTGAGAAATTGGGTATATTAACTCTGCCCAGCTTGTATATTCTTGAAATATGTGTATTTGTTAGGAATAACCTAAACCTCTTTGTAAAGGCATGCGAATTTTATCCCAAAAACACTCGAAAGGGAGATCGACTTGTCCTGGGTTTTACTCCTAGAACCAGTGTTTACCAAAAAAATTGTTATTCCATGTGTGTAAAAATATTCAATAAGCTACCATCTAATATTCGCGGACTTCCATTTCCACATTTTAAAAACAAGCTTAAGACCCTACTTTTAAATGAAGTTATATATTTAATAAATGGATTGATACTAATTAAATATAAATTTTTCGATATCTTATTTCTTTTTTTTTTTTTTTTGTTAAATGAATTATTGTAATATGGCACGATTTAATTTCTTTTTTTTGACTACGAACATATTTTGGTATTGTATTGTATTGTTGCCAAAATATTAATGTATTTAAATGCAAATTTTATCTAAAACTATTATATTTTAATTTTATGATTTATATTAAAATGACTTTCACATGCCAAAGCAAGGCTAAATAGATAGATCCATGTATGTTAAAAAATGACTGTAACATCTGATTATTGTACTCTATTTAAGGTGAATAAATGTATTTGATTTGATTTGATTTTCAGTTTTAAGTCGTTTTTTATCAACAGCTCAGCTTATTTATAGCTACTCCACCCCTTTTCTTGAGTACCTATCGCAAAACTCGACTAATGTTTGCATCCCAGCTGGTACCTAACATTAAAGGGTCAAAACGGGACCCTATTACTAAGACTTCGCTGTCTGTCCGTCCGGTCCGACCCGCACTTTGCCAATTTTTTTCCAATAAACTAAATTTTAAACTATTTTGTTTTTTATTTTAAGTTGGATTTGTTAGCGTCTTTTTTAGTTTTTTTGATACTATTATTTATATTCTTAATCTGTCATCGTAATAGGACACAGTATTTTTGACCGATCAAACAATGACTAATACTATAATAGTGAAATTTCAATTTATTCTAAGCAGTCTGTCTATAAATAGCATTAATGTAGACGAGGTATGAACGGGTCTACACAATGGGGGCATATATCAAACGAGTTTGTCATCTGTACCACTCATGAAACTTTAATGAACAATCATTATATCGATTTAATGTACATATAATTGTCAAAGATAGATGATTTCCAATAATATTTCTACGTATATAATTTTTCTTGTGGTGACGGAGAATATAATTCGCCATCCTTTTGCTGCCATCTTGGTTCTGAGTTACGTAATTTTTTTTATTTTATTTTTTATTGCCAACGGTGGCAAACGAGCAAGCAGCACACCTGATGGTAAGTGAAACTGCTGCACATGGACCTTTGCAATACCAGGGGCACAGTTAGGCCGCTGCCTACCGTGAAGGAAATACTCTTCTTAAACCTCGTTTAAAGAAGGACATGTCATAGCGCTCGGGAAACACAGCAGCAGGTAGTTCATTCCAGAGCTTGCACGTACGTGGGAGAAATGATCGCTGGAAACGTACAGTTGAAGACCATAACGTTTCCAGGTGAAATGGATGAACCCTGCTACGATGTCGAATGGTACGTTGGTAGAATGGTGACGGTGGTACCAAGTCAAACAGTTCCTCGGAGCACTCCCCGTGAAAGAGTCGGTAGAGTAATACATGATTAAGGGATATAATATGGATATAATAACTGTGCAAAAGAAAACAAACTCGCAATAAAACCGCCTGACGAGATTGATTTAGTAAGTCAATTTGCCTCCTACTGTGGAAGAATTTTTTGTAAATCTCAATAGGTTTTGCTTGATCCCAAATTCTTGTCCGTTCTCAGTTGCAGTCCTATATTCTTTTAACTTTGCTATATTTTCTTCGCTGCTTCTTCTTTAGCCCATATACGTACTGAGGAATAAGATACGGACCTTCACAATAGCAGGGAAATTTACTTTACTAATCTCGTCAGACAGGTTAGTATCATCATCATCATCATCGCAGCCCACATATGTCCCACTGTTGGGCTCGGGTCTCCTCCACAATGGGAGGGAATTTGACCTACTATACCATGCTGGTCAGACATGTTGGTATAGGGTTTCATTTCGAGTTTTCCTTCTCTTGCACAGATCTTATGTGCATATTATATCCCTTAGTCGTCTTGTACGACATCCACGGGCAAGATAGGGAGTGGTAAATTGTATTCTTACTCCGTCACCACACGGATAACAGGTTAGTATAGTGTAATATTATTAGTTTTTGGAATAAGGCGATAAAGAACATTTATTGCACGGCACGGGCTTGGCGGCTGAAGGCTAGGCGTAAAAAAGTGTAAGATTTTGCCGTAACAACATATGCTATTGGTGGTGCCCAGTCAAAAGTGCGACTATGTATATAGGTAGGTATAGTTGGTACACGGTATTCGCATCAGCTCTTTTGTACTTGTGTGCTTTGTTTCGTTGTGTGCCATTATGTAATACTTAAATTTATTTTCAACAAAAGACGTGCTGCGTAATCTCATTGCAAATTGTTTGTTGGTTGATAAAAGTATATTAATTATAAAATTTCCTAACACTCCCTTAAGTAGTTATTTCTGCCTGATCTTTGATTTGCCAACGTATTAAACACTGTCCAGCGTTCATGGTCACGGGAGGACTAAGATATCTCACGTCTTTTCTTTTTTGGGGGTAGCTTACGGTCGGCGCGCTCCTCGCTTCACTCCGTCCGGGGCGACAGAGGGGCGTAAGCACGCACACCCGTAACCCACCCGCGACACGTCACCTTCGTCATTGGGCCAACCACCGGAGCAGGGTGGCCTATTGTCAGTGGTCGGCCCGACGGAATACCCCTTGAGGAGTACTCTCTCCGCGACCGAGGTCCCCCCCCCTCGGGGAAGACGTCGGTCTTTCCTCACGCGGTCGGCCTCTCGACGGGTGACGGGCTTACTCCCCGGGCCAGTCACCCGCGGCCTCGGCTAGGAAGATGTCTTACGTCTAACGAGTCATCGTTATTATAGAGAATTATATCTACCTGCTAAAGAATTAGTTAAATTTTGATCCACATTTCGATACAAATTTATTGCCACGTACATGGGCTGACCTGAGATGATGAGATAAGGTGTTCGAAATGACAACCGTTCTGTGTAATACTTCAATTAACTCGTTTAGGTCACGATTTTACTATTGTATTTTATATCTTTAGGATTCTATGGCTGTTTTTAGATCACCAATGGTGTCTTAGCTTTACAAACCTAAATTAACGCACCCAGACTCAAAACAATAATTTGAAGATCCCACACACGCCATTTATACAATCAGAAATGAAAAGCGTTGGTTGTTTTGCCTAAAGGTTTTTTTTTCAGTCTTGCTTGTTGCAGTTACGTGAGGCCCGTCTCTCTATTCGGCCTCCTCCACTACGGGAGGGAAATTTAACTACTATACCACGCTGGTCAGACGTGTTGGTATAGGGTTTTATTTGACCACTGACGTAAAGTCACCCTGCTCTGGTGGTCGGCCCAACGATGAAAGCAACGTGTTGCGGGTGGGTTACGGGTGTGCGTGCTTACGCTCCTCTGTCGCCCCGGACGAAGTGGTAGGAGGAGTGCGCCGACGGTGACCCACCCAAAAAAAATAGAGTTTTATTTCGAAATTTCCCTTTTTTGCTTTGTTATTGTAAGCGTATTATATCCCTTAGTTGTCTTTTATGACACCCATGGACAAGATACGGGATATATTCCATTCCTATCCATCACCACGCGGCAAATTTATTGTCAATTATTTTGTCTGTGAAATAATCAAATTAATTATAATCATTTTATGCGCAAAGTTTGCCCTTATGGAAATACATGAACGTAACTTGTAAAGTTGAATATTTATTCTTAATTTAAACAAATTTAACATTTTCCATCAAGTATTTTTACTTTAATTTGTAACTGAAAAGTAAATTATATTGAATGCTAAGATTGAAATGAGCACTAATTTATAAAAAGGGACTTCATTATAAATTGAATAATATTTTAAAGGTAAGAATCTATGAGCCTTCCGTTTTTACATTTAACGATGTGAGGGGCTCGGGAAACGGGAATATTTTAGGCTGTGATTGATTGAACCGTATGTGTATAGTATCTTCATTACAGTAAAAGTTGATTACTTGATGGAATTTGATTATATTTGGAAAGAAGATACTTATTCTTGGCGTATCTTTGAAATTGATTTCCGAATTTGAAAAGAAATTAAAAAGAGTTTTTAAACTAAAAAATTAAAGTAAATTGAAAAGAGATTTTTAATTCACATTTTATGTGTTAATATAACTTTTATATATATTCGTAATTTCGTTCCTTTTTTTTTTTTTTTACACATAGCAGTACTTGAAAATAAAAATGTTTGTGTGTACTTATGCACGCACGTAAGAAGTTATACTTCGTTGGCCTAACAAAAAAAAAATCTTTCTAAAATTTTCCCGTTATCCCTCGTTTGTAGAACGAATGACACTAATAAATTGATAATAAGGCATTTAATACATTGAAAGTGTTATTATAACGCATTACTTAGTTGACATTTGTAAAGGTGTACGCGCACGTTGTAAAAAATATTAACCAGCTAAGTTCAGGGTGTTGGTTATTCGTGACGGCGTGCGCGCGCATCGATGAAATTCGTTTTCATCATTGTTCCCTAACGCGCGAAAACAAGTATAACTTTAAAAACAAATATAAAATTAATTTCATCACCTTTTCTCACAACGTTTCATGCTAAATTTATCCTTTCTATAGTAGAGGAGGCTCTATATAGTATAATGATGAAAGAAAAAAAAAAGCGTGCGTACAAACTACGCAAGTCAGTAATGAAACTTCTTTAGTGCCACGTGTATTATTATCAATATTAAAAAAGTAATAATAAATAAATAAAAATAAATTGTCTCTCCCGATCTTTCTCACTCGTTTGCGCCCGCTCCGTGGCTATGTGCTTGGTGCTACGTTCGCCCTTTCTCACTCTCTTTCAATCGCTCTCTCCCTCTTCTGGGATGAAAACGTCCCACATTTTCGTGTCACTAAATTGCTTTTCATCCGTAAAAATTTTACCCTCATGCGCGCAGAGAAGTTTCACTTCAATAAATAAAAATAGACAATGTGATCAATTTCCTGCCAGATCATCTCTAAGGCGCTGGAGTGCCAGTTCAGCGGTAGTTCATCGAATTTGATGAATTGCTAAAGTCGGTTTTATATTTATAATATTTCACAATAAGTCATTTAGCTTTACATAACAGTACATAAAGTCGCTTCATTTCAATTAAGATCTTAAAATTTAAATTTAAAACAAATATTTTACTTGTGTATGATTTTTTTATTTCATTGTTATAATATTGGTAAATAAAATAATCTACAACGTTCAACGGATGTGTTATTTGACGTGTGTCTAAGTGCTTCCGTGTGTATGAAGGCACGTATAACTATCAGCACTTAATTTTACCAATTTGTACCTAATATTTGTACGATACATTATCTGATGTAATAGAGATATAATACTTGTCATAATCTTTCTATTTTATTAAGAGAAAGAGATAGGTGTAAAGAAAGAGCGTTATAGAATAGAATAGCATTTGTTGTCACATAATATCAATCATAATACATATTTTTATGGTTAATTTTGATAATAGGGGAATGCTCAGCGTTGTGCTGCATTGAAATTATGCAGGGCTGGTTTTCAGCAAACGCCTTTCCTCAAATATATAAGAAAGAAAAATAACGAAAAGAGAAAAAAGAAAAGAAATAAAATAATCATCAATAAGAATGATAATAATATAAATAACGTTAATGAATTGAATTAGGTATTATAGGCATCTTATGACAGAAGAACAATATCCCGCTGGTTAAATTTTATTTGCTATTCTGCTACTATTTAGCCTGATATTACATAACCTATACATGGCCTTCGTTGATAAATTACCTATCTAACTTTATAAAAAAATTAGAATTTGAAGCAGTAGTTTTTGAGATTAGCGCGTTCAAACATATTCTTCAGCTTTATAATATTAGGGTAGATAAAAAAATTCTGTGTGGTGACAGAATAAGAACACAATTCACCACCGCCTTTTTTATCGTGGGTGTCAGTTACCGTGGCCGTGAGCGTCTTTTATCAGGCTGGCCACGGATGGCAAGGATTCGACACCAGTGGCCCGCTTAATGGCCAAGGGGAGGGAATACGGTGTATTCTGGGGCCGCGCACCACCAATATGTCGCCATGAACTGAGTCGACGACGTATATGCTGACTATAGTTCGCCCAAAGAAAGGGAAAATTGCCATTTATTTGTTTTTAAGCATTTAAATTGGTGATTTATCTAATCATCAAATCTATTTTTTATCACAAATGGTGGCAAATGAGCAAACAGTACACTTGATGGTAAGTGTTGCTGCCGCTCATGGACCTTTGCGAGGCCGCTGCCTACCATGAAGATAGTAAAGGGAGTATGAATGCGTGCAATGAGGTTCGGTGATATTAAAATCATAATTAAAACCCGTCACACACAAACATCCTCAGAAAGTTGGACTTACGGCTCTCTCGCTTACAAAACGAAGTGCAGTAGCAAATTGCTACCGCTCAAACGTCGATTTTTTGCGAGAGTGTGGTACTACTCCGGATGGACCGGCCCACGGCTTTAGACAGACAACTGTCAACAATGTGGTCCTACCACTATATATCTTTATTAATTTAGGATTTTATGGCGTTTAGCGATGTATGTATCGTGTGATGTGACGCTCATAAACAGCTTACGGCCAAGATGCTTCCAACGATCCATTCGTCAAATAAGCTTGTACAGTTTAGAAATTATGAGATTTCATTATTATTACGGATTATATACGCCTCTTTGCTGGACTCGAGCCATCTACACAATAAAAAGGGCAATCTTATGTCTTTAAACGAGCAATTCTTGTATTTATATATTCAGGATCTCGGAAACGGCACCAACGATTTTGATGAAAGTTGGCGTACTAGAGGTTTCGAGGCCAAAAAATCGATTTTAAAAGAATATGAATTCAAATTTCGCTGTCAACGTCACGAGTTACGATATAGCTCAGTTGGGAAGTCGACCGCTTTTCTTTTAGTAGGTATTGTTTTGGCATTCAAACAGCGTCAGATTGAATCTCGGTGTTATTATTATTTTCTTTTTGTATTTCTTTTATATTTTTTTCATTATTTAATTTTTATTTTTTATTAATATATATCTAAATAAATTCGACAAAAATATAGCAAAAATATTCCGAGCGAAGCTCGGTCAATCCGATATTTTACTTTATATGCCAAGTCGATGAAACGGATTGGAATAAGATTTCATTTTACGATTTCCTTCCCTTGCATAGATGTTGCCTACATATTATAATCCCTTAGTCATCTTTTACAAAACCCATGGGTGAGAAAGGTGGTAGTGCATTGTATTCTTACTCCGGCACCACACGGCACCTATTTCAAATTGTGGTTAAACACATAACTCTTCATCATCATCATCACAGCTCATATACGTTCCAATGTTGGGCTCGAGCCTCCTCTACAATGGAAGGAAAATTGACCTACTATACCATGCTGGTCAAACATGTTGGTATAGGGTTTCGTTTCGAGTTTTCCTTCTCTTGCACAGATGTTATGTACATATTTCCATAGTCGTCTTTTACGACACCCACGGGCAAGATAGGCAGTGATCAATTGTATTCTTACTCCATTACCACACGGCAAACATAACTCTTCATAGTCTGCTAATTAAAACCTGATTCGAATGATGTTTATAACTATTATCTTCTACTAATTACTATTCCATGTAATGCAAATAACTATGTACATCAATAAATAACGCTAGCGTGAATTCTTGCTCTGTGGAATTAAGATATTCTTCATACAATCCCTTTCATCAATCTCCTATCCTTATCGCAATTTATGTGGGCCCGGTGTAGCGTATTTTATTCACTCACTATTCGAAAGGAAGGCAAATAATTTATACGGATATGTTGTATGACCAACACGTTTTTTTTTTCCGACAGCAGGCAATACTTTTGTCATATTTTCTCGTCAGGTGAGCTGTGTTATGTTAAATAATGCATATTATTATAAACGTGGCGATGGAGTAAAAATACAAATCACCACTTGCCTTGACCGTGAGCGTCGTAAAAGACGATTAGGTGGTGTTATATGCATATAACATCTATGCAAGAGAAGCCCAGTAGTGGGACGTATATGAGCTGAGATGATGATAAACTTATTAACTGTTTAACACTGGGCGAGGGCTTTGTATTAGCCCTCAGCGCCCATCCAGCAGTCCAGGTAAAGTTGTCACAACCATCTGCGGCTAACAATAAAAACTGCTTTTATAAAAAAAAAACTGCTTTTATTTTACACTTAATTTCATCTTCGATCAGTTTTTTGCCTAACCACAAGCTTCCTCATATTTATATTAGGCTTGTCCAAGCGTTCTAGTAATGCTGGGCGGGTCGCTGATATTAAGCAATTGATTTTATTGGCCTCCTCAATTGGCGGCGACGGATGAAAATGTCGGGTTATGGAAGCGGGGTGTATAAGTCTATACACGGTGCTGATCGCCAGTTAATTTTGGCTCGAAATGGCCTTGATATGCTACCGCGTGTCTAGATTTTTTACTTGTAATAGCTATAATTTATCTATCCCCTGTGATGACGGAGTAAGAATATAATTTACCACCCCTCTCCCTTGCCCGTGGCTGTCGTAAAAGACGACTAAGATATTAAGTAGGCATATAATATATATGTAAGAGCAGGAAAACTCGAAACGAAACCCTCTACCAACACGTCTGACCAGCATGGTATAGTAGATCAATTGCCCTCCTTTTGTGGAGGAGGCTCGAGCCCAACAGTGGGATGTATAAAAGTTGAAATGATGATGATGATGAATATCTATAAGTGTTTGTTTATCTATATGTACTTTTTGTGTGGTGACGGAATTAGAAAACAATACCAAGCAATTCTTACCCGTGTGTTTCGTCGCGAGGAGCGTAGCCTCGATGAGGCGATCCGCCGCCGGCGACTGGGGCGGCGTAGGCGCGAATACCTACGCCTCATGCCGCCCTAGACGAGGCCGCGGGTGACGTGACGGGGAATTAGTCCATCACCTGCTGAGAGGCTGACCGCGTAAGGAAAGACCGACGTCCTCCCCGAGAGGGGGACGTCGGTCGATGGGAGGGTACCCCAAATAGGGGGTATTCATTCCGTCGGGCACGACGTCACGGGCACGACCACTGACGTCAAGTCACCCTGCTCCGGTGGTCGGCCTAACGACAAAGGCGACGTGCATCGCGGGTGGGTTGCGGTTGTGCGTGCTTACGCCCTTCTGTCGCCCCGGACGGAGTTGTGCGAGGAGCGCGCCGTCCGCAACCCACCCCCCGAAAAAAAAGGAAACCCCGTGAATTTCGCAAAAGTCGACCAAGGGATATAATATGCATATCATTTGTGAGCTTCTGATATCGCCTATTTGAATATACGCAAATCTTACAACACAATGATTGATTTAGTTTCAATGAAGTGTATTGACAGAAACAACTGATTTGTTTTAAGTCCCTGTGTTAATAGCACTTCTTGCAAAATAATTATTATAATAACTATTATTTTTAGCTTTATTTTATTTTATGTTAGTTACAAGCTAAGCTTTATTTTGTATAAGTTAAGAGTTAAGCTTTGAGTTACCTCTAAACAAAAATGTTAGAAAGTGTGAGAATTTTTGTACTAGCAGCGCCGTGCAGTTTTACCCGCATAGTTCCCTTTTTCGTGGGAATATCGGGATAAATTATAGCCTATGGGATATTCTGATATGTAAACTGTATTATTCTGAAATTGCATCAAAATCAATTCAGTACTTTTTGTGTGAAAGAGTAACAAACATCCTCATGTACAACTTTAGCGTTTATACTATTAGTAGAATAAAGGAAAAGATTCTGGTTTGTGTTAGAATAAGAAAATTTGGCGTGGTAAGTTCAAAAGTTTGATGATTTTCTTTATTTCCAGGGTCCCGCGATGTCCAGCGGTAGCTGCTCAGGGCCAGGGGTGTGTGGAGGAGCACGACGTCGGCCTCCTCCGCCCCCTGAGCCAGCTCTGTCACTTGCCACAGATCTCAGTGAGCTGAGCCTTGACCAGGGTTATCATACCTTGGCTGACTGCGGTCCTCCTAGAAGAAGAAGAGATAATAGAGATCTAAGTGATGCGCTGTGGTTGAAGATATTATCTTATCTCGAGGTTCGTATGATAATAGAGAAAAATATCAGGCAAAAAGAAAGAAATAAAATGTTGATGGTTATGAATGGTGATCTTTTTACATAAAATTAACCACATTTCTTTTTTGGGAGGGGTGGGTAACGTCGGCGCTCTCCTCGCTCCGCTCCATCCGGGGTGACAGAGGGGCGTAAGCACGCACACCCGCAACCCACCCGTGACACGTCGCCTTCGTAGTTGGGCCGACCACGGGAGCAGGGTGACTTGTCGTCAGTGGACGGCCCGATGGAATACCCCCTGAGGAGTACTCTCCCCTCAACCGACGTCCCCACCTCGGGAGGACGTCGGTCTTTCCTCGCGCGGTCGGCTTCACGGCGGGTGACGGACTAACTCCCCGGTCCAGTCACCCGCGGCCTCGGCTGGGGAAAATTAACTACATAACCATCTTTCGTGTGGTGACGGAGTAAGAATACAAATCACCACTCCCTATCTTGCCCGTGGTTGTCGTAAAAGAGGATTGAGAGATATAATACACATATTTATTGGATAGCTCATATTACTTGCTGATAATGTGGATTTTCATTGATGAAAGAATGTTTCAAAATCGGTTTAGTACTATAGACGTAAAAACTTGCATTTATAATATTAGGATTCTTATTTATTTATGACTAGGGCGAGGGCGGGTTGCTCCTCGTTTTGCTTCGGTTTCAGTCGCTTTATCCCTATAGTTCCTGTTCCCATGAGAATACTGGGATAAATTATAGCTTATGTCACTCCCTGATATTATAGCTTTCCATGAGTGAAAGAATTTTTGAAATCAGTTTGGTGGTTTAAGCGTGAAAGCGTAACAAACAAACTTACTTTCGCATTTATAATATTAGTAAGGATTCTTTGTGTCACGCTATATTTGTAAACGCAACGCACTCATATTTCGCCTCATAATTTCTATTACCACGATACAGGCAAGTCTTTGCCGTTAAGCGGGCGCATTTCATAAGCTCAAGCTTGCTGCCGAGAATTTGAACAAGGAAATATTTTCAAGGGAAATATGCCGAAAATAAGAGCAACATATATTTTTAAATATTGATTCCTTAGCGTGAGATGTTGTCTATTTTTTTAATATATAATTCTTATACTGAAGAACCATCACCATCATAGGTTCAAGCCTCCTCCACAATGTAAGGGAAAGTATAGTTATAACACTCTGGTCTGACTGGTTGATGTAAGATATTTCGAGATTTCCTTGTCTTGCATAAGAAATAATCCTTATATTGCGGGGGGGCTTTACAAACATATAATTAACGGACACAAATTACATCTAGACTCAGAACAACAATTTGTGAATCGCACAGTATTGTCCTGCGTAGGATTCGAACCCACGACGTTGGCATCGGATCGTCGGGGTCTTAACCACTACGACATCTGTATAATCTAGTCAAGTATTACCATTACAATTATTTTAATATAATATTTTTTATAGTACAATGTAGTTACATATAATATTTATTAAACTGTATTACGATCTTTTAGTTATTTTTTTTTAAATTAAATTCTTCTAAATTTATTTAGAGTATGTTATCGAACATTTTTACTGAATTTCATAGAGCTGTAATTCGGATTTTAGTCCTAGTTTATTAAAGACGATGCTTATGATTAAAATAACTTAGTTCTCTTGTGGCTGGTATTCTTTGAAGTCTGAAAAGTTTTAATATTAAAAAAGAAATAAAGATCAGTTTAAGTTCTTTGAACCTGCAATTTACTAAGATAGAGGCGTTTTGTTACGCGAAGATTTATATTTTGGTTATGTTATTTTTGTGTACAATTTGTAAATGTTCGTCGAATCAATGTATTTTCTTTATTTATTTCAAATTAAATACAAAATATTTAATAAAATAATTTTTATATCATATTTAAGTTTAATATCTTATATATCAGAACTTTTTTTAAATATAATATTTGTAACAGTCATAAGCGGAGCCTAAAATCATCATTATCATCATCGCAGTCCACGTATGTCCCACTGTTGGACTCGGACCTCCTCCACAATGGGAGGGAAATTGACTTACTATACCATGCTGGTCAGACATGTTGGTATAGGGTTTTATTTCGAGTTTGCCTTCTTTTGCACATATGTTATGTGCATATTATATCCCATAGTCGCCTTTTACGACATCCACAGGCAAGATAGGGAGTGGTGAATTGTATACTTACTCCGTCACCCCACGCAAATAAAATGAGCCTACAATAAAATGTGTTTTCTATATCGAGTTTGTTGATATTTATACATTCGAGTCAGTTCACCACAATGGCGACTCAGTAATAATAGGTATTGTGAATGTCTACGAAAGGATTTTCGATATAAGATTTTTTTCTTACGAATTTCTCAGTATATATCTGAAGTTTGGCAATATTGTGTAGTTTTTGTAATGGACAAAAATAATCTTCTACACACTTAAGTGAATATATAAATACGAATGTAAGATTATTTCTTTTATTTTCTGTCCAAAAAACCAAGTTGATTTTCAAAAATTCATTCACTAATGGATACCTACATGATTAACTAGTAACCTAGGCTAAATTTAATCCCTGTATTCACACGGGAATGGAGACGACGCGGGAATTTGCTAGTAACACAACAATTTTTCGCTAATTTTCCAGTTTTCGGTTGAAAATATTGAATATTATTTCTTCATTATAGGTGCCATACGTCTAAATATTATGCACGAAACTTCTTCAAATGTTATAAGAAGATGTCCCACCCTGTCACGTATGATTAGCATAGAATGTTGAGTTTTACTTCTCTTACAGTGATAATACCTGTAAAATTAACATTTAGGATACCCGAAAATCTAAATCTTTATGGTGAACAGCTGCAACAACCTGGTTATGCTCATGGTATTGCAAAAGTCCATAAGTGACAGTTACCATTTACCCATTACACGGACTGCCTGCTCGTCTGCCACCAAAAGCAATAAAAACTCATGGATAAAGAAAGAATGGTGACAAATTATACGCTCGTAAGAATCTATAAACCAGCAGGGGGTCTCTAAGAAAAAGGACAGCATTATTCTCCTGGTAAATTATTAATCTACACCGCGATCTCCAACACTTCTCTTTAACGCAGCGATTGAGGTATTTTATCCATCTGTCTATTGATGATCATTATTATAGATAGGCGTTACTACGCAGAAAGAGTTCATAATTGCCATCGATATAGGCGATCGCACTTGGTATTACAAACTCCTCAGGAGACCACTGCTACCCGTTTCCCCAGCACTCAATTATCCGAAAAGTATAATACTATAATTGCCACGCTATTGCCACGCGTGTTATGAATTCCTCAGGAGATCGCTCCATTAGTCAGTTTTAAGACTCTTAGTAAGGGGGGGAGTCATCTGCACCTCAGCTCACATAAGTCCCACTGTTGAGCTCGGGCCTTTTTCACAGTGGGAAAGAAATTGACCTACTATACCCCGCTACTCAGACGGCTCAACCTAATGCTTAACCCTGGTATAGGGTTTTATGTCGAGTTTTCCTTCTCTTGCATAGATGTTATATGCCTCTCATATCCCTTAGACACCTTTTATCACACCCACAGGTAAGAGAGAAGGTGCGCCACCACAACGGAGTAAGAATACAATTCACCACCCGCAACACAATATATTCTCAAACTGTTATTATGCTGGGCAATGCATAGACATTTTTACGCTATAAAGATTCTCCAAGTAAAATATTAAAATGAAACTTTCTATTTTCTAGGTATCAGATCTCTGCCGTATGTCCCGTGTGTGTCGCCGATGGGCGAGGCTCACTACACGCTTGATCACCAGACCTGAAGCATGGAAGAGGGTCAGAGCAGCTGGTCCTTTAGAAATAGCAGCTAGATGTGCTGGCGCAAGAGCTGGTCCTTGTGTTAGTTCTGTTCGAGAATGGCGGTCCAAAAATGCCGTGGTAAGAATCTTTATCTATTACATTTATCCTGTTTTTTTATTGGGTATACTTCTAAAATTGGATACATTTGGGTGCAGTCCAACATTGTACTAATGCCGGGTTACCTACCCAGCTGCTACAAAAACTATGAAATATGCTCGGAATTTGAAGGAAAATTTAGTCTCTTAAGAGTCCCGAACGCTACCCAACGAAGTTCGATTCGTATGCTGATTTCTTCCTTGATTGATAAAATATTAAGTATATTTTTTTTTTGCTGCAGGTAACGGTGGCTAGTGCTCAATTGTTAATAGCTACGTTTAGAAATTTAACTCATCTAGCTGTGACGAGCTCCAGTAGTATGGATGCGAGGTCAATGGCGCCACTCATCACGGACCTTACTGATTTAAGGCATATAGATCTAACAGGTATTTATAATTTTCATTCTATGTATTTATTTATTGTCTTCAAATAAACACTATTCATAATACTGTTTGTGAACTTACAAGGAGAATAATATTAATAACGTTATCACCAATTAGTTTATTATAAACTAGCAACCCGCCCTCGCTTCGCTTCGGTTATAGGTTATAGTCGTTTTACCCGCGTAGTTCCTGTGGGAATACCGGGATAAAATATAGGCTAGTTTACGCCCTGATATTATAGCTTGCCATTGGTGAAAGAATTTTTGAAATCGGTCCAGCCGTTTTGAAGATTACCCGGAACAAACAGACAGACAGACAGACAAAAATTTTTTAATTGCTATTTTAGGCATAGGTGTCGTGCAAATAACCGTGTGAGCATGAAAAAAGTCTATTATTTTGACATTACAAACAGGCACTCAAATTTTATTTATTGGTATAGATGTACATTAAGAAATAATGACGTAATTTCTTGTATTATACTAGCGATCCGCCCCGGTTTAGCACGGGTTCAATGCTGATACTAAATATACTGCAGAATGTCTTTATATACAACGTTCACAGCTTTTTTGTCATTAGACAATACAATCATGTTCTCTTTAGAGGTTACTCTTGAAAGAGCGATATATTATGCATGTACTAGCAACCCACCCTCGGTTCACTTCGGTTTCAGTCACTTAAACCCGCGAAGTTCCTGTTCCCGTGGGAATACCGAGATAAAATGTAGCCTATGTTACTCCCTGATATTATAGCTTTCCATTGGTGAAAGAGTTTTTGAAATCGGTTCGGTGGTTTAAGCGTGAAAGCGTAACAAACAAACAAACTTACTTTCGCATTTATAATATTAGTAAAGATTTGTTAAGGTCAGATCAGGTAGTTTATAATAAGGGTTCCTGAATAGGTACGTTTAAAACTTCAGTAACCGAAAAGTACAAGTACTTCGCGTTGTTTAATAAACGTTATTTATTCCCCAATTCTATTAAGTATCGTAAGTGGTATAGAGAATTCGCTTAAAATTCACAAAGGTAAATCCAATTAGTTGCCCAAGTGCTTTTGACTTGTACTACTTAAAATATTATGAAAAATATTGGACCGCCTGTATTTAGTTTGCCCTTTTCTGTCGCTATTGGCTGTACCTTCAATATTCTGGAATACATTTTATTGTTTTTAAGTTAAACTCGAATTTTTCCGTATGGTGACGAATATTTGCATTCAACAGCGATAAATAAAAAATAGTGCCTTTCCTACCCATGGGTGTCATATAGTCCCCATTTTTTTGGTAGTATATGGTCCGGATATACCCTGCCTAATCCACCCGGTGCGACGGATGAGCGGCATGCGGCCCTATAACCTAGTCCCTCCCCGTCGTTAATAGGCCGACCATTGGTACCGATTCCTTAACATTCATGTCCAGCCCGGCGGGTTATCCTTTTGGGTACCGCCTCATTCGACACCCCGGCAACAAGATCGTAAAAGTCAACTAAATGATATAATTATAACATTTAATAAGAGCAAGTAAACTCAAAATAATATCTGATAACCATCCGTTTGGTCAGCGTGGTTGAGTAGGTCAATTTTCATCACATTTTGGTGTAGATTTAAGAACAGTGGGATGTATATGAGCTGAAATGATGATATTTATAATGCTGATAAGCCAGTTTAAGATAAAAGTGATTGAAAATTTATTTAAAAGATTTTGAACTGCAATAACGAATACATCCCTGTGTTCATACGTATCGTAAAAACTGGCTAAGGGTAAGGGGGCTAACCCATGGTGGGTTTGATTACCAGTAAGGTGCCATACCAAGCTCGGCTGCAGGCTGCGGACGCAGGTAACACACACATGACACGCAGCCGCTGCCTGCATTCGCAGCCGGGCCCGGTAGTGATTCCGAGGCAGGCTGCACGTGCTGCGGTAGGCTGCGTCTATTTCCTTCCAGACAGTATCTTAGCTACATTAATCTTATATTTCATGTGGCTTGTATCAAAAAGAACAGGATATTTTGTTACAAGATTACTTAACTACTCTTCTTCAGCCTCCGAAAATCTTTTTTTTTTAAATAAATATTGATGCTAAATCTAAATATCGAGAGCCGATAAAAATTCTATTCAATATGAGCGGTATTTGATGACAAATTAAAGTTTGGTGAGATTGGCTCCGAGTAGCGACTACTTGGAACTTGTCTCAACGCGTTGGAGTGACGTAACTACGTGCACATCGACTTGCAGCGCAGCACTACTGGTCTGCTTGCAGCACTTGCAGCCGAGGCTTGGCAGCGCGTACAGCCGCAGCCGCAATCGGAATGTATTTCACAGAAATCCTACTACATAGAAAACCAGTCGTGCAGCCGTAGCCGGCTTCGTGCAGCCGCTGCATGTGCTGCCTGCATCCGCAGCCTGTAGCCGAGGTTGGAACGGCACCTGTAGGATAATACTTTGAGCGATCTACAAATTGTTATTCTGAGTTTGGCCGTAATTTGTATCTGCAAGTTTGTAGTCTGCCGTAATACAGAATTATTTTCTTAGTGCAGTTTTATCTTTTCGGGCCGGATGTCAAGGAATCAGTACCAGCGCCGTCCTGCCGTGGCCCCGGACGAAATGACAGGGGTGTCTAGACTCCCTAGCCGAGGCGGTGGGTGACCGAACCGGGAATTAGTCCGTCACCCGCATAGAGGCTGAACACGCCACGGCGATCAACGTCCCGGGAAAGGGATGTCGAATGGAGAGGGTATACTACAGTGTACATATTACGTGGGGCCGACTATGCAGTGCCAGGAACTTGGCACTGGTGGTCGGCCCAACGGCAAAGGAGCGGTGCTTCTTCAAGAGGGAGGGTGGGTTATGCAGCCGTGCACCGCCCTTCCGACGCCCCAGACGGAGCTGGATGATGGGTGCGTTGACCATTGCCCACTCCAAAAAAGGGGCGTTCAGACCATAGCCTACCCAAAATAGGGGTGATGTCTTTAAAAGAAAGTTGTGGTATGACTGGTCGAGTTAACTGGTTGAGTTAATTGGTTGAAATTAAATTAATTAATAATATGTAAACAAAAGAGAAACCAAAATTCTGTACCTTATTCTTGTTATAATCTCTAGCACGATTTCATTTATGATGTGGTTTTTTTGTACAATATCTCATATTTCTTTATGTGGTAAAAATACGTCTGCTATTAACGTTTTAATAATGTATCAGTTCAACGTTAAATGTACCTTATTTTTATTGTAGTAAAGTATGTTTCCTATTAATTTTGGGTTAGATTAGTAAAGTTTTCCATCAGATGCGTATAGTGTAAGATTGATTCTTGTAATATTTCAGCGCTTTCAGGCGAATAAACTCTTATATAAATTATTTATAAACGACTAAGAGTATGGACTAGCTTGCGTGACGTTATCATTAAGTCAATTGGTTGTTACCATTAAATAACATAAATGTCTTGCTTTTTATTTCTGCTGGTGGCAGAGTAGCAAACAGCATGTCTGATGGTAACTGATACTGCCGCTCATCTCTGCTAGGCCGCTGTATAACGTGAAGAAAGTGAAGGGAGCGTGAATGCATGCAGTGAGGTTCGGTGTTAATAAAACCATCACTAAAACCCACCACACAAACACCCTCAGAATGTTGGGCTTCCAGCTCCAGAAATTTAGCAACAATTTGCTACTACTCAGATATCGATTTTCTGCGACAGTGGGGGTACTAATTCTTATATATCCATGGACTAACAATACAGGTATTATTTAAATATATCGGTAGCAAATGCACATCTAATTTAATATTGTTCAAAAGGCTCACTTATCACACATATAACGCTGATTTTCAGCTGCAGCCAGAAAAATTCCAATTAAAATATTTACATATGTTCATAAATATAGTCCCTATCTTGCCCGTGGATGTCGTAAAACACGACTAAGGGATTTAATATGCACATAACATCTGTGCAAGAGAAGGAAAACTCGAAATGAAACCCTATACCAACATGTCTGACCAGGATAGTATAGTAGGTCAAATTCCCTCCCATTGTGGAGGCAGCCCGAGGCCAACAGTGGGACGTATGTGGGCTGCGATGATGATGATGATGATAAATATAGTCATATTAGTTATCACTTTTTTAAACAAATCGCTTCCATCGAGGTCAAGGAATCGGAATCAGAATAGTCAAAGGGTATTCAGACCATAGACTGCCACAGAAAGTCTATTCGTAGCTTTTTTATTAAATACATATACATTTGAAGCAGAATCGTCCTGAGGATGACTCGTTTAGAAGCGAAACACGTGCCGAATAAATATACGAAGTTCTGCGGAAAATTGCAAGTAGATATTTTGGAAGGTGCTCGTCACGTGAGAGTAGGATTTCCTTATTACCTAGTCCACCATAATCCCTATCCCGTATTCTTTCTATTGTCGTGTGCGGTATATTGATTAACTGCGGCAAAGTAGTGGATTTTGCTTCCTTGCTTCCATTTTAAAATATTAATACTTAATATCTGGTTGACCGAGCTTCGCTCGGAATATTTTTGTTGTATTTTTATCGAATTTATTTAGATACTAGCAACCCGCCCTCGCTTCGCTTCGGTTATAGGTTATAGTCGTTTTACCCGCGTAGTTCCTGTTCCCGTGGGAATACCGGGATAAAATATAGCCTAGTTTACGCCCTGATATTATAGCTTTCCATTGGTGAAAGAATTTTTGAAATCGGTCCAGACGTTTTGAAGATTACCCGGAACAAACAGACAGACAGACAGACAAAAATTTTTTAATTGCTATTTTAGGCATAGGTGTCGTGCAAATAACCGTGAGCATGAAAAAAGCCTATTATTTTGACATTACAAACAGACACTCCAATTTTATTTATTGGTATAGATATATTAATAAAAAATAAAAATTAAATAATGAAAAAAATATAAAAAATTACAAAAAGAGAATAATAATAACACCGAGACTCGATCCGACGCTGCTTGAATACCAAAACAAAACTAAAATGAAAGTGGAAAACTTCCCAACTGAGCTATCGTAACTCATGACATTGACGGCGAAATTAGAATTCATATTCTTTTAAAATTTAATGACATTGTATTGTTTTGCTAAAAACACCGACAAAACAACATTTTCTATAAATAAAACCTAGCTAGATTGATTTTTTGGCCTCGAAACCTCTAGTATGCCAAGTTTCATCAAAATCGTTGGTGCCGTTGCCGAGATCCTGAAAATATATATAGGTATATATATATATATATATATATATATATATATATATATATATATATATACAATAATTGCTCATTTAAAGATATAAGATTCTAAAGTAACATGCAAGTTCAAGTAAACCACATGTTTCATATTTGTTTTGTTTCCATAACATGAAAAGTAAAAATGGTCGCCAATTAAAGATATAAGATTTCTTACAAAGAAAAAAACGAAAGTCAACTACGAGCGGCATTTAATAACTTCATATATTGTATTCGTATATCATATATTCTATTGTTTTGCAAACATGCCCTAAGCTTTGTTATTTGAACACAGAGTTGATTGTATATTCGTATTGCATGTATTTCAAACGTTCACGTATCAAACTATGAATCAATTTTATGTATAATGTGACCATATTTTATTTACGTCGAAACGGGACACGTGCAGAAATAAGTGAAAATTTGAAATTAAAGAAGAACAAAAAATCTAAATATCAACCCGTCCGAACAGCGTTGTATAGTAGATCGAATTCCCTCTCGCAATGAAGGAAACCCGAGTCCAACAGAATGCATATGAGATAATGAAATGAAAAGTAAAAAAAAACATACAAATAAATAGTTGAAATAGAATATGTAAAACTATGGAACTAAATTAAAACCTAAAAAAACTAACAGCACATGCCTTTTTTTATTACGGTCGGCGCATTCCTCGCCCGGCTCCGTCCGGGGCGACAGAGGGGCGTAAGCAGGCACACCCGTAACTCACCAGTATAGCACCTCGCCTTCGTCGTTGGGTCGACCACCGGTGCAGAGTTCCTTGACTTCAGTGGTCGACCCGACGGAATACCCCGAGGGAGTACCCTCTCCCGTCGACGTCCCCTACCGGGTCGCGAGGCTAACTTCCCCGCGGGTGCCCGAACTAAAGCCCCGCACTGGTCACCCACAGCCTCTGCTAGGGCGGCATCAGGCGCAGGTACTCGCGCCTGCACCGCCCCAGTCGCTTTTGGAGGACCGTGTCCGCGTGGAGTCGTTCCTCCCGCACACGGTCCGCCGACTCCTTCCGCGAGATGACAGCCTTGCAGAAGGGGGCAACGGCGTCCCAGTTCCTGACACTGGCGACCGCCTCCCTAGAAATGGCCGGCAGCGTCAGGCTAAGAACACATACCTAATAGTATAACAAAACAATTTATGCTCCGCTTGCAAAAGGAGGTTATTAATACGGCTGAGGGACAGGACAAACAATCTAAAACGGGACTACCCCGTACAAAACAGGATACATGGTCACTTTAAATATATATATATATATATATATATATATATATATATATATATATATATATATATCTACACTATTTATAGTACATAATATGAAAATATTGGCGACACTTTGTTTTCTAACACTGTAGGGATACAATGATTTCTGATGTTTTCACGAGTATTACACATCTATACCAATAAATAAAATCGGAGTGTCTGTTTGTAATGTCAAAATAATAGGCTTTTTTCATGCTCACACGTTTATTTGCACGACACCTATGCCTAAAATAGCAATTAAAAAATTTTTGTCTGTCTGTCTGTCTGTTTGTTCCGGGTAATCTTCAAAACGTCTGGACCGATTTCAAAAATTCTTTCACCAATGGAAAGCTATAATATCAGGGCGTAAACTAGGCTATATTTTATCCCGGTATTCCCACGGGAACGGGCACTACGCGGGTAAAACGACTATAACCTATAACCGAAGCGAAGCGAGGGCGGGTTGCTAGTTATAAATAAAATTATTGTTCCAAATTTATCGCATTTGTATTTGATTTCCGATTGTCCGAAGTTTCGAACACTTGCCAAAGTTCACGATCACGGCCGGACAATCAAACACAAAAGCGATTAAATGCGTAAAATAGTTTTATCTACACAAATATGTCGCGTTTCATTTCTAGTTATAATAAGCTTTTTTTTATAAGTAAAACATTTAAATTAAACATAAAATTACATGATTATTCTCTCACGGATGTAGAGCATAAATTATAATAATAAATAATTAATAATGACTATAATTAAATAATAATTAATTATGTTTTAATAACGGGAACGTGCTATTAAATTGATAGCTAAAATTAATATCGGTCAGTTTGAAGTTATGACATTCCAATCCAATTCATCAGCCTATTTATGGCCACTGTTGGACCTCCAGGAGAGGGAAAGGTGTTATAACCATCAAAATTACCAGGTAATTTGACGAATGTAATCCGTGTTATGATTAGTCAAATAATGTTAACAAAAAAAAAAACCGGCGAAACTTGAATTACACGGGAAGCACCAGCAATAAATACAAAAAAATACATTCGAATGAGGTTCTCGACCACCTCATTTTTTTAAGTCGGTTAATAAAGGTTTCTACTCACTATCCTGCTGCTTTCTTAATCGGTTTTGTTTTTTGTAAAAGATACGTATACATTGTAGAGAGAGAGAGAGAGTTTTCATAGGATAATCCACTGGACGGAATGCTGAAGATGAGGACATGACTAGTGGCGGTTGTAGGTACCTTAAGTGCGCTAATATACCTACAGTGCGTGGTGTAAGTGAAAATGATCATAAATATAGACTATATTATCTTTAATATAGTCAATAACAAAACTTTTCAAAATAAAGTTGATATAAATTGGCGGGACCGCCAAGCCCCTCTTTTATAAATATTTTTTGAAGTGTGAAAACCATCACCCAGTGATGGCGATTACGCCATCACTGCAACTGGTAACTTAACCATTAAGTTAAGATACCTACCGTGCTAGTGTCACGGGTTCGCATTCCACGCAGGATAACACTTTGTGGGAACCACATATTGTTTTTCTGAGTCTGGATGTAATTTGTGTCCGTTAATTATATGTTTGTAAAGTCCCATGCAACATAAGGATTATTTCCTTAGTGCAGGACGTCGTCTTTAAAAAAAAAATCGGTTGTCAGTAAAGTCGGTTTACTGACGATAGTTGAACGTGACAACGTCATAAGAAAATACTGATGGAATGGTTTCATTTTTCAAAAGAAAATTTTAATTTTATTTGTTTGATAGATATTTTGTATGGATCAAGCCTTAAATGGAACGCCACAGAGCGAGGTAACGCCGCATACGTCATGTTTTTTCGTGTGTGCAGCCGGCTCCATCGAATTATAAGACGTTGTCACGTCAAAACAACAAAAAAAATACAAAATCTAATTGGGTATTACTATCGAACAAAATATAAAGCGGGTTTCAGACTACGCTATAATATAATAGCATATAGTAAATAACTCATAGCACAACAATATCGCGCACCATACATAAAATACAGTACAGTATAAAATATAGTACAGTACAGTGTGAACGTGTCCTTAACAATGTATGGTGCGCGATATTGTTGTGCTATGAGCTATATACTATCATCATCATCTTGCTCTTATCCCAATTACTCGGGGTCGACGCAATATGTCATCTGTTTTGACATATTGCAAAAAGTTTCGGCAATGACTTTTATGACCGGCCGCCTGCCTGACGTCAACCCTCCTTGGGAATGTAATCGTTGACCCAAATGGTACCAGATGGAGTTGGTCCGGGTCAATCTAGGGCTCTTAGTCGTCTTTTACGACACCCACGAGCAAAGCAAGGGTTGGTAGTATTCGAAGCCACTACCACACAGCTACGTCAAGTTCAAGGTCAATATTATTTTTAAATTCATAAACGTATTCTTTCAAAACAGAAACTTATAGTGGCCATGTTGATACATATTACTATACAAATATGCCGGCTCTTTCGATTTTCAGTGTCGAAAATAGTGGTACCAGCGTAAAAAATCTACGATCACCTTGAGATTATTCTTTTTTTTTTATTGCAACCGGTAGCAAACGAGCAAACAGTACTGATCTGATGATGAGTGTTGCTGTCGTTAATGGACTTTTGCTAGGCCGCTGCCTACCACGAAGAAAGTGAAGGGAGTGTGAATGCATGCAATGAGGTTCGGTGATACTAAAGGTATCACACGCGAACACCATCTGAAAGTTGGGCAAAATTTAGTACAAAAACAAGAATAAATTACAATCAAACACAAAATAACTATTTATGAACGCTTAAGGAGTGGTTTTACGCGGGAATAGCATTTATGACAAAAGGTTCTATTATAAAATTGAAAATTTTGAATAACCCCCGACACAAACTTCCCTTCAACAGGAATTATCAATTAATTGTCATTAACCGATCATAATGGCATGCGTGAGCACTTAGTCGAGTAATCATACGTCGTTACATCATTTTGGAAAAGAGCTGATACCTTACACTGCTGGACCGAAATTAATCAAATTTGGAAACTGGCTTTCAAATAAAAAAAAACTGCATCGAAATCGGTCCATCCGTTTGAGAGCTACGATGCTACACACAGGCAAACAGACATCAACGTCAAATTTATATCATCCCTCTTTTGCGTGGCGGGTTTAAAACAATTAGTTTCTATATAGACAGCTATGCGATTTGAGCAGTCAAAGGAATGGCAAGTTAATAATTTGATGATGATCTTCCCTATAGTATTTAGAACTGTAAAACATTTTAAAGCCGTATATTGAAGATACCTTAATTAAGTCAGTCCAGCGTTTCTACTGTACATCGGAACGGTTTTCCCGTGTGACTAGGTGTGGCTGAGTAACTGCTTTTTACCTAAGACACAGCCGTTTCAGTTCGATCATTAAACTAATTAGTTACTTCTTGATACTTTATAGTAGTGTTTATCGGTTCAAGATAGTTATAGAGACCGGTGTAGGTGAAATTGTTGGTTCTAGTTTTAATTAGCTGTACAAAATTAGAATATTCTAATGACTGTGATTAGGTGTGTTTATATTAGCAAGAATATAAACAATTTAATTTAGAATATAAACATATATTAGCAAGTGGATGTGAGAGTGTATAAAATATCATCTATTTCATTTATTCTTATAGTTTATTTTGTTCTTTCTGTTAAAATTTCTAAAGTTTTAATTTTGATTTAATACCGGTAAATAGCCGCGGTTTATTCGCATAGTACTCGTTCGCGTAGTCCGGGGATAAAATATAAGCCTATGTTACTCGCTGATAAAGTAACTTTCCATTGTAGAAAGAATTTTAAATATGGGTTCAAAGTTTTTGCTGTGAAAGTATAATAAATAAAGTTACTTTCGCATATATATTGTTAGTTTTTTTTCTTTTTGTGGGTGGGCTGCGGTCAGCGCGCCTCCGCACCACTCCGTCCGCGGCGACAGAGGGGCTTAAGCACGCAACTCCCGCAACCCACCCGAAAACCACGTCGCCTTCGTCATTGGGCCGACCACCGGAGCAGGGTTACTTGACATCAGAGGTCGGCCCGACAGAATACCCCCTATTGGGGTACCCTCCCATCGATATATATTGTTAGTTAGGGTGTTTTTTTTTTAAATGACAATAAGGAATAAAACTTTGTATCGAGGGTGACTAAATATAAGAGTACATTTAATGGACAAAAATTATATCTATTCGCATTACTTAAGTCTTAATCATTACTTTTTAAGGTTGAAGAGGGAATAAGAGATCAATCTTCTCATGAAGGTTTTTATCGAAGACACGTTAATTAAGTATTTTTAAGCAATTTAAACATGCTTAGCATTACATGTTGAACAACGTAATATCATATGGACTGTCTTGGACTGTCTTAGGCGTTACTCAAAATTTGGCGTCATTGGTGGAAATGGTCGTTAGTCTATATTAATTCAAATATTAGGCACAAGCCTCCTTAATAACGAAAACTAAAGTGTCCAATTACGCCCAGTTTATCACCGATCTTTATGTAAAGTAATGAAGTAATTAAAAACAAATAACCATTGTTGAACCTAATTTTCATTTATATTTAGATATTTAATAACAATGTATTTTGTCTGTTGCGCTGTGGCGGCAAAGAATACTACTAATTCTTATATTGATCATGAGTATCGTAAAAGACGACTAAGAGATTTATATAGACCTGAGTCAACTATATCTGATGCCATTTGCTCAATAATTATATTACCAACGAACGTTCACCTCGTATTGTCAAAACTTTTACAATATGAACTATGGAAGATTACATATTGAGCGGATTCCAAGTAATTAGGATAAGTGTGCGACGATAATGAATAGCAATTTATTTTTAATTACATTTATATTCTCCGTGAATTCTCGCGTGAGAGTTGTGGCTTATTGCCATTGATGGACCACCAAAGGAAAGGGCAGCAGGACCCTCCTGGTAAACTAGTGCGTTCATCAATATACATCTCAAGTGTGGCGATTTTGGTATTAATATATTATTAGTCTCTTCGTGGAGCCTATTCCTGTGGTGGACAGCGATAAATTGACACATGGCAATATTGTCTTTAACCGTAAATACGCAAATAATAATTATTAAATCGCCTAATTTATCCTCATCCACTCAGCTCATATAAGTCCCACTGCTGGGCTCGAGCCTCCTCCAAAAAGAAAATTGACCTACTATGCCGCGCTGGTCAGACGTGTGTATAGGATTTTATTTCTAGTATCAGTTCAGAAATAGTTAATAGTGTTGCAGTGTGGCCAATGTATGTGAATATATTTTTTTTTATAAATGAATTTGGTTTCTTTTTCAGGTTGTCCAAATGTGGATTGGCCTGAATGGTCATGGTTAGAAACGAGGCTAGCTACGAGAAGACCTCCTGTCGAGTACATTGACTTGACGGACTGTGGGTCTGTAACTGACGCTGGTCTCTGCGCTCTACTTCACACCTGTCCCTCGCTGCAGTATTTGTACCTTAGAAGATGTATTCTAGTCACAGGTAAGTTCACTTTATTTTATATATGGGGAAAGACATAGTACTTACTAAAGGGTCCTTATATGTTGGTTTCATAAAAAGGCTCAAAGTCACTCAAGATCCTATGGAGAGCGCTATGCTCAAAATGGTTCTAAGTACTGAAATCCGGTATACTGTCACGTTGAAATGATAATGAAGAGGCCACATCGCTTGTAGAACCAAAATCCGTTTGGAGAAAAAGATTCTCGAGTGCTGACCTCAAATTAGACATCGCAGCGTAGGATAAACCTCCATCGGGTGGATTGACGAACTGTTGAACGTTGCAGGGGGCTATTGGCAAATGGCACAGGACCGTTTTGCGTGGCATTTTCGTGAGCAGGCCTATGTCCAACAGTGGACGTCTACGGGCGGATGGATGGACATATTGTGTTATTTTTGACGATCTATGAATATATTTCTGTATAGTGATAAAGTAAGATTACAATCCGGTACATATTTCATTCTCGTGGGCGTTGTAAAAGCTGACTAAAGTACTACATCCTTTTTTTGACATGCTCTGATGATCTGCATATTACAATGCAGCTCTCTTTTACAATACACATGCCCAAAATAAATTGGGGTGACGAATTTCATTCTCACTCCGTCACCACACGGCATTTTTTATCTTATTTATTAGGTATACAATAACAAAAAGAGACGTAGAATGTATATAGTACCACATAGTATTTTTCAGCCATTGTCCGCTACCAACCATTTTCAATCATTAATCAATGAATAGACTGTCCGAAAATGGAAGACAGTTGGTTATTGATGGATCATGTATTGTAACAGAGAAACAATTCATTATTATTTAATCCTGTTAACGATAAAATATTAAAGAAATCAAAAAACGTACGCGAAATTTTTGAATTCAAGAACTTATATCCACCGTTCAGGCCTTCCTGAAGCTTCAATTCAAGCACAGTTGAATTCTGATACGTAAGTTAATATAATTTCTCTCACGGAAAAACTTCACAATAAAAGTTGTATGTTATGTATGAGACAAATTGAGGAATTACCTCGCACGTGACCAAGAACTCTGCTACATAAACTTATTATAAAGAGAAAGAATAAAATATTCATTCGATAATGTTTCACATGTGAACAATCTTAGGGTAAGTATTTACATAACATGATTAGATATTTTCAATATGTGACCGTGACGACAACGTTAAAGAATGAACGCCTAATGTGGAATGAACATATGATGAGATGGAATGAAAGTAATGTTCTGAGGAAAGGTATAAGTGTCGAAGGGTAAGGGAAGACTGAAGAAAATATGGTTGGATGAGAAGCATGATATGGATAGAAGGGGAGTGAACGCAGAGGTGACATTCAATAGGATTGGGTAGACGAAAAAAACATATAATATCGATCCCAAGAAATTAGGATGATAGAATTATTATTAGCACCTTTGTATCGTTAAAGTAATAGAAAATCGATGCTTTAGATATACTTCAATATCTGGTTGACCGAGCTTCGCTTGGAATATTTTTGTTATATTTATTTAATTAATTTTTAAAAATTAATTTTATTTTTTATTAATATATATTAATAAAAAATGAAATTAAATAAAGAAAAAAATTTAAAAAAATACAAAAAGAGAATAATAATAACACCGAGATTCGATCCGACGCTGTTTGAATTGCAAAACAAAACAAAAAGTGAACTGGACAAATTCCCAACTGAGCTACCGTAACTCTTTGACGTTGACAACGAAATTTGAATTTATATTCTTATAAAATTTAATGTATTGTTTTGCTAAAAACAACGACAAAACAACATTTTCTATAACTAAAACCTAGCTAGATCGATTTTTTGGATCCGAAACCTCTAGTATGGCAAGTTTCATCAAAACCGTTGGAGCCATTTCAATATATCATACATATATATATATATATATATATACTAGCTTTTGCCCGCGGCTTCGCCCGCGTAAAATTTACTTGAATATTGAACTATTATCGCAAAGAATATTATCGGCATAAAAAGTATTACATTTCTTAATTTAAGAAATACTCTATCTACGTGTCAATTTTCATCCAAATCTGCTCAACAGTTTAAGCGCGATTGAGTAACAAACATCCAAATATCTTCACAAATTTTCACATTTAAATATTACTTCCAGCCTTATAGTTCAGATTCCCGTGGAAATACGATGATAAATATGCCTTTCCTTAGTCTCTGATGACGTAATTTTCCATTGGTGAAAAAAAATTATATCAATCAAACACCCGCAGTTTCATTCACGTAGACCCCATTTTCATGCCAATACCGAGATAAAAAATGCCTATGTTACTCGCTGATATTATAAATTTACATGGGTGAAAAAAAAAATATAAATCCCAGAAATATCAGAGATAAAAATTGCCTATGTTACTCGCTGATAACATCGGTAGCATTCCATTGGTGAAAGAATTTTAAAAATTGGTCGTCATCCCCCGGTTTAGTTCTCGTTCCCGGGCAAATACTGGGATGAAAATAGCCTTTATATGGTATTCACTGATAATATAGCTTTTCATTAGTGAATTAATTTTTAAAACCATTAAATTCCCGTGATTTTAACGGCATTGTACCCGATCCCGTAGGAATATCAGGATAAAAATAGCTTAAATATGTTACTGGCTTAAAAATAGCTTTCCATTAGTGAAATAATTTTAAAATCGACCTAATTCTCAAGGTTGCTCCAGCCACACCGGGATAAAATATAGCCTGGGATAAAATATAGTCTTAAGTTATTCCTTATGTGCGCCTGGTAGACCTGATGGCAAAATGTAATCAATATGGGTCCAGGCATTTTGATGATTAACTGTAACGAATAGACAGACAGACAAAAAAATTTGGACCGTATTATGTGAGCATAAATAAAACCTATTATTTTGATAGACAAACAGACGCTTCAAATTTATTTATTTGTAGAGATAGAAAATTGGAATAATATCTTGATTGTAACTTACTGTCTGGTAGCTGCTAGAAATATTACCACGCTTTCATTGTTCGTGGGTGTCGCAAAATACTACTAAGACAAAGATTCACATCAACTTGGACCAATTGGTGATGCCGTCTGGCCAACAATGTCGTCCGCCAGGTCATAAAATGTTGCTAGAACCTTTGCAATATATCTACGATGGCAGAAGAGTGCCTTCATATCGCGTCGATCCAAAGTAATTAGGATAAGCGCAAAATAATGATGATATATCATTGGCTGGGTGTCTTCGACTATATGCGTTTTATCCCTTTGGGGCAGCCCAAAATTGTTTCTTAGTGAGTGCTTACCCCAAATAACCGATCGGTATACAAAATTTCACATTCTTAGGCCCAGTATCTTTGGCTATACACTTTCACCCTCTTAGGGATTGAATTTCCAAAAATTCTTTGTTAGAGCTCGCTTATCCTTGCCAAATATTTTTTCATAGTGCTTGGTAAGTGAGCACTAAGAATATCTTGGGGTAATCCAAGAAAGCCGACCGTGTACTAAAATGATCCTTCGTAGGCTCAGTGATTTCGGTTAAACGCTGTTCACCCCCTTAGGGCTAAAATTGCAAAAATCTCTCTTTCCCCAAGAAAAGCAACTTTATACAAAATTCCATGTTTCTAGGCCTAATGATTTCGGCTATATATTTTGCACCCCTTTAGGAGTTGATTTTAATAAAATAATTTCTTAGAACTCACAACAAAAGAAAGAGAATTGCATAGAAAGTTTTACGTTCCTAGCACTAATAGTTTAGTCTATAGGCTTTTCACCCCCTTCAGGGGGTGATTTTCCAAAAATCCTTTGCTAGTGCTCGTATACCCCAAGAAATAAGACGATATAATAAGAAAATACTTTCCCCTATTTCAACCCCTTATACCTATTTTTTCGCGATAAAAAGTAGCCTTATATCTTTTCTCAAGCTTTAGTACATATCTGTACCAAATTTAATCAAAATTGGTTAAGTGGTTTCGACGTGAAAGGCTATATGCTTTTCACCCCCTTAGGGGGTGAATTTCCAAAAATCCTTTGCTAGTGCTCGTGCACCCCAAGAAATACGATGGTGTAAAAAAAAAATACGTTTCTAGGCCCAGTGGTTTTGGCTGTATGCTTTTTGGTATTTTAGGGGTTGAATTTCATCCCCATGTAAATGAAATTTCCAAAACGCTTGAACCAATATTTATTTATTATCAGGTACCTTAATACAAAGATTCGTGGTTCTATCATCGAAAATGACGAATTTCCATACAAAATGTCATCCCCTATTTCAACCCCTTATACCCATTTTTTCGCAATAAAAAGTAGCCTATGTTCTTTCTCAAGCTTTAGTCCATCTCTGTACCAAATTTCATCAAAATCAGTTTAGACGTGAAAGACTATATGCTTTTCACCCCCTTAAGGGGGTGAATTTCCAAAAATCCTTTGCTAGTGCTCGTGCACCCCAAGAAATACGATGGTGTAAAAAGAAAATACGTTTCTAGGCCCAGTGGTTTCGGCTGTATGCTTTTTGGTATTTTAGGGGTTGAATTTCATCCCCATGTAAATGAAATTTCTAAAACGCTTGAACGAATATTTATTTATTTATTATCAGGTACCTTAATACAAAAATTCGTGGTTCTATCATCGAAAATGACGAATTTCCATACAAAATGTCATCCCCTATTTCAACCCCTTATACCCATTTTTTCGCAATAAAAAGTAGCCTATGTCCTTTCTCAAGCTTTAGTCCATCTCTGTACCAAATTTCATCAAAATCGGTCCAGTGGTTTAGACGTGAAAGCGTAACAGACAGACAGACAGACAGACAGAGTTACTTTCGCATTTATAATATTAGTAAGGAATATAAAAACTTGTATCATTCACTAATTTTATTTAATTGAAATTTTCTTCCTAAAGCCAAATTGTTTGTTTTCAATTATAGTGATTTGGTTACTGATAAATTCTTATAATATACTAGCCGACCCATCAGAAGTTGTTCTGTTCAAATAATATAAAAGGAATTCTCTTTAAAATCGACAGCAGCGCCACCTACCGGGACCAATTGTGAATCTAAACCATTCTTGAATCCCCTTGAACACACACAAGAAATATTATCAAAATCGGTCCAGCCGCTTAGGAGGAGTACCGTGACATACACTTAACAGGGACGTCACACATACTAAGCGGAGGAAAGGTCTTATATTTTAGGGTCATTCGTATGAAGTCACGTGTCGTGTCTTAATAGATTTCGTATGTTTTAGACAAGGTTAAGGGTGTAGATTGTTGGCCTGAGATCTCGATTTCGAGCGACCGCAGCGCCAAAGTTTAATGTAACATCCGACGGGGCGGATGAATGACCTAGTGAGCGCGATTTTCAAAATGTTTTGCAACAAACGTTCCACGTTGAGAAATTGTTATTGAACTTGAATATTTACAGCATAACAATAACGTTGAATTTTTGGAAACTAGCTGTTGATTCTTTTTAATAGATTAATAAGAGTAGTTGAGACACAATTTTTATGTTTTTCTATCATTACATTGCATAGTATAAAACACAGTCGCTATCCGCCGTCTGTCTGTCCCTATGTATGCTTAGATCTTTAAAACTACGCAACGGATTTTGATGCAGTTTTTTTTAATAAATAGAATGATTCTTAAGGAAGGTTTATATGTATAATACATGCATAATATAGTAGAGAAACGCTGATTAATTTAGAGGTTTCTAATGTGATGTCGTAAATAAGCACGTTTTTTGCGCTTATATTGCAAACGTTGGCTGAACCCTACGAGATTTTTTATTTTTTTATTTTTTATATATTCACGCCTTTTTCCCATAGGGGTAGGCAGAGTCCACTGCCCTCCACCTGCTACGATCTTTGACATATTCAGCGTAGCAAAGCGGTTCTCTGTGGGCCACTTTTCGCCCCCGACGGAAACGAGACGTGACGTGTCGCGAGCCATATCGCCGCCATTCGTACAGTTTTTTAATTTTTTTTTTTTTTTTTGAAACTCATTGCGTTTCCGCGAGAAATACATACACATATAATTAAACGGACACAAATTACATCCACGACACAAATTACATCCATTACATACAATACTATCCTACGAGATAGACCAAAATAATGTACTACAGTATTATCCATCTTAAAAAGTTCAACAAAAAAGTCCACGATGGCATATGTCTATCTCTTAGGGATTACCCACCATAACCATTTTTTATCCTCTACTAAAAAATAATTATTTACTAAGTGATTTTATACAATACAGCATTAATCCTTATCCAATTAAGTACCTTAAATAAATTGTGCATTTATTATAGATCAATATGCTTTTTATAGTATGTAATTTAAGTGAATATTGCCGAAGATAGCGAAAATAGCGAGGGCGGGTTACTAGTTTATAATATAATATACAATCAAGAGCAGGTCCGGACTGACATTTTTGTATTCTACTTACCTAAAATTCCAACTATGTATTTATTTGTAATTTCACTACCAAAATTTATTCTAATTCGTAAAATATTCATTCAATAAAATTATTGCAAATTCAGTAGTGTGTTTATCTCTACGCAAGGAAATGTGCCTATTGCGTAAACTCAAATACTTACTTTTTGTTTACGATCACCTCGTCGATATCTAAAAAAAATCCTAGGGTTTTAAAAAAAAATGTTAATAAATGAAACACAAGTATAAAAATGATTTATTTACTACACAATAACAAATATGAGTCGCCATTACTCGTATTATCTCAAAAGCGTGCTAGGGTTGTACAAAAATTAGTAAATAATTCATTTATTTACTAATTTTAACAGAAGTTTGTAAATTATTAATATACTAATTAAAAGTATGTAATTAAACAATAACGAAATATGAGTTCAAAATTCTAATGTTTTTTCATTCGATTACGGATCAAGTTCTGATTTCTGCTAATTTGATGATAAAATCAATGGCTATCACAAAACCTATCAGAATGAAAACGTTACCAGCTGCCCGATTCACGTAAGTATTAAAAACTGTAGCGCAGTGACGTCACTTCGTTTTTTGCAAATTAAGCCCTTTTAACCGACTTAAAAAAAGGAGAATTCTCAATTCGCTGTATTTTTGAACCAATTTTTATGATTCTTTACACCAGGTAACTCAGAAATTGTATAGTAATTGAGCTATTGGAAGATTTATGACAATCCAAGACTAGATAAGTAAGTGCGTTTAAAACAGAAAACCAAAAGGCGATTTCTAAGTTCCTAAGTTAAAACGACTTTTGGACTGGCGTGTTTACGTGAATCGACTGGCTGGGTAGTTAAGTTACCTGTATCTTTCAAAATCATTAGGCGTTCTTCTCTTTCATAACACGTAAAGCTCTTTCTTTCCTCTCTTTCATAGCCTCTATGATACTGGGCGCGTCACGAATGGGCATGCTTCGTGACTGCCGAGGGTCAACTAATTCTGGAAGTAGGCAATCGTAATAAAACCTAACTAATTTCATCTCCATTTTCTCCTCCCAAAATTTGTCGTCCTTTTCTATAATATAAACTTTCATAGGTACAGTAGCACCAAACCAGATGCCAAGCATGCAAACGTTTCTTTTAGTAATATGTACCTGTCCCTGAATTTGGATATACCAGTTATGATTTTTATTTATGACATAACCCTTGGAAGCCTTGTCCTTAACCCATAAGGTATGTTTGGCCATTGCTTCATCAAGAGTCATGCCAGCTAAAGAATGTGGGCACTTAATTTCAATTAAACCGTTTGCATAAATGCCATCTGGTGTAGTATCAAGAAATTCATATTGATCGTCGACGAACAAACCGCAACCTTGTATACTAATATTCTCTTGAATTTCTAACTGTTTAATTGCGGTTTCTTCGTTTTCGATACCGTACCGTACAGCAGGCAAACTGACGATATTACTACCATAAACGATTTTACGAACAAGAACAGCACAACTTGTGCTCTCTCGTTTTTTACAAACTTCCCCGAACGATGATGAGGTTAGTAATTTTCTCCTTGTACTCATCCACTCAGAACTACTTCTTTGCAAATGGGTCGACCTTTCAAGCTCCTCTCTTTCAGCACAAGACAACTTTAAATCAGCTAAAAAAGATGACTTGGCTTTCTCATATAATTCTGGACTCAGATCAGGTTTTTCGCAGTTTGGTCCATAGTGAGCGTCTTTCGATACAGCGCTGTGGCTCTTTTTCAATCTTAATTTAGGTTTAGCAATTAAACGGATTCTACGATTACAATTTTCCACTTTCGCGATCAAAGGATTAGGACTAGATTTAAATATTACTTCATGAGTTTTACTATGAATCGATCCTGTGTTAAAAGACACAACAGCAGCTGCGCATCGGCCCGCATAAGAACCACGGGAAGAATAATTTACACGCTTACCCCCTACTAATTTGGCAATCACTGCGTTAAAACTTTCAACTATATTACTTGTACAATTATGAATTAAACTTCTAGAATGATATGACAGTCTTTTACTTAAAATGTGTACCGCGTCCATTAATCCGCATCCAACAATTGCTGGAAGCAACCCAACAGGTTCTATTCGACGAGTATCAGGTCTACAGAAATACCCCTTGCAATATTGGAGATTACCAAATACGTGATGTGGACCATTTAGGATATCTTCACTAAGATTTTTTATTTTTTCTTCGAGTGACTGATTTTGATCGCCCCAATATTTAATAGCGCATTTTACACCCGTTCTTAAACGCAAATACCTTTCTTTTAGGAATTTCCGCAATTCGCAAGGACACTTAGTGTCTTTCGACAGTTTCTCCAAGCTATTGCAGTAGTTTCGTAAAAGATGATTTTTGCATTCAATTTTCTCTACTGTTAAATTACCGTACGGTCGCGAATCTAATATTTTTTTATAAGTACTGGAATCGCCGTCTGCTACAAATTTATTATAAATTACACCGTGATCACCAATGGAACGTTTAAACCCCTCAACTATTATGGTCGATTCCATACCGGTAGATGATCCCGAATAATTCTTGAAACAACGGTGTTCCGAGGGCTGACTGTCGTTCTTTGCGGCTCGTGCACAAACTACGCAGTATTTATTTTTAACTCCAAAAAACAATACTTTATTAGTTTTAATGCCAATTATCGCAGCTGCACCGGACAAGGCGGAAAAATTCTTACCATAAGATCTCTTGCTCCAACAACCGTCAACAGCAACAGATATTAACATTTTTATCAACACTACCTATAGACACTGCGTACTCCGCTTCTTCCTTGACAGCTTCTGCCATGGAATGTGCTGCTGTCTTTTCCCACCAATCGCAAACCGTATTATTAATTTCATTGTATAATGAAGGTGACATGATTGGTATACTGCGGCAGTTAATGTTTTTAACTGATAGTAGCTCCCACCAGATGATATGATACCAGATACAATTTGATGATTCACTTCCATTCTATCTTCTTTCTTTTCAATCAAACACACAGTAAATTTCATACTACACATACTACATTTCATGATGAGTTTTGAGTCCAGACCAACTTTTACTTCACCTATTATACTGAGGTAACTTAACTTACAATCCATTGGACCGTAGTCCCCTATGGCCTGAAGAGCTTTAAAAAAAAAAGAAACGTCTACAACTCTACGCCCAACTTCCATTTCATCCACCTTTCCCTCTTGGTCGTTTTCAATAACTAGTTCCTGTAAAGAAAGATAATGGCTTGATTTTTTTATAAAAAATAATTAAAAATTTTAAAAAATGCAAAAGAATTAATACAATATTAGGTTCCTGATGAATAGAAATTATAATTTCTTTACGCATTAGGTATTGTTTTTTTTTGACGTCACCTATTTGAACGTAAATTTTCTTTTGAGAAAGTAATTGAGAAGTATTTCGGTACTAAGGTGTTTGTCTCTCGATGAAAATAATAAATATTGCAAGAAAAAATCTATAGGTAGGTATTGAGATTTTGTCTTCGCCCATCACTAACTAAGTAGTTTGTTTATTTATGTAACAAGTCTACAAGAATTACGTATAACAACTTACCTCTATACAGCGCGTAGCATTGTTGCTCAGAGTCTCGGCCCCAAGGTTTTCTTTATTTTCAATACTGGAAATATTATTCATCAATATTATCCACTTTTTATTTATTTTGTACAACCCTAAGCCAGACGCTAGGCGCCTCGCGTCTGTTTGGCGGTATAGGTATGTCGACAAAGTTGCGCTGTTGCCTACCTACTTCCACAATTTGATATTTAGACAATACTAGCCGACCCGGCGAACTCCGTATCGCCTTTTTTTTTTTTTAAAATCCTATTATTTTGATATTACATACAGATACTTCAATTTTATTTATCAGTATAGATATAGATAATACAAACCAATATTTACATGTTATTGTAGGTATATGTCTGAATCGGGTGATCTAAATCATATGACATATTGTATTAGCTTTGTAATGTACCCTGTTCAAATGCGATAATAAATAAGTAGGGAGGAACTTACATTTTATTCCGAGATCTTTTGGCTTTCATATTTTTATAATGCGTACAAAACTTTCTTTTCCCTGGCATGACACTCAAATTCAATCAGTCCTGCGAAAAAAATAGCCTATGTTACTCAGTGATAATGTAGCTTTCGAATGATAAAAGAATTATTAAAATCGGTCCAGTACTTTTTGAGTTTATTCGTTACATACAAAAATCCAAATCTTTCCTCTTTATAATACCTATTAGTGTAGATATTGTATTTTTTACGATTTATATCTAGTTCCATCATGGTTTTCTTTCAGACATTCATTATATCGATACTTTCTACTAACTGAAAATAAATTAATTATAAAAATGTTATACTTACAGTTTTTTACAAAAAACACAAATTCACAATACGTAATTCTGCTGTCTGCAGCCGACAAGCATGGTGTCGCGTCCACTTACAGAAAGGAACTGCCGTAGTGACCACCGAGATTGCACGAATGAAACGAACGCATTATCCAATACATTTGTGTATGAAAAATTTACCTTAAAATATATCTAGATTTTAGGGCTTTAAAAGAGGAAGTCTTTGTTTGTAAAGGTATAAAAAGAAGTATACAGCTATACTTATTGGTTTCTTCAGTGTTCAAAAAGTGTTTCTTTTTATCAATTTGTGTTGATTTATGGGGTTAAATCTGAAAAATACGAAGTCATGTTTTTGCATTTTTACTCAATTTTGTGCGTTTGTTGACGTTTATTATATAACAACTATTAGGTTTAAGAGTTTAATATAAGCATGAACATACTTATTGGTCTTTGATTGTAATATATACAAATTATCATTGATATCAATCATATGTAAATAGGTTAAATATGAAAAATCGTAACACTCTTTTCGGTGATTTTCACGATCTACACCCATAATACAGAAACAAATCAAAAAGATTGTCTTTCAAGCACTGTTATCTTATTTCAATTTGATTCAATAATAAAATACCCTCGAAAAATTTTTTTTTTGTTATCACAGAGTAATAGTACTTTTGCTATTTCCATTTGATGGGCAATAAATACTCCCATGTGATGATGGGTGGAGATTATAATATGTTGTTACCATAAACCATATATGTCCAATTGTTGGACTTAAACCTCCACCAAAATAGGAGGGAAATTGATCTACTACACCACGCTGGATAGACGTGTTGGTATAGGGTTTTATTTATGTATTTATTATTAATTTATTGCAAATACAGGTAATTACATTAGTTGTTACATACTTCTTTGTTTAGTATCACTGTATTTAACCTTCCGGCATGCAACGTGTTACATAATAAAAAAAAATATAATACATACATCATGAAATATTCAATTACATATAATTAATTTATACTTATATTGAGATTTTTAAAATTTATAATGTCAAGTTTACATACAGATGTCAAATTATCACAAATATTTATACAGATTTTTTTTTTGGGGGTGGGTTGCGGTCGGCGCGCTCCTCGCACCACTCCGTCCGGGGCGACAGAGGGGCGTAAGCACGCACACCCGCAACCCACCCACGTGCACGTCGCCTTCGTCGTTGGGCTGACCACCCGAGCAGGGTTACTTGTCATCAGTGGTCGGCCCGACGGAATACCCCCTATTTGGGGTACCCTCCCATCGACCGACGTCTCCCCTTCGGGGAGGACGTCGGTCTTTCCTCACGCGGTCGGCCTCTCAGCGGGTGACGCACTAATTCCCCGATCACGTCACCCGCGGCCTCGGCTAGGGCGGCATGAGGCGCAAGTTCTCGCGCCTACGCCGCCCCAGTCGTCGGCGGCGGATCGCCCCATTGAGACTGCGCTCCTCGCGCAGGCGATCCGCCGCCTCCTTCTGCGGGATCACTGCCTCGCAGAAGGCTGCGACCGCGTCCCAGAAATATTTATAGAGATGTCAGAGTTTCATAAAAATGTATTGAAGTTACAGTTGGTCAAAAAGATATTCATTTATAGAATAATATGCTTTTTCTAATAGAAGGTTCGATATTTCGAGATTATCTTCTCTAGCATAGGTTTTATTTGCATATTATATCCCTTAGCCTAATTTTATGGCACTCAGGGGCAAGAAATGGGGTGGTGAAGTATATACTTACTCCGTCACCATACGGCAATACTCAGTATGAGATCGATAGAAAATGAACGGAAATATCATTTACTATCAGGCTGTTTGTGTGTTCTTTCCGTGTGGTGACGGACTAAGAATACAATTCACCATTCCCCATCTTACCCGTGGATATCGTATAAGACCACTGAGGGATGTAATATCTACATAACATCTGTACAAGGGAAGGAAAACTCGAAATGAAACCCTATACGAACATGTTTGACCAGCATGCTATAGTTGGCCTATTTCCCCTTAATGGGGAGGAGGCTAAAGCCCAGCAGTGGTTTATCACTAACATTAAAAAGCATTAAAAAAAATTGTGTATTTCATACATATAAAATAAATATATATAATTACTAGCAACCCGCCCTCGCTTCGCTTCGGTTTCAGCCGCCATACCCGCGTAGTTCTCGTTTCCATGGGCACACCGGGATAAAATATAGCCTATGTTACTCCCCGATATTATAGCTTTCCAATGGTGAAAGAATTTTTGTAATCGGTTCGGTGGTTTAAGCATGAAAGCTTAACAAAGAAACTCACTTTCGCATTTATAACATTAGTAAGGATACTAATCATATTCAATTTATTTCCAGATGCCGGTGTTCGATGGATACCATCGTACTGCGCATTGAAAGAACTAAGCGTATCGGATTGTACTGGTGTGACAGACTTCGGTCTCTACGAGTTGGCGAAATTAGGTCCAGCACTGCGGTATCTGTCTGTGGCTAAGTGTACACAGGTGAGTTATAGTTCCCCAGTGGTGATGGGTTAAGAGTACAAGGTACGTTTGTATTTCTCTTTGAACTTGTGAAAGACCGAGATATTACTGATATTAAGGGTCGCATTTAGATAGGGATACGAATATTACAGTAATATTATAAGGGTTTTGAATATGATTACGGATATCAAATTATTTCAGGCTATCCGATAGTTTCTAATAGTTTTATATATGGTGATGTATAAGGCAAATACAGAGTAACTATTAGATCTTATTTCTGGGTTATTTTTTGGGGAATATTGCCATATATTCTTCCATTCATATTTATCTTGTTCTAAAGATAATTAGAAATAAAAGGCACCTTTTATTTTTTTTAAAAGGGTACCCTAGTTTAAGGAACTAATACTTGTAGTGCGATGAAGTTAATAAACATACAATTAACGAGCAAATTACAATCAGACTCATAACAACAATTTGTCGATTGTACAAAATATTGTCGTACGTGGGATTCGAACCATGATACCATAGGTGGATCTTAACCATGACGATATTTATGCAATCGTTTATAGATACACGAATTTTGCTTCAACTAAAATTATTCTTATTTATACATTCACAATGAAACCCTTTTTTGACTTATCCATAAATCCATTCGAGGGACGACAAGTGGGTATTGGTTTGTCGCTCAATAAACAGCGTACCTTCTGCTTTTTAAGCGCCTTATAAGTGACATGACAGAATCAAAAAGATAAGTACGTTATATATACAATACATTGAGTCTTAACGAAGCCATTGCTGTTATGAAAAATAATATCCAGAATTTTGTTTTATTGAAAACTTTCACAAATTTTGGAATAAATTGTTACTTCAATTGTGTAGTGTTGACCTCTTGTGTCGAATGTCTTTAACTCCCAAGCAGCATAGTCCTTTGTGCGATTTTTTTTACTGTTAATTAGTTAACGATTCTCCGCGTGGTGACGGAGTAAGAATACAATTCACCATTCCCTCTCTTGTCGTAAAAATACTATTAAGGGACATATCCCTTAATAGTATATCATACTGTATATCATACTGTATATCATAATATACAGTAAATATGCAAGAGAAGGAAAACTCAAAACCCTATACCAACATGTCCAACCAGCGTGCCATAGTAGATCAATATACTTTCCATTATGTAGGAGGCCCGAGCCCAATACTGGAATTTTTGTGGACCGAGATGATGATGTATTAATCGACTAATAATAAAATAATATCTCTGATGTTTACGCGAGTATTACACATCCTACTTCCTTCCTACTAATATTATAACCGCCAAAGTTTGTTAGTATGTGAGGATGTGAAAATATGTAGATGTTTGTTGCTCTTTCGCGCAAAAACTACTAAATGAATTTTGATGAAACTTCACAATAATATAGCTTACATATCAGAATAACACATGGGCTATAATTTATCTCGATATTCGCACGGGAAGATGAACTACGGGTGAAACCGCAGGGCTCTGCTAGTTGTAAATAAAATTACTTTACGGATTTTATCGTGTTTGTATTTGATTTTTGATTATCCGACGTTTCGAACACTTTGCAGCGTTCATGGTCACGGATATGCTCGATCATGAACGCCTTAAAATTTTATTTACAATAAAATAATTGAATCGGCCGCCTGCCTTACGTCAATCCTCTTTGAGAAAGTAATTGTTTTACCAAGTTGCATCAGATGAGGTTAGATCAGGCCTATTTACAGCACTGAGTCGTCTTTTATGACATCCACGAGGAATAACGAGTAAGAGTTGGTAGTATTTGCAGTCGCTATCACACTGTATTCATCATCATCATCATCTTGCTCTTATCCCAATTACTTGGGGTCGACGCAATATGTCATCTGTTTTGACATATTGCAAAAAGTTTCGGCAATGACTTTTATGACCGGCCGCCTGCCTGACGTCAACCCTCCTTGGGAATGTAATCGTTGACCTAAATGGTACCAGATGGAGTTGGTCCGGGTCAATCTAGGGCTCTTAGTCGTCTTTTACGACACCCACGAGCAAAGCAAGGGTTGGTAGTATTCGAAGCCGCTACCACACAGCACTGTATTACATCATAAATTTAAAAATTGGTAGCATTTAACAGGTTAAAGGAATTTCATAAGACATTTAAGAAATTGTACAGAAGCCTTCCAAGCTGATGATAAGGAGCCAAGAGTTAACGGTTACTATCAGGTGCTGATTTTTAATTCATCATCAAGACTATTGGGCTCGAGCCGCCTCCACAATAGGAGGGAAATTGACCCACTATAGCACGCTGGTCAGACGTGTTGGCATAGGGTTTTATTTCTCTTGCATTACATATTATATACAGGATGTATCAGGTTTATGGGACAACTGTTCGAGTATGTTGTAGTTTAACGGTCATAGATCGTAATTGGAATGTACATTACATAAAAAACCATATAACATAAAAGTTATAGTGATTTCAAAAAAATGTGTCTAAGAGTCTATGCCTTAAATGTTACGTATTAAGTAGGCATGTACAGAGAGAACACATGTAGGCAAGTAAAGCTTCGACAGTATAATTTCATTCATTCATACCTAGAATTGCGCAAACGCTTCAATGAGCGTAGGTAACAACGGCGAGCCGTCAATGGTCATCGGCCGATCACCTGTTTTAAAGCGAAGTTTGTCTTGCTTATGCGAACGTAATCATTGATTTATTCAATTTCTAATGAACATTTAACAAAGTATGAATATGTTGCGTATTAAGTATCATTGACTTTATACATTTCAATCGGATTTACACGAAAAAGCGATGACAAAATTGAAAACTTTACATGTCTCTAATTCCTTAAAGAATTGATATTTTTCGATCAAATTTTTTTATGGGTTCGCGCCACCATTGCCTAGCTCCCTTTTGACCAGTTGCCCCATAACCTGATACACCCTGTATATATCATCCCTCGGTCGTCTTTTACGACACCCACGGGTAAGATGGAGGTAGTGAATTGAATACTTTTTCCGTCACCACATGGAGAATCAGGTCTAGGAATTTTTAATACGGTCTTTAAAAAAATATTGGCCATATTATGTTTGTATGTTTAAATGAAAGTAATTTTATTAGGTATCTGATTCCGGTATCAGAACGTTGGCGCGAAGGTGTTATAAGTTACGGTACCTTAATGCTAGAGGTTGTGGAGCACTTGGTGATGATGGAGTCGAAGCTATTGGAAGAGGATGTTCACGATTAAGAGCACTAGATCTTGGAGCTACGGATGTTTCTGAGGCTGGGTTACAGGTAATACTATCTTCTAATACTTTTTTCTGCTTCAAAATAAATCCAAGACAAATCTTATATCTTTAAACGAGCAATTCTTGTATATCTATACCAATAAATAAAATTGGAGTGACTGTTTGTAATGTCAAAATAATAGGCTTTTTTCATGCTCACACGGTTATTTGCACGACACCTATGCCTAAAATAGGAATTAAAAAATTTTTGTCTGTCTGTCTGTCTGTCTGTTTGTTCCGGGTAATCTTCAAAACGGCTGGACCGATTTAAAAAATTCTTTCACCAATGGAAAGCTATAATATCAGGGCGTAAACTAGGCTATACTTTATCCCGGTATTCCCACGGGAACTGGAACTACACGGGTAAAACGACTATAACCTATAACCGAAGCGAAGCGAGGGCGGATTGCTAGTATATATATATTCAGGATCTCGGAAACGGCTCCAACGATTTTGTTGAAACTTGGCATACTAGAGGATTCGGGCCCAAAAAATCGATCTAGCTAGGTTTTATGTATAGAAAATGTTGTTTTGTCAGTGTTTTTGGCAGGCAATATATTGGCATTAAATTTTAAAAGAATATGAATTCAAATTTTGCCATCAATGTCATGAGTTACGATAGCTCAGTGGCGAAGTAGTCAGGTTTCATTTTATTTTTGACATCGGCGACAAACGGCGTCGGATCGAATCTCGGTGTTATTATTATTCTCTTTTTGTAATTTTTTATATAATTTTCATTATTTATTTTTTTATTTTTTACTAATATATATCTGAATAAAAGCTACAAAAATACTCCGAGCGAAGCTCGGTCAACCTGATATTAGGTATTAAATTATAATAAAAAATACAAAAAAAAATATAAACCCACGGGGCACACTGTCAATTTTAACATCACCATTATCTCATCAACATAGCTCATATACGTCCCACTGCTGGGTTCGAGCCTCCTCCACATACCACACCGTGCTGGTCAGGTGGGTTGGTTGGACCTCGTGAGGAAAGACTGACGTCCTCCCCGGGAGGGGACTTGGGCGATGGGAGGGTACTCCTCTACGGGCGCCTTCAAATTTGCCGCAAAGTGCCGCGCGGCGGCAGCGCGTCTGCAGCACTGCAGCCGCGCTGCTGTCACTAGGTTTGAGAATCATAGTGTAGTACATAGTTTCACGATGGACTCTGACGAAGAAACTCTGCTCTCCTTGTACAAAAAAATACGTGCGCGCATCACTAGTCGATCGATGAACTAATACTTGGCCGCAGCGCGTGTACAGCGCTGCAACCGCGCGTTATTTATTTATATAGATTTATAAAGTAGCGCGGCCGCGCGGCATTTTGCGGCAAATTTGAAGGCGCCCTACGGGTATTCCGTCGGGCCGACCACTGACGACAAGTCACCCTGCTCCGGTGGTTGGTCCAACAACGAAGGCGACGTGTCACGGGTGGGTTACCGGTGTGCGTGCTTACGCCCCTCTATCGCCCCGGATGGAGTGGTGCAAGGAGTGCGCCGACAATATATCCATTTTACGACACCAACGGACAAGAGAGGGGGGGTGGTGAAATGTGTTCTTGCCGTCACCACACGAAATTTTGACTTAGATACGTATTTCATTAAAATTAATTGCATATTATTACGATACTTTCTTTATAGTAACGGAATAGGAATACAATTCACCACTCTCTATCTTGCCCGTAGATGTCGTAAAAGACAACTAAGGGATATAATATATATTCTGGCCAAGAGAAGGAAAACTTGAAATGAAACCCCATACCAACACGTCTGACCAGTGGTGTAGGCGGTGAATTTCCCTCCTATTATCGAGGAGGTTCGTGCCCAAAAGCGATAAGTGTATGAGCTGAAATGATGACGATGAATAATGATTATTACGATAATTTCAAATCAGTTGACATTTAATATGTTCGTTGAATACATTTAAATATATTATTGAAAAATATTGCTGTTATAATTATAAATCGCGCAATTCCTTGCAGATCCTTGCCAGATGCTGTCCAAACCTTAAAAAATTAGCTCTTCGAGGCTGTGAGCTCATTGGAGACGACGGTCTAGAAGCGGTTGCATATTACTGCCGAGGTCTTACACAGCTCAACATTCAAGACACGCCAGTGACGTTACGGGGCTATAGAGCCGTAAAAAAGTATTGTAAAAGATGTGTTATTGAACACACTAATCCTGGATTTTGTTAATGATATATTTATATAAGCTATTCTATGATTGAAATCAATCAAGATAAGCGGGTTTTACGAAATAATTTCTACAGAGAAATTCCGGTTACGCTTACATCTCGTAAGCAAAACGGGCGTATTAAGATTATGATCGCCAATTGAATCAACTGTCTGTATAATAATTTATGCTGACTGGAAGATTCAATGCAATATTTTACACTATTAGTAGAGGATTTATTACGTTTTACTACAGCAAAAATTTAATAAATATAATAAATTTTTACCAAACGGTACACCATTTGGTAAAATTTTGTTATCAAAGCGCGTTCTTGATACATGTGAAATTCAGAAATGAACGTTTCAGATCAGAATAATTATTCAACAATTATTGTTCTAAAAAACTACCACTACTACTGCTAATAGGTCAAATTGCAGTTGAATCCGTTGTCGAATTTGAAATATTTTGGTATTAGAAAATGATCGAATCCGTCTACCGCTACCTTCGAATTTAATGGTAGAAGGTTTAGGATAGGACGATGCCTAGTTTGTCAGTGAGGTAATTATTTATAGCGGTATGTAATCTGGAAATATGGTCTACAAATAGTATATGTAGGTACCTTCCAATGCCGATTATACTCTCTGAGACAAATATATGTATATTTAAGTCCTTAAAAGAGACAAATTTGCCTTTATTAATTTTGACTGGCAACTGTTGTCAATGACTTTGACAATTTGTTGTACTGAAAAAAATATTTAGTTTTTTGTATATAGTAATAAATAACTGTATTAACATAGATAACTATAATGGCCTTAAAAGCACTAAATATATTTTGTTGCCATTAAAATTAAAATCTGTATCCAATAAGATATTCACTGTCAAGAAGAACGACGATAATCTACTTGTTACCCTACAAAATAGTAGCAAATAGGGTAATAAGTAGATTATCATCACTTATCGAGCTATTGAACTTTAAAAATATAGGCAACAAAATATATGTGATTGTACGCCTTAAATGTAAATTTTAATGCTTTAAATATAGAAATAATCGAGTTTTGTGAGTTAATATATTATTTAGTTTATATATGTATTTGATATACAGGGTACAGAATAGATTCGATGATTCACGTTTATTTAAAAGGAAATATATTTTGATGTTTTTTTTTTACCCATATGATGATTTGTTACATAAATGTTTTATGCAAGTTATAAATTCACACATCTCTTGTATTTCTTTGAATTTTTTTCTGTTCGTACCATCTCAGTAAAACATTTATAACAGTTTATAAATGTGTATTTTAAAACTAAAATTTAGACAAAGGCTTTTCTAGCTTTTCAGTTAAACATTATTTTACTATTCTCATTATTTTTTTGTTTATTGATATTGAGGACTTAATAATAGTACTGGTAGCAAAATAAAACAGATTTTTTAATACATTTTTCGTAATAATATTTAGATACTATAATTTCAGACGCAAGATTTAATATATTAAAGACAGAGTAAAAATATAATTCACCACCCACTTTCTTCCCCATAGGTGTCGTAAAAGATGACCAAGGAATTACAATATCCAGTTAACAACAATGCAAGAGAAAAAACTCGAAATGAAACTCTCATGTACAGCGTGGTATAGGTCATTTGATCTTCCATTGTGGAGGATACTCGAGCTCGATAAAGGAACGTACTCGTATATTAGCTGTGATGATGTTTAATAACATTTTTGCGTTACAATAGTATAACTGATGTTTATTTAAATAATTTCTTGTTTCATTTTTGTAACAAAACATCAAATAAATTAAAAATAAAAAGATAAATCCAAATAAACAGAAAAAGCGTGGGCTAATAAAATTATATTAAAAAAAAATATTAGCAATTGGGCAAACGACTATTGTGCCATAGAGATTTTTATCAAATCTAGAATGAAATTAAATGCAATAATTGTACACCTACTTATTAAAATATGTCTGTGTCTACACCAGCGTGATTAACATCGAAATTAAAAAATAATATAATATATAACTAGATTCTTAATTAAATGAATCTAATACCTCGAGTACATTATACTTAAAAAATAGTAAGTGCTAGTGTGGTTTTTTCTCTAGAAGTATCTCACTGGTTCAGTGGTATACGTTCAGTCATTGTTAAAAATGAGGTTCTAGACTCGAATGCTTAGTTCACAATAAAACAGTGTTTAGGGGTTTTCTGCAGATTTTTGTGGAATTTGAACAAAAAATAGTAAGATCCAAATATAGACCAATCCAGTTGTAGTTTTCCGTATGGTGACGGAGTAAGAATACAATTCACTATTCCCTATCTTGGCCGTGGATGTTGTAAAATACGACTATGGGATGTAATATGCACATAACATCTGTGGAAGAGAAGAAAAACTCGAAATGAAACTGTATACCAACATGTCTGACCAGCATGGTATAGTAAGTCAAATTCCCTCCCATTATGGAAGAGGCCCAAGCCCAATAGTGGGACATATGTGGGCTATGATGATGATGAATTATAGTCCGGTAACGTCAACAAAATTGTTATATAGAATTCACTAAATGCCCGCAGCCCGTTCTGAGTGGCACTCTATTGGGAGGCCTATCACCAATAGTGAAAGTTTGAAGAATTATAAATGTTGGCGTATAATACTTAGTGGAATGTATGCGTATTATGACATTGTTTTCTCTTCTTTCTTTTTTAAATGTGTAGTTATAATATTGAAGAATGTGTACACTAATTCCAATGACGTTTATTAGTTTTGATTGTTTTTTACTGTAAACGGTGGCAAACGAGCAAACAGCCTGATGGTAAGTGTTACTGCCGCTCATGGACATTTGTAAGGCTGCTGCCTACCACGAAGAAAGTGAATGCGTGCAATGAGGGTCGGTGATACTAAATGCATCACTAAAACAGCAAACACCCTCAGAAAACTGGGCATCCGGGTTTTACGCTCACCGAACGAAGCGCATTAACAAATTGCTACTACTCAGACGTCGATTTTCTGCGAGAGTGTGGTACTACCCCGGACCGGCCTGCGGTTTGTAAATAGAAAACTGTCAACAGTATGGTCCTACCGTTATATTTTAGTTAATTTCGCTAGTGTAGACACAGTCTAAGAAATTATAAATATGTAATTAATAGCAAATATCTTCAAAAGATATTGCATTGTAGTATAAAATATTTTTAATTTAACTGAATTGCCATTGTTGATTTAGTTTTTATTATTAAATTATATTTTAACAAAGATCTTATGTTTTTTATTATCTATAAAATTGTTTTATTTTTATATATGAGTACCCTAATGGCAGAGTTTAGTTGTTTTTTTGTAAATTACTTTTTCTTCGAATAAAAAAAATCTTTTTTACAAGATTTATGCCGTGTAGTGACGGAGTAAGTATACAATTCACCAATCCCTTTCTTACCTATGAGTATCGTAAAAGGTGAGCAAGGAATAATACGCAAATACTATCTATACAACAGAAGGAAAACTGTAAATAAAACGCTATGTCAATCCGTCTGGCCAGCGTGGTATAGTTGGCCAATTTCCCTCCCGGCAGTAGGACGTATATATAAGCTATGATGATGATGATTACATACGCTGATCAGGCGGGTTAGTACAGGGATTTATTTCAATTTTTCTTCTCATTTATAGATGTTATTATACGTACTTGAAAATAAAAAAAAAAACCGGCTAAGTGCGAGTCGGAGTCGCACACGAAGGGTTCCGTACCATCTAAAAAAATCGGCAAATAAATAGCGTTTTTTGTGTGAGAGACCCCTTAAATATTTATTTTATTTTGTTTTTAGTATTTGTTGTTATAGCAGCAACTGAAATACTTCGTTATCATCATCATTTCAGCCTATTGCCGTCCACTGCTGGACGTAGGCCTCCCTCATGTTGCGCCACAATGTGCGGTCCTGTGCCGCCTGCATCCAACTGAAATACATAATTTGTAAAAATTTCATCTATAAAGCTGTCGCGGTTCTTGAATTACAGCCTGGTTACACACAGACGGAAGGATAGACAGCGAAGTCTTAGTAATAGGGTCCCGTTTTTACCCTTTGAGTACGGAACCCTAAAAATTACTATAAAAATTAGAAAGGTTCTAGAGTGGCGACCACGTATCGGACGACGCAGTGTAGGACGCCCGACTAGGTGGACCGACGACCTGGTGAAAGTTGCTGGATGTCGTTAGATGCAGGCGGCACAGGACCGCACTTTGTGGTGTAACATGAGGCAGGCCTACGTCTACCAGTGGACGGCGATAAGCTGAAATAATGATACTGAAAAAAAATAACACAAACTTTTCGTGTTACAAACTTTCATTTATCCTTATCTCTTAGTTAAGCAAAATATTCGCCTTGTGTACGAATCAATTTAGACAAACTTGGTGATTATAACATTATTAGCTCTCGTTTCATGTTCAATAGCAGCCGTCAACAGGCATATAGATTATTTTGAGGTTATACTGGCGCGTTTGGGAAAATTATAAGAGAATTTTTTTACTATATACACGAACATCGACACGAAAAAGCACCCTGAAGTTTAGCTAACTTCGTCAAGATTTTGTACGATGCGCGCGCTCACTGTCACAAATGTCAACTTTAGTCAACTGGATAATGCGTTAAAATAAAACTGTCATAACCCTGCTCCGGTGGTCGGTCCAACGACGAAGGCGACGTGGTGTTCGGGTGGGTTGCGGGTGTGCGTGCTTACGCCCCTCTGTCGCCCCGGACGGAGTGGTGCGAGGAGGGCTCCGACAGCAATCCATCTAAAAAAAAAAAAACTGTCAATAACATACCTTTTTTTGCCATTATTATTGTCGTTTCTTTTTTCTACACACACGCGAAGGGGGTTTTTTTTAATCAAATCAAATTGTTTATTATGTATAAACACCGCTTTCAATTACTAAAAATGACTACCGGATCGAAACGCGACAGCACTGAGAAGACCCGGCAAGAAACTCAGTGGGATCGCCTTTTTTTGCCATTATTATTGCCGTTTCTTTTTTCTACACACACGCGAAGGGGATTTTTTTAATCAAATCAAATTGTTTATTATGTATAAACCCCGCTTTCAATTATTAAAAATGACTACCGGATCGAAACGCGACCGCATTGAGAAGACCTGCCAAGAAACTCAGTGGGATCGCCTTCTTTTTTATTCCTTTACTACTTGTATTTAAATAAAATTTCGTACGAGCACGTGCCTTTTAATAGTGTGATGACTTTCGAACCATTGTACAATACAGTTATTAAATATAATGAAAAAGTACTATAGCTGGAATAGATCCCGCAAGCGGCAAGATTAATTTTTCATAGAGTAGCGGTATCGGTGTGCGCATCTTGTGAGACGGCTGAGGTGCGTGCTGTGGAGTCCCCCCAAAACTCCGCACGCGGGCATCATTCAGCTCAGACTGGTGTGTCGAGACATCATGAGAGGGTAGGTTTAAGGCAGCCCTACCCCGAGTACTACTTTACTGAGTAGAAACGGACTCCCTAATATTACTATTCTGCTTGGACATCATCAGTTCTCATGGGACCTAAAAAAAGTTGAAATCTCCTAATTACTCACATACCATTGGTGTCTCAGAGTTTTTACTCCCAAAACAATCGTACAATGAGAGTCTTCCTGTTTTTTTCTTTTTTTTTTATTGCAAACGGTGGCAAACGAGCAAACAGTACACCTGATGGTAAGTGTAATGGACCTTTACAGGGTCGCTGCCCATCGCGAAGAAAGTGAAGAGAGTGTGAATGCGTGCATTGAGGCTCGGTGATACCAAGGGCACCATCAAAACCCTCCAAACACAAAACACCCTCAATAAGTTTCAAAGGCAAAGTTTTGTGGACCAAGAGCTAAACAATACTTCTCACGGATTAAATATAATGATGCATAAACAATAACGATTTCATGGAAATTGCATATTTTTAAACGGTTTTATTTAGCTTACCCCGTTTGTTTGTTTATTTTTTTCTTTGTTGGGTCAAATTTAGTAATCGAAATTTCACCCTCTTCCTGTCAACCGATTGATCTGAAATTTGGTACACGCCTTTGGTTTTGGTGACAATACAATCAATTATGTATAGTCAATATTTTTGTAAATTCAAGATGGCCGCCGTTACAAAATGGCGGATCACCTATTTTTTTTTCAATCACATCAATATGGGTATCAAATGAAAGGGCTTGACAAGTAGAATACAATGCACTACACAAATTCAAAATCTATGATAGCCGCCGCTACAAAATGGCGGACAACCTATTTGTTTTTCAATCCCATTAATATGGGTATTAAATGAAAGGGCTTGACAAGTAGAATACAGTGCTCTATACAAAATCAATATAAAAGCTAAAAATTTGAAATAAAAAAGGAAAAATATAATTTTTAAATTAAACGGTTTTATTGTAAAGAAACAGTAAAAATAAAATCGTGGAGCACGTCAAATATCTACAATCGTCGATTATAATGTTTGTTTTGTAGTGTCCCACGATTTTATTTTTACTGTTACTTTACAATAAAACCGTTTAATTTAAAAATATTTTTTTTTCTTTTTTTATTTCCTGTATTTTCTGGTTTTGTTTACTTTTTTTCTGTTAACTTAATAAATACAAGCAAGGTTTTTTTTTGTGCTATACGCCCAAAACCGAAATATTTGCTTTATAAATTATATATTTTTGTATTATTTCAGGCTTTAATGTATCACTTTTCAATGATCAAAATGTTGATTTAACCATTTCTCAGTTCATTGTTTTAGTGACATTGCATGTTCATTCCCCTGTGCCCTTTAATTGTAGTAGTAACAACAAATTAAACATATGCATAACACCTTTCATTGAAATAATGAGGAAATTCCTGAAAGATTTTTAGAAATATTTTTAACTTGTTATGCCAAAGAAGCATAACTTCTTAGTGTGTGTGTACTTATGTACATAAGTACACACACACTTTTCTTTTAAACGACCATAATAATTATATCATATTTCTTAATTGCCTTAAAATGTTAAGAGAACCAGACCGTTATGTCTCATTAGTTCATGTTACACAGCCTTATCAAGCCAATTATGTCCTTATGGCTGCTTTAGTACATAATATAATCATAAAAATTTTAATTACTGGCGAACTTTAATTAAAGTGTAATAAGTTGTATCATATGGCGTTTTATAAAACTCAGAGCCTTTTATGTTAAGCGTGTAGTACAGTTTCTAAGGTATTATTCAGGATTTTCTTAAATAAATTATGTGCGCGTGTGTGCATGCACGCATCGTTCGTGCACGCATACTATGTATATTTCCATTGTCTTAAGTGTTAGCTATTCCCTGTGGTGAAGGGATAAAAATACAATTCTCCACCTGCTTTTTGGAACGAAGTTCCTTACGGCAGGCTTGGAGGAGATAGGGATTTTGCTGCGCGACCGAACTGAAAAAAATGTGATAGTAAAACCGTAAGAATAAAACCGTAAGAATAAAACCGTAAGAAAAAGTGCGTGGAATAAAACCGTTAAATGAGACGAAATTGTTTTGACCGCCGTATCTCATTTGTCCGTGAGTGTCGTAAAGGACGACTAAGGTATTGACTATGCATACAAGATTTATCTAAGAGAAGGGAAACTCGAATTAAAACCCTGTACCAACACGTCTGACCAGCGTGGTATAATAGGGAAATTTCCCCCCATTGTCGAGGAGGTTCGAGCTCAAATGTAGGGTTGATATGAGCTGAAATGAAAGTGTTAGGGAACTTACCTATACCACAATATTTTAAATTGTAAATATTCTTAAAGAAAATGGACATGAGTAACGGTGGTAAAGGGGAGAGACTTGCCATAAATCGGACACAGTTCTAATCTTCCGGTTTATTATTGAGAATTTGACCGAGAAGAGCATATTATTGATTCGAAGAAATCTACAGAAAACTTGTCAGTACAACTCTTTTTACGATCTACGATTTGTACCTAAGACTGGTATTTCATATCTCAGTAAATATGTTGGTACCAATAGACTAAGGAGACATTCGGATATAATTGTAATCAAAGTATTATACAAGCTATCTTGGTTGGACTCAACCACAAAACCAGCATCACTTCTATCGCAAGCTTTCAACAACCATCCTCAATCCAGCATTAACGAGTCTTTTTTTTTTTTTTTTTTTTATTGCCAACGGTGGCAAACGAGCAAGCAGCACACCTGATGGTAAGTGAAACTGCTGCACATGGACCATTGCAATACCAGGGGCACAGCCAGGCCGCTGCCTACCGTGAAGGAAATACTCTTCTTAAACCTCGTTTAAAGAAGGACATGTCATAGCGCTCGGGAAACACAGCAGCAGGTAGTTCATTCCAGAGCTTGCACGTACGTGGGAGAAATGATCGCTGGAAACGTACAGTTGAAGACCATAACGTTTCCAGGTGAAATGGATGAACCCTGCTGCGATGTCGAGTGGTACGTTGGTAGAATGGTGACGGTGGTACCAAGTCAAACAGTTCCTCGGAGCACTCCCCGTGAAAGAGTCGGTAGAGAACACAGAGTGACCCAAAGTCTCTCCGCTGCTCCAGCGACTCCAATCTGTCCGTAAGATTGGGATCCCCGACGATTCGAACAGCCCGTCTTTGCAGGGAGTCAAGTGGGTCTAGCTGATATTTGGGCGCACCTGCCCAGAGATGTGAGCAGTACTCCACATGAGGACGAACTTGTGCTTTGTATAGCACAAGACGCTGTCTCGGTGTGAAGTACCGCCTGGCTCTGTTCAGGACGCCCAACTTTTTGCTTGCCAATTTGGCTTTGTCCTCCAAATGACTCCCAAACTGGACTTTGCTCGATATTTTGACGCCGAGAATCCCAATACTCTCAGAAATTGGAAGAGTTACTCCTTGGAACTGAGGCGCCATGACAAATGGGTCCTTCTTTGCAGTGAACGCGCAAACTTGTGTCTTTGTGGGGTTGAACTGGACTAGGTTCCGTTCACCCCATTCCGAGGCCCGCCCCAGAGAGCGCTCGACTTCAGACACAAGTTGAACCCTTCTTTCCTGAATACTCCGAGGGATATTCCGTTGCTCAGTGTACCGCTCATCACCCGTACTGTCATCCGCATAGCAACGCATACTCTCGATAGAGAGCATGTCATTGATATGCAGGATAAACAACGTCGGGGAGAACACCGAGCCTTGTGGTACACCAGCATTAATGGTCATGGTATCGGAGCAGGAGCCATCTACGACGACTTTTATACTCCGACCATCCAAAAAGCTGGCAATCCAATTACAGAGTCCCTCGGGGATTCCGTATGATGGTAGCTTCGATAGAAGTGCCCTGTGCCAGACCCTATCGAACGCCTTTGCGATATCTAGGCTGAACGCCAGCGCCTCACCCTTGCCCTCCAAGGCCTCTGCCCAACGGTGTGTGAGGTACACAAGAAGATCACCAGCCGACCGACCATGACGAAAGCCGTATTGGCGATCACTGATAAGCTGGCGATCCTCAAGGTACTGCAGAAGCTGGCGGTTTATAACCTTCTCCATTATCTTGGAGAGCAAGGATGTTATCGCAATTGGCCTGTAATTCGATGGGTCAGACCGGTCTCCCTTTTTAGGGATCGGGTGGACATGGGCTACCTTCCACGAAGACGGAACCCTATTAGTAGCGTAGGAAAGTCGGTATAGGCGCGTGAGGATGGGAGTCAATTCAGGGGCGCACGTCTTTAGTACCACTGCAGGGATGCCATCCGGTCCACTCGACTTATGGACGTCTAAAAGCCGCAGCTCCCGCCTAACCGCTCGCTGCGTGATGCGGATTTCGGGCAGTGAGCTTTCACACCGTGGGATGGTAGGTGGTGTGGCAGCTCCGGCATCCAAAGTCGAGTTACAGGCAAAGAATTGACCTAGAAGATCGGCCTTCTCCTTTGCGCTGTGGGCCAGACTACCATCGTGTTTCTGCAGTGGTGGGAGATTGGGCTGGCAGAAGTTGCCTTGTGCAGCCTTGGCGAGCGACCAGAATGCACGACTCCCAGCGGGATAGCTTTGCAATCGCTCGCCAATTCTGGCAACATGTTCCGCCTTGGCTCTGGCAATAGCCTTCTTACTAGATCTAGAAGCGGCGTTAAATTTCCGCTTCACCTCTTTGGCGTTCGGGTCCTGGCATTTTTTGGCCCTATTCCAGGCCCGATATGCGGACTGTTTCTGGCATGCAGCCGTCCTGCAGGTTTTGTTAAACCAGGGTCGGCTGCGGCCACCGACGGGTATTTTGGTGTTGGGGATGAATAATTCCATCCCCGTAATAACCGTTTCGGTAACGCAGTCCACACAGACGCCAGGGTCCTCAGAGGCGAAGCAAAGCCGCTTCCATGGGTAGGATGCGTAAAACTCGCGCAGTCCATCCCAATCTGCTGACTTATATTGCCAGACTCTGCGAGTCCCAGTCGCCTTAGAACGACTAGGCCTTACAACAGGGGCACTGCTACGGACCAAGCAGTGGTCAGAAGACCCAAGAGGCGCTTCAACCACTACCTGATATCCGTGCTGGTGTGTAGTCAGCAGAAGATCCAGTAAAGAAGACTCATGGCTCTCAATATCTGGGATACGTGTGGGCTGTGTCACCAGTTGTGAGAGACCATAGGCCGAGACCATATTGAAGAGATGTCGACCCTGGAGGTCAGTGGTTCGGGACCCCAGCCACTCTTTATGATGAGCGTTGAAGTCTCCAAGAACCACCACCTCCGCTGATGGACACTGCTCCAATATTTCGTCAATCCCCCATTGGACGTTCTCAAATAATTGAATTGACCCCGGATCACTGCCATGGGACCTGTAGAGGCATGCGTAGATGCGGGTAAGCCCTCCATAGTCTACGCGTAGCCACAGGATTGACAAGTCACCATGTTCGAGGGCCCGAAGGCGGCGACAGCAGATATCACCTCGGATGAATACGCACACCCCGGCTTTACGACGGAAGGTATGCTCCAACTCGTAGCCGGGATAATTTAGGTACGAAATGTCATCCGGAGCACCTATCTGCGTCTCCGTTAAAAAGAGTAAGGCAGGCCGCGCCGTCTCGAGGTGATGGTGGACGGCGTCGAGATTGCTATGTAAACCCCTGATATTACAAAAATCCACATCAAATGTGGATAAGGGGACCGCCGTAGAAAATCGTCTCTTTTTAACTTTCTTGGCCATGATTTTTAATTTAAGAAGAGGAGGAAGGGAGTGTGAATGTGTATAACGGAGTTTGGTGATACCAAAAAAAAAAAGGCAGGGCATAGTGCATGGTCGAGGAGTGAGTGTTGTGAGGAGCTGACACGAAGCACGGAAGGGCCCCCGATGCCCCCCCGTGTGTAGCCGCCGAGGTCCACTCCGGTTTCCCACACCGGCACGACGACTACCCAACGGGATTTTCGCCGGTTGGTGGGACAGCCTCCCAGGGAGGATGATCCTGGGTTCGGGTCCCCTGCTGACCGGCAGGTGGCCGGTGGTGACCATTCCCATCGGGTCTCCCTGTACACCATGCCAGCCCCTCACGCTCAATACCCCGACCAAGACCTCACCACCGCAGGTTTCAGGCCTCACCAAAACCCGCCACACACAAACACACCCAGAAAGTTGGGCTCCCGGCTCTCTCGCTCACCGAACGAAGTGCAGCAGCAAATTGCTACTACTCAAACGTCGATCTTCTGCGAGAGTGTGATACTGCCCCGGACGGACCGGCCCGCGACTGCAGACAAAAGACTGTCTACAGTGTGGTCCTACCACCAATAAAAGTCTAAAATATTCTGTTTATTCCTCCAAGTCTCTTTCTACATTATACTACAAATTTGAATATAAATTACTTTTATACAGGTCCATAATTAAAATTATCCTCTGTAATGACCCCACCATTGAATTTATTATTATTAATGGAGCCTATTTCCGTATGGTGGCAGACTAGGAGCATTCAGTCTATCGCCGTCCACTGCTGGACGTAGGTTTTCTACCTGTTACACCAAAGAGTGTGGTCCTGTGCCGCCTACATCTAATACAGAGATACCATCTATGCAAGAGAAGAAAAACTTGACATGTAACCCTATGCCAATCGGCTGATCTACGTGGCATACATAATAAGTCAACTTCCATTCTATTGAGAAAGAGGCCCGAGCGCAGAAGTGGCATGTATAAGGGCTGAGATGATGCGGTCGTGGTCTCAGAGTAGGAATACAATTTACCACATATTTTTCTTGCCCGTGAGTGCTGTTAAAGACAATTAAGGCATATAATGTCTCGACGGCTGAACGCGAGGGTCATCCACTCGATGGCCCTGTACGACGCACCGGTGTGGACGGGGTACCTGCCGTCCATCTTAGGGCTATTCTGTGGCGTCCGCAGAGAGCCATGGCGGTCAGAGCCATACGTGGATACCCCACGGTGGCGACGCAGGCAGCGTGCTTGTTGGCCGGGACTCTCCCGTGGGACCAGGAGGCAGAGATGCTCGCCAGGCTCTTCCGGCTGGAGAGGTCTCGGTACGGTGTCAGATCTGTCGAGGACTTCCAGCCGGTGCTGATGGAGTAGTTGGATCGGTGTGAGGAGGGAGAGCACACCGTCCTGTCACCACTGCGATAAGGCGCAGCACACACCCGAGGTGTGTGCCGCGTGGCCCGAGCAACGCCGTGCACTCGTCGCAATCATCGACGTCACCACGCTGCCGACCATCGCTAGGGAGATATTCGACAAAAATATCGTTCTTACTATGAATGATAATAAGTGAATGTGATGATTCTCAAGCAGAAGTATTTTTCCTGTGATCTATAAAAAGTAGTTTTATTACTTTATGTAATTACGTCTATTAATTTTAATTTAATTTCTATTAATTTCCGTGTGGTGATGGAGTAAGACTCCAATTCACCACTCCCTATCTTGCCCGTGGATGTCAAAAAGACGACTAAGGGATATAATACGCATATAACACTTATCCAAGAGAAGGAAATCTGAAATTCTAACCCTATATCAACCTGTCTAAGCAACATGGTTTCCTTCATATTATGGAGGAGGGCCGAGCCTAGCAGTGAAACGTATATGAGCCGAAATGGTGATTATGATGCTTAATTTTAAATTTTCTGAACTGTCTTGAAAGTCCCCTGTGAAATGATGTAGTATTAAAAAAAAACCATCGATCTCTTTTATGTCATTACTAGCAACCCGCCCTCGCTTCGCTTTCAGACGTCTTACCCGCGCAGTGCCTGTTCCCGTGGGAATACTGGGATAAAATGTAGCTAATGTTACTTCTTGATATTATAGCTTTACATTGGTGAAAGAATTTTTGAAATCGGTTCGGTGGTTTAAGCGTGAAAACGGTATAAATAAACAAATAAATAAACAAACTTACTTTCGCATTTATAATATTAGTAAGGATGTCAGTGAATTGTAATAGGTGACTGATTCCAATTTGAACGTAACATACGTAATTGTGCCGTAGGATGGCAGGTAGTTTCCACAAGTAGATGACAACAATGGTTCATTATTTTTACTGTAGACCTTACAGTAATGGTGCGTCAAGTGAGGTTCGTTACAGATAAATATCTACCGAACAAAATTGTTGAAGAATATTTGTCATTTTTATCAACGTAAAAATAATTTGCAATTTAAGCAACAAATGTTTGTATTTTGTGATGAAAGGATTTGATTGTTATATGGTGGAGTGGTCTTAATATCTCTCATGCTGAGATGTCGTTGTTTCGATACCAAAGTAGGACATATTCCTTTTTGTATTGTCAGCAAATTTTTGTTTAAGTTTGGGCATGACGTAATTTGTGTTTCTAAAATATTAATAAGTGAAGTTTTAAATAAAGCAAAAACAAATAGTCACCCTAGATAGATTTATAATAAAGCAAATATATAGTGAATAGACGAATATAAATAGTTATAAGAAAGATAAAAGAAATTGATTACTGCTCAGACGTCCAAATTCTAAAAGATCACGGCAATAGCTGATAACTTTGAGCTGGTCCGTTTATACAGACAGAAAATTGTGAGTAGTAACAAAATTAGTGGTGGGTTTTTGTGATGCCTTTAGTGCTACCAAACCTCTTCGCACGCATTAACACTCCCATCAATTTCTTCGCAGTATACAGCAGCCTAGCAAAGGTCCTTGAGTGACAGTATTATTTACCATTAGGTGTGCTGTTTATTCGTTTGCTGTTAACAGTAAATAAGAAGAAAAAATATGTATTATTTCTATTAGAATCGATACATGTGTAGATCAAAACACTTCATATCAAACTGTACTTCAATAGCATTATCGTTATTCTGATTTGTCATTCTACGCTATTACGCATGATTTATGGTGCTAACCCCAAGATAACTCAGACCTATGTTGGGTAAATTTTATGACAGGGCCAAGGGAGCAACGCTTAGAGCAATCCTTAATGGCGATCAAATGGATTGCTGAATATTTATTTTACATGTTTATTTCTTTGGAAAAATATTATTAAGGATATATAGTGAGAGACTTTAAAACATAGATTTTATCTCGGCCTATATAAGTTCTATTGTTGGGCTTAGAGTTCCCCTAAAATAGTAGGGAATTGTTCTACTACTCCACGCTAATCAATCATGTTGGAATAGGGATTTTATTATTACGAGTTTTCCTTCTGCATCCATGTTACCTGCATATATCTCTTAGTAGTCTTTTACGACACTCACCATTAATAGAGTGGGTGGTTAACTGTATTCTTACTCCGTAACCACACCGATAGACAAACATAAACTTAATTGATGTAAATTATATTTGTAGCTAACAAAGACTTTCTTGTGTGGGAAATGATCATACAATATTTATTACAGGAAGTGATTTCTAAGAGTACTGGTCTATAAGTAAACAAAATTGTCCACTTATAGATCTCTCTCAATTTTGAGGGTACGCCTAAGCATAGATAACAGAAAGTATCCAATAGAAAATTTTACTCCGCTGCATTTTAAAAAAAGGCTTTTAAAAGGTATATTAGGTCGTATTGCTTGCTCGCACTGCATTGCGTTTTATAATATGCCTACAAAATCTATGCAAGAGAAGGACAATTCGAAATAAATCCCTATAGCAACACGTTTGACCAGCATGGTGTAGCAGACGGCGACCGACGTCCCAGGACAGGGCCGTCGAGAGATAAGGGTATCCGAAAGGGTATTCCGTTGGGCCGACCACTGACGACAAGTCACCCTGCTCCGGTGGTCGGCCCAACGACGAAGGCAACGTGGGTACGGACTACGGGTGGGCTATGGGCCCGCGCGCCGTCTTTCCATCGCCCCGGACGGAATGGACCGTGTGTGCGCTTACCATAGCCCACCCATAAAAAAAATACCATCACGTCTAACCAGCGTGGTGTAGTAGGTCAATTTCCCTCCTATTGTGAAGGAGACTCAAGTCCAACAGTGGGACGTGTATGGGCCGAGACGATGATGATAGTGAAGGACTTTAAAACATAGACTTTATCTCGGTCCCACTGTTGGGCTCAGATCTCCTCCACAATGGAAGGGGAATTGACCTACAATTCCATTTACTAACTTGACCGTGGATGTCGTAAAAGACAACTACGGGATATAATACGCATATAACATCTATGCAAGAGAAGGAAAACTCGAAACGAAACCCTATACCAACCTGTCTGACCAGCATGGTCAATTTCGCTCCCATCGTAGAGGAGGCTTGAGCCCAGCAGTGGGACGTGTATGAGTAGAAATGATGAAGTATTATTACTTAAGTAAGTACTACTTAATGTTGAACCTACATATATAAACAGCTAAGTGTATTTTTTAAAATTTAGCTTTACGTTTAAAATAGTATTCATTAAATTACAAAATAAAGTATTTTTATTACGTATCAAGGATAATGGAATCAAGACTCCTAAATAAATACGAAGTTAAAATAATGTTTAAATGTTTTTAGATTATTTCAGTAGTAATTTTTCCTTTACCTTTCTGAGGAAGGAAAATAATAGGTGATCATAATTCCAACATTTTGTGATTTTCTGCTTTGTTTCATTTTCCCGAATAATGTGAGGTTCTGTTTTTCTTTGTTCAATAGTAAGCACATTTTATAATATTATTTTTCTTATGTTATATCAATTTCTACAATTATTTTTATATAAGTCGATAATATACACTATGTGGTAAGAGCTACGATAACTACCAAACCTTGCTCGTGGGTGCCGTACTAGACGACTAAGAGGGTTTTACAGACCTGGACCAACCTTGTCTGATGCTCTTTAGTCAAGAATTATATTCCCAAAGAGGTTTGACAGGCAGGAGGCTGGTCATAAAACTATTACCAAAACTTTTAAAATGTGTATTAAGAAAGAAAAATACGTTAATAGATTTTTTTCTTAATAGTCGAGCCCAATTAATTGGGATAAGAGCAAGATGGTACAATAAGGCAAATAATATAAATAGATAACTGATTTAAATCAACGGATACTAAAAGCTGATGAATACCATATAACAGCCTTCCTTATTTCATAAATCCTGGCATTCTCCTGGGAACTTAGAACTCTTTGCGATGCGACTGGACATTTTCCTAGCAGTTACTATTGGCAAGACAACACTGTTGACAGTTGTCTGTCTACCGCTGCGGGCCGGTCCGTCCGGGATAGTACCACACTGAGCGGAAAATTGACGTCCGAATAGTAGCAATTTGGTACTGCGCTTAGTTTGATGAGCGAGAGAGCCGGCAGCTAGTTTGATGAGCGAAAGCAGCCCAACTTTCTGAGGGTGTTTGCATGTGGTGATTTTTAGTGATGCGTAGTATCAACGAACCTCATTGCACGCATTCACATCTTTTTCACTTTCTTTGCGGTAGGCAACGGCCTTACAAAGGTTCATGAGCGGCAGCAACACTTACCATAAGGTGTACTGTTTGCTCGTTTGCCACCGTTTGCAATAAAAAAAATCGAACAGTAGATGCTGTATGATGGTATGAACGCTACCAACCCTTATATTGCTCGTGGATATCGTACAATGCGACTAAAAGCTTCTTCATATCGACTTGGGCCAAGTCAGCAAGTATCTTGTAGCGTCAGGTCAACAATTACATTCCCAAAGAGCAACCTTCTTTCATCAGATCAAATAAGGCAAGCGGCCAATTATACAATCATTGCCAAAACTTTAAATTGTACTATAAAAGAAGAATGTAGAGTTGATGATGAGCATCGGACATGCTCGAAACCCGGGTCGACGTAATCGATCTCAGCACGTGAGTGTTTTTGCCGTTTTAGATATTATAATGTAGAGTTAACCTCAAGTAATTGGAATAAAACCAGAATAATGATGAAGATGATATCTCGAACAATGGCTGTATAAAGCTATCCGTCACCCTCGTTACAATGAAAACCACAAAACGCTCACACTCGACAGATCGTCTGTGGTTTTCATGCATTTTATACGAAGCAAAGATGTGCCGTGAGCACACGGTTAATATCAGTGTTTGCCATAAGTTACAGGTTATCGCTGCTGCTTCTTGTGCCTGGCTCCAACTACTGCATGTCGACATAATACACAAAATTCACGTCATACCTCACCCAAAAATTACAATCCCGAAATTGGATGCGGATGCGTCATTGGATAATGACGTTGATATTTTTATCTTCTACGACGCCGTTTTAATATCAGTAGCCATCAGTACAATGAAACTTTCGTCAGATTTCATTGTGATACTGCGTGCTGCTGGAAATAAAGAAGCGACCGTCGACCGCAAATGTCTACCGAGCAGAAATGGTTGTCACGGCTGTCAGATACCTCTGTAACCGCTTCGAGCTTCAAGTGGCAGCGTTTGTAGATTTCACGAGTGGTCCATGTGAGGCTAATGGATAAAAGAAATTTAGTTACTTTTCAAAGAGATGCTTAAAGATATATGTATGTATATAACAAATAAAACTATTTTACGAATTTACCGCGTTTGTATTTGTTTTTGGTTGCTCGACGTTTTGAACACTTTACAGCGCTCATGGTCACGGGCGGACTAAGGTGCCTCATCATTATCATCATCTCGGTTTATTTAGATCCCATTGGGCTCGAGCCTTCTCTACTATGGGAGAGCAATCGATCTTGCTATATTATGCTGATCAGAGAGGATGGTATAAGGTTTTGTTTCGGTTTGTCCTTCTCTTGCATAGATTTTATATGTGTATCCTTTAGTCGCCTTTTACGACACCCACGGGTAAGATAGGGAGGAGCAAATTGTATTCACAATCCGTCACCAAACAAAGAAGGTGTCTTACAGTAAATCATCATTATTATAGAGATCTATAGCTACCCGCTACAGAATTAGTTATTAAATTTCGCCCACATTTTAATAGAAATTTATTACTAATACAAGAAGATTATATTCTTCTATATGAAAAATTTATAGTTTTTGATTAGTAATTATTAAACATTAATTTAGTTGTGATTATTGTGACAATTTATTAATTTAAATCATTCAAATCTAATATACTACAAGCGGATCGGAATGCTACCATACGAAGAAAGATCCAGCAAGAAAACTCAGAGGGCATGATGCTAAATTGTTATTGATTTTTAAAGGCAGCTTGCTTTTACTAAAAGTTTATTGATTCATATATAATGTATATATTTTGCTTTGTTTAAAATGCGTTATAGTACACAAAACCTATTATCGTTCCATGGATACAGTTTCAGATTCTATGCTATTATTGAATTTATCGGCTGGAAACCCCAATCAAGTTTTATCGGTCCCGGAAATCGAGGCTAAAGGTTATATGATATCAGTTATGATACTAGTTTAATATTGGCAACCATTTTTACTTTTCATGGTATGGAAACAAAACAAATATGAAACATGTGGTTTACTTGAACTTGCATATTACTTTAGAATCTTATATCTTTAAACGAGCAATTCTTATATATATATATATATATATATATATATATATATATATATATATATATATATATATATATATATATATATATCGAGATCCTGAATATATATATTCAGGATCTCGGCAACGACTCCAAAGGTTTTGATGAAATTTGGCATACTAGAGGCCAAAAGATCGATCGATCGAGCTAGGTTTTATTTATAGAAAATGTTGTTTTGTCGGTGTCTTTTGCTAATGAATACCTAACATAAAATATTGACATTCTCTGAATAGGAATTCGAATTTCTTCGTCGTTGTCAAGAGTGACAATAGCTCAGTTGGAAAGTTGTCCAGTTTTCTTTTTGTATTGTTTTGGCATTCAAACAGCGTGGGATCGAATCTCGGTGTTCTTATTATTCTCTTTTTGTAATTTTTGATATTTTTTCATTATTTCATCACTTTTATTTTTTATTCTATATCTAAACAAGTTCGGCAAAAATACAAAAAAAAAATATACCGAGCAAAGCTCGGTCAACCAGATATTAATTGTTATATCTGTAGGTATTTATAATTTATTGTACAGCGGCAATCGTTCATCATTATTATCACAGTTCATATACGTCCCACTGTTGGGCTCGAGTCTCCTCCGCAATGGAAGGAAGATTTATCTTTTTTAAAAAATGGGGCTAATCCCACCACACATTCCCACTACTGTAACTCCTGTAAGCCAGGATCCACAATGGTCTCCGTATAAGACACCGAGGTTTGACCCTCAAAAAGTCCCGGGAAACGCTTTTATCTTGGGACCCGCAACAAATTTAATTAGAAAAGAAAAACAGGAGGAGTTGAAAAGATTCCACTTCCCTCCTATGCACAGCGGGACACATGAAGCAAAGTTAGCTAATAAGCCAGTAAATAAGAACTTGTAAAACTACGTGAAACGCAGCGGTACAGCACCACGGATTGGACAGAGCTTAATGGAGCTAATTTGTGAGCTTTATGTTTGGTTACAATAGTAGGTATGGCAAAAACGCCTGAACGCACGGAAATTTTCTCGAGTTACTACAAGGTCCGAAATTGACCTATTCTACCGCGTTGCATATTATATCCCTTCGTCGTCTTTTATGACAACCACGGGCAAGGAAGGGGATGGTAAATTGTATTTTTACTCTGTCACCACACGAATTATTCTTACTCCGTCACTACACGGATATTAGTAAAAGTGGCAATATTTATCTTTAAGATTATTTAAAGGGCCAGATCGACTGGAACTAGCTATGTTTATATCCTATGGACTGGGCATAGGTCTCTGAAAAGACACAAGATACGATAATTACTTAGTAAACTAATTGGAGATCAAACGGGGTTATAAGTGTGCTAATAACGATTATGCTGCTAATGTTTCAGTCGATTTTACAAGTTCCATGGAAAAGTAAGAATAGATTGTATTTGTAAACTTGGTTTGTAAATTTTATATTTAATATTCAATATTAAAGACAATATTTCTGTGATTACAAGTTGTACAAAAGTTCTATGACTCACGGCGAATCTAAAATTAACTTGTTATTTCTATACATATATTATACTAGCAACCCGCCCTCGCTTCGCTTTGGTTTCAGTCGCCTTACCCGGATAGTGCCCGTTTCTGTAGGAATACTGCTATGTTACTCCCTGATATTATAGCTTTCCATTGGTGAAAGAATTTTTGAAATCGGTTCGGTGGTTTAAGCCTGAAAGCATAACAAACAAACAAACATCCTTACTTTCATATTTATAATATTGGTAAGGACTAGCAACCCGCCCTCGCTTCGCTTCGGTTTCAGGCGCCTTAGCTGCGTAGTTCTCGTTTCTGTGGGAAAACTGGGATAATATATAGCCTTTGTTACTTCCTGATATTATAGCTTTCCATCGGTGAAAGAATTATTGAAATCGGTTCGGTGGTTTAAGAGTGAAAGCGTAACAAACAAACAAACTTACTTTCGCATTTATAATATTAGTAAAGATTGCTGTTACATAAAAATATATATCTTAGTGGTAGGATACGCTGTATTTCTTTTGAACGCAGTCATAAATGGCTGACGCGAATACCTCACTCTAGTTGAAAACGACATATAGTTACATTTTTTTTAAAAGGAACCTTGCGGGGAACTTTACAAAGATATATTCAACCGACACAGTTACAGCCAGACTAAATACAGCATCTTATAGATCACACAAAGTATTGTCCTACATGGTCAACGAACCCTCGACACTGGTAGGTAGGTCATCATAAACACTTCACCATCCGTGCAATCATCAGTTATAATTCGCTACTATGCTTGGCGAGCCCGATTTGGAAGCTCAAAGTTCCTGTCGTCAGCCCCGTTTCAGTCCTCATTCCATTCTCATCAATCCTCTTCGCTGTTACGATAGGCAGCAGCTTGAATCCTGTTGTTACTGATATTCATAAGCTCAATTCTCATCTGGACTTTATATATTTTTATTTGTAAAAACTTTGGAAGAAAATTTCAATTAAAATTTTGATGTAAGCGCTTTGAGAAGTTTCTGGAGTTTCTATTAAAAATATATAATGAACATGTAAAACTTTTTTAATACAATATTAATTCACCACAGTAACTTTGAAGAATTCCAGCATAAAGATGTAGTATTTTAGAATCACTTCATTGGCCCAATGCTATAAGTATATGGCTTTGATGACGAGTTGATTTTGAGGTTTCCACTTCGAACACGAAGAGAGTAAAAACTTTTGGCTCTTCTTTTTATTCGAGTGCGCTATGCAAAGTAATGTGTTTATCAGCTTACGTATGCATATGCCTCCTATTGAGGAGGAGGCTCGAACCCAACAGTGGGACGTATATGAGCAGAAATGATGAAGTATATTAGGTCACGCCTGAGAGTGGCACCAATTTTAGACAAGATGAGAACTGTGAGATTGTATTGGTATGGACATGTGAGGAGGAGGGATGGAATGCATGTGATAAAGACGGCTATCAATATGATTGCAGATGGACGTAAGAATCGTGGGAACCTCGAAAAAAGATAGATGAGCTGTGTGAATGAGGATATGCCTATGAAAGCAACGAGTGCTGATATGGTGGTTGACAGAAATCTACCGAAGGTGTTGTACCGACTCCACTTAGCATGGGTGAGGGTAGGGAGCGATTGATAGTAATGATGACTTCGAATATATTTATTACGTCTTCGGGTTTTTTAACTTTTGATCACATTAAATGCGTCGTTCCCTCTATGGGGACTAATTAGATAACAATGTGTTAATATCCCTTACTTTCTAGTTATTCACAAGGTAGTCGATAAACGCTCGAGTGGATTTTGTCTTTTGATGAATGTAGCATATCTAGTCCACGTTAACAACACAATGGCGCGCGTTTTTCACTCGTGAATAAAGTTTTTATGAATAGCACTTTAAATGCTAAATTACAAAAAATTACTTCCAAAATTTCCACAGGCATTTTCCTATTACGCAAATTAATTATATTTGCACCATAGCGAATAAGTAAACAATAAAGTGTATACACTACACTTGACTATATCGTCTGTACTACTTATCTATGCTTTTATTAAACTGTTTTATCAGTAATATTAATTTACTTATTAGATTTATTAAGTCTGTGACTCATATTAATATATTTTATCTTATCATTTCATTATATTTTTATTTATATGTAGCATTTCTATTACAGAAGGTATCAGCGGAGGTGTTTTATTTAAGCTAATAACTCCGTATTAAGGATACATTTCGTGTTGTGATGGAATAAGAATACAATTCACCAGTTCCTCTCTTGCCAGTGTATGTTGTAAAGGATGACGGTTTATCAAGGTATAAACGCATATAATATTTATGCAAGGGAAGGAAACCTCAAATAAAGCTCTATACAATCAAACACGGGACTAGCGTGGTATAGAAGATCAATGTCTCTCCTATTATTCTATTATGGAGGAGGTTCGAGTCTCGTAGTGGAACTTATATGAGCCAAGAACTTGATATTCGAAGAATTGAAATAAAAAAAGCTATATTATCTAAAGTATTTATTAAAGTAATCAATCTTAATCTCTGACTAAATTTTCGTAAAAACCTAAAAGCTTTAAAACGTAATTCAAACCACTTTAATCAATAATATAAAACTTTGAGTAGGGTAAATTTCACGGATACATTAGTCTAATGTGTCCCAATAAAAACATCTAATTTTTCAACATATCAGCTCGTATACGTCCCTACTGATCTCGACCCTTCTCCATAATTGGAGAGAATTACTGTACCATGTTGGTTAGACAAATTGGTATAGAGTTTTACTGCGAGTTTTCCTTCTCTTGCATTGTCTTAGCCGTCTTTTATAATATCTACGTGTAAGATTTGTATTCTTACTCCATCACCACACAGATCTACGAGTATATTTCTGTAAAGTATATATTCTTATTTCTCTAAAGAATTATTATTTCATTGTCATTTCTATCCATAAAGTCGCACTCTTTCGCTCTAACGTCCTCTACAATGTGAGAGAAATTGATCTACTATACCGTGCTTTTTTTTCACGCTGTAGAAATGCATTATCCCCCGCCGGTTACAGACGGGGAAGTGTGTGTGGGACTCGCCGGCCACAGAAGTGACCGAAATACCCACTAAAACCACAGTGGCCCCTTCGGCGTTTTTACGGGGTGCCGGAGAGATCATCTGATAACATTCTATCGCCGACACCCCAACGCTTGGCCGTCTAGGCACGTCCTGTCACTATTCAGGGCGGTGGGAGGACGAGCGCATAGTGGCGAGGAGGGAGGAGGAGACTCCTCCCTGGTCGTCGCCGGCGGAGTGAGTCAGCGGACGCAAATGCCTCGCGTGCCCGCTTCGCGGCCTCCATTCTTGTTATGACAGCCTCACAGAAGGAGGCCATCAACGACCAACTGCTGTCGCTGCCGAGCATCTTGAAGATGATGCTCGGCATCTTGGAGATGATGGTCCCTCCGTCCTGCTATAGGGGACTCTAGATCTTCTCTCCACCACCGGATGACTTCCGTTCGAGCCACTTCCCGAGCTCTGCCCAGTCCCCCTGCGGAGACCTGCTCGCCGTTGACTCGTGCTGTGGCGCGGAACCGGTATAAATCCGCCAGTGCCTCCGCCACCAGCAGCCAAGGTGGGTCGCCTGCCAGCAGTGTCGCCGTAGTCCAGGATACAGTACGGTAGCCCCTAATAGCATTTACGGCCATGAACCTCTGCGGTCTCCGCAGAAGGGCTCTGTTGCGGGTGGTGAGGGACTCCGACCAGATAGGGGTACCATCCAATGCCATGGACCACAGAATGCCGGCGTAGAGTCGCCGGCATGACGACCAGTGTTCGGTAGAAGCCTTCCCAGTGCCGCGGCCGATTTGACGAGCCTAGGGACGAGCTGGGCAAAGTGTGGCCCGAAATTCCAGTTTGAATCTAGGTGCAGACCCAAATATTTTACTATACCGTGCTGGTCAGACGTGCTGACATAGAGATCTATATTGAGAACATATCATAACCCTTAGTCGTCTTTTACTATATCCCGGGCAAGAGAGGGGGTGGTAAATTATATTCTAACTTTGTCACCAAGTGGAAAAAAAGTTATTCTATTTAAATAATTGTTAGGTAAGCACTTTTTTATTAAATATATTTATATAAAATAGTAGTAATAATTTAATATTATCAAAGCCGGGTCAGTCTTTTGACTCAGCCTATATACGTTCTACTATCGGGCCTTCTCAACTATCGGAGGGAATACCAAGTTGATTGTCGCGACGTGTTGGCATAGGATTTCATATTGACTTTTCCTTCTCTTGCATAGATGTTATCTGCTATATCCCTTAGTAGTCTTCTACAATACCCACGTGCAAGAGAGGGAACGATAGACTGTATTCTTACTCTGTTACCACACGGAAGAAAAAAGAAAAGTTTTCGTTTTTAAATAATTATTAGTTACGCATTTTTCTTTCCTTCCGAGTTTTGCACAATGTATATATTATATGCAAATTACATCCCATAGTCGAATTTTACGACACCCACAGAGAAGGGAGGGGGTAGTGACTTGTATTTTTACTATGTAACTACTCTTCTCTTACAGGATTCATAAAAAATACTAAACGAAATCAAGCGAAATTGATGTACAGAGTTCTTAGAAAGCAATGAATGTCTCGTTATAAGAAACTGTGCTTAACGAACCGAAACGAAACTTTTCTTTGGAGGCGCGTTCATATGTGTAAATAATAATTTATAGTTGAGGGAAAACCGTGGCCCTAATGATTATCACTTGTTTCCTTATCAAGATAAATATATCCTATTTACTTGGTTGGAGTGTTGTGTTTTATATTTATTTATTTATATAAGACAATCCTATACAAAGGAATACAACGCATAGCGAAGGACATTATAATTTTACAGGTAATTTTGAGGGTCTAACATATATTAAAATATATGCAAGAGAAGGAAAATTTGCAATAAAACCTTATGCCAATCCATCATGACCAGCGTGGTACAGTAGGTCAATTTCCCTCCCATTGTGTAGGAGGCTTGAGTACAGAAATGGGACCTATACAAGCTGGATGAATGGTATAACCAAACATAGAAGTGCTCACAGAAAACTATTACATGTCATTGTTATGGAAAGGCTTATGTCAAACAGAGAACACCGGTAGGCTAAGTAGTCAAAATAATTATTTAAATAATTAATCATAATGATTTCTGTTATTTACGTGAATATTGCACATAAATAAAAAATACTTTTAAGGATTTTATCGCGTTTTTATTTGATCCTTAATTTCTCAACGACTCAAATGCTTTATAGCGTTCTCTCGTAACTATGAAATAATGCGTCTGATGCCGCCCTAGCAGAGGCTGCGCGCCGCTCTGTCGCCCCGGATGGAGCTGGGCGGCGGGTGCGCCGACCGAAAATCCATCATAAAAAAAAACATGAAAGAAAATATGTTAAATAATTTTATCGCTTTTCATTCTTTCTAATTGCATACATAGCGTGGTTGTTAAGATAATAACATAATATGTCGCGGGATGCCTACGTAGGACAATGCTTTGTGCAATCCTTAAATTGTGTCACTGAATCCGAGTATAATTTGATTCTGTCAATTATATGTTTGTGAAGTCTCTCTTGCCCTTGGTTGTCGTAAAAGACGACTAAGGGATATGATATACAGATAATATCTATGTAAGAGAAAGACAACACTACATAAAACTCTATGCCAACATTCTGACATGTTAGAGCGATATAGAAGCGAGAGCCAGAGCGATATAGTAGGTCAATTGCCCTCCTATTGTGGAGGAGGCCTGAGCTCCACAGTGAGACTAATGTTCGTTAAGATGATGATGATGACGATGGTGAAGGTCCCGCGCAAAACAAGGATTACTTCCTAATCGTGGTAGTCTTTAATAAAGGAAATAAAGGAAAAAAGTGAATAAAATCGCCGATAATCAAGCAAATTGCACTACGAAATTCAGTTTTCCGCATCAAGTTCATTAATCTGACTTACTTCAGTAATAGGACAACCTAGTTGGATCCTGCGTTATCTCTCCGATCTCAAGTCTTGTATACAAAAGAATACTTATCAAAACTGCTATCTTAAGTCCTGCTATAACCAGTAGGTGCTTTACTACAGTTTCATTATCTCTGGTAATAGGAGGCTTTTATTAAAGGACCAGGGAATTAAACGTACACCGTTTAAGCTGAGCCTACTTCCAACTGACTATAAACTACATTTTGTATTTACGTATCTTTGCGTTTAATCTTTCTGTGGAAATGAGAACAGTGAGGTAATAATTATGAACTTAAGTTGCGTTTTATTTTCCTTGTCATTAAAACATTATTGTTTTGGCGGATGCTTTACCCTTATAATATCATCCCTAGCCGAGGCCGCGAGGTGACGTACTAATCCCCGGTCACGTCACCCGCCGAGAGGCCGACCGCGTGAGGAAAGACCGACGTCCTCCCCGAGGGGGGGACGTCGGTCGATGGGAAGGTACCCCAATAGGGGGTATTCCGTCGGGCCGACCACTGATGTCAAGTAACCCTGCTCCGGTGGTCGGCCCAACGACGAAGGCGACGTGGTTTTCGGGTGGGTTGCGGGAGTTGCGTGCTTAAGCCCCTCTGTCGCCCCGGACGGAGTGGTGCGGAGGAGCGCCGACCGCAGCCCACCCATAAAAAAAAAAATATCATCATTCGGACTAATGCCGTTCATTGCTGAACCTAGTAGGCCTTCCAAATGTTTCGCCATAGAGTATGGCCCTGTACCGCCTGCATCTAATGACGCCCAGCAACTTTCACTAGGTTAATATTTAATTTTAGGGTCGGTGATCCACCTAGTGGCGGGAGCGTCCTACACTGTGTCATCCAATAGGTGGTCGCCACTAAAGATACTTTCTTGCCCAGCGGATGCCGGTTCGTTAAGCGAGGTGTCCCGCCCATAGCTATTTCAGCGTGCTAATTATTCGTGCTATGTCGGTTACACCCGTTCTTCTAAGGAGTTCTGTTTCGGATTCTATTTCGCAGAGAAATCCTGAGTATAGCCCGCTACATAGTACGCTGAGCGACTTTGAGCTTGTTTATGAGGCTCACATTTAGGAACCACGTTTCCTCGCCGTAAGTGATCACTGGTAACGCACACTGGTAGTAGACCTGTATTATATATGAGCAAGTAAAATTAATGCGTATGGGTAAGTGTATCCTTAAAATATACCAATACTATTTCATCATTCATCATTCATCATCATTTCAGCCTATTGCCGTCCACTGCTGGACGTAGGCCTCCCTCATGTTGCGCCACAATGTGCGGTCCCGTGCTGCCTTCTATTGTACGCCATTTTTGAAGAGGGGATAGTGCCGTAATCGCCACGCTTGGCAGGCGAGTTGGCGATTGCAGTATAGATGTTTTACGTTTCCCAGGAGAGAGCTGCTGCCCACTCTCCCGGTGAAGCCTCAGCCGATTTTTACGACTCCCACGGGCAAGTAAGGAGTGGCGACACATGTATTCTCAACCCGTCGCCACACGGGAAACCAATACTATTTAGTGACAGAGAATATAACTTAGCCTTTCTTCCCCATATATGTCGTAAAAGACGACTAAGGGGTTATTGCAGATAACATATATGCAAGAGAAAGAAATCTCGAAATAAAAGCTTATACTAAGCTGTTTGATCAGCGTGGTATAGTACGTCAATTTACCATCCACTGCGGAGGAGGCTCCAGTCCAGCGGTAGGACGTATATTAGCTGTGATGATATAGATGATGATTTGCATCAAAGAGATGTCGTCAAAGAGGTGTCGTAACTACACAATCTAAAATAATGTGAAGATAAAAATAATCTCTAGAATTCTTTGAGAATTCACGTTACAAACATAATAATATTATCACGATTTTTTTTCCGATTTTTGGTGACGGAGTAAGAATGCCATTCACCACTCCCTATCTTGCACATGGATGTCGTAAAAGACGACTATGGGATATTATAGGCACATAATATTAGTGCAAGAGAAGTAAAACTCGAAATGAAAGCTTATACCAACATGTTTGACCAGCATGGTATAGTAGGTCCAATTCCCTCCCATTGTGGAGGAGACCTGAGCCCAACAGTGGGATGTATGTGGGCTTCTTTATTCAGGATTTGCCGATGTTTAGAAGTTTGCAGTGGTGTTTATTGGATATCTTTACATAGAGGTTAAGAAACATTCTAGAACAATATATGATTTGCCGTGTGGTGGCTGAGTAAGAATACAAATCACTATCACCTCTCTTTTGTCGGGTCGACCACTGAAGTCAAGGAACTCTGCACCGGTGGTCGGCCCAATGATGAAGGCAACGTGCTATATGGGTGGGTCACGGGTGTGCGTGCTTACACCCCTCTGTCGCTCCGGACGGGGCCAGGCGAGGAGTGCGCCGACCGTAGCCCACTCCAGAAAAAAAAAAAAAAAGAACCCCTCTCTTTTACCCATGGGTGTCATAAAGGACGACTAAAGGATTAAATATGCGTATAACATCTATGCAAGAGAAATAAAAGTCGAAATTAAACCCTATATCAACTCGTATTGCGGCGGATCGTGCGCGAGAGGAGCTCGTCTTTGGCGACACGTTCTGCCACCGGCGACTCGGGCGGTGCAGGCGCGAGTACCTGCACCTGATGCAGTCCTAGCCGAGGCCGCGGGTAACCGGACCGGGGAATTTAGTCCGTCACCTGCAGAGAGGCTGACCGCGCGACGGCGACCGACGTCCCGGGACGGGGACGTCGAGAGGTGAGGGTACCCGAAAGGGTATTCCGTCGGGCCGACCACTGACAACAAGTCACCCTGCTCCGGTGGTCGGCCCAACGACGAAGGTGACGTGGGTACGGGTGTGTTATGGGCCCGCGCGTCGTCTTTTCGTTGCCCCGGACGGAATGGACCGCGTGTGCGCTTACCATAGCCCACCCATAAAAAAAAGAATATCAACTCATATAACCAGTGTGGTATACATTTCTGTAGAATACATTTCTCTACTATTGCGGAGGAGGCTCGAGCCCAAGAGTGGGACGTTTATAAGCTAAAGCGAATGAAAAAAAAATCTGGTAACGATCTTTACTACTATTAATCTACATATCCTAATCCTTACTAATATTATAAATGTCAAAGTAAGTTTTGTTTATTTGTTACACTTTTACGCTTAAACCACCGAACCGATTTCAAAAATTCTTTCACCAATGGAAAGCTATAATTTAAGGGAGTAACATAGGCTATATTTTATCTCGGTATTCCTACGAAAACTGGAACTCGCGGGTAAGGCGAATGAAACCGAAGCGAAGTGAGGGCGGATTGCTAGTAATTTTATATACTTAAGTTAATGGTAACTCTCAAACCATAAAGAGAATAAGTATATAAAAAACCGGTAAAGTGCGAGTCGGAGTCGCGCACGAAGGGTTCCGCACCATTATCTTTAAAAAAATCAAGTTTGTTGTATGGGAGCCCCCTTAAATATTTATTTTATTTTTAGTATTTGTTGTTATAGCGGCAATAGAAATACACCATCTGTGAAAATTTCAACTGTTTAGCTATCACCGTTCTTGAAATACAGCCTGGTGACAGATGGACAGATGGACGGTCGGACAGCGAAGTCTCAGTAATAGGGTCCCGTTTTTACCTTTTGGATACGGAACCCTAAAAAAATACACAAACATATTACCATAAAGTAGTAGAGCCAAGTTGCCGACAGCTTTCTGTCTAAAGCCGTAAATGGTAGCTTAGTCCGGGGTAGTGCCACGCTCTCGCAGAAAATCAAGATTTGTATGGTAGCAATTTGTTTGTTACTACATTTTATTTGCTGAGCGAGAAAGCCGAATGCCCAAATCTACAGAATAGGCAAAGAGCTCACTGTGCCCGTATTATTTCAGAGATCCATGAGGAATCATCATCATCATCTCAGCCCATATACGTCCCACTGTTGGGCTCGGGCCTCCTCCATTAGGGATAAGGGATTCATTTCCTTCATTCATTCATTTCAGCCTATCGCCGTCCACTGCTGGACGTAGGCCTCCCTCATGTTGCGCCACAATGAGCGGTCCTGTGCCGCCTGCATCCAACGATGCCCAGTCACCTTCACTAGGTCATCAGTCCACCTAGTGGGGGGGCGTCCTACACTGCGGGATAAGGGATACTTACATATTATTTACTTATTAAATATCTATCGCTTTAAATAGATCTGAGTCCATTCTATGAATGATGTTTAGCCTACTTTTTCTTTCCGTGTGATGACGGACTAGGAATACAATCACTCCCTTTCTGACCCACGGTGTCGCAAAAGACAACTTTGGGATATGCATATAACATCTGTGCCCGTGTGGTGATGGAGTGAGTAAAAAATGACTAAGGCCCTTTTCTGATTTGTCGGCGCGACATCGGTGCGTCATCAGCACGCTCGGTATACGCGGTACCGATATTTTTTTTTTTTTGTGTGAATGTAGCTGTTGGTCGCAGATGACCTTGACAGCTTAACGCGGTCAATGGGTGAGCGCAGATGGCTCTCAACCCGGTAAGTAAGTTAAGCTCGGTACCGATAGCTTACCGAGCGCCTATATATATAAATGGAGGGTTCCTGATTGGCGCGGTAAGCTCGACAGCGGCGCGTCATACATTCGGCTTACCGCGTATCTGCATGCATGTCCAGTAGCCGCTCTGCTTTTTACCGAGTTGGATGCGTTCGCCGCTTGCAAAATGGCGAATATTCATATTATCTTAGTACTGGAAGTAGATAAGTACTCCGAATTGTACAACTATAAATTAGCTGAATATTCTAGAAAGGATGTGACAGAAACGGTCTGGGCTAAAGTAGCAAACAAATAAAAATTTGAGTAATTAATGATATTTTCGATATAAGGATGACGCCAAAAAGTTTTATTTTACGTAAACGACTACAAATGTAATAAGCTAAAATATCTTCATCACTCGAACTTGAAAACGACACTATTTCACGGCGGCACAAGTGGCTCTCTAGAAATATTTCCAGACATGTGCGAAAGCAGAACCGGCGCGGTATGCTTTGGGCATACCGACGGGTTGATGTCGCTCCGAGCGATGCCGCGCCGACAAATCAGAAAAGGGCCTAAAGGATATAATGTGCATATAATATCTATGTAAGAGAAGGAAAACTTGAAAAAACCCTATACTAACACGGCTGACCACCGCGGTATAGTAGGTCAATTCCCTTCATATAGTGGCGGAGGTCCGAGCCCAGTAGTGGGATGTGTATGGACTGATATGATGATTTGTGCAAGAGAAGGAAAACTCGAAATAAAAGCCTGTACCAACACGTTTTACCACTGATGTCAAGTAACCCTGCTCCGGTGGTCGGCCCAACGACGAAGGCGACGTGCATCGTGGGTGGGTTGCGGGAGTTGCGTGCTTACGCCCCTCTGACGCTCCGGACGGAGTGGCGCGCGAAAAAAAAAAAAAAAGCGTGATAGACGTCAATTTTTTTTTAATGTGGAGGAGCTTTAAGCTCAACAATGGGATGTATATGAACTGTGATTATGATGAGCCAACGTTTACGATTCCCATACATTGTATTCTCAACCCATCGGTCGGGAAAATAAAAACATTGCGTCGTCTAATTTAATTTACACACAAATAGCTTTTCTAATTTCTCTTTGAGTGCGTATTTTCAGATGTGTCGGACAAATTGAATTCACCGATCTATAATTAGCAGGGTTTGCGGTTGAGGTGATGCGGTCGAGACTTAGTATATGAAATACCATAACGATACTGATTTTTTATATTTATCACGTGTTATTTTTTTTCTACCTCGAAGTTTCGTATATTAATAAAACCTTGGTCAAGGATAAAGTATCCCAGCCGAGAATTAACTAAAAAATCGTTTAATATAAAAATTTACATGTGGTAGAACTACACTGTCGACTGTCTCCTATCTACAGCCTCGTGCGGGTCCGTCTGTATCACACTCTCGCAGAAAATCGACGTCTGGGTAGTAGCAATTTGTTACTGCACTTACGCACGACGTAGAAGGCCAAAATCTTTAGTGTCACTGAATCTCATTGCACGAATTCACACTCCCTTCTTTTTTTTTTCACGGTAGTCAGCAGCCTAACAAAAGTCCATGAGCGGCTGTATCACTTGTCATTAGGTTGTCACTTGTCAGTAGGTGTGCTGTTTGCTCATTTGCCACCAATAATAATAATAATAACCTCTGGGCCAGTCGTTATCTCACCATGAGACTAACGCAAACCTCGGAGGAACATTATATGGCTCTCTAAATTCTTTTGATATAAAAGAAAAAATATATCATAAGATTTATAGGAAAGCCAATAAACCGCAGGGCAGCTTGTGGCGTGCTGAATGTGAGTGGCGACACTGCGGTCCTGAGTGCCCCAGAGAGTCGGTCAGGGCCTCGTATTCAGCTGGCCTTTATTGGCTGGCTGGAGTGGAAACCGAAGAGTGCCCGCAGGATTCTCAACTTTGGCTTGCCTTAAACGGCTGGTCAGAGAGGGATCGCCAGAGCTATATGCTCGGGGGTGGAAGTGTCATTTTCAAGGGCATAACTACCGGGAAACCACTGCGATGGTGAAACCGGCACCGCACCGCTCGACACTCCAAGCCACTTGCACCAATGTTGTCCCCCTGTTGCCCGTATGGCCTGTGTGTCTGTGGCGACCGTTTGGGGGGGCCCATTCAGTGAGTTGGCGAGTCACCGTCTGCCAAAGTTCAAGACGATAAAGGTATTGAAGGCAGATGACAGTCTTAAATCAATAGTTTACCATTAATCCAGTCCATCTAACCTTCAACCCCATAATCATGTATTAGATACCATCAACACATAATAGTTTTACACCTACCGTTGGCAGTCCACGTGTGTTATGTGCAGACGTGGAGTGTCGTCGTCCCATCCCATTTTACATTCAATTTCTCCAAAGGCCTCTGTGTGTTGGATCCATATCCCCATGTAAGCCTTTCAAAGGACCGGGTATCTTCTCTTTTTAACAATGTGGAAGATAGCCGTGAAACTGGGAGATACAATATAATAATAATAATAACCTCTGGGCCAGTCGTTATCTCACCATGAGAATAACGCAAACCTCGGAGGAACATTATATGGCTCCCTAAATTCTTTTATAGATATATAGATATTTAGATTAAATTTTCCAAAGGCCTCTGCTTGTTGGATCCATATCCCCATGTAAGCCTTTCAAAGGACCGGGTATCTTCCCTTGGAAGATAACCGTGAAACTAGGAGATACATAATAATAAAAAATAGTTTTGAGTGATACATGAACACCACGCGTGGGACTTGAACCCACATCTATTTGAAACCCGTTCATTGGATTAATTTCAGTAATTTAGATCACTAGTAATTTTGGTTGAATCTAAACCGAAATCTATATGAAAATTACGGTTCTGCAATAAAACGCTTATCCTTAATACTCCAGAAAAGCAATCGTACCATTCTAATAATAGGAAATGTCTGCCAATGTATAAAGAAATCCTCTCCCTATCTGTGGTTAGAATTCATAAAGATAATACAAATGGATATTTGTTAAATATTAAGCTGCGATTTCTTTTAGATAATTACAAAGAATTTGAGGCAGTTTCATAAAAGTTTTTTTTGGATTTTTGCAAACCTATAATAGTCTAGAGGAGCCCTATTTCATTGCTTAAAAACCAACGTACGTGTGATAAACTTCATCTTCAATACAGATCTGTACTGAATTAGTAACGGGAATTATAGTATACTGAAATAAATTCTAAGTTAATTCAAGAAATCTACTACTACATACATATCTATTTATTAATACGTGAAGCAAAACCTTTGTATCCCTTTTTACGAAAATCACGTGGATGGACAAATATGAAATTTGGCACAGGTGAAGTATATAATGAGGAGAAGTGCATAAAATTGGAATTTCATATAATAATGAATTAGAAATAAATTAAATTCATTAAAAACGGCGTTACGCACACTACACACAATCGCTACACACACATACACACAGACGCACACCAACGCTTGGTAACTTTTGTTTATGGTTAAAATCTCTGGTCGAACTGAATGTCAAACAATCATAATTATGATGACAATGTCTAATAGACACGGCACGACAAGGCACTTTTATATTAGTTATTAGCATAGATAATTCGCTATAAAAATAAGGTTATTAGTGAAATACAGCCTGTTCAATATACAATCTATACCAATAAATAAAATTGGAGTGTCTGTTTGTAATGTCAAAATAATATGCTTTTTTCATGCTCACACGGTTATTTGTCCTATACATATGGCAAAAATACACTTTATATTTTTTTTGTCTGTCTGTCTGTCTGTTTGTTCCGGGTAATCTTCAAAACGGCTCGACCGATTTCAAAAATTCTTTCACCAATGGAAAGCTATAATATCAGGAAGTAACATAGTCTATATTTTATCCCAGTACTCCCATGGGAACGGGAAATATCCAGGAAAGACGACTGAAACCGAAGCGAAGCGAGGGTGGGTTGCTGGTTAAACATAAATAAAATTAAAAGAAAGTGGTAGAGCGTAAAATAAAATCAGTGAATTATGGCCGAATTTCGACCACCCAGCGACCACTTGTATGTCATAATTCTGGGCTTGAACCTTCTCCACAATATGAGTGAAATTGACCAACTATACTACGTCATCAGGCGTGTCGGTATAGGGTTTTTTTTTATTATTTATTTATTTAGGGAAAACAAACAGATACACAATTTCTTATTATTAAATAACAAAGTTGTATAAATATAATTAAAATAATTTGCATGCCAGCTTCTGGCGAATCATGTAATTGCTTCAGTAAACAACTGTAACACCTAATTTGTACCGTGATTCTAGCAAATAAATTTCTTACTTACTTACTTACTGCCAAATGTGTAGCTCACTACGTTATCCACATATTTTAAACTAAGTTATAGCTGACTTGTTGAGTACATGCGAAACAGACAATGAGATTTCCTATTCTAGTAATTTTTTTGTTTTTTTTCAATATAAAATTCTAGATAATACTGTATAACAAAATTACTAATAAAGTATAAGAGTTTAACAAACACCTGCATGCAATTTAATAATATATCAAATATGTTTAAGTTTCTCCATTACAGCTTTTCTAAACCTACTAACAGACATTGATTTAGATATATTTTATCTAAATCAATAAAATGTTCGTTATAATTTTTGGTTATTCTATGAAGTGGTGCGCATTCGCCGGCGTTTGTACGTGAAGTTGAAACAGCGAAAAGGGGACGACCACGCACCTCTCGTTTGAATATAGTTCTAGGCACCAGATAGTTATCCATCTCGTATGTAGGCTGTTATTTGTATGTTACCTTAGTCGTCTTTTACGACATCTGCAGTGGGTGGTGAATTGTATTTTGCCGCCATCATCACACATAGAAGTAAACTTTTATTTAGTAAATTTAAGTCTTTTTTTTTCGGGTGGGTTGCGGTCGGCGCGCTCCTCGCACCACTCCGTCCGGGCGACAGAGGGGCGTAAGCACGCAACACCCGCAACCCACCCGAACACCACGTCGCCTTCGTCGTTGGGCCGACCACCGGAGCAGGGTTACTTGTCATCAGTGGTCGGCCCGACGGAATACCCCCTACTTGGGGTACCCTCCCATCGACTGCGGTCCCCCCCTCGGGGAGGACGTCAGTCTTTCCCCACGCGATCGGCCTCTCGGCGGGTGACGGACTAATTCCCCGGTCACGTCACCCAGTAAATTTAAGTCTGAAATTCACTAACTGTAAGTTTCTTATAATTAAAGTAAATTTTGTGTCACAAGAAAAAATGTGTTCAGGTTTTTATTCTTGTGAATAGTCATGAAATAGTGATTTAATGCTTTATAGAGAATTAAATGGTTCTGGTCCGCGGGTATCGTAAAAGACGACTAAGAGATATGATATAAAGATAACATCTATTCAAGAGAAGGAGAACTTTAAACATAACCCTATGCCAACACGTCTTACCAGCATGGTATAGTTGGTCAAATTTCCCACTCATTCTGGAGGACACTCAAGCCTAACAGTGGGATGTATGTGGGTTGAAATGATGATAAAAAATAGATTTACAATATTATTTCCATTATTTGTGTTGTAATGTAAAAAAATACTAAAGCAAAATTCACGTCCTATTTTTTCAGCCTTATGAAGAAATGTATTCTCTGAGGGGCCAATTTTTAGAATATTATTTTTCAGTGAGTTTCTACAGCATAATAAATGTAGACGCTGTCAAGTACTTATTTGTGGTATATTCATATTTCAATAAGATTTCGAGTAACAGTAACGCCCTAAAATTTAATCTCTTATTTTATACCTTTAAAGGATGAAAAATAAAAACAATTTCTTAGGAAATGTATACCACGAACTACCAACATCAATCTGCAGAGAGGCCCACGTCCAACAGTGGGCGTTGACAGACTGATAGCTAGTGCCAATTACCATCTAAATATCGTGATATCTGGTTCGCCAATATCATAATTTCATCATATTCTCAACTCGTATATGTCTCACTGCTGGGCTCGAACTTCCTCTGCAATATGACCTACTATACCACGCTGGTCAGATGGATTGGTATAAAATTTTTCTTTGAGGTTTCGTTATATACAGATACCTTAAACGTCTTTTATTACAGTGTAGATCGATCTGGATCAACTTCATTTGATGGTGCTTTATTTCATACCTAAGGAGGGCTGACGTCAGATAGGCTTGCTTAGCTTGTCGTAAAACTATTCCCAAAACTTTTGCATCGTTTACTATGGTAAAAGAGTACTTATTGCGTCGACACTAAGTAGATAAGAGCAGGTGAGATAAAATCAGGATGGTGATGTGTTCTCTTATACGATACTCAAAGATGAAAAATGGGGTATGAATTGTATTTTTATTAATAAAGCACAAGTACAGTGCAATGATGTAAACGTTCTTTCTAAGCCTTTCTTTATCTCGCGACGGCGTTTGGCGTCCCAGTAGGGGACGTCGACGGGAGAAGGTACTCCCTTGGGATATTCCGTCGAGTCGACCACTGAGGTCAAGAAACTCTGCACCGGTGGTCGACCCAACGACGAAGGCGACGTGCTATTCGGATGGGTTACAGGTGTGCGTGCTTACGCCCCTCTGTCACCCCGGACGGAGTGGTCCGAGGAGTGCGTCAACCGTAACCCACCCCCCAAAAAAAAAGCCTTTCTTTAAAGAGAAATTTGTCAATGATAGTGAATACGGTATCTCAAATTAAATTGATTCACCTTAGTTTTCAATTATTTTTTTACTTAAAATATGACTCAGTTTGTTTTCCAAATATCAACGTTAATTATGTCATATTTAATTAACTTTTTATATAACAGGTTAGTAAAAATATAATTCAAAATCCCGTAAAAATTCAAAATAAAATCCTTGTACCAACCCGTCTGTCCAACGTAGTATAGTAGGTCAATTTTTCTATTATTATGGAGGAGGCTCAAGCCCAGTTGTGAGATGTATATGAGCTGAAATAATGATGACGTTTAATAAGAATTAATTCTCCTCCTATAGTTACCAAATCATTTATGATATAGGTACTTATATTACCCGTGGGAAAACCAACATATGTATCGTTTCTACTTCATTTGAAAATTAATGTCTTCCGTGATATTATTAAATTTTACCAGCTTTCCACAATTTATCGGCTTTGAAAACACCAGTGAAAATTTTAACATTATTTGTTCCCCTAAGCCTTCTTTAGGCGATCGAGTAGCGTTTGTTAGTCAATATTGACTCATCGTTAAAAGGAGTTGTCCAGTAAATTTTCCATTTAATATTAATTAAGCCTTAAATTGAATGATTGTTTGCTCTAGATTATACAAAAGGTTTGAGCATTATTATTATGAGAGGATGATGTATTTGATGGGAGTAAAATAAATCATTGTCAGTTTTCAAAACTACATAATTTTATAACAGGTTCATTAGCGATCAAAAATGCTTAGTATGACTGGGTTTCTGTGAAATGTATCCTTCAATTTTCTTGAAAGATTTTAAGAGGAAGGATTTTTAATGCAGGATATTATCATCATGAAAATAAGCGGCGACCTGAAAAGTCAACCAGATTGGCCGGCCCTCAAGTCATGAAGGCGGTACCAGTAACCGACAGGATAGAGGGTGCGATAAGTATAAGTTACCACGCGGATTTCACCGGTATATCCGGATGGAGGTCTCCCTGGCAATCTCGACACCCAGCAGGGGTCACGGGGCGGATGGGCGTCCTGCGTTCCCGCGATGGGCTGTGGGGGGGTCCACTGGTGGTCCCGGGAGCTGGCGGATCTCCGGGCCGCGTGTATCCGCGCCCAGAGGGCCTACCCTATCACGCGGTGCTGAATAGGCTACGCGCGCGGGGTCCTCCCCTCACCGAGACTCTCCAGCCCGGCCTTCTCACCCGGGTCATCGAGGACCTCTTCCCGCGGCGGGCGGAACACACGCCCCCGGTCATGGCTCCGCCAGACACTGACCGGGAGGCCGATGACGACAGTGTTCTGCCCATCACGGAACCCGAGATAGGGGTGGCGGTGACGCGAGTCCACCGCCCCCGGGCGCGACGGTGTTCCTAACCGTGTGCTGGCCCTGGTCCTCGAACACCTGGGACCCCGCCTCAGGGGGCTGTTCGACGCGTGTCTAGCGTCCGAACGGTTCCCTGGGTGCTGGAAGGAGGGAAGGCTGGTGCTCCTGCCGAAGCCGGGACGGTCTCCGGAGTAGCCTTCGGCCTACAGGCCTATCGTGCTGCTCGATGACACGGGCAAGCTACTGGAGAGGGTGGTAACTGCCCGCATCGAGCGGCACCTCGTCGGCACGGGGCCCGATCTGTCGGACGCCCAGTTTGGGTTTAGGAGGGGTCGTTCGACGATCGCGGCTCTGTTGCGCCTGAGGGCCGTGGCCACTGAGGCCGTCACCGGCGGGGGAGTGCTGTTGGTGGTGTCCCTAGATATCGCCAACGCATTCAATAGTCTGCCATTCAGCTGCATCAGGGAGGCGCTCCGGTATCACGGGGTGCCAGTTTACCTGAGGCGGCTAGTGGCAGACTATTTGGAGGGGCGCAGCGTCCTCTGCACCGACCGAGCAGGGGACGTTGTGCGAACGCCCATGACGTGCGGTGTCCCACAGGGCTCGGTCCTCGGACCCACCCTGTGGAACATCGGCTACGACTGGGCGTTGAGGGGGAGCCTCCCGCCCGGGCTGGGCGTGATTTGTTACGCCGACGACACGCTCGTCACAGCCCACGGTGGGACGCTAGAAGAGGCGGTAAGCCTGGCGACCTCTGGTACCGAGGAGGTCGTCAGGCGGATCGAGGCGTTGAGGGTCGCCCTGGACAAGACGGAGGCCCTCTTGTTCCATGGGCGCCATATGAGCCCTCCCATCGGCGTCTCGATCACCGTCCACTCGGTCGACATCAGCATCCGGGCCCATATGAGGTACTTGGGCCTGGTGCTCGACGGGCGATGGTGGTTCCGGGAGCATTTCCGCAGGCTCGCTCCACGGCTCGTCGGCGCGGCGTCCGCCCTATCGTGGCTTATGCCGAACGTGGGCGGACCGAGCGCTGCGTGCCGACGGCTGTAGGCGGGGGTCATCCGGTTGATGGCCCTCTACGACGCACCGGTGTGGGCGGGGTCCATGACCGTCCGACTTAGGGCCCTTCTGTGGTGACCACAGAGGGTCATGGCGGTCAGGGCCATCCACGGATACCGCACGGTGGCGACGGAGGCAACATGCCTATTGGCCGGGACTCCCCCGTGGGACCTGGAGGCGGAGATGCTCGCCGGACTATATCGGCGGGTGACGGGGCTGCGAGCGGAGGGCGGTGTGGTCTCGTTAAGGGATCTCACCGCCTGGCGCGTCGACGCCCGCCGAGACGTCATTGCCCGTTGGGCAGTTCGGCTGGAGAGGCCTCGGTTCGGGGTGCGAACCGTGGAGGCCTTCCGGCCGGTGCTGATGCAGTGGTTGAAAAGGCGGCACGGGGTGCTCTCCTTCCGACTGGTGCAGGTTTTGACGGGGCATGGGTGCTTCGCCAAATACCTGCACAAGGTCGTTAGGAGGGAGAGTACACCGTCCTGCCACCACTGCGATTGTGACGAGGACACGGTGCGCCATACGCTCGAGGCCTGCGCGGCTTGGGCAGTGCAGCGCTGTGAACTCGTCGCAATCATCGGTACGGACCTGACGCTGCCGGCTATCGCTAGGGCGATGGTCGACAGCGTCGGGAATTGGGACGCGGTCGCAGCCTTCTGCGAGACAGTGATCTCGCGGAAGGAGGCGGCGGATCGCCTGCGCAAGGAGCGCAGCGTCGATGAGGAGATCCGCCGCCGGCGACTGGGGCGGCGTAGGCGCAACTATCTGCGCCTCATGCCGCCCTAGCCGAGCCCGCGGGTGACGTGACCGGGGATTAGTCCGTCACCCGCCGAGAGGCCGACCGCGTGAGGAAAGACCGACGTCCTCCCCGAGGGGGGGACGTCAGTCGATGGGGGGTACCCCAATTAGGGGTATTCCGTCGGGCCGACCACTGACGACAAGTTAACGCTGCTCCAGTGGTCGGCCCAACGACGAAGGCGTCGTGGTTTTTGGGTGGGTCGCGGGAGTTGCGTGCTTAAGCCCCTCTGACGCCCCGGACGGAGTGGTGCGGAGGCGCGCCGACCGCGACCCACCCACAAAAAAAAAAAACCACGCGGATTTGCTTAGTTTGGGAGGGATGTAGCCATATTCTTTGTTTGTCTGTTAAAAAAAACTGAAAGCGTAACGTGCTAGGCAAATTATTGAAGGATTACCTTGTAGCTTATTTAATAGATGGAAAAAAATCGCTAATCTCGATGAGGCCGAACCATAGATAGATAAAAAAATATTTATTACTAAAAATAATTTATGACAGCAATTTTATAATAAACTCATTTGCAAAAAAAACGGGCGGTTTTGATTTTCATTCATATTTAAAAAGATACAATACCAAAAAGGTTTCAATCGTTTGTACACGTTACTGGCCGGTTTTAAAAATGCTGTGGTATTTAAAAAAGTACGTTCTAAATTCAATTTTTCATTTGATGTTCATTTTTACAGAAAACCCCTTTTTATCCTACATTTTTGGCGCGAAGTTCCAGAAGTTAACATCGACTTTCATAACTTTTATTCAATTTTTATCGATTAATTTCATATCCTTGACTGTCAAAGCTTTATTTAATGCTGTTTGGCTGTATCAAAAATGGTAGATAAAGTGGTAAAAGCTACCAAAATTATCGCGCTGCTTGAAGAGGGTTGCAGCCAATGTTTCGTGGCTAGGAGGCTAAATGTTAGTCGCTCGACAGTCCAAAGGACCTGGCAGCGATATCAGGAGACTGGTTCCGTCGAGAGAAGGCCTGGTTCTGGAAGAAAACCATGTACCCAACCACGGGATGATCGTTTTCTTGTGAGTCGCGCATTGAGAAATCGCAAATCTTCGTATGTGGATCTTAAGAACAAACTCCAAGAAGTAAGAAATGTGCATATTAGTCTATGGACGGTCAGGAGGAGGCTTCTCGCTGCCAATATACGCAGTCACCGCACGGCCCGCGGCCCCAAATTACTCCGTGAGCACAGAGTTCACAGGTTTAGGTTCGCTAGAAATTGTGAATCATGGACTCAAGACGATTGGAATAGGGTTTTGTTCTCTGATGAAGCCAGGATATCTCTGTTCGGTGAAGATCGACGTCGGCGAGTGCTAAGAAGACAAGGAGAACGCTTTGCAGAGGCATGTTTCGAAGAAATCACACCTTATGGTGGGGGCTCTGTTATGTTTTGGGCAGGAATAAATTCAATGGATCGTACAGAGTTAGTCTTCATTGAAAACGGCTCACTGACTGGGCATCGATACATAACGGAAGTTCTAATTTCTCATGCACAACCCGCATTGGCCGCTCTAGGTGAAGACTCGATTTTTATGGACGACAATGCTCGCGCCCACCGATCCCGCGATGTTAATGCGTATGTGCAAGAGGTCGGCATTCGTCGTTTGGATTGGCCAGCTCGAAGTCCCGACCTCAATCCCATAGAGCATGTCTGGGACGTTCTGAAACGGCGTGTGAGATCAGTACACCCGGCTCCGCAGACCATCAGAGAGCTGAAGAATGTGATTACTGCGGAGTGGGAACGTATTCCGCAAGCAAGTATCCGGGATATACTCGCTAGCATGCCCAGACGAATTCAAGCTGTGATTTTAGCTAGAGGGGGTCACACTCGATACTAAACATTTATCTACTTTTACTTTATTAAAGAAAAACAAACAAAAAAACTTTTTTATTTTTACTTCATGAGCATATGCACTACTAGCGAATATACACTACTAGCGAGGTTTAGCATTATTTCCCATAAATTGTATCTAAATTTTATGAAATACTGATGAAAACGATTATTTTCTTATTAATTTAGCAAATTGTGTGGATAAAACTACCTATAATTATCAAACAAAGAAATATTAACATTTGAAATGGTTCATTGCTTAGGTGCCCGTTTTTTTTGCAAATGAGTGTAGTTATGCCAAGCTAAATCTAAAAAGAAAATAAAATAAATTTACACTCTTTTGGCCATCTACAAATTCCACCTCATGTCACCTGGGCAACAATTACATTCTTAAGATTAGTCAGACAGCCGGCCCGGTCATAAAACTATTCTTATTTTCTTTTAATATGTACTATGAAAGAAGAGAGTTGAGTTGACATTAAGTAATTGGGACTCGTCCTACACTGCGTCGTCCAAGGTGTAGTCGCCACTCGAGAACCTTTTTTACTCAGCAGTTGTCGGTTCATCGAGCGATGTGGCCTGCCCATTGCCACTACAGCGTGCTAATTCTTCGTGCTATGTCGATTACACCCGTTCTTCTGCGGATATCTCTCTTTTTACTCTTTAAATAAAGAAATATTTTTATTTTATGGAATACCGAATAAAAAAATAAAAGCTTATAATGTTGACGAAATAGGATTTCCAAGAGCTGCTTTATTACTTTAGTACACACGTGTGAATATAAGGCTTAAGATGCCGGCTACATTGTTTTCATAATCCCGGATCAAAAGTTATTAGGAATTAAGCGATTGTCAGTAACATACATTAAAGTGTATGAGCACAAAGAAGCTTAGGGTTGGCAAAAGTATAATTCATAGATCGGGCTACCGTAGACAAGGACTTGGTATCAGTGCACAAATAATCATGGATGCAGGTTCATACCTGCCTCATATGTCATGCCACATAATCTAATGGCTACACGCCGCCCTTCCCTAGTCCCAGGGGGCTTTTTTTTGAATCGGCTATAGTCAGCACTAGTGTTGCCCAAAAAAGTCTTGGTCTTGCGGTCTTGGTCTTGGTCTTGCGAGAAATGCGAGACCGAGACCAAGACCAAGACCGCTTAATTTTTGCAAGACCAAGACCAAGACTGGCCCTGCAAGACTTGAGCAAGACCAAGACTGGGCCTGCAAGAGTCTCGCGGTCTTGCATTTAATTCAAATCATCATTTCAGCTTATATACAGTTGAGCTCGTGTTTTCTACATAACAGGAGGAGAATCGGCCGTGGCCGGAGGGGAATCGCCACGGTGATCGGCCGTGTTGTTACAGGTCATACATGTCAAGTTTTCCTTCTCTTGCACCGATGTTATATATTATAGCCCTTAGTCGCGGGTTCGCAGTCACGGGTAAAATAGGTGGTGATGAATTATATTCTTACTCCGTCACTACACGGCAAGTCAAATCAGTCTTGAGATATCCATCTATTGGCCAATCGATTCCCAATGTTGGTGTTGGCTTTTCAGAATTACTCTTCGGAAAGGCTTAAGGACAAAAATACCGTAATCACGAGAGTGCTCTTGCCCATTATACATATTTATATATCCGTTTATTCATTAGCCCAACGACGTTCACTGTTGGACATAGAAATATGCCTACAATTAATCTATATAAATGTCCATGTAGGGACAGAGTACGATCACCATCAGGCAGTACATGAAGCGTTGCTCCCAGCGCTATTTTGCCTCTGCCACGACTCACCCCAATCCACTAGTGGTTGGGTCGGTAAACTACGTCCCCTAAAAAATATCCGCGGTCCGACGTCCTCGTCATCTTCTTGAAGAAGAAGATGACGCTATTATGATCGCCCAAGAAAGGACCTCCACAGCTCGCGCAGCGATAACTTATACTTACTTACCGGGTTGAGAGCCATCAGCGCTGACCCATTGACTGCGTTAAGCTGTCAAGGTCATCTGCGACCAACAGCTACACACACACACAAAAAAAAAGACAGAGTACGAATATAATTCACCACTCTCTTACCCGTGGATGTCGTATCAAATCGGATCGGGCAATGGTGTTAGGAACCCATGAAAAAAATTGAAATAAAATTATCGATTCGTTAATGAATTGAGAGACATGTAAGTTCTCAATTTTGTCATCGTTTTTTCGTGTAAATTGATTAAAATGTATAAAGGAATGATACTTAATCTACAACATATTCGTATTTTGTTAAATGTTCATTAGAATTTGAATAAATCAATGATTACGTTTGCATAAGCAAGACAAACTTCGCTTTAACATAAATCAGCTGATTGGCCGATGACCGTTGATGAGTCGCCTTTGTACCTACGTAACCATTGAAAGGTTCGCGCAAATCTAATACCTATTTATACTGTCGAAATTTTACATGCTTACATATATCCTGTCTGTACATACCTACATAATGCATAAAATTTAAGGCATAAACTCTTAGACACACATTTTTGTAATCACTATAACTTTTACGTTATATTGTTTTTGTGTAATATACATTCTAATTATGATCTATGACTGTTGAACTACAACATACATGAACAGTTGTCCCATAACCTGATACACCCTGTGTATATAACATATGTGCAAGAGAAGTGAAACTAGAAAGAAAACCCTGTACCAACATGTCTGACCAGCGTGGTATAGTAGATCAATTTTCCTCTTACTGGAAGGAAGCTTAAGCCCAGCAGTGGCACTTTTATGAGCTGTGACGATAACGACGAATATCATACATTTTACAAGTATTAAAACCATAAAATGTTAAATCAGTTTTATATGTTCTTGAATAAATAGTATATTAAGAGCTACATGGATCCAGCGGCCAAAGTATTTATATAGGCAATAGAGCAACAGGTTTTTTCAAGTATCCAGAGTATCAGTAACTAAACTGGAAATACAATAGATACATACCACTTAACTTGAAGAACTGGAATATAAACAATCGCATTAATTGTAAAATATCGCATTGATTATAAAATGACATAAAATTTATTGTATCAACTGCCTCGTGTGGTGACGTCTTAAGAAAATAGGGTTGAAAGTCCTGTCATAAGAGTAGTAACGCTGTCTAATGGAACACCAGGGGAATAGAAGAGTAATTTTCTCCAGTGGTAAGTATTGTATTCAATAGTGAACTATAGGCTAGCAGATGGATAGATAGGATAGGATATTTGATTAATATAGTTGGATTTTTCATTGCCATGATAAATTACTGTTACGTTATTCTAACTGCAAAACTTTGCGAGACTCTTGCTGCAATACCAAGACTCGGGTGCGCAAGACCAAGACCAAGACCCGGGTGCGCAAGACCAAGACCAAGACGAGACCAGGTGTGATGTTGCAAGACCAAGACCAAGACCGGTCCAAGTCTCGTCTTGGTCTTGCATTTGGGCAACACTAGTCAGCACACGCACCGTTCGTTCCGTCCATGGTAACGAAAGGGCGATATACGTCTCCATAACCCACCCTATTTCTTCCTTTTCGCCGATGGATCAGTCACTGGTACCTAATTCTTTGAATTTCGATATATCCCATAAACCGATGAGTGGTAAACTTCTATGATATAAGAATTTAGTATGACGTATTTCCTTTATTCTCATCATCATTCAGCCCTTTGCGTTCACTGCTGGACGTAAGTCTCTCTCATTATTTCGCGACAAAGTGTGGTCCTGTGTCACTTGCACCCAGCGATTTTCAACAACTTTCACCGAATCGTCGCTTCATCTAGAGTCATTCTATATTGCGTCGTTTGTCACGTGGTCGTCTAGAATCTTTGTTTCCCATCGGTTATGGGTTCGACGAGTAATGTGGTCTACTAATTGGCACTTTAGTGTCCTAGTTGTTTGTGCTATATCGGTTATACACATTCTACGGTTTTCCGTATCTCGAATTCTATCTCGCAGAGAAATCTCAAGCATAGCCCACTCCATAGCACGATAAGGCCTCATTTACGGAGACGCGGCGCGTCGCGCGTCGCGATATGCTGCGCGGCCCGCACTAAATTCAAATGTAGGGCGTTGGATGAGTGCGTTTACGGAGAAGCGATTTTACACGCGTTTACTTGAAATGGAGCGCGTTTTACGGCCGAGCCCGCGGATGGCATCGTCGCGTCTCACGCGGTGTTTATCGCGGCGGCGCACGCAGCGGCGATTCTCGATAAAGCGATGCCTGTGGCGGAACTTTCTGCCAGTCTCATTTGGTAATCGTGCAACACAGACGTAGTGTCGCAATGGAGTATGATATGATCGACTTTTTTTAGAAGAAAATTGTATGTTAAAAAGTGAGTTATTTAATATAAGGAGTGGCCCAGTGTTTACAGCAGCGAAACATTATAAGTTTGGGCCGATTTAACTGAGAATCCGGCGTGCGCCGCAGCGATGCCCACCGCGTGCTTCCCTACACGCTTGAGAATACGACGCGGGCGCAGCTGTGGGCACCGCCACTCTTCCCGCCTCGCGTCTCTATAAACAACATCGTATATTGCTATAAGTCTGTGTTTACGCGTGCGATGATACGTGCCGCTTCACGCGCCGCCGCTACGTAAACAATAAAAACGTCCGACGCGCCGCGAGACGCCACGCCACACGCGACGCGCGACGTCCCGCGTCTCTGTAAATAAGGCCTAAGCGATGTTTGAGCTTGTTTGTGAAACCTACTTTGTTGTCTTAAATAATTAAAATTGGATTAATACGTTAAAAATACTTCTGTTTATCTGTATGCATCGATAATTAATATAAATTGTTATCTGTAATACACTTGAGATTAAGCAGCGCAGGCATTTCTATTTAATAATACATGTTTATTTTATATTTGACCTTATCTAACATCACGTCGGGTCACGACTTGCATTTGTGAACGTCATAAATTCAACTGATTGGTTAGAGAGTTAGAATTTCTGGCTTGACTTTCTGGAATGACTTATTGTCTCTTATCTAACATCATGCTGGGTCACATAATGATTTCTTATGCTTACGCGAGTATTAGACATTGTAAATAAAAATACTTTTACGGATTTTATCGCGTTTGTATTTGATTTATGATTGCCCGACGTTTCGAACACTTTACAGCATTCATGGTTTATCACGGGGGGACGGCAGAGTCCGCCCGTGATAAAATCCGTAAAAGTAGTTCTATTTACAATAATTAGGATAAGAGCAAGATGATGATTTAAATTCAAAAGTTTATTAAATGATAAAAACTTAACTCTACTTACTTACTTCTTTTAATTGCCACATTTGATTAACATTAATAGCTTTTAATAACCCCATATGAATAAGTATGTAGTATTTAGCATTGATACGGTTTACATATGCTCTGTAATTTGGTCCTCTTATTATCAATATGATTTGATCTATCAATTCGCGATACTTATCTTGCACCGATGTTATTAATACGTTAAATCCGCTTCAGTACCGTTAGAGTTCTAGACGTCGGAGGTTGTGTCGACTCCGCGGGAAATCCGTAAACATCGCGAAAACTTACGTTGAATTAAATTTTAAATAAAATATATTCTGTTATGTGTTTTCGTTGTGTTTTTATGTGAGCAGTGTTTGCGAAATGATAAGGATTGTTTGATAACAAGTGAGTATTTAAACATAGTGATTTCATATTTTAAATTATGTAATTTGATAACCCAAATTCCAACTATATTTGCGTAATGCGGTAAACAGTAAATGCATTTTTTTTTATTCAATTTAAAGTAAAAATTTCTTTTTTATTTTCAAATAAAATTGTAAGGATTATAAATGAAAATGGGAAACTTAAGAAATACATTATCTTAATATTGTTACAACATTTTTGTAAATAAATAAGTATAATTAATTTATATTACGAAATAAATATATTTTAGAAATTGTTCATGAATAGAATACGATGGATTATAATTTTATTATCAAAATTCAAGATTATTCGCTTCATTCGCTTAACAAAAAAAAACATAATTATATTTGATTTTTTTGTATTATAATTATTCCATTTTAACCAGAAGATATTCATATTCATGCCGAGTTTACTAGATACATAAAAAAAAAATTCACTGCATAATTTTTCTCGTCGTTCTTATAGAAGGTGGCAATAGCGAGAAGGAAAGGAAAGAGATCCTTATTTATAACGACTAATTTTAATACAAGATACATAACGGTACTTATGTTATGTTTGAATAATATTTTATTACCAGCGGTTACCATACGTTCAAGTGTATCATAATCTTGTCTTTTAGCGTCCATATAAAACCTTATGTGTTTATTATAAAATGTTATTGCTTAACTATGAGAAATAACACAATTCTACATATATCGTAATACTGGTAATACTCGGTATTAGAGATTGTCACTTAGAAATTAAAATCAAAATCATTTATTAGGTACTAGTAACCCGCCCTCGCTTCGCTTCGGGTTCAGGCGTCTTACCCGCGTAGTGCCCGTTCCCGTGGAAATACCGGCATAAAATACATTGGAGAAAGAATTTTTGAAATCGGTTCGGTGGTTAAAGCGTGAAAGCGTAACAAACACACAAATTTACTTTCGCATTTATAATATTAGTAAGGATTATTGCAATAATATATTGCGATAATGATTACAATAAAATATATTCCGTGTGGTGACGGGATAAGAATACAATCCAGCATTCCCTATGTTACCCATGGGTGCCGTAAGTCGACTGAGGGCTTATAATATGCAAGAGAAGTAAAACTCGAAATGAAACTATGCTAACATGTCTGACTAGCGAAGTATCTTATTGTGGAGGAGATTCGAGCCAATCAGTGAGACGTATATGGAATAATGTGCCATCGGCAGGAGATCCGCCAAGAAGGCTTCTTTTAATATTATTTTTTTTATAATCTGTTTAGTAAGCATTAACCCTAATGTGGTGTCCTTCTGACCAAGAGTAATTTTTCTTAAATGTTATGGCTGTGTGGTGATGGAGTCAGAATACAATTCACCACTCCCTATCTTGCCTGTGGATGTCATAAAAGATGACTAAGGGATATAATATGCACATAAGATCTGTGAAAGAGAAGGAATACTTGAAATGAAACCGTGTCCCACAACCAACCACAACCGTATACCACATGTCTCACCAGCATGGTATAGTAGGACAAATTCCCTCCTATTGTGGAGGAGGCCCGAGCCCAACAGTGGGACGTATGTGGGCTACGATGATGATGATGCTATAACTATCCGTGTGGTGAAGGAACAAGAATACAATTCACCAATCCTTCTCTTGCTCACGGATGTCGTAAAAGGCGACTGAGGGATATAATGCGCATATAACATCTATGCAAGAGATGGAAATCTCGAAAAAAAATCTCTACCAAGCTGTATTACCATCATGGTAGTAAGGTCAATATCCCTCTTATTGTGAAGGAGCCCAGCAGTAGGTATATGAGCCGAGGCGATGACAATGTTATGGATGTACCAGACTTCATAAACGCCACCGGATCACGAGTTAACTTCTAAAGCATAAAATACACGTCATCTGTATATTCAATTGATTATTATTTACTAGAATTGATAAAACGCATATAGATAAACTCCGATAACCCGATTATATGAAGTAGTGTATTATGTATCTTGGTTAAGCTCAGTGTAACTGTGACGAGTTTTAAGACATCTTCATCATCAGCATCATTTCAACTCATATATATAGATGCATAGATGTTTTAAGTGTATTATATCCCTTAGTCGTCTTTTACAACATCCACTGCAAAATACGGAATGGTGATTCTCACTCCGTCACCATACGGAAGTTCATCATCATAGCCCATATACATCCCACCGTTGGGCTCAGGGTCTCCTCAATTTTGGGAGAGAATTTGACCTACCCACCTGACTAAACTGACCCACGCTAGGCAGATGTGTTGGTACAGGGTTTAATTTCGAGTTTTCCTTCTCTTGCATCGATTTTACCTGCATATATCCTTTAGCCGTCTTTAACGACACCCACTGACAAGAGAGGGGGTTGGTTAATTGGATTCTTACTCTTAATCACACGGATAGATTCTGGCGTGGCGTTGGTGTTATGATATTGGTACTACTGCTATTGAAATTGCTACTGTCCATATTCTCGGTGGCCTCTCGCGATTTTTACCACTCCCACGGGATCGAAATAAGGGGTCGAAATAAGGTGTATGTTATCACTATATAGTGAATTTATCGGATCGCCTGCGCGAGGAGCGCAGCCTCGATGGGGCGATCCGCCACCGGCGACTGGGACGGCGTAGGCATGAATACCTGCGCCTCATGCCGCCCTAGCCGAGGCCGCGGATGACGTGACCGGGGAATTAGTCCGTCACCCGCCGAGAGGCTGACCGCGTGAGGGGGGACGTCGGTCGATGGGAGGGTACCCCAAATAGAGGGTATTCCGTCGGGCCAACCACTGATGACAAGTAACCCTGCTCCGGTGGTCGGCCCAATGACGAAGGCGACGTGCATCGTGGGTGGGTTGCGGGTGTGCGTGCTTACGCCCGTCTGTCGCCACGGACGGAGTGGTGCGAGGAGCGCGCCGACCGCAACCCACCCCCAAAGAAAAAAAAAACATAGTGAATTTATAAAAGAAAAAAATATTAAGATTTTCCATACAGCCTATGTCAATGAACTATTGTTGATAAATTCTTGCATATTATAAGCCTTATATTAATCATCATAGCAGACTATATACGTCACACTGTTGGGCTCGGACCCCCTCCACAATGGGAGGAAACTTAACCTACTATACCATGCTGGTCAGACATGTTGGTATAGGGTTTCATATCGAGTTTTCTTTATATTGTACAGATGTTACGTGCATATTATATCCCATAGTCGTCTTTTACGACATCCACGGGCAAGATAGAGAGTGGTGAATTGTATTCTTACTCTGTTACCACAAGGAAAATTATATTAATAACTTAAGTATTTATTTTTATTTTCTCATTTTAGATCATGCCATGTTTTAATGTAGGCCTGTAGCAATATATCAGTGAGACCAGCATCTACATATTAATACGTGAAGGAAAAACTTTGCACCCCTTTTTTTTTAAATAAAACTACTTTACGGATTTTAACGCGTTTGTATTTGACTTTTGATTATCCGACGTTTCGAACACTTTGCAGCGTTCATGGTCACGGGTTTTTAAATATAATTAGGTACTATTAATTTTAATTTTAAATAATTACTAACCATAAACAATATAATTTTTTCATATAGAATCATTTTCTTCTTACACTGGCAATAAATTTGTATCAAAATGTGGGTCAATATTTAATAACTAATTTCTATATCGGGTAGATAATTATAAATTTTCTGCAGTAACGATGACTTGTTGGACGTGAGACATCTTAGTCCGCCCGTGACCATGAACGCTGCAAAGTGTTCGAAACGTCGGGCAATCAAAAATCAAATACAAACGCGATAAAACCCGTAAAGCAGTTTTATTTAAAACGTGTAATACTCGCGTAAACATCAGAAATATTTTGTACCCCTTTTTACGAAAATCCCGGCGATAGACCAGTATGAAATTTGTCACAGTGGAAGAATATATTGAGGAGAAGTATATAAAACTAAAATTTGATATAATAATGGATTATAAATACATTAAATTCATTAAAAAACAGTATCACGCACACTACAACGCAATCGATACACACACACACACACACATACATAAACAACTTTTGTTTACGTTTAATAATAATAGACATTTGTATTTGTGTATTATTTATTAGTGAAATACAGATTGCTCAATATATAATTACATATGCATAAATAAAATTAAAAGAAAATTGTGTAGCAAAAAAAATAATTTCAATGTAAAAATGGCTGCATTTCGACCACTCCGCGACCACTAGTTTAATTAAATGTAGTATTTTCATGATATGTATATAGATGTACGAAGCGAGAGACAAGAATTTAAAAAAATAATTACTGTAATAATTATGATGATTTACGGAGTGGTGACGGAGTAAGAATATTTTTACCCGTGGATGTCGTAAAAGACGATTAAGGGATTAAATATCGGGCCGACCATTGACGACAAGTCACCCTGCACCGGTGGTCGGCCCAATGATGAAGGTGACGTGCCATGGGTGGGTTACGGAGCTGCACGTCGCCCCTCTGTCGCCCCTCTGTCGCCCCGGACGGAGCCGGGCGGCGGTGCGCTGGCCGTAGCACACCCAAAAAAAAATGAGATTAAATATGCATGTTACATCTATCTAAGCGAAGGAAAACTCGAAATAATATTCTATACCAACATGTCTGAACAGCGTGGTATAACAGGTCAATATTCCACCTATTGTGAGCTCAAGCCCAGCAGTAGACCGCAGGAGTTATAATAATAATCCTCTATCAGGGGCATGGTAGTGCTCCTGCTAAGTCGAGCAAAAATCGAGCAAAAACGAAAAACTGCCGTAACATACTTTTCTTGAACCAATTCAGGCCATTTTGCGACCCCCCTATAACTTCGTTGTTTAATTTCCTTTAGTATCTATAATGAACAGAAATCGGTAATACAATTTTATAAAATATATATTCTGCGTTCCGTAACAAATAAAAATAATTAGACGCCCATGTTAGTGTGTAATTAGATTTCAAAGGAAGCCATTTCACAAGATCAGATTCTGGCAATGTCTATATGAAATTTCGTTGACTTAAAAAGTCCTTTCTCTTATCCAAATATTACCTATCTTAACTTCCAAGAAAAATGTATTAAGATCTCTCTTCAAATAACATTCGCGATGGAGTCTTGAATCAAGCGTTTTAAATGCTATATTTAGTGTCACTTATATGTATGTACTTCGTTAGTTGTAAATAAAACTATTTACAATTGTGTGTGTAAACTTATTTCGTGTGGTGACGGAGTAAGAATACAATTCACTATCCCCTCTTTTACCCTTGGGCATCGTAAAAGACGACTGAGATATGTAATATGCATATAATATCTATGCAAGAGAAAGAAAACTTGAAACAAAACTTTTGACCGGCGTAGTATATTAGCTAAATTTCCTTCCCATTATGGAGGAGGCCTGAGCCCAACAGTGGGATGTATATGGGCTGAGATGATGACGATGATGACAATTATCTGTGTACTTCACACACATGTACTTTATTTCATTTATTTAGAAGATGGTGTTATTTATTAAAAAGATTTTTAATTAGATTTAAATAGCGTATATCCCTTTAGTCGAAGTTCGGCAACTCTTACTTGGCACCGCACGTGCAGCCACATGAGCAGTGCGGCGTCGTCGCAACGTTCCTACCTTCCACTGCGGCACTTCAACAGGATTGCCTTAACTTATTAGAAATTAGGTATATAGAATCAACGAATGTGCACTCTTCCCTATGCCGTACAAACAAGTGAGCGGCGCCCCGCGCCTTTGTTTGCTTATTTTGGATGAAATGGGGGGTAGGGGAGTCTAGATGATGATTACGTCATCGGTAGTTATTTACTTTTTTACACGAATGGCAACCCTCACATTGTCTATGCTTGAAAACGAAACGCATTTTCGGGGATTCCCGCAAATAATGCATACGTTTAGGCACTCGCTTTAGAACCGATTAAGGAAATTACCGCGCGCTATTCACTTATCTAAATTTCGCACCACTCCGTCCGGGGCGACAGAGGGGTGTAAGCACGCACACCCGCAACCCACCCGGACACCACGTCGCCTTCGTCGTTGGACCGACCACCGGAACAGGGTTATTTGTCATCAGTGGTCGGTCCGACGGAATACCCCCTAGTGGGGTACCCGCCCATCGACCGATGTCCCCCCTCGGGGAGGACGTCGATCTTTCCTCACGCGGTCGGCCTCTCGGCGGGTGACGGACTAATTCCCCGGTTCGTTTGGATACTATTGCGAGTAGACGTATTGTAAGCATAGCAAAGCAAGTTAACATTTGTGTTACCGTTGATTCCAATAGCCAAAGTTTGTATCAGTAAAATCTAATATCTATCCTTTTTTTTTTTAAATCTACTTTCTTATTTTTAAAATTATAATTATAACATTATAATATAAAAGAAAAATACATTTATAATTGAAAAATGTTTACGTAAGCATGGGGAGAGGGGGTAAGAGCTTTGCTTACTTTTGCTGACAAGGGGGATGTGGGGGGTAAATAATTGTAATAAATCTGCTTACGTAATATTTGAACGGCCCCTATTCCTTATTCGTCTTTTACGACGCCCACGGGCAGGAGAGAGGGTGGTGAATTGAATTCTTACTCCCTCACTACACGAATAGTCATAGTCATCCTACCCTTATCACAATTACTTGGAATCTACGTAATTTATAATTCTCATACATATTGCAAAAGTTATAAGCCCAGCCGCCTGTCTGATATCAACCTTCTTGGGCAATGTAATTATTGACCAGACGGTAACAGATGGCCTTGCCCCAACGTAGAACTGTTAGGCTTTTTAATACACACGAGTATTGTAAGAGTTGGTAGTATTCGCAGTCACTACCACACAACACTTTATGCTAGAGCTTTACCTATGCGTCTGATGCCGCCCTAGTAGAGGTTACGGGTGACCGGACCAGGGATTTAGTCCGTCATCGCGGTGAGGCGGACCTCGCGATGGCGACCGACGTCGCGGTAAAGGGCCGACAACGGAAGAGGGTACCCCCTCAGAGTATTCCGTCGGGCCGACCACTGAAGTCAAAGAACTCTGCACCGGTGGTTGGGCCAACGACGAAGGCGATGAGCTATCGGATGAGCTCTCCCAAAAAAAAAAAAACAAAAAGAAGAGCTTTACGTAATTAAATGAAGTAATTTCTTTAGTTGATAGTTTTTTTATTGCTGTTGTTGACATACGAGAAAACAGCACATCTGATGGTAAGTGATACTGCCGCTCATGGCCCCTTTGAGTAGAGTTCTCAATGTGCCGGTTACTTCTTGACTTACCTCATTATTATTTCAAACAATAATTATTCATGATCGTGGATATAAAGTCTTTCATTCGAATAGATTGTTAGCTTAACAATATAAATATAACGAAGACTTGTACAATTTTCTTTATAATTTAAAGTATAATATTCCACTTCTTTATACGGAGTAGCTTATATATAATAACAGTCTGAACCTGATAATACAACCACTGTTACATAATATTCATTACAATTCAGCACTTTCTCTGTGTTGTTCATATATAAAATACAAAAAATGTTTCTATGTCGTATATGAACTTTGAAGCTGAAGGTTTTATTCATCATCACCATTTCAGCTTTACATCCCAGTGCTGGGCTCGAGCCTCTTCCATGATAGTAAGGAAATTGACTATAATGTTTTATTTCGAGTTTCCCTTATTTTGCATAAATGTTGTGTGCATTTTCAATCCTTTATTATCATTATCCCTCTTTTATGACACTGATGAGCAAGAAAGGGGGTGACGAGTTGTATTCTTATTCTGTCTCCACCCGGAAAAGAAGAAAAAAATAGCTATTTAGTAATATTAGGTAAAACCCGTTTTAATACAAAGGACCACAAAAACAATATATCCTTTTTTATTTTGGGACTAATCTCATCACACATTCCCACCACTGTAACTCCTGTAAGGCAGGATCCACAATGGTCTCCGTATAAGACTGAGGTTTGACCCTCAGGAAATCCCGGTAAACGCTTTTAATTGTCTTGGGATCCGCAACAAATTTAATTAGAAAAGAAAAACAGAAGGAGTTTGAAAGATTCTACTTCCCTCCTATGCAAAGCGGGAGACATGAAGCAGAGTTGGTTAATAAGCCAGTAAATAAGAATTTGTACAACTACGTGAAACGCAGCGGTAGAGCACCATGGATTGGACAGAGCTTAATGGACCTATTTGTAAATATATCCTTATTAATATTATAATTACGAAAGTAAGTTTATTTGTTCACCAATGGAAAGCTATAACATCAGGGACTAACAGAGGCTATATTTTATCCTGGTATTCCCACGGGAACTACGCGGGTAAGGCGACTGTAACAGGAGCGAACCGAGGGCGGGTTGCTAGCTCCTAATACATTGCTTTTTTTATGTGTCAACTATTCTTGTGTCATAATAAGAATTATTCTGCGTAATAATGAAACCAAATCCACAGGAAAGTTTGCTATTTAAACCACTATGTCATTGATAAAATTGTTGCATTTCACTAGGAAAATAATCACTGATGTATAAGTAATAAGAATCAAAATACCATCTATACATTTCGCGTAATTTGAAATCAATCGACTGGATCGTTGCTCTGACAACAACGATTTATTACTTTTTTATTACAGTGACAAGTGTTGGTAAGTTGTTTGTTTTCATTGAGAGGTTTCGTTTATGTGATCAGCTTGGATTTATTGGATATAAATGCATAAATTACTGCCAAATTAATGTTACGTGCAACGTTGAACAGAGTTTAAACGTTTTATTCATACTCCACAAGGTTTTAATATGCGACTACGGAAACGAAAGCTAAAGGATTTGAATCCAAAGTCAATCTTCCAACTTTCGTTTGCAAATTTTTTACTTTTTAAATTATTGATAATATGTTCCGTGTGATGACGGAGTAAGAATACAATTCATCACCCCCTTGCCTGCTAGTGGGTGTCGTAAAAGACGATTAAAGGATTGTAATATGCAGATAACGTCTATGTAAGAGAAGGAATACTCGAAATAAAACTCTATATCAATCCACCTGACTAGCGTGGTATAGTAGGTTAATTTCCCTGTCATTATGGAGGAAGCTCGATCCTAGCAGTGATTTTTGATTTAGGCAAAAAAAAAAAACATTTGTAATGTGAAAGAGATACTATAATAAGGAGGGTAGAGGAAGAATACTAGAGCCTACATCCATGGAAAATTAGTTACAATTGCTTCATTATTAAGCTTCTGTGGCGTTTACCTGTATCAACCACTTCAAAATCTGGTATATTGTTCAAATAATCATCGTTATAGGAAATGTATTAAGGCACCGCCTATCACAAATGTTTTATAGATCATTTCAATTTCACCATTCATCATCATATGAGCCTATCGCCGTCCACTGCTGAACGTGGCCCTCCCTCATGTTGAGCCACAGAGTGCGATCCTGTGGCGCCTGCATCCAGCGACGTCCAGCAACTTTCACCAGATCGTCGGTCCATTTAATGGGAGGGGAAATTTCAGAGGTTTCTGGTCACGGCTGTCAAGGAATCGGTACTAGTGGTCGGCCCAATGGCGATGGGGAGGGAAATATGGTAGGTTATGGGGTCGCACGCCGTCCATCCGTAGCCGCGGGTGGATTAGGCGGGGTGTATCCAGACCTAGCCTTAGCCTACCAAAAAAAGGATGCCGTCTTTAAAAGTAAAATGACTTCTAATGAAGACTAAGGGATATACAGCTAACATCTACTCACAACTTAATCATTCTTACCGCTAGAAGAATTTTATTACTATAGTAAACTTAGTATTAAAAGGTTTTACATAAACTTCTTCAATCTTTAACAACAAGCAAATGTTAATTTTGAAAAATAAAAAATAAAAATGGTTGCAAAGTCATTGTTTGTTAATCATTCAAGCTTTGAAATGTTTTACTACAATAATGCTTTTTGGTAGCGATTTTCGTAGACAGCGCTTTGGCTGTACCCCTAGCATTGGCTGAGGTCATTTACCATGAGGTTTTTTTTGGGTTAAGCTTTGGTCAGCGCACCCACTGTCTGGCTCCATATGGTTCGCGTGACCCCATAACCCATCGTAGCTCCTCTTCTACGTCGTTGGGTCGACTAGCGGTACCGAGTTCCTTGTCCTCCTTGGTCGGCCCGACGGAATACCCTGTGTGGTACCCTCTCCTTCCCAAAAATGTCCAAAAGTGACAATGGATAGTCTGTTGAATGATTTAATATGATAACTATAACTTATAAAAATTATTTACATTCATTTTTATAAGCAACTAGCTGACCCAATAAATGTTGCTTTGTTCAAATGTATAAAAAAAGTAAAAGGAAATCTTCTTGAAATCAGTCGCAGCGTCATCTAACGGTTCCAATTATTAATCTAAACTATTCTCATATCCATCTGAACAACCAAAATAAAAAGCATCGAAATCCGTCCAGGTGTTTAGGAGGAGTTCATTTATAAAAACACGAACGGAATATAAATAACGTCATTTGAATATAAAGATTTGTGATTGATTGTTGATTGTGATCCAGGTCTGATGATGGAGTAGGCAAGAAAAAAGAATGTTCAATGAAATTAATTGATTTTTTTTCTTGGTGCTTCCTCGGGGCCCCTAGGCAGTTGCCTAATCCACTTTATGGATAATCCGACCCTATTGGCAGGTGAGTTGGCGATTGCAGTGAGTTGTTATAAGTATCCCAGGAGAGAGTTTAGTTTTAAATATTGAGAATCAAAATAATAGTAGGTATATTTATAAACGTAGATAAAATTACATTTATAATTAAAGGTCAGATCAAAAATAAATAAACGTATAAGTTTGGCGATGGCCCAAAATAAAAGATTATAGATTGTTTTTGTGTTTTCATTAACAACATCAAAATTTTCTCGGTTTTTGTTATATTTATTTTCTTCCTTTAAAAGGAAATATGTCACTAAGAAATGAAAGCTTATATTACGTAGTCTTTCACAAATTTCTAATTAACAGACATAAATTACAACTAAACTTGGAACAATCACGTGTTGATCGAATATAAAAATTAAGGAAGAAAAATTATATTGAAGTCCCCTTTTGAAACCATTTTTCAATGCGGACATTCGGGGACCGGGCACTCTTACTGAGCTAAGCGTGTGTAATATTAGTGTTACACGAGAGCGTTATAATATATAATATACTAGTTGAACCAACATATGTTGTTCTGTTCAAATCTAAAAAAAAAAAAAAAAAACTGTGAAAGGAATTCTCCTTGAAACCGATCGCAGCGCCACCTACCGGTTCCAATCATATCTAAGCCATTCTCATATCCATCGGAGCAGCCACAAAAGAAAACATCAAAATCGGTCCAGCCGTTTAGAAGGAGTTCAATCACAAACACACGAACAGAAGATTTATTTATGTATATAAAGTTAGATCATCATTATCCTCTTCCTTCTCTTATCCCCATTAATAGGGATCAACGCAATACGTACCTACTCATCTTCCATCGTTGATATTGTAAAAGTTATTGGCAGTTATTTTTATGGCCGACCACCTGCCTGACAATAGGCTCAATTGGTAACGTAGCAATTGCTAACTAGACGGCATCAGATATCTATATAAATATTTAAATATCGACGTTAAATATTGACGTTTTTTTTTCACTAAGTATTTGTGTGCATAGAATACTTTAAAGCCTATTTGCCGCACTTTATACTGTAAAACTTCGCTTCCCTAGGCCATTTGTAGATGCCGTTGTTGTCTTTTTATTGTAAACTAGCAACCCGCCCTTGCTTTGCTTTGTATCACTTTTCCATCGTTACTGGACCAAGCATTGGTATCGACTCCTTGACTTTGGTGGTCTGACCGGCGGATTACCCTTTTGAGTACTGTCCCCGTAGAAAACACTGTTGTCTGTTACAAGAGCGTCGTCCTCACGCGGTATATAATTCACCCCTTTCCCTTTCTTTTTCATACGATTTCAATGTAAGCGGGCAACATGCAAAAGAAGGAAGACTAGACATAAAGCCTTTTTTTCCGCATGGAAAAATGCAGTCTTTAGACATATCCACCTCTGATAGATAGAATATGCCGGGTTCAGGGTCGATTTAGTATTAGTACCACCACCACCTAAAAACCACACGCTGTTTCCGTCTTTCAGTTATGCCGAAGTCATGGGACCGTTTTCATACGTACCACAACTCCGTCGGCCTAAAACTCAGCAACTTGAATGATCAGCGTGGTATATTACATTAACTTTTCTATTAGTGGAAGACGCTTGAATCCAACCGTCGGCAGTATATATATTGGCTGAAATGATGATGATGATAATTCGGTGGTGAAACAATCTATATCTGAGAGTCTGGTTCACCCGTGATGCTGTAAAGTGTTCAAATCATCGGGCAAGCAAAATCAAATGAAAATGCGATAAAATGCGTAAATTAGTTTTATTTAAAAAGTGTAATTTACGCGAGGTAAACATCAGAAATCATTATGAAAATTCTAGCTTCATATAGAATTTTAATTTCAACGAAGCAGTAGATGAGAATAGGTAGCTTGAGTTAAAAAATGTAGGTTTTTGGCGTTGTAAATAAAATAGTAACATTTCGGGTACTAAAATTCAGAAGCCTTCAAAGCGCTGTTTAAAGTTTAAATTTAGTTTGAACTATCCTATAAAACTTTGCGAGCTTTTTAGGAGTTTTAATTTGGGTAAAGTTTTAAAAATATCTCACAAAAAGTTATCTCTAACTCGCAGCATAAAAACACTATTTTAAAAGCTTTTGAAAGCTCATTAATCAATGCTACTATTTGTTTTGGATTGAAAGGTGTTTTAAAGGTCTCTTAATTGGCGTTAATTTTTATCTTTATTAAAAATGAGAGCACTCTGCTAAAGAATAAATTGTACCCTAATAATTGCCGCCGAGAGGCCGACCGCGTGAGGAAACAGTGACGTCCTCCCCGAGGGGGGGACGTCGGTCTATGGGAGGGTACCCCAAGTAGGGGGTATTTCGTCAGGCCGACCACTGATGTCAAGTAACCCTGCTCCGGTGGTCGGCCCAACGACGAAGGTGACGTGGTTTTTGGGTGGGTTGCAGGAGTTGCGTGCTTAAGCCCCTCTGTCGCCCCGGACGGAGTAGTGCGGAGGCGCGCCGACCGCAACCCACCCACAAAAAAAAATCTTAATAATTGCGGAGAAATTTACAAATATAATAACGAAAACAATTATCTGAATAAAACTATTTTTATGGCTTTTAGCGTGTTTATATTTCATTTCTAATTGCCAGACATTTCGAACTCTATACAGCGTTCGTGGAGTATCTAAAGTAAATGTGTAAGTGTCTAAAGTCTCACGTGCAACAAGTCATGATTATTACAGATATTTATATTCGCTGCAGTATTAGTTGTTATATATTGAGCCATATTTCGATGCATGTTCTTTGCTAGTACAAAAATAAAGTGATTCTATTTAAAAAAAATCCTTTGGGTGACGGAGAAAGAATGCAATTCACAACCCTTTCTCTTGCCTGTAGGTATCGGGTGAAAGGTGACTAAGAGATTAATTATGCTTATAAATTCTAAGAGAAAAACTCGAAATTAAACCCTATACCAATGCGTCTGACCTGTGTAGTATAGTAAGTCAATTTCCCTCCTATTGTGGAGGAGGCTCGAGCCTTACAGTGGACTGAATGGTGACGATTTAAAAATATATAATTTCAATAGCTTTATTTCACCAGAATTCAATATGGAAACAAATATCAGCCAGATTCAGAATAATGGTTTCAAAATCGCACTATCTTACGGAACTATCTTACTGAATATCTCGAGCTTTTTATTCACGATACTCGGTATTGCAGGTTATTACTTAGACTACCATGGCTATCTGTGCACTTAGATATATATATACGAGGTGAGTTCAAAAAGTAAGGTGACTTTTCAAATTTCGCGGGCAACATACTTTCGATTATCGATTTTTTTGTTTTGTTATGTTGGTACACTCTTTCCGAACATCTGTACCAAGTTTCAAGTGTATAGCATTTTTTATTTGGTTGTGAGAGGCGTAAAGGTTATAAGTGTTTTGCGTGCTCGGCGATTTCTTGCTATCGAAAAATATGGATCAAAGGATTTGCATCAAATTTTGTGTAAAAAATAAAATAAAGTGCTCCGAAATACTTGAAATATTGACAGTGGCATACGGTGAAACTGTTCTGAGTAAAAAAAATGTTTACAAGTGGTACAAACTCTTCCAAGATGGCCGGGAAGATGCCAATGACGAGCCTCGCTCTGGATGCCCAAGCACGTCAACAACTGATGAAAACGTTCAAGCAGTGAAGAAAATTGTTTTGGAAAATCGTCGAATCACTATCACAGAAGTTGCAGAGGATGTTGGTATATCGCTTGGCTCGTGCCATGAAATTTTTTCTAACGTTTTGGGCATGAGACATGTGTCAGCGAAGTTTGTTCCGAAATTGCTAAATTTTGACCAAAAGAACCGTCGCATGAGCATCGCTCAAGAACTGTTGAATGACGTCAACGACGACCCAGATTTACTCAAAAGGGTCATAACTGGTGACGAATCATGGGTTATGATATCGAAACCAAAGTTCAATCGTCCCAATGGAAGAGCCCAGATGAGCCAAGACCGAAAAAAGCACGCCAAGTTCGATAAAATGTCAAAGTTTTGCTCACTGTTTTCTTCGATTACCATGGCGTAGTGCATCAGGAGTTCTTATATGGTCGTACAGTCAATAAACAGTGTTATCTTGAAGTTATGCGCCGTTTGCGAGAAGCAATACGAAGAAAACGTCCAGAATTTTGGAAAAACAATTCATGGCTTTTGCATCACGATAATGCCCCTGCTCACTCATCTTTGCTTGTGAGAGATTTTTTGGCCAAAAACAACACCACAATCATGCCTCAGCCACCATATTCACCGGATTTGGCCCCAGGTGACTTTTTCTTGTTCCCAAAACTAAAGAGACCTATGAAAGGACGGAGATTTGCAACGATTGAAGAGATAAAGACTGCATCGCTGGAAGAGCTCAAGGCTATACCGAAAAGTGCTTATGAGAAGTGCTTTGAGGATTGGAAAAACCGTTGGCATAAGTGTATTGTATCTGAGGGGGATTACTTTGAAGGGGACAACATAAATATTGATAAATAAATAAATATTTTTTCTTGAAAATACAAAGTCACCTTACTTTTTGTAAACACCTCGTATAGTCATACGGATTCGGCTGAAATTTGACTTCAGAGGTATTAGACCAGATCAATAATTTAATCAACAGTACATGTAGTAATATGTTATATACTCAGATCTCCGTATGAAGGCATATTGTAAATATAGCGGTAACCACTACTTCTTTTTCTGTGGATATCGATATAATAATCGTTTTGTTTAGTGCCTTTTGATAGCCAAGATGAGTAAGCAGTCTACCTGATTATAAGATTAGGGGCCATGGCCAGATAACGTTTGTTTTTCTTGACGAAAATAACACCCTGTACTAAGGAAATAGTCCTTGTAACGCGTGGAACTTTGCGTACATGCAATTAATTGGCACGAATTAGATTCGGACTCTTTTTTTTCTTGTCGTAGCGGAGTAAGAATATAATCCACCACCTCTCTTGCTCGTAGATGTGTAAAATACGACTAAGGGATTATAAATATGAATATAATATCCCTGTAAGAGAAGGAAAGCTCGATATAAAACCCTATACCAACATATCTGACTGGTATAGTATATTATGTACGTCATACCATAATACCGCAATGGTATATTAGTAGTAACAGGTATGGTACGTGAATTTCCCTCCTATTGAGGAGGTGGCTCGACCCAAACAGTGAGACGTATGTATACGAGCTGAGGCTTGCCGTGTGGGAGGGGGAGCGCCGTGAACTCGTCGCGATACTGGGACGCAGTCGCCGCCTTCTGTGAGGCCGTAATCTCACGGAAGGAGGCGGCGGAACGTGTGCGAGTAGAGCTCTTATTCGGCGACACGTTCCGTCGCCGGCGACTCGGGCGGCGCAGGCGCGAGTATCTGCACCTAATGCCGCCCTTTTTCTTTTTTTTTGGGGTGGGCTGCGGTCGGCGCGCTCCTCGCACCACTCCGTCCGGGGCGACAGAGGGGCGTAAGCACGCAACACCCGCAACCCACCCGAAAACCACGTCGCCTTCGTCGTTGGGCCTACCACCGGAGCAGGGTTACTTGACATCAGTGGTCGGCCCGACGGAATACCCCCTATTGGGGTACCCTCCCATCGACCGACGTCCCCCCCATGGGGGAGGACGTCGGTCTTTCCTCACGCGGTCAGCCTCTCGGCGGGTGACGGACTAATCCCCGGTCACGTCACCCGCGGCCTCGGCTAGGGCGGCATGAGGCGCAGGCAGTTGCGCTTACGCCGCCCCAGTCGCCGGCGGCGGATCTCCTCATCGAGGCTGCGCTCCTTGCGCAGGCAATCCGCCGCAGATCACTGTCTCGCAGAAGGCTGCGACCGCGTCCCAATTCCCGACGCTGTCGACCATCGCCCTAGCGATAGCCGGCAGCGTCAGGTCTGCACCGATGATTGCGACGAGTTCACAGCGCTGCACTGCCCAAGCCGCGCAGACCTCGAGCGTATGGCGCGCTGTGTCCTCGTCGCAATTGCAGTGGTGGCAGGACGGTGTACTCTCCCTCCTAACGACCTTGTGCAGGTATTTGGCGAAGCACCCATGCCTGCGCTTACCATAGCCCACCCATAAAAAAAAAATGAGCTGAGGCGACGATATTAGGACTCGAAAACTCAAGCAGCAATTTGTGAATCGCACATATTATTATCTTGCGTGAAAATGGAACCTATGAAATTTGTTACACTAGATCAGTAGCTACTAATAAATATCAACTGTGACCTCAGTTATTATTGCAAGGTAACTCCAAATAAAACCCTATATCAAACTATCTAACCGTTGTAGCATATTAAGTTAATTTTATTTCTATTATGGCAAAGGTACTTGGAAGATTATGGAATAAAAGGAAAAGGTGATAAATAACAGTATGGTTATTTTTAATTCCTTTTTTATTTTAGCAATAAGTATTATGTGGTCCCTAAATGTAGACCTCCTAACCAATTTCAAAGTCGCTGAGCGTGCTATGGAGCGAGTTATGCTCGAGATTTCTCTGAAAGATAAAATCCGAAATACGGAAATCCGCAGAAGAACGGGTGTAACCGACATAGCACGAAGAATTAGCACGCTGAAGTGCCAATGGGCAGGCCGACGAACCAACAACCGTTGGGGAGGAAAGGTTGTCGAGTGGCGATCACGTATCTGTCAACGCAATGTAGAACGTCCCCCCACTAGGTGGACCGACGACCTGATGAAATTTGCTACGCGCCGTTGGATGCAGGCAGCACAGGACCACAGTTTGTAGCGTAACATGATGACGGCCTACGTCCAGCAGTGGACGGCGATAAGCTGAAATGATGATGATATGTGGCGACAGAATAAGAATACAATTGTAACCACTCTTACGTATAATTGAATAACATTTTTGATGGTAAACTCGGCAAGAGCTATATCCTGGGAAACGCATAATACCTTACTACGTTTGCCAAACCTTCTGGCAAGTATAGTGATAATGACATTTTACCTTCTTTTGTGAAACCTATCTTTAGCAATGAACAAGAACTAAGTGATGTTGGCGATTAGTATTACGTATAAACGTGAATCAAAATTCATAATTAAAACTGTAGTAAATAAAACTACTTTTACGGATTATATCGCGTTTGTATTTGATTTATGATTGCCCGACGTTTCGACCACTTTGCAGCATTCATGGTCACATGCAAAGTGTTCGAAACGTCGGGCAATCATAAATCAAATACAAACGCGATATATTCCGTAAAAGTAGTTTTATTTAAAGTGTGTAGTGCTCGCGTAAACATCAAATATCATTAAAGCTGTAGTGATTTGATATTTTTTTTGTCCTTCTGTTAACCTATTAATGTCGACTGTGAGAAATAAATCTCATCCAGACAAGAAAGAAAGTATTAATATCGGCAACATCATCAACATCATCATAGCTCATATACGTCCTACTACTGGGCTCGAGTCTCTTCCATAATAAAAGGGAAATTGCCCTACTCTACCACGCTGGTTAGACGTGTTGTTATTGGGTTTTATTTCGAGTTTTCTTTCTCTCGTATAGATGTTAAATGTTTATCCCTTAGTCAACTTTTACGACACCCACGAGCAGGAAAGGGGGTGGTGAATTGTATTGTTACTCCGTCACCACAAGGCAAATTAATTAAAGGTCTAGTGGTTTGTTAGAAACTTTTTGTAAGTCTGTCAGCCTACCAATGTCTACAGTTATAAATAAGCCCCACCGAGAAAACGAATATAATATTCCTGATATCGGCATTTTCTGTGTGGTGATGGAGTAAGAAAACAATTCACCACTCCCAATCTTGCCCGTGGATGTCGTAAAAGACGACTAAGGGATATAATACGCATATAAGATCTGTGCAAGAGAAAGGAAACTCAAAATGAAACCCTATAGCAACTTATCTGACCAGCGTGGTATAGTAGGTCAAATTCCCTCCCATTGTGGAGGAGGCCCGAGCCCAATAATGGGACGTATAATGAATATCTGCATAACAAAATTAAAACTGGATATAACCCGTGATAATTCATAATTTTATGTAAACTATCATTTCATTTTCAATACTTGTTGTAATTTTCCACTGATATTGCAATCAGCGATACATGATAAGAACATCTTGGACACATTTATCTATCAATTGTATCTTATAGTTTATTATCTTACCTGTTTATCGTTACATCGCTATTTTTATACAGATCAAACTGCGATAGAAATGTTGAGTCAATAGTAATACGTAATATTTGTATCTATGATGAAGCAAGAATACGATTCACCTTCTATTTATTTTGAGACAGGATATGGTTCAGTCATTGTTCAAACCATCCGAGACGGAAATCACATGGTCACTTCAATATCTGCAGTATTATTTCTCTTTTTTATTATTTACTAGCAACCCGCCCTCGCTTCGCTTCGGTTTTAGTCGTTTTATCCGTGTAGTTCCCGTTACCGTGGGAATACCGGGATAAAATATAACCTAGTTTATGCCCTGATATTATAGCTTTCCATTGGTCAAAGAATTTTTGAAATCGGTCCAGCCGTTTTGAAGATTACCCGGAACAAACAGACAGACAGACATATAGACAGACAAAAATTTTTTAATTGCTATTTTAGGCATAGGTGTCGTGCAAATAACCATGTGAGCATGAAAAAAGCCATTAAAGCCATTTTGTCATTACAAACAGACACTCCAATTTTATTTATTGGTATAAACTAGCAACCCGCCCTCGCTTCGCTTCGGTTTTAGTAGTTTTACCCGCGTAGTTCCCGGTACCGTGGGAATAGCGGGATAAAATATAACCTAGTTTATGCCCTGATATTATAGCTTTCCATTGGTGAAAGAATTTTTGAAATCGGTCCAGCTGTTTTGAAGATTACCCGGAACAAACAGACAGACAGACAAAACATTTTTAATCTGTATTTTAGGCATAGGTGTCGTGCAAATAACCGTGTGAGCATGAAAAAAGCCTATTATTTTGACATTACAAACAGACACTCCAATTTTATTTATTGGTATAGATTGATTACGGTGACAAACAAGCAAACAGTACTCCTGATGGTAAGTGTTGCTGCCGCTCATGGACCTTTGCAAGGCCGCTGCCTACCGTGAAGAAACTGAAGGTAGCGTGCAATGAGGTTCGGTGATACTAAAGGCATCAGTAAAACCCACTACATGCAAACATCCTTAGAACGTTGGGTTTCTGACTCTCTCGCTCACAGAACGAAGCGCAGTAACAAATTGCTACTATTCGGATGTCGATTTTCTGTGAGAGTGTGGTACTACCCCGGACGGACCGGCCCGCGGCTGTAGACAGATAAGTGTCCACAGTGTGGTCCTTCCACTTTCTTTTTTTAAAGATAACATACTGTATTAAGGCAATAATCTTTGTATTGCTGGAGACTTTACAATCAATGGTACACCTCCTTCGTATATTCAAGTATTCTTCAATCCTCACGTAGATACATTCTTTTATTAGCGATTCACGAATGATTGTTCTCAGTTTAAGAGTCACATGGATGCGTTAATTATGTTTGCAAAGCATCTCCCACCCCCGCGACTCAAGTATTTATCCCCTTATTGGAATGTGTGGTTTTTATATACACTCTTACTCTCTTGATATACTTCTACCTACTTCTTACTATTAGACACAAATCTGCCGCAAAATGAGGTAGAATATTACCATAGTGTAAAAACTTCTTAAATTAGGGTTTTGTTTCGAGTCTTCCATATCTTGTAGTGTTATTTGTTTTTGTGTTCTAGACGTCTTCTAGCCGACGAAAAAGACGGGAACGTTCTCACGTGTTATGTAACACATGTATCTATTTAATATTCTTCCTTCATCCCTCATTATAGTTCATACAGTCCTCTGTTAGATTCGAGCCTCTTCCAAATACGAGAGAAATTGACTTACTATATACCACGTTGGGCAGGCGTATTAGCAGAGAATTTTATTTAGTGTTTTCCTTCTCTTTGCCTGTGCAATGTTATCTGTATATCATATTCGTTAACTGTCTTTTCGACACCCATGGGTAATATATGGAGTGGTGAATTGTATTCTTATTTCGTCACCACACGGTCACTCATCATTATCATTTTCCTGCCCTCATCCCACGCTAAGAGGGGTCGGCACAACATGTTTTTACCTTCCATAGCCTCCTATCAGCCGTCATATGTGCACTCACTGCTTCCATACGCATATCTTCATTCACGCAGTCCATCCATCTCTTTTTGGGTCTCCCACGCTTCTTTCGTCCATCCACAATCATATCAACCCTCCTTGTCACATGCCTTTCATCCCTCCTCATCACATGTCCATACCATGACAATCTAGCGCTCCTAATCTTCTCTATCACTGGTGCCACTTTTAGACTTCCCTTAATATACTCATTTCTTACTTTATCTAACCTTGTAATCCCACACATCCATCTTAGCATTCGCATCCCTGTAGCATGCACTCTTCTCTCATCCGTCTTTTTCAATGCCCAACATTCAGATCCATACATAGCAACAGGTCTGATGACGGTCACTATCTAATATAATACCTCCTATATAACAATCATGATGATAATTAATTTCTTTTACTGAATTTCAATATAATCATAACTAAGTGACAGACTAAGTGATTTGTGGATCGAAGAATGAATGTTAAATGCTCTTTCAACTATTCACTACACTCTCGAAAGTCTTCTGTCTATCTGCCTGGGGTAGTACCACACTCTCTCACAAAAAATCGACGTATGAATAGTAGCAATTTGTCACTGAACTTCGTGCGGTGAGCGAGAGAGCCGGAGGTCCAAATTTCTGAGTATGTTTGCGTGTTATGGATTTTGGTGATGCTTTTAGTATCATCGAACCTTATTGCTTGTATTCACATTCCCTTTACTTTCTTCCAGTAAAGATCCATGAGCGGCAGTATCGCTTACCTGATGGTAAACGTTGCAAACTTTGTGATTATAAACAGTTATAAAAATACTGCATTGAATGATACATCCTTCTGATTCTACAATAGTAAAATAATATCAATTAAAATTAAATATAATTTAAGAACAATATTAGAAAATATTTATATTAAAAACTTAATTAGAATAACAGTTAAATTCACAAAACACACATTTGGATAGATTGGAGTCGCTGGAGCAGCGGAGAGACTTTGGGTCACTCTGTGTACTCTACCGACTCTTTCATGGAGAGTGCTCCGAGGAACTGTTTGACTTGGTACCACCGTCACCATTCTATCAACGTACCACTCGACATCGTAGCAGGTTTCATCCATTTCACCTGGAAACGTTATGGTCTTCAACTGTACGTTTCCAGCGGTCATTTCTCCCACGTACGTTTAAGCTCTGGAATGAACTACCTGCTGCTGTGTTTCCCGAGCGCTATGACATGTCCTTCTTTAAACGAGGTTTAAGAAGAGTATTTTCTTCACGGTAGGCAACGGCCTGGCTGTGCCCCTGGTATTGCCAAGGTCCATGTGCGGCAGGGCAGTATCACTAACCATCAGGTGTGCTGCTTGTTCATTTGCCACCGTTGGCAATAAAAAAAAACTTTTTATTGTATCTCGACCAAACTATCCGGGGCCGGTAGGCCTAACATATAATCTGCCCTTATACCCACACAGTCAATTAATCGTGCTGGTAGCCCCTGGTAACAACCACTTTGATACCATACTTTCAGGTATCAACTAATAAAAAATATCTCACTTAATAAAGCAAATACACTCGGAAAATTGGGCTGCCAGCTCCCTCGCTCACCGACCGAGGTGGACTAACAAATTGCCACTATTTAGATGTCAATTTTCTACGAGAGTTTGGTTAGTATCACACTAAATACGCTACCCCGGACAGACGACTGTCGACAGTGTAATTCTACCTCATAATAATTATAAAATATTATAGAAACAAAGAGATATATCTCTTTTAACGGCATTTTATTACCACAATATAAACGATTTTACATAAAACTGAATAACATTTATCTTCTGTATTCGTTCTTGCAAACAAAACACATCATTACGTGATTTATAACATGGAATGAAATAAAATTTTACATTTCTAGTAATACCTAGATACATTCGGTATCCATAAATTATGTTATTTCAATCCATTCTCCAGAGACTAGGTATGAAGTAATCTATCAAGCAAATATATTTTGTGTCTATAAATTACATTTAATATGCTATACGTCTATAAAAGAATATCAGTGTCTTTCATATTGCTCATATGATGAGAAAATTTAAATCATTTCGCAGTTATTTGGTTCGTAAGTTGGCTTGAAATAAATACAATAGCTGTTTTTTTGTATGACTATAGATATTAGCCGCAGATGGCTATGACAAATTTACCCGGATGGGTGAGCGGCTCAGGGCTCTCAACTCGATAAAGTTTAATAAATAGTTTAAAAAACTAAACAACAAACTTCTTTCATTCATCATCAAAATCGCAATAAAATCGGTCCATCCGTTTGAAAGCTACGATGTCACAGACAGACAGACATTGACATCAACCTTATAACAGTCCTCTTTTTGTGTCGGAGGTTAAAAACCACATATGATGCGAGCCACTACCAGCAACATCCCATGAGAGATAGCGCAGCAACGCCCCCACATATAGGCAGTCCAACTTGCTCGATATTACATTCAGGATAATGTTGGCTGCTCTATGCCCTGCGAACTAGGAATGCACACCGCTTATTCATTGTTGAATAAAAATAATCAACATGCGCATCCGCGAACATCCCTGATGCGCTACAGTAGCGCGGCAGCATCACCAGCACCCTTAATGAATTATTATATGCCATAATGATTTCTAATGTTTATGCGAGTATTATACATCCTTATTAATATTATAAATGCGAAAGTAAGTTTGTTTGTTTGTTACGCTTTCACGTTAAAACCACTGAACCGATTTCAAAAATTCTTTCTCCATTGGAAAGCTATAATGTCAGGGAGTAACATAATCTATATTTTATCCCGATATTCCTTCGGGAACGGGAACTATGCGGAAAAGGTCACTGAAACCGACGCGAAGCGAGGGCGGGTTGCTAGTCCATACTAATATTATAAATGCGAAAGTAAGGATGTTTGTTTGTTTGTAACGCTTTCACACTTAAACCACTAAACCAATTTCAAAAATTCTTTCACCAATGAAAAGCTATAATATCAGGGCGTAACATAGGCTATATTTTATCCCGGTATTCCCACAGGAACGGGAACTACGCCGCGGGTAAAACGACTGAAACCGAAGCGAAGCGAGGGCGGGTTGCTAGTTGTAAATAAAACTACGGATTTTATCGCGTTTGTTTTTGATTGCCCGACGTTTTTAATACTTTAGCGTTTATGGTCACGGACGGACTAAGTCTGACATCCAACAAGTCATCGTTATTACAAATTTTTATAATTATTTACCCGCTATAGAAATTTGTTATTAAATTGTGACCCCATTTTCTACAAATTCATTGTCAGTACAGTATTGTAGCGAGCAGATAATTATAAATATCTGTAATAACGATGACTTGTTGGACGTCAGAGATTTTAGACCGCCCGTCACCATGAACGCTGTAAAGTGTTCGAAATGTCGGGTAATCAAAAATCAAGTACAAACGCGATAAAGTCCGTAAAGTAGTTTTATTATGTATGCTAGTGAAATGGTGTGTATTTCAAGTTTTTCTTCTCTTACATAGATGTTATTTGGATTATATGTATGCGTCTTAGTCGTCTCAATCATCACACTCTGGTGTTGATATATTATAGTCTTACTCCGTCACCACACAGACAATACAGTAATTAGTTCTGAAGAAATTACTTTGTTTGTCGGCTCTTTGTGCTTAGTTAACAATTGGCTTCGTAACTATTTGAACAACAAACGCAATCTGTCTGATACACAAAGAGTTTTCAACAACAAATAAACTTTGCCCGTCTGGATATTCTAAATTATTGTAATAACTAAATTTATTTGAATATATCACACCTTTAATCCAATACCGTCACTAAACGAAATTTTTCGTAAAACTGTTTTTAATTTCATCTAATTGCTGAGCACTGAATCTACACATTGCTTCAATTTATATATTTTAATTTCACAATTTTTTTTTTAATTTTTTTTCGAAAATGTGTACATCACTAATATTATAAATTATTTATATCCACTAATTAATAATAATTAAAAAAAATGTGTTTTAATAGGAATAATAGTTGTTAATAAAATTAAAATAAAAGACAATTATTCCTGAAACGCTAATATACTCTTATTTATATTAGTTAATATTTGTCATAAATCTTTAAATAGGTTTCCTGTAAAATTTGATTATTTAGGATAGTGATGGTATTGGATTAAAGGTGCGATATGTAATTTTATAATCGTAGTTATAGGTGCTATAAAGTCATGATAATCACAGCTCATATACGTCCCATGACTTGCCTCGAGCCTCCTCCATATAGAAGAATTGACCTGCTATATCACGCCTGTCAGACGGATTGGTATAGGGTTTTATTTCGAGTTTTCTTTCTCTTGCATATACAGTGTAAACTCTATATAACGACACTCAAGGGACTCTGAATTTTTTGACGTTATAGAGAGTTGTCGTTAATTGAAGTGAAAAAAAAATTGATATTATTTTACTATTCTAATATTTATTTACTAATATAGTGCAAATTTTACAAACGTAAAAACAACTATGATTAAGATAACGTTTAACAACCTAACGACAGCTTAGTGGCCGAAGTAAACATGTGCAAGTTTATCACACAAAAAACAAAAGAGATGTTTTTACAATGTTTTGTAGGTCAGTTGAGGTAAACACGTGCTAGGTAATAAAATAACAAAACAACAAAGCAAAGAACGTACACAGCTGCAGTTCTTCTAATTTTTGCAATTAAGAATTATCTGCTTAATGCTAAAAATGCCGTATTGTCGTCGTTATTTCGAGTGAATGTAATGCTATATAGAGTGTATTATTGTATGGATTATATGACAAACCAACCAAAATCAAGTTATGTCGATGTTTTAAGGAGTTTGTCGTTAAATCGAGCGACGTTATAAAGAGTTTACACTGTATTTATATGCACAAAATATAAGGGACAGTCGCCTTTTTTGACACCCACTGGTTAGAGGTGGTGAATTGTATTCTTACTCTGTTACCACATGGATATGTATATTGAATAATAAATTCAAAATTGTTTACACATTAGAAGAATTCACACCACTTGAATAAGGCTCGAGATCGGTTTCCTGTTGCCCGCGAGTTAACCCTGTTCATATATTGTTTAACAATATTAAGGCTAGACCCCTGAGACTTTATGTACAATTAGGCAAACAAAGTTTCCGGGAGCATTTCTGTCGACTTGCTACGTAGGTTGTTGGCGCGGCGTCCGCCGTTTTTTGGTTGATACTGAATGTATGCTGACCCAGCGCTACCTGCAGATGGCTATACGCGAGGGTGGTCTGGTCGATGGCCTTGTACGACGCACCAATATGGGAAAGGTTCCTGGTTGACCATCTGAGAGCTCTCTTGTGGCTTCCACAGGGGACCACGGCCGTCAGGGTTACTTGCGGATACCACTAGGTGGCGCAGCGTGCCTCTTAGCCAATACTCTCCCGTGTGACTTGGAGCGTAGATGCTCGCCAGACTTCACCAGCGGGTGTTGGAAACGCGGTAAGGAGCAGCACAGTCTCCTGGTGGGACGACGCCCACCGTGACATCATTGCCTGTTAGGCAGTCCAGCTGGAGAAGCCTTGGTACAGTGTTTGGATGTTGAGGTCTTCCAGCCGATATTGATGGAGTGGTTCGATAGACGGCACAGGTGCTTTTCTTTCGACTGGTGCAGGGAGAGCACACCGTCCCGCCATCACTGCAATTGCGATGAGGATACAGTGCAACACACGTTTGAGGTATCTGCCGCGTGGGCAAAACAGCGCCTTGAACCCTAGGGTGATGCTTGATAGCGTCAGGAACTGAGATGCGGTCGCCACCTTCTGTGAGGCATCATCTCACAGAAGGAGGCGATGGACCGTGCGCGAGAGGAACTCCTCGACTTGGGCGGCGCAGACATGAGTACCTGTGCTTGACTTGTCGACAATCGCCGAACATGCTAATTCTTCGGTCTATATCATTTCGTAACTAAAGAAATACAGAAACATAGTTATCTCGTTTAAAACTCCTCAACACATAATTTGTTAAAGAATTTATTTCGGTAGCCAAAGTACAGTCTGCGAATAGAACTATAGTTATTATGATTTATAGCCGTAGTGATTTACAGTCAGGCATTAATATTTACCGCCATCATTAATCATGCTTTATAAATAAAGTACGCTGTACACCTCTAGTCGTTTAAAGGGTAAACTCGCCAAATTGTATTTCTTACAGGTAAGTGTGACGGGAATAATAAACAAATTTAATTATATTGGTTACGTGCTTATTTTACGAAATATTAAGCTAGAGTTAAAAGGTTTAAAGGTTTTAAAACTTTCTGTGTGGTGGCGGAGTAAGGATATATTCATACGAACGGAACGGCCCGCGTATAAATTGTGGATATGTAATAAAAAAATTATGCGTTCAGTTCTGGGTAGTACTACACTCTCGCAGAAATCGACGTCTGGGAAGTAGCAATTTATTACTGCACTAGCAGCGCCCTGCGGTTTTATCAGTTTACATCTTCACATCCTCACATACAAACTTTCGCGTTTTTTTTTGTTATTGCAAGCAGTGGCAAACAGTACACCTGATGGTAGGTGTTGCTGCCGCTCATGGACCTTTATAAGGCCGCTGCCTACCACGAAGAAAGTGTGAATGCGTGCATTGAGGCTCGGTGATACCAAAAGCACCACCAAAATCCTCCACACGCAAACACCCTCAGAAAGTTGGACTTCCGGCTCACTCGCTCACCGAACGAAGCGTAGTAACAAATTGTTACTACTCAGACGTCGATTTTCTGCGAGAGCATGGTACTACCCCAGACGGACCGGCCCGCGACTGTAGACAGATAACTGTCGACAGTGTGGTGCTACCACTAGGAATTAGGCGTTATAATATTAGTAAAGAAGGATTTCGTTCGGTGAGCAAGAGAGCCGGCAGCCTAACATTCTGAGGGTGTTTGCGTGTGGTGGGTTCTGGGTACTAAATACTTCAGGCTTTAGTATCAATAAATTCAGATTTCCTTTACTTTCTTAACGGTAGGCAGTAAATAAGTAAAATAAGGTGGCAGTATCACTTTCAATCAGGTTTCATCAAAAAACATTTCACCACACGATCTCTTACTGGTGTATGTTGTAAAAGGCGACTAATGGGCATAATCATCATCGTTTTAGCTCATATACGTCCTACTGCTGGGCTCAAGCCTACTCTATAATAGGAGGGATTTTGATCTATTATACCACGCTGGCCAGACGGGTTGGTATAGGGTTTTATTTCGAGTTTTCCTCCTCTTGCATAGACATTATATGCAAATTGTATCCCTTAGTCGTCTTTTATGACATTCATGGGTAAGAGAGAGAGAGAGTGGTGAATTGTATTCTTACTCCGTCACCACCCTTGGGTTAATATTTTTTTTAGGTGGTTAGCACACCCCGGACGGAACGGGCAGCGTTCCGTCCGGGGTGTGCGTAATAAGTCAACTTCCCTCCCATTGTAGAGAAGGCTTAAGCCCAGTAGTGGGATGTATATGAGATGGGATGAGATAATGCTGAAGCAACCATACTATGATAACACTTTTAACAGCTGGAACGTAATGGCCGCCGCGCTGCGGTTCTGCCCACTCCAGCTGCATCAGCTGAAGCCTCCATGTAGCCGCTACCACACAGCAAATTCTGTATCCCTGATAATGTGTTTATGAAATTTTGAGTTGATCGGTTGAGCAGTTAAAGCATGAAATTGTAGCAAATATATTCACATTCGAATTTATAAACTTATTTTGGATTTGTTATCTGATAAAATAGTACGTAATAAAACGTGCCGCATATAGATGAACATCTCTGAAAAAGCATTGGACGAAACATATAGCTGTCATTGCAGGCAAGACATAACCTTAGCAGGGTTTAAATCTAGTGATGTGGGATAAAAATAGTAGGCCTTCGTCTAGCAGTGGTAATAAAAAAATTACGTAGTTTGGTTATACTATTCATAATAAAATCATTCATACCATATTTTTATCTAAATACGTATGTACTTAGTCGATTAGGATTAAAATTAATAGGATTAAGAGATAATATATTTATTTTAGGGTTATCAGTAATTGATGTTATAATACTTATAAATCTATAATAATCCTTGAATATATAATATATAACTTAATCTTAGAATCACGCTACTATTTCCATTCATAATACCTATCTATATTCTAATACAAAAAATTTGCTATTGCTCATACCGATAAGTTTATGGAAATCATTCAGACTGTAAATAATTAGCTTGCCACACTATTATCTGTTCTCGTCATCAAACCTATGAGACGCTTGTTCTTGGGGGTAGAAAGATGAGAACATTCACAACATCCATACATTCAATTAAAAAGCTTCACCTATTTAGATGAGAATATAATAAACTCTGGGAATAACTAATTTATTCTGATATTTTCAAGGGTAATTTGATGAATTTAGGTAGGAATGAAACTAACTCCTACAGTTGTTTTAATTTTAAAGATGGCTTTGTTTGAAATATGATAAAATATTAATTTTATTCGTCCGTGTGGTGACGGAGTAAGAATACAATTCACCACTCCCTATCTTGCCCGTGGATGTCGTACAAGACGACTAAGGGATAAATTATGCACATAAGATCTGTGCAAGAGAAGGAAAACTCGAAATGAAACCCTATATCAACATGTCTGACCAGCATGGTATAGTAGGTCAAATTCCTTCCCATTATGGAGGAGGCCCGAGCCCAACAGTGGGACGTATGTGGGCGATGATGATGATGATGATTAATTTTATATTTATTTCCGTGGGATGAGGAAATAAGAATACAATTCATCACCCTCTTCCTCATCGCTCGACGAACCGACAACCGCTGGGGAAGAAAGGTTCTCGAGTGGCAACCACATATCGGACGACGCAGTGTAGGACGCCCCCCCACTAGATGGACCGATGACCTACTGAAAGTTGCTGGGCGTCGTTGGATGCAGGCGGCATAGGACCGCACATTGTGGCGTAACATGAGGGAGGCCTACGTCCAGCAGTGGACTGCAATAGGCTGAAATGATGAATCTTGTTCGTGGATATAGTAAAAGAGAATTAAGGGTTATAATCTTATATCTTTAAACGAGCAATTCTTGTATATATATATATATATATATATATATATATATATATATATATATATATATATATATATATATATATATATATATATATATATATATATATATATATATATATATTCAGGATCTTGGAAACGGCTCCAACGACTTTGTTGAAACTTGGCATACTAGAGGTTTCGGGTCCAAAAAATCGATCTAGCTAGGTTTTATTTATAGAAAATGTTGTTTTGTCCGTGTTTTTAGCAAAACAAACAATGACATTAAATTTTAAAAGAATATGAATTCAAATTTCGTTGTCAACGTCATGAGTTACGATAGCTCAGATGGGGAGTTGACAGGTTCTAATTTTGGTTTTTCAAATTCAAACAGCGTCGGTTCGAATCTCGGTGTTATTATTATTCTCTTTTTGTAATTTTTTATATATTTTTCATTATTTATTTTTTATTTTTTATTAATATATATCTAAATAAATTCGACAAAAATATTCCGAGCGAAGCTCGGTCAACCTGATATTAGGCATATAATATCACGTAAGAGAATATACAAAGCGAAATTAAATTTAGGCCTTCTGACCAGTCTATACAGGCTTTGGTTTAGTAGATCAATTTCCCTCCTATTTTGGAGGAGACTCGAGCTCAGCAATGGTACGTGTATAAGCTTAGATGATAATGACAATAGAAATAGATTCTTTGGTCATGTAGAGAAACTGAATGAATGGAAATTTATAGAGAGAATGTGAACTGAAATTGGAAGGGAAAGACCAAGGCGGACGTTCCAAGATCAAATCGGAGACGTTCTTAAGAAAGGCCAAGTTAAAAGTACCTTAATCCGAAGAACATATATGAAGAGATTAATGAATGTGGAGGAGGCAAAAGTGGTGTGTCAAGATCGTAGCAAATGGAGGGAAGTGGTCTCTGCCTATCTCTATGGGAAAGAGGCGTGAATCTATGTATGTATAAAAAGATCAGTCTAAAAATGCATGTCACATTTAACTTCCATGTACGTAAAAATATGCTTAAAAATAAAAACCTTTTCGTAAATATTGCGCCATAAATATAATTTTATTATATACATTATATATTATATATATTGTCGAAAATGTTATTTCCTTGTATAGAAAACATGTTCCACAAAGTTTAATTACAACGAAATTCAACGGCATGTAAAATTCAGTGTGACCTGAGCGTCGAATACTAATAGGATTCGGAAGGTTTTCTCTAAGCCTTGTGAGGTTGAAACGTCCTTGATCTGCATTCCAAACGTTATTGCCAGATTTTTTCCTAACATAGTATTTGTAAGTCTGTTAAATGTTTTTCAATTAAAACTCGAAATTATTCATAATCGTTATCATTATCTTGCTCTTATGGCAACCTCAACTCCCCATCATGCCTGAGCACCGTAAGAGAGTGTAAGAGAAAGAAAATTCGACACCAAACCCTATGCCAACACGTATGAACAGTACGCTATCATCGTTACAGCTCATATACGTCCCACTGCTGCGCTCAAGCCTCCTCCATATTGGTAGCGAAATTGACCTACCATACCACGTTGATCAGCCGGGTTGGTATAGGGTTTTTATTTCGAGTTTTCTTTCTCTTGTATAGTTATTACATATCAAAGATATCCCTTAGTCGTCTTTTTCGACACAGGCATGAGAAGGGGTGGTGAATTGTATTCTTACTCCGTCACCACACGAATAATTTTTTTTTATTAAATTCTTCCATAGTCATCATCATCATCTCAACCTATATATGTCCCACTGTTAGGCTCAGGCATCCTCTATAATGGGAGGGGAATTGTAATTCCACGTTAGTCAGATAAGTTGGAATAGTGTTTTGTTTTGAGTTTTTCTTCTCTTGCACAGATGTTATATGCATATTATATCTTCCATAGTATATAAATATTATAAGTTTTGACAATAGTTCTATAATCAGTCACCTGCATGATATTTACCCATCATGGGAATGTAATTGTTGACCAGACGGCATGAGTTCGAGTTGATCTTGATCGATATAAAGCTCCAAGTCAATTTTTAGGACATTACTGAAAAATGTAAGAGTGTATGGTCTTCGTAATCACACAGCACAGCAATATAATATAAAAAATTTACCAATTACGTATATAAACTACGTGAAGGGATATTAAAAACATTTTTTATTGGATTTAAATAAGGTCACGTAACGAAATGCAGTAAAGGGTTTTATCGCACCATAGGAAGATACTGGAAAACAGCGTTGTGGTGTTACCACAACATAAAGCTGAGTAGCGATCCTTTTACTCGCTTGCGGGATCCCAGTTCTTACATCTATGTACATGTAAAATAAGTTGTACAAATATATATGGGGGACACATAGGCGAGGGAGAAATAATCTATTTTTCTTTTTTCTTTCTTATCGTTAATAGGAGAACCAATTTGATTGCACTTATGGCGTAGTGGTTCAGATAGCGATCTCCCTTGAATTATTACGAGGTCGGATTTGAAGGCTGAATTATTTTATACGATCCATTAATTTTCGCTGTGATCTAGTACCTTAGACCTGAGCTACTACTATCAGTTATTTATATTCGTTAACTGTATATTTTTAGTGTCTCGAGACATAGAGATTCTTTTTGTGAGGCTGTTGTATTAAAATAAAAAAAAAAATAATAAAAAAAAGAGCGTGCGTACAATGTACGTTATGTCAGAAGTGAAACTTTTTTGGTACCACGTGTTTTTGTCAATATTAAAAAATCTATCATCATCATCGCAGCCCACATACGTCCCGCTGTTGGGCTCGGGCGTCCTCCACAGTGGGAGGGAATTTAACCTACTATACCATGCTGTTCAGAGATGTTGAGACAGGGTTTCATTTCGAAGTTTCCTTCTCTTGCGCCGATCTTATGTGCAAATTATATCCCTTAGTCGTCTTTTACGACATCCACGGGCAAGATAGGGAGTAGTGAAATGTATTCTAACTCTGTCATTACACGGCAAAAACAATAATAATAAAAAGAAAATTAAAAAATTTAACTCTCTCACTCTCTCTCTCTCTGAATCTTTCTTCTCACTCGCTTGCTCCCTACTCTCGCTCCATGGCTATATGCTTCGTGCTAGTTCACTCTTTCTCACTCTCTCTCAATCGCTCTCGCCCTCTTCTTGGACAAAAACGTTCCACATTTTCGTGTCACTAAATTGCGTTTCATCCGTAAAAATTTCATCCTCATGCGCACAAAGAAGTTTCACTTCAATAATCAAATTTGTTGTTGGCAGATTTGGCAACCGAAAAAAATATTGTAAATAAAACTACTTTTACGGATTATATCGCGTTTGTATTTGATTTATGATTGGCCGACGTTTCGAACACTTTGCAGCATTCATGGTCACATTTTTTTTTTTTTTTCTTTTTCTGTATCGGGTAGATAATTGTAAATGTCTGTAATAACGATTACTTGTTGGACGTGAGACACCTTAGTCCGCCCGTGACCATGAATACTGCAAAGTGTTCGAAACGTCGGGCAATCATAAATCAAATACAAACGCGATATAATCCGTAAAAGTAGTTTTATTTACAATGTGTAGTGCTCGCGTAAACATCAGATATCATTACGAAAAAAATGTCTTACTTATTTTTATGCAATATTAACTTTTTATATCATCATCATTTCAGCTCGTATATGAATTGTTGGGCTCGAGCCTTCTTCACAATAAAAGGGAATTGACCTACTATACCACGCTTTTTAAAGGTGTTGTTCAAATTCAAATCCTTTATTATTCATAAACCTCGAGAGGACACTTACATATTGTCAAGTTTACAAAATTAAATTAAATTATCCAAAAAAAAAACACTACCACCGGATCGGAACGCGATCGCTACTGAGAAGATTCAGCAAGAAACTCATTGGGCTTAACTATTATTTTTAATTTTTTTTTTCTTCTTACAAAATATAAAATTGTGTACATGTTTTGTAAGAACTAGCTCCAGTGTGATGCCCTTCGAACTACAAGATATGTAATATAATTCAAACGATTATGGCTGGACCAGATCCCACAAGTGGCACCCGATTACGAGTTAACTACTAGAGCAGCCATCACTCCCCTCAACCACTATGTAGGGAAGGGAGAGACCCACTCCACGCAGCTACCGCAACTAGATCCTTCAGTGATATTTCGTTAGGCAAATCACGCTACGCTTTACAATAAACGTTAAAAAAAAACAGTTTATTTAAAATTGTTGTTGTTGACATGACCCACCGGCAAAGACAGTGGTGGTAATTTGTGTTCTGTAAATTTTATATTGCTGTAAAAATTGTGGGAGACCCACAATTTTTACAGCAATATAAAATTTATAAAGTTACTAGCAACCCGCCCTCGCTTCGCTTCGGTTATAGGTTATAGTCGTTTTACCCGCGTAGTTCCTGTTCCCGTGGGAATACCGGGATAAAATATAGCCTAGTTTACGCCCTGATATTATAGCTTTCCATTGGTGAAAGAATTTTTGAAATCGGTCCAGCCGTTTTGAAGATTACCCGGAACAAACAGACAGACAGACAGACAGACAGACAGACAAAAATTTTTGCTATTTTTATAATATTATATATAATATAATTTAATATAATATGATTACTTGTGAGGTACATTGTGTTTTCATGCGATTGCTAAGTCATTCTGTTTATTTAAGACATAAAAGATCTTTAATATTGATATAGTCACTATAAGAAGTTGTTAGGTTAGCTATTTACGTAATAACTTAAGAAGAAAGGTCCCTTAAGCAGGGACTGAATGAGTTAACTGACTTGGTATAACATGGATCTTACAACTTTTTATGGTAGAAGAACTCAGTTGCGAGGCTTGGCTTTTTTTACAAGTTTTGTTTTTGATGGTATTCTTTTTACAGTCTGTGAATTATTCAAACCCATAGTAAATTGTTTATCGGCTGGGTGGACCATTAAAGCCTAAGTATAACAAATTTTGCATTTAAAAGGATAATAAGACATGAAACGTCATGTGCTTTTTTATGGACTAATCCCACCACACATTCCCACTAGTGTATCTCCTGTAAGTCAGGATTCACAATGATCTAAATAGATGATACCAAGGTTTAATTCTCGTACCGTCTACCGAGGTGTTCCGCTCGAGCGTGTTACCACTATTCGTGATCTAAGAGTTATTTATGATAGCAAAATAAACTTTCATAAACACATTGATAATGTATGTAAAGATGCTAATAAATCATTGGGATTTATAAGAACATGTAGCCACTTTAATAATCTCATGGTTCTAAAACTTCTCTATAATGCTTATGTATGTTCCAAGTTGGAATATAATTCAATAGTTTGGGATCCACAAAATTTATAGTGAGAAGATCGAAAAAATACTTTTTGGTATCCCTCTATGTTTGTATGTGGGATGTTCGGTTTTGATACACTAGAGTTGAGACGTAAGTTCGCACTTATTATGCATTATTATCTAGGTGAGAAGATCGACAATCCATCACTGCGGGAGTGTTAAAACTTGTATATAGGTACCTGATAACTACTCCAGACGTGTCTTGCAAACTATCGTATATGCGGCATACCGTCGCATTCGTTATGTCAGAGATCGTACTCTCAGAGAATGTAGTGAAGAATATTAACATAATGGTGAGGATACGAGTTTAAAATATAATTTAGTTTTGAAGTTGCTATGGCCAATTCAAGTCAAACTTTCTCATTGCGTTTGCGGATACATGGGAGAATAGAAAGAGATGACGTCCTTTTGGGGGCGAATCCCACCTCTTCTGCCATTCGGTTAGAAGTTCTTTGTAGGCAATGGATTACGGGGCAAACTATCTAGTGATTTTATCACGGTGGTGAGTTAGAAGGAAATCTATGTTCACAGTTTCCCTGTTGGTGCAATACATCGATGACCATCTCTGAACCTTTAAGTCAACCTAAAGTAGATCTGGGAGTAATAGGAAGGCTTTGATACTAATCATTCTGTAGGTTTTATATAAGCATATTAAAGCCAATCGTTGGCTTTGTAATAACTTAAGGCATGCTGCCCCTATGGAAACTATTAGCCCAGAGAGGTGCAGTGTAACAAATACACCTCAATTATGTGGCTTGTGATAAATACACCCCAAATATATGTATATATATGTTTTGACCTTAAAACTATATAGTTTTTAGAAATACCATTTTGCTTTTTCACCTACAGAATCTAGCATATTAAATGCTGGCCAAGATAGCAAACTTATTCTTTTCTTCTGACTTTAGCATATATCATGTTTATCTATCATTTTAGTGCTTACCGTGCCAACTATTGACGAAAAAGAAGACCTACGGGCTAAGAGATATATTATGCTAATAACATCTATGTAAGGACGGAAAACGCGAAATAAAACCCTATACCAACCTGTTTGTCCAGTAATAATTACCTTTTTAGTGTGCAGGAGACTTGAGCCCAGCAGTGGGCTATATATAAGCTGACATGATGGTGATAAAAATCCGGGAGCTCTATTCGAAGTGAGAATACAATAATCATAATTCCTTTGTTAATCATAAAAATCGACTAAAAGATTCAACGAGATTCTTAATCGGTTGCTATACAGATAATACATAATTATCACAAAAAATCATTCCATAGTACAATTCAAATACAGAAATCGTACGCATTGACCGCGAATATGCCTCGTAAGAAATGGCATATAGCATAAACATACAAATTTTATGTAAACAATGACAGGTTCGTAGATATCTTTATTTATAGCTACCGAACGAAAATGTTCGTGGCATTGTTTGCAAATGTTCTGTATAGAAATAATTAAATGATTCTATCGTAATAAAAGGTTTGATCTTTCCGTATTGAAACGAGAGTAAAAATATATATCACAAGCTCTTATCTTATCCGTGGGTTTCGTAAAATACTATTTATAGATGTGGTAGCACCATACTGTTGACAGTTATTTGTCTACAGCCACGGGCCGGTCCGTCCGGGGTAGTACCACACTTTCGCAGAAAATCGACGTCTGAGTGGTAGCAATTTGCTACTGCGCTTCATTCGGTGAGCGAAAGAGCCGCAAGCCCAGCTTTCTGAGCGTGTTTGTATATAGTGGATTTTAGTGATGCCTTCAGTATCACCGAACCTCATCGAACGCATTCACATTCCCTTCACTTCCATTGCGGTAGGCAACGGCCTCGCCAAGTCCATGAGCGGCAGCAACACTTATCTTCAGGTGTACTGTATGCTCGTTTGCCATCGTTAGCAATAAAAAAGAGCAGATATTCTCGTAGCTTTTGATATAGCTGATATCATTATAGAAGCACTCTGTCTTAAGACAATTGTGTTTCATTTATTTAACCCTTACGCAACACGCTAAAGAGTATAATACCCTTCACGATATACGTATGTCACTTCCAAGTAATTTTCATAAACTTAGAATTAAAAAACTTTCTCATAAAACATCCCAGTCCTCTGCATTAAAACTTGAAACAGGAAAATTGCTTTTCATTAAGTATTAAAGTTGCCTTGCAGGTATAAAAAAGTTATTTAACTTGGAAAGCTATTAAAATTATGCTGAAATTGATTTTACTTGCATTATGGGTACCAGATTCTTATTTTATTCTATGTAAGTTCGGTTTAAAATTATTTTACAAATGGAAAATGATTACCCAAAAAGGGCTTGAAACCACATCTATTTAAAATCTTTCCTTAATCTTTAACGATCAAGCTAAGCGAATGTAGCTATTTTATTATTACCTTTTTGTTTTTTTTTTTTTTTTTTTTTTTTTTTTTTTTAAACAAAATTAAAAACAAGATATTTTTTTTTATTGCAAGTAGTGGCAAACGAGCAAACAGTACATCTGATGGTAAGTGTTGCTGCCGCTCATAGACCTTTACAAGGCCGCTGCCTACCGCGAAGAAAGTGAAGGGAGTGTGAATGCGTGCATTGAGGCTCGGTGATACCAAAGGCACCACCAAAATCCTCCACACGCATACACCCTCAGAAAGTTGGGCTTCCGGCTCTCTCGCTCACCGAACGAAGCGCAGTAACAAATTGCTACTACTCAGAAGTCGATTTTCTACGAGAGCGTGGTACTACCCCGGACGGACCGGCCCGCGGCTGTAGACAGATAACTGCCGACAGTGTGGTCCTACCACTACCAATAATCATTGGGGTCCAGATGATTTTACAAACATATAATTTAACAGCAACAAATTACAATCAGCCTCATCATTTAGCCTCCTCCATAATAAGATGGAAATTGACCTTACTATACCATGCTGGTCAGACAGATTGGTATAGGGTTTTGTTTCGAGTTTTGCACCTCTTGCATAGATGTCATATGCGTAATATATCCCTTAGTCGTCTTTTACGACACCCACATGTATGAGAGGGGCATGGAAACCAGTCTCAGAAACACAATATATGAATCGCAGAAAGTATTGTTCTACGTAAGAATCGAACTCGCGACTGGCATGGTTATTCGGTATATTAACAAAAGCTGACTGCACAGATAGCATAGTGGTTATTGGTAACGAGTAAGCAGCCTACTTGGTGGTAAGTAATAACTGCCGTTCATGGATCTTTGAAATATTATTGCAACAGCTGTATCATTGCATAGTAGAAGGTGTAGTACTCTCGTTTCCCCGAAAGACGCAATTTATTGTTCCAGCCATAAAACCGTCAGTAGTGTAGCTTTATCACTGGAAGGTTCCCTAAACATTGTAATATTTTAACCCCCGACGCTAAAGGGGGATGTTATAAGTTTGATGTCGATGTCTGTTTGTCTGTGTGTGTTTGTCTGTGGCATCGTAGCTCTCAAACGGATAAACGGATTTTGACGCGTTTTTTTTTCATTCGAAAGATAGTTTCCTTGCGGTGGTTCTAAGCTATATTTGTTTAATATCGGTCCAGCAGTGTAAGAGTATCAACTTTTTGCAATAATTATGTAATCGCGTTTTACCACATTAAGTGCTAACGCGTGCCAGTATAATCGTTAAATGACAATTAATTGATAATTCTTGTTGAAAAGAACCTAATACTTTATTAAATTACTAGCTGATCCGGCGAACTTCGTATCACTATATTTTTTTTTTTTTTTTTTTTTTTTTTTTTTTTTTTTTTTTTTTTTACTAGTAAAACTTCACCAGAGGGTCCCGGCCAGGCCGGGGAATCCCTTGCTGTGCCGGTGCTTGCGCGCGACGTCCATTTGGAGTCGCGCCCAAGTCCCGGCACAGTCAGTCCCCAATCGTATGGGTGGGGGACAACTACTGCCTCAGAAGCCGAGAGCCCGGCTCAACACCAAGTGGCTCAGGGGGGGAGGGGGAACGAGGAGGAGGTGCAGGTGCGGAAGAAGACCCGAAGGACAAAGCCGAGGCGTTCCGCCGCTGCACGAGCCCGCATTAGCGCCAATGCATCGAAGGCGTGGCGGGCGCGGATGAAGGCTGAAGCCATTGCCGCACGCGACGAGGGCGGCAGCATTGCTGCTGCAGGGCCGTCGCGGGACGGGGGTGGCGTTGCTGCTCAGCCGTCGGAAGAGAGGTTGGAGACCACTGCAGGGCCGCCGCGTGAGGAGAGCGGCAGCAGCAGCGGGTCCGAGCACGAGGGCGGCATTGCCGCAGAGCCGTGCGTAAGGTTAGCAGGCGAAAGCTCCGAGCTGTCGAGCGATGAGGGCGGCATTGCCGCAGAGCCGTCGCAGGATGAGGGCGGCAGTGCCGCAGGGCCATCCGAGGCATCGGAGATGGAGCTGACGGACGTGGGCGGAAGTGCCGCAGAGCCGTCCGCCGAGGAGTGCAGCACCCCTTGGGTGCTAGTCGGCCGGAGTAGGAACGAGGGCGGTGGATGCGCCGTCAGTCGAGGGTGTGGTAGACAGATGTTAGGCGCGCCGTCAGTCGAGGGTGCAGTTAGGCCGTCGTCGTTGCCGTCGTCGCCGTCGTCGTCGTCGTCGCCGAGGAAGAGGACGGAGGGGGCTGCAAAGGCGTCAGCTCCAGCCCCAAGTGCGAGGAAGAGGGAGGAGGCCCTCCCCCCGAGACCCTGGAAGCGCCCCCTGCAAGAGGGTGGCCGCTCCAACACCGACTCGGAGGGGAGTTCCATCATCATGCCTCCTCCCAAGGTCCCGACCATGCGCCGGGGGCGCAGAGGCCGAGGATCGGCGGTGGTGGCGAGGCCGGGGACACCGGGTCCGGCTGGCCACGGTGGCGAGGTGGCGGCCCTTCAGGCCGCGAACGCCCGCCTTAGTGAGGAGGTCTCCGGCTTGCGGGAACGCAACCGCAAGCTGGAGACGGAGCTATCGGCGGTGCGACGGGAGAACCGCGGGTTGGCCAAGGAGATGGCCGACCTGCGGGCCCAGTTCGCGCGCCTGGCGCCGGCCGCGCCGCCTGTGCCAGCCTCGCCACCGAAACGGGCTGCGCCGGGGAGGGCGGGCCCGTCGTCTGCGCCCGTGGCGCCGGCTGCGCCCGTCGCGGCTGCTGCGCCGGCTGCACTCGTCGCGGCTTCGGCGCTTCCTCCCCTCGTCGTGGTCCCCCCGCCGGCTCGTGGCCGCGGGAGGCCTCGGAGGGGGGAGGAGCCGCCGCCCGACGAGGTGCACGGCGTGTCGGAGTCGGCGGTACGCGTGATCCTAGCCCGAGTAGGGGTGATGGTGGATGCGCGTATCGCCGCCGTAGCGGCCAGGCTCCCGCCTGAGCCGCCCCTCCGACCGCCGCTCGCCGCGGACAAGGCGAGGCGGCCGCAAGCGTCAGCTCCCACCCCGCTGCCCTGTCAGGGTGGCCGCGTGGTGAGCTACGCTGCGGCCGCGGCCGGGCCCAAGGGGGCCAAGAAGGCCGGCAAGGTGCCGGCTCCCGCCAAGGCCGGGCCGCGGCCGGCGCCAGCGGCTGCACCGCAGGCGCCGGCCAGCGCACCCGCGACCGCTCCTGCTGCGCTCAGCGCTGCTGCCAGGCTCGAACAGGGCTGGCAGGTGGCTGAGCGGAGCAGGAAGGCACGCGGCCAGAAGCGGAGAGCGGCGGCCAAGAGTGCCGCCGTGGCCGCCGCTCCCCAGGCGGGAGCCGGCAGAAAAGGGAAGAAAAGGTCGCGCAGGGGCCTCAAGTCGCCGAAGACGGCCGCGGTGGTCATCACCGTGCTGCCTGAGGCGGCTGAGAGGGGCCTCAACTATGAGGCCGTCCTAAAACGCGCCCGGCGGGAGCTGGACGTCTCCGGTATCGGGGGCGTCGAGGCGAGGACCCGCAAGGCCCGGACAGGGGCTCGAATACTCGAGTTCCCTGGGGCCGAGGGCGCGAAGACGGCCGATAGTTTGGCCACGATGTTGAGGGGGCTGTTCGGGCCGGAGGATGGTGTCCGAGTCGCCAGGCCTGTCAAGTGCGCAGAGATGCGCCTGACGGGCTTGGACGATTCCGTGACGGTGGAGGACGTCCGGGAGGCCATTATGGCGCGTACCGGATGTGCCTCGGACACCGTCCGGATTGGCACCATTCGCACTGGCCCGGGCGGCGTCGGTGCTGCCTGGGTGCAGTGTCCGGTGGAGTCGGTCAAGCAATTGGCCGACTCAGGCAGGCTCCTCGTGGGCTGGAGCTCGGCGCGGGTAACCGTGCTAGAGCCCCGGCCCGCGAGGTGTTACAAATGCATGGCGGTCGGGCATACCCGACCGACATGCAAAAACTGCTTTGACTGCAGCGGGCTATGTTTCCGTTGCGGTCAGACCGGACACCAGGCGGCATCGTGCTCTGCGGTGCCCCACTGCCCCGCGTGTGCGGCAGGCAATAGGCCTGCCAAACACCGCATGGGCTCTGGGGACTGCAGACCCCCGGCATCGGCCCCGAAGGGGCGGGACGGCCCATCGACCGGGCCAGTCCCCGCTCCGAGCGCGGCCCGATCGCCCGTCAGCGCGGAGGAGGTGACGATGGATACGGACCGTTAATGGACCCCGTATCCATTTGTCTCCTCCAGGCCAACCTCAACCACACCGCCGGTGCGCAGGACGTGTTCCTGCAAGCCATGGCGGAGTGGTTGATAGGAGTAGCCGTAGCCGCGGAGCCGTACGTGGTGCCCGACCGGCCCAACTGGTTGGGTAGCACCGATGGCACCGTGGCAATCGTCGCCTCCACGTCGTGGCCTTCGTCGCCTCTGACCCTTAGGGACAGGGGCGTCGGATACGTCGCGGCGGACTGGGGGGAGATTACGCTCCTCGGAGTCTATCTCTCCCCTAACTGGAGTGTGACCGATTTCGTGGCCTCCCTCACCATCATGGAGGCCTCGTTACGGCGAATGGCATCGCGCCAGGTCTTCGTCTTGGGGGACTTCAACGCCAAGTCCGTGGCGTGGGGGTCTCCCCGGACGAACGACCGAGGACGGGCGATCGAGGAGTGGGCGGCGGCACTGGGCCTCTGTTTGCTGAACAGGGGCTCGGTGCATACGTGCGTGCGACAACGGGGCGGGTCGATAGTGGACCTTTCGTTCGCTAGCCCCGAGGTCGCCGCACGCGTGGGGAGCTGGCGCGTCGTGGAGGAGGTGGAGACCTTGTCGGACCACCGGTATATCCGGATGGAGGTCTCCCCGGTAATCTCGACGCCCAGCAGGGGTCACGGGGCGGATGGACGTCCTGCGTTCCCGCGATGGGCTGTGGGTCGCTTAGACCGGGACCAGCTGGCGGAGACAGCCATCGTTTACTCGTGGCTGTCCTCTGCCAACCAGTCGGACGGGGTGGACGCCGAGGCTGGCCGCATCCGCAGTGCGTTGACGCAGATCTGCGATGCGGCCATGCCCCGGGTACGGCGTCCGCCCCCGAGGAGGGCGGTCCACTGGTGGTCCCGGGAGCTGGCGGATCTCCGGGCCGCGTGCATTCGCGCCCGGAGGGCCTACACCCGCAGCCGGCGGCGGCAACGCGACGCGGAGCGGGAGGCCTTGCTGTATGAGGGCTACCGCAATGCGCGGTCGGCCTTCAGGCTGGCCGTCCGCTCCGCCAAGGACGTCAGTCGGCAGGAGATGCTGGACGGTCTCGATCGTGACCCCTGGGGACGCCCCTATCGCGCGGTGCTGAATAAGCTCCGCGCGCGGGGCCTTCCCCTCACCGAGACTCTCCAGCCCAGCCTTCTCACCCGGGTCGTCGAGGACCTGTTCCCGCGGCGGGCGGAACACACGCCCCCGGTCATGGCTCCGCCAGACACTGACCGGGAGGCCGACGACGACAGTGTTCCGCCCATCACGGAACCCGAGATGGGAGTGGCGGTGGCGCGCATGTGCGCAAAGTCCACCGCCCCAGGGCCCGACGGTGTTCCAAACCGCGTGTTGGGCCTGGTCCTCGACCACCTGGGTCCCCGCCTCAGGGAGCTGTTCGACGCGTGTTTAGCGTCCGGACGGTTCCCTGGGTGCTGGAAGGAGGGAAGGCTGGTGCTCCTGCCGAAGCCGGGACGGTCTCCGGGGTCGCCTTCGGCCTACAGGCCTATCGTGCTGCTCGATGACACGGGCAAGCTACTGGAGAGGGTGGTAGCTGCCCGCATCGAGCGGCACCTCGTCGGCACGGGGCCCGATCTGTCGGACGCCCAGTTTGGGTTTAGGAGGGGTCGTTCGACGATCGCGGCTCTGTTGCGCCTGAGGGCCGTGGCGACTGAGGCCGTCACCGGTGGGGAAGTGCTGTTGGCGGTGTCCCTAGACATCGCCAACGCATTCAATAGTCTGCCATTCAGCTGCATCAGGGAGGCGCTCCGGTATCACGGAGTGCCAGCTTACCTGAGGCGGCTAGTGGCAGACTATTTGGTGGGGCGCAGCGTCCTCTGTACCAACCGAGCAGGGGACGTTGTGCGAACGCCCATGACGTGCGGTGTCCCACAGGGGTCGGTCCTCGGACCCACCCTGTGGAACATCGGCTACGACTGGGCGTTGCGGGGGAGCCTCCCGCCCGGGCTGGGCGTGATTTGTTACGCCGACGACACGCTCGTCACAGCCCGCGGTGGGACGCTAGAAGAGGCGGTAAGCCTGGCGACCTATGGCACCGAAGAGGTCGTCAGGCGGATCGAGGCGCTGGGGTTGAGGGTCGCCCTGGACAAGACGGAGGCCCTCTTGTTCCATGGGCGCCTTATGAGCCCTCCCATCGGCGTCTCGATCACCGTCCGATCGGTTGACATCAGCATCCGGGCCCATATGAGGTACTTGGGCCTGGTGCTCGACGGGCAATGGTGGTTCCGGGAGCATTTCCGCAGGCTCGCTCCGCGGCTCGTCGGCGCGGCGTCCGCCCTATCGTGGCTAATGCCGAACGTGGGCGGACCGAGCGCTACGTGCCGACGGCTGTACACGGGGGTCATCCGGTCGATGGCCCTGTACGGCGCACCGGTGTGGGCGGGGTCCTTGACCGTCCGACTTAGGGCCCTTCTGTGGCGACCACAGAGGGTCATGGCGGTCAGGGCCATCCGCGGATACCGCACGGTTGCGACGGAGGCAGCGTGCCTATTGGCCGGGACTCCCCCGTGGGACCTGGAGGCGGAAATGCTCGCCGAGTTGTATCGGCGGGTGTCGGGGGTGCGCGGGGAGGGCGGTGTGATCTCGTTAAGGGATCTCACCGCCTGGCGCGTCGACGCCCGCCGAGACGTCATTGCCCGTTGGGCAGTCCGGCTGGAGAGGCCTCGGTTCGGGGTGCGAACCGTGGAGGCCTTCCGGCCGGTGCTGATGCAGTGGTTGGAGAGGCGGCACGGGGTGCTCTCCTTCCGACTAGTGCAGGTGTTGACGGGGCACGGGAGCTTCGCCAAATACCTGCACAGGGTCGTGAGGAGGGAGAGTACACCGTCCTGCCACCACTGCGATTGCGACGAGGACACGGCGCGCCACACGCTCGAGGCCTGCGCGGCTTGGGCAGTGCAGCGCCGTGAACTCGTCGCAATCATCGGTGCCGACCTGACGCTGCCGGCCATCGCTAGGGCGATGGTCGACAGCGTCAGGAACTGGGACGCGGTCGCAGCCTTCTGCGAGACAGTGATCTCGCAGAAGGAGGCGGCGGATCGTCTGCGCGTGGAGCGCAGCCTCGATGAGGAGATCCGCCGCCGGCGACTGGGGCGGCGCAGGCGCAATTATCTGCGCCTCATGCCGCCCTAGCCGAGGCCGCGGGTGACGTGACCGGGGATTAGTCCGTCACCCGCCGAGAGGCCGACCGCGTGAGGAAAGACCGACGTCCTCCCCGAGGGGGGGACGTCGGTCGACGGGAGGGTACCCCGCGTAGGGGGTATTCCGTCGGGCCGACCACTGACGACAAGTAAACCTGCTCCGGTGGTCGGCCCAATGACGAAGGCGAGGTGGTTTTCGGGTGGGTTGCGGGAGTTGCGTGCTTAGGCCCCTCTGTCGCCCCGGACGGAGTGGTGCGGAGGCGCGCCGACCGCGACCCACCCCAAAAAAAAAAAAAAAAAAAAAAAATCACTATATTTTTTTCCTAAAAATATTTTTTGAATTGCCGAAGATATAGTCTCTAATGGAAGAACTATTACGACTTTGTCGGAAAAGGTTCGATCGTCTTGGTCGCGGTACTATTTATGATGATTCAAAGAGAATACAAATTACCGATTATTGATTTCTGACTAAATTATAATTATCAAATTTTCAACGATACTTAACTATAGACAAAATTACATTTAGCTGTCATTTGCGTTTTGTTATTACATTTCAAATGCGTTTTTGTTACTACGTTTCACAGTGACTTGTATTCTATTGACGTCTTATGTCACGTCCCACGGGAACGCAATCGAACGGGATAAAAAGTATCCTATGTCCTTCTCCTGGTTCTAAGCTACCTCCCCACCAATTTTCAGCCAAATCCGTATAGCCATTCTTGAGTTATAAATAGTGTAACTAACACGACTTTCTTTTATATATATAGATATAAAATATGGATTTTAATTTATGTCGGGACTATACAAAATTTTAAATTTTACTTATATTATTATTGGAGATGTTTTGTCACGTTATTTATCCGAAAATGTTCATACATTATTCTGATTTCGTACAGTTAGCATTATATATATTATAGCATTATATCTTTAAACGAGCAATTCTTGTATATATATATATATATATACCTATATATATATATTCAGGATCTCGGAGACGGCTCCAACCATTTTGTTGAAACTTGGCATACTAGAGGGTTCGGGTCCAAAAAATCGATCTAGCTAGGTTTTATTTATAGAAAATGTTGTTTTGTCCGTGTTTTTAGTAAAACAATATAATGACATTAAATGTTAAAAGAATATGAATTCAAATTTCGTAATCAACGTCATGAGTTACGGTAGCTCAGATGGGAAGGTGACAGGTTTCAATTTTGGTATTTTTTCAATCAAACAGCGTCGGTTCGAATCTCGGTGTTATTATTATTCTCTTTTGTAATTTTTTATATATTGCTGTGTGGTAGCGGCTTCGAATACTACCAACCCTTGCTTTGCTCGTGGGTGTCGTAAAAGACGACTAAGAGCCCGAGATTGACCGGACCAACTCCATCTGGTACCATTTGGGTCAACAATTACATTCCCCAGGAGGGTTGACGTCAGGCACGCGACCGGTCATAAAAGTCATTGCCGAAACTTTTTGCAATATGTCAAAACAGATGACATATTGCGTCGACCCCAAGTAATTGGGATAAGAGCAAGATGATGATGATAATTTTTTATTTTTTAAATTTTTAGTAATATATATCTAAATAAATTCGATAAAAATATGCCGAGCGAAGCTCGGTCAACCAGATATTCAAATTAATGAGAGGTAAGAGGACGGATTAAGGTTAATTGGACCAAACTTTACTTACCTATCATCATCATCGCAGCCCACATACGCCCCACTGTTGGTCTTGAGCCTCTTCCACAATGGAAATGAATTTGACCTACTATACCATGCTGGTCAGACATGTTGGTATATGGTTTTATTTTGAGTTTGCCTTCTCTTACACGGATGTTTTGTGCATATTATATCCCTTAGTTGTCTTTTACGACTTTCCAGCTTCGCTAGCATGGAGCTTGACTATAAGGCTTTAAATTTAAAACGTGGGTCAATTAAGGGGCGCGTTACTAAATTTATCAATCAAGTGGACGAATTAAAAGGGAAAAAGCTATCACCTATCGAAGTCAATGTTTTGACACAACGGTTAGCGAAGTTGGAAGCATTATTCCTCGAATTCGATGGCGCGCAGGGTCAAATAGAAATGATAGATGCAAAAAATTTGAGTTCAGAGTTAGATGCAAGGGAAGCAATAGAACAAGCTTTCCACAGTTCAATCGCAAAGGCTCAGGAGATAATATCTTTGAGTAGCACCACCAAAAAATCATCCTTAGATCCCAGCAGCAGTTTCGCAACGGCTGATGAGGATGACTATGAAGTTATAGGATTTCATTTACCGATCATTAAAATAAAAAACTTTGATGGGACGTACTACAAATGGATGGAATTTCGTGACACCTTTAGCTCTTTAATACACAATAATTCTAAAAACAAAAACATTCATAAATTCCACTATTTAATTTCCTATTTAGAGGGCGAACCCGCTCGCGTGATCAGTAATCTTGAGGTGTCGGATGTTAATTACAATGAAGCTTGGATGCTTCTCTGCGATAGATATAACAATATCCGTCAACTAGTTTATAATCACCTTAAGTCTTTATTTAATATTGAACCAATCCGCGAGTCTGATAAGTCTTTAAGGTTTCTAATTGATCATATCACAAAAAATTTAAGAGCCTTAAATACATTAAAGCAACCAACTGATCACTGGGATACCTTGATCATCTATATGGTCTCAGCGAAATTAGACAGTGCCACACGTGTAAAATGGGAGGAATATATACACGCTAACGTTAGTGACAACGAAATGCCTAATCTAGATGATTTTAAAATCTTTTTGAAGGGCCGCGCTGACGTTCTCGAATCTGTTTCTCGTAGTAAACAAGATAGGTCACCAATAATTAAACCTTTCTCCAGCAACACCCACGGTAAACAGTCAACCACATCTCACAGCAAATCTTTCATAACTGTTGAAAGAGGTGAACCGTCAACACAAACAGCTAGACATTGTATTGTCTGTAAAGGCGATCATCGTATTTATGATTGCACCCAATTTAAATCTAAGTCAATAGATGACAGAATTAGTCTGGTGTCAGATTTAAAATTATGTAAAAATTGTTTACGTGTAGGGCATAATTAGCATGCATGTGAAATACCAGGTTCTTGTGGGATTTGTAAAAGGCGTCATAATACCTATTTATGTAAGGCTAATGAATCAAAAATAGATACTTTAAACAATGAACAAACATCCATGTCGGCCATAACAACCTCTGAGACATTACTATGCACAGCTTTAGTTGATATTATAAATCCACTTACAAACAAAACCATTACCAGTAAGGCCTTATTAGACAATGGCAGTCAATGTTCATTCATTACACACAATGTCAAAGAACAATTGAACTTAATTTCTCCTTCTTCTAATATCCAATATATTACCGGCATAGGCGAAACGGCTTTAAAACTTAATACTGAACGTTGTAGTGTACGAATATAATCAAAGAAAAGTTCTTTTAGCGTTATAACGTCATGTTTAGTTATACCTAATATTACAGGCAAAATACCTAAATCAAAGGTAGATTTTAGGCATCTAAACTTAAAAAACTATGAGTTAGCAGACCCCAAATTTTATGAACCGTCTGACATAGGATTGCTTATCGGTGCTGACCTATTTTGGGATATCATTGACACCAAACAGCACTCCTTAGGCAAAGGCAATCCTAGACTACACCATTCTAAGTTAGGATGGCTCATCGGTGGTCCTATGCACTATTATACTCATAACAAAAACAACAATTACAATAATCAAATACAATGTCATTTTACAAGGTCAGAAAATATTCTCAATCCTGATTTAACAAACCTTCACAATGATTTGAAAAGGTTTTGGGAGCTTGAATCATTGCCGCAAAGGTCTCTACTCTCTGACCAAGAGAAGGCCTGCGAACTTCATTTTTTGCAACACACTAAAAGAACAGCAGAAGGTCGTTTTTGTGTTAAATTGCCATTAATCAGCGAACCCGACTGCCTAGGTGAATCTTTCTATTTAGCCAAAAAACGATTTTTAAATTTAGAACGTCGATTCCGTAAGCAACACAAACTTAAAGCTGCTTACGTAGACTTTATTAAAGAATATCGTAATCTAGGACATTTATCAGTTTCAATGGTAGACCGTCCCGAGAAAGCCTATTTGTCCCGCACCATCCTGTCATACGCGAGGACAGCGAATCTACACGACTTCTCGTCGTTTTTGACGCATCTGCTCGTACCTCCTCTGGCGTGTCTATTAACGATATTCAAATGATAGGCCCTACAATTTAAGATTCTTTATTCAACATTCTTATCAGATTTCGACAGCACCGCTTCGTATTGTCCGCGGACATTGAAAAAATGTACCGTCAAGTACTAATAGACGAGTCTGATAGAGACCTTCAAATGATTTTATGGCGCGATGCTGAAAATAAACCAATGCAAGCATTCCGACTTAATACGGTTACATATGGCTACTCTAGCGCTAGCTTCCTGGCTACAAGATGTCTATGGCAGGCTGGCGAAGAATGTGATGACGAATTCATCAAAACTATCATACAAAATGACATTTATGTCGATGATTTATTAACGTCGTGTAATGACTCTAATCAGCTTCGTTTTATTCAACGATCCGTTGCCAAAGCTCTTAGCGAATCTGGATTTTTTCTACGAAAATATCGGTCTAATCTGCCTGCGTTGTTATCTTCAGACACAAATGAATCACATGAAAACTTAACAATAAGTCATTCTACTAACACTCTAGGCTTAGATTGGGATCCTCATTCTGATACTCTTCGTTTTCCTATAACATTGATTGATACTGGTTCAATTACAAAGCGAAGTATCTTATCTTCAACTTTTAAAATCTTCGATCCCTTGGGCCTCCTATCCTTGTGCACTATCGTTCCCAAAATATTAATTCAAACCCTATGGTCACTTAAACTTGATTGGGACGATCTTGCACCAAAAGAGGTAGTAAAGACTTGGAATACCTTCAGTGAAGGCCTGAAGTCCATCAATTCTTTATCTATACCTAGATGGGTATCAATTGAGGATCCCGTCGAGGTAGAAATACATTGTTTTTCCGACGCATCTCTACGTGCATATGGTGCGTGTCTCTATCTTCGTTCTATAGACAAAGACGGAAAAACACACGTCCAATTATTATGTGCAAAATCTCGAGTTGCTTCTGCTTCAAATCCCATTACGATTCCACGGCTCGAACTCTGTGGTGCTCTACTGGCCGCAGAAATGAGCTCTACCGTATCAAAGGCCTTACGACGCAAAATAACACAATACGTCTATTGGACTGACTCTAGCATCGTACTTAGTTGGTTACACATAAGCTCAACTAATTTAAAGGCTTTTGTTGCCAATAGGGTCGCTGCAATTAGGGAATTGACTGACATCAACTCGTGGCGCCACGTACCCACAGAATAAATCCAGCTGATCTATTATCTCGTGGAGTTAATCCACAAGAAGCTGAATCCTGTGACATGTGGTGGCATGGACCAACATTTTTATCCTTGGATAAATCAAATTGGCCTTGCGTAAAAACAAATACTAGTACAGAATACCATAACATACCAGAAATAAAGGCACATCCAGTTAATGTTGACAACATAAACTTATTTACAATAAAAATTGAAAATTATTCTAATTTACAACAATTAAAAAGAACGATTGCATATATACATAGATTTATAAATAATTGTAAAAATATCAAAAATAAAATCACCGGATCATTAACCACTAGTGAGCTTAATAGGGCTCTTTATTCTCTAATTTATATTTCCCAATTAGAGTCGTTCTCTAAAGAATATGATTCATTAACCAAAGATAAACCTTTAAATCATAAGTCTCGCATCATCACACTCAACCCTTTTCTGCATAACAATCTCAATAGGGTGGGTGGTCGTATACAAGCTTCAGAATACAGTTTTGACATGAAGCACCCCATACTACTAAGTGCTAGTCATCACTTTACACGACTTTTATTCCAACAAGAATATTTACGTCTTTTACACCTAGGGCCCCAAGCTTTGCTAACTTCTATTAGAACTCGTTACTGGCCTATTGGTGGACGAAATTTAGCTAGGCGTACCGTGCGTAATTGCAATACTTGTAGACGTTTTAAAGGTCAAACTATGCAATACATAATGGGTAACCTACCTGCAGCTCGACTCACTCCAGATTTTCCTTTCATCACTGTGGGAACGGATTTCGCTGGACCTTTCATGATTACTGATCGCAAGGGTCGTGGTTGCAGAATTACTAAGTGTTACTTATGTATTTTTATATGCTTTAAATATAAGTGCGTACATTTGGAGGCAGTAAGCGAGCTCTCAAAGGACGCCTTTATTCTAACTCTTAAACGCTTTATCTCTCGTAGAGGTCTGCCAAGGCAAATATATTGCGACAACGGTGGAAATTTTGTTGCCGCTTCCAAGGAGCTTAAGGAATTCTTCAAGGCTAACTCTAATTCTATTTGTGACTATGCTGCCAGGGAGCGCGTGGAATTTTGCTTCTCTCCAGTATACGCTCCCCACTTTAATGACCTAATGGAGGCTGGAGTGAAATCGGCTAAATTTCACTTGGCTAGAATTTTAGGGACTACCCATTTAACATTTGAGGAGTTGTGTTCCTTGTTCACACAGATTGAATGCGTTCGTAACAGCCGTCCCCTTTGTCCTTTAAGCTCTTCTCCTTCCGATTACTTTCCACTGACTCCGGGCCACTTTCTTATTGGTAGACCGCTTACCTCATTGCCATCTCCATGCTTGGAGTCACTTAATATTACTCAATTAGACAGATTCCAACGCATTGAACAGACACGACAACATTTCTGGCGACGGTGGAGCCAGGAATACATCACAGAGTTGCAGTGCCGTACGAAATGGCGAACAAAGTCAAAGGACAATCTGCAACTGAATGACATGGTTGTCATTAAGGATGAACATTCTCCCCCGCTTTATTGGCGTCTAGGGTGAATAGAGCAATTATTCCCGGGACCTGACGGCATTGTACGCGTTGCTGACATCAGGGCCGCTAAAGGAATTATTCGACGCGCACTCAACAGAATTTGTCCGCTACCAAAACCTGACGAAATTGATGGACAGGAAAGCAATTAAGCTTTCCAGGGCCGGGAGTATGTTGGCGCAACCTGTAGCTAAGAGGGGAAGTGGGGGCGGCGGAGGGCCATATTTAACCAGGCCAGCACGAACCGCCCCACACACGTTAACAGCTCGCACTCTATACAACACGCTATTCTATCTAATGTAATCTAATTTAATCTAAATCTAATATATAACTTCAATTCAATCAAGTAATTTTATTTATGTTCCTGCGCGAACATAAGTGGCAGAGTCCAGCTCAAAGTTATGTAAAGTTAATAACTTTATGGTTTATAAACGGCTAAAATTCAAACCAACAATATCAGAGTATCCGAAAACTACAATTTGTCTTAATTTAATGATAAATAACGAAAGCGTGGACTGAATTGGTATTCACTGTCTACACATCAATCAGAGTATACCCATGTGTGTTAAGCAATTAGTTGATGAAAAGATGGATAGTTATAGAACATAGGCCTTGATGTCTTTGCAAACTTGTGTATTTTTTATTAGCGTTCAAATTTTCGCTTTGCGTAATGTTTTTTTTAACTATCTAAAATTGCTCTACTTCTGAATTAGACTATATATTTTTTCGGTTATTTAGGAATAGTTCCTCTATATCTGACTTCTTTGTGAGGAGATGTATATCTTAGCCATTTCACATCTTGCGTTTAAGTGTCGTAAAATACGACTAACGGATATAATATGCATATAACATCTATGTTTACATAGAAAACATGACCTGAAACGTCTCATAGTTAGGTCAATTTCCCTCCTATTATGGAGGAGACTCCAGTAGTGGGACGTAAATGAGGTGAGTTAATAAATTTTATTAGATTTAATCTTTGAAAATATATTAAGATACTCCTTAAAATCAGGCCAGTTATACAATACTTGATAAATTAGTACGGCCACAAAAAACTTGTAGGTTTTACAGTTCCAGTGGCCAAACTTGCAACTATAGCGTGAGGGTGATGAGCCTAATGTTTTGTAGATGATATGTCGGCAGGGGTAAATACCTGATATGGTACCGGGTCACTGTCCAGGAATGGATTGCGGTAAGCCAATGAATTAGATAAGCCAATGAATTAGATAAGCCCGCAGAAGATAAACGACAGGGTTCATTCATCTATGAATTAATTTAATCCATGAGCAAACTTGCCAACAATAAATCTTACAAGAATTTTGAAAATTAATTGCCTTTATATACTAATACTTTTTTAACATAACCTTCACTTTGGTTCAGCCGAGTGTGGGCATCAAAACAGTACGATATAGCCTAGATACTACCGTTCTCTTGAAAGACTGAGGGCATATTTTGTTTTAGAGGCCAAATTGCTTGCATCCAGGATGACCTCATGATCTGGCCCAGGGGATAGAGAATGCCAAAGTTCCATTTATCCACCTATCGACGTCGACTGTTAGATCAAGTTCCTGTTCTTTTTTGTTTGAGGATAGCTATAGGCCGGTCGGCCCAAAACCGTCGGGGCAGCAGAAGAGATGTCGTGCAAATGCATAATCTGTCGTACTATAACTTTTTATCACATTCGGGGGAAACAGCAGTGATAATTAGTCTTTGTCACTCTCTCACACACAGATCGAAGTGCAATAACAAATTGCTACTATTCGGACGTCGATTTTCTGCGAGAGTGTGGTACTACTCCAAAAGGGCTGGCTTGTGGCTATGGGCAGAAAACTATGGATACTGCTACCACATTATAAGATTATGAGGGGAATACCAATTCCCCTGGGTAGTCACATTGTCGTAGTAAATTAATAATATCAACTATTATAGTCAACCAAACTGCCCACGGCAAAAAAGATATATTACATATTTGTTTAAACCAAACTAAAAATTGACCGTGACCATGAACGCAGCAAAGTGTTTAAAACGTAGGGCAATCAAAAATCAAATACAAACGTGATAAAATCCGTAAAGTAGTTTTATTTAAAAATTAATGAAACTTCAATAACACTAATTCTAGACAATATATATTCTACGTTTAAGAATTTATTTTTAACCGGTTTAAAAAAGGAAGAGGTTTCTCAATTCGACGGTACATATACTTTTTTATGTTTGTTCGCGCATAACTCCATCATTTATGAACCGATTTTGATGATTTATTTTTGTTGGAAAGAATATATTTCAAAGGTGGTTCTATGATAAGGAAATTAGGGTTTGATGATGGCAGACCAGAAAAATCGAGTGAAACTTACAAAAATCACAGGGGCGACTAGTGCGTTTGTAAGTTTTTCAATAAGTATCTTATTTGCTTTTTAGTTTACTGTTTGAAGACGGTTTCTTTTTGTAAAAAATTATTACAGTTTAAGAATTTTAGAATAAAATAAATCAAACGTAGGGTCCTTACGTGTAAGGAGTGGTAAATTGTATTATTAGTCCGTCACCACACAGATATATCGGGATAAAATCTGTTAAACAATTTTAATACTTGCGAGTTTTACAAAATTTTAAATCTATTTTATTATATGTCATCAACAACACTTTATTTCCCTTGGAAGCCGTATAAATCGATTAAGGGATCACCAATAGAATAGCCGCATTTTCGATAGCAACCATATACAAAAATCTCAATGCATGAATTATCGGTGGTAATTCTAGTATTTCAATTCTTAAATTCTCGAATCCAACTATGTGTATATTACAATAACAATAACTATATTAATAATCATCTCTATAAGAATTTCGTAGTATAAAATTTCTACTACATAAGATTATCGGCACTGAATTTTCTACTTATACATTAAGAATAATGTCGGTAATGTTTACACTTTAATCGTTAATGTACTACTTTTTCAAGAGATAATATTAATTTATCTAAGAATATGATATATTTAAAACATAACCAGATAATTCCGAATGAAGCTAGAATTTGATGAGATTTCTTCATTATAAATAATTAGGCGCTTAGGTACCTATAACAAATATTCTCTGTCATTAAAAATCCACGTGTTGACGGAGTAATAATACAATTTACCACTCCCTATCTTGCACGTGGATGTCGTAAAGGACAACTAAGTGATTTAATACGCATATATCATCTATGCAAGAGAACCAAAACTCGAAATAAAACCCTACCAACCTGTCTGACCAGCATAGTATAGTGAGGTCAATTTCCCTCATATTGTGGAGGAAACTCGAGCTCAACAGTGGGACGTATATGAGCGGAAATGATTGAATGAATTAATTAAAAATTTATTGTTTCAAATGAATAATAAATTTTGTTTAAAATTAAAATAAGTTTTGTGACATTAACACAGTAATTTTTAGATAAAAAAAATGTATTTTCGACTAAGAGATATAATATGCGTACAAAATTTATTCAAGAGAAGGAATACTCGAATTAAAACCTAATTAGTATTAGGTTTGACCCATCTGACTAGGATGACCGATTCTCCTACTATTTTTTTTTTGCAAACTGTGGCAAACGAGCATACAGTACAGCTGATGGTAAGTGTTGTTGTCGCTCATGAAGCTTGGCTAGGCCGCTGCCTACTGTGAAGAAAATGAAAGGAATTTGAATGAATACAATGAGATTTGGTGAAACTAAAAGCATCAATAAAACACACCACATGCAGACACCCTCAGAAAGTTGGGCGGCTCTCTCGCTCACCGAACGGTACTAAATTGCTACCTACTACTCAGACTTTGATTTTCTGCGGGAGTGTGGTAGATACTATCCCGGATGGATCGGCCCGCGGCTGTAGACAGACAGCTGTCAACAGTGTGGTCTTACCACTAATAAATTACTATTGTTGAGATGGCTCAAGACCAGCGTTGATACGATAATGAGCCGGGAACGTGATGATTTTCTACTTTTTAAGACGTCAGACATCATCATCATCATTATCATTTCAGCCTATCGACGTCCACTGCTGGACGTAGGCCTCCTTCATGTGACGCCACAAAGTACGGCCCTGTACCGCCTGCATCCAATGACGCCCAGCACCTTTCACGAGGTCATCGCTCCACCTAGTTGTCCTACACTGCGTCGTCCGATACGTGGTCGCCACTCGAGAACCTTTCTTCCCCAGCGGTTGTCGGTTTGTCGAGCGATGTGGCCTGCCTGTGCTATGTCGGTTACACCCGTTCTTCTGCGGATTTCCGTATTCCGGATTCTATCTCGCAGAGAAATCCCGAGCATAGCCCGCTCTATAGCATGCTGAGGGACTTTGAGTCTTGTTATGAGGCCTACATTTAGGGACCACGTTTCCGTGCCGTAAGTCATCACTGGTAACACACAATGGTGATAGACCTGACGTAAAGACGTCAGAACGTAAAGACGTCAGACATAAAAAATGGATACTTTCCCCTTTTTAGGCTTATTATTATTGCTTATTATTAAGAATCAAATAGTGGGCTATTATTATGTTTAAAAATCATGATATTATTGTTCGGTTGTGATCAATTCAAAGGTTATCTAAAGAACGACGCTTTATGAGATAAAATCGTTCATTGTGCCTACTTATATTACGTTCGTAATATTTTACGTATACTCAATCCTTTATGCGTTATCCAGTAAAGGACTTTGGGGATTTGAGATAGATTGTTAGAGTGCCTATCTATCTTAGTTCTTTAAAGGCTCGCAAATAAGGGAAATGTTAGCACATTTGGGAAATTACTTGGAAATTTGGTCGTTGAAGTGGTTTGCTGTATTATTATCCACGCTCTTATGCAATATAATAAGATTGATTAATGTACCACTTTGATCTGAAATATCTCCTCTTCGGTTAAGAATTCCAAATTCAAATTTATTAATTCATTTAACTGATACATTTGAGTTTTGAAAACAGTCATTCATTTGTTTTTCCTCATTATTTTTCTTTGGCGTTGCTTATTACCGCACAACGGAAAACATGAAATCCTTACTAATATTATAAGTGCGAAAGTAAGTTTGTTTGTTTGTTACGCTTTTACGCTTAAACTACCGAACCGATTTAAAAAATTCTTGCACCAATGGAAAGCTATAATATCAGGGAGTAACATAGGCTATATTTTATCCCGGTATTCCCACGGGAACGGGCACTACGCGGGTAAGGCGACTAAAACCGAAGCGAAGCGAGGGCGGGTTGCTAGTGTCGGTATATTTTTTTTTTTTTATTGCCAACGGTGGCAAACGAGCAAGCAGCACACCTGATGGTAAGTGAAACAGCTGCACATGGACCTTTGCAATACCAGGGGCACAGCCAGGCCGCTGCCTACCGTGAAGGAAATACTCTTCTTAAACCTCGTTTAAAGAAGGACATGTCATAGCGCTCGGGAAACACAGCAGCAGGTAGTTCATTCCAGAGCTTGCACGTATTGAGTGGGAGAAATGATGAGAATATTTACGAGTACGAGTTCTACCGTGGCACCAATGCTACAGAAACAGCTTGAAGGATTAATGATGTATACGGCGCTGGTGTCGCAAAAGAAAACACGGTACGTTTTTCGTTTCAATGTTTTCGTTCTGGAAATTTCAACCTTCAGAACCAGCTCCGTGGACGGCCAGAGACTAAAATGGAAAATGAAGAATTAAAGGCTATTGTGGAAGCGGATCCATCGCAAAGTACTTCAGAGATAGCTGCAGGCTTCGGGGTAAGTGACAAAACTGTATAAATCCACTTGGAGCAAATCGGGAAAGTAAAAAAAAACTTGAACGATGGGTACCTTATGAATTGAGTGAATCGAACTTGCAAACACGGGTCAACTGTTGTGTTACTTTGCTCAACCGACACAATAATGAAGGGATTTTAAAGCGAATCATTACTCGTGAAAAGTGGATACTGTCGTCGCAATGGCTGAACTCTGGATACCCAGCCAACTCCTGCCCTAAACGAAAATTGACTCAGAAAAAGTTACTTGTGAGTGTTTGGTGGACTAGCGCTGGTGTCGTTCACTACAGCTTTCTAAAATCTGGCCAAATGATTACGGCAGATATCTATTATCAGCAATCGCAAACCATGAAGGAAGAACTAGCTGCTAAATAATCGAGATTGGTCAATCACTCTAAGCCACTGCTGCTTCACGACAACGCAAGACCACACACTGCACAACAAACAACCACTAAGTTAAATGAGCTACAATGTATGCGACATCCACCATGCTCTCTGGACCTTGCTCTAATAGATTACAATTTTTTCGGCATTTGGACAACTTCTTACAAGGAAAAAATTCAACTCCGATGCGGAAGTCCAAACCACCTTCAAAGAGTTTATTGATTCTCGCTCCCCATGGTTTTTTTAGTAAAGTTATCAATAAACTACCTGTGAAATGGCAAAAGTGCATAGATAACAACGGTGCATACTCTGATTAATCAAATATATATTACAAAAACACTTATTGCAGCTAAAGGAGGGTCATGATCAATTGAGGGTATTACAAATAAAATTTACAATTAATTATATTTAAATTTAAAAAAATTATAATTAATTATATTACAAATAAAACTTGTCTAATAACTGCATAATATAAAATATTTCAAAAATAATTGCTTTATTTAATTGTTAATATGTTTAATTATCTATAAAAAACTTAGAACAGTTAAAATCATGTAATCATTTACCGATATTTACTCTTATGCTGAAAAATAAGCGTTTTTGTCGTTTGGGTCTAATAATATGGCAAGTTACTGTAGACCGATGGTATCAGGTTCCTTGTCGTTCGAGGCCAGCCCGGTGGGATCCCGGGATGTTAATTGACATCACGCGGTCAGCTTCTCTACAGGTGATGGACTATTCCTCAGTCCAGTCATTTTGATGATTTTATTTCATGCGTTCCTACCATCATTGCTTAACTCCTGTTTGACCAATTGTTCCATAACACAACACAAACATTGATTCTACGTATATGTGTCCCTTATAGACTTTGAAAGCATCTAACTAACCGATGTGCCCAAATCGCCAGAGATGGCGAACCTACCATGACAGTGTCGTGGGTTCGAATCCCACGCAGGACCACACTTTGTACGATCCACAAATTGTAGTTCTGAGTCTGGATGTAATTTTTGTCCGTTAATTATATGTTTGTAAAGTCCCCCGCAACACGAGGATTATTTCTTTAGTGCAGCGTGTAGTCTTAAAAAAAAAGAATTAGAACATTAATAACGCGTTTTTAAACACTAAAACAACGCATTAGGACCCAATAGAAATCAATGCGATCGATTTCAAGATTTCGTGCAATTCCATAACCTCCCATACTCTTTTATCTTTTTATAGCTATTTAGGCGGAATACTGGTACCGAGTCCTTATCTATAGTAGTTAGCTATTAAAACCTTTTTTTGTTTTGTTTGGATATTCTAGACGTCCGTTGTTTATTCCATCCAGGGCGACGGAAGGGCGGCGTATGCCTGCATAAGCCACCGTGTTCCCTTCTCGACTCCCCTGGGTGGCTTACCGCTACCGATTCTTTGATAGAAAAGTTACGAACTGTAATTGAAATTTTACCTTACACCATGTGCCGGTAGCGAAATAGCCACATTTTGACAAAGGTGTAGAGTTTATAAAGTTGTAGGATTAGGGTGTGTAGAGTTAGAAGCTTAGCTTACATGAGATCTGATATCTTTTTGACAGTACGAGCCATATGGTCTCGTCTTGGTAGCATTTTACTTAAAAACGTTCTTGGTGAGATCACTTATTACAAGTTGTTACATTTTACAATAAAAAATTACTTAGTTTTCTTCTATTATTGTGTTAAATAAAAACGTTTTGGTATGCAATTAATTACTTAGTATAAGTAATTTAATTGCATAGTGTCACGGATTCGAGCCACATGTGGGCCTAGCACGAAAGTTTGCATCAAAATTTGGAGCAGTTTCGTCCGATAGCGGCGCTGCTCTCCGGGCTGGCCACGGACGACAACGAACTTGGTACTGGTGGTCGGCGCAATGGCGAAGGGAAGGCGAAGGGGCCGGCAATACGCTGGGTTAAGGGCCGCACGCCGCCTTTCCATCACCCCGAGCGGAATTGACGACGTGTGCGCTGACCATAGCCCACCAGAACAAAAAAATTTGGTCTCAATCATCATCATCATCATCTTGCTCTTATCCCAATTACTTGGGGTCAACGCAATATGTCATCTGTTTTGACATATTGCAAAAAGTTTCGGCAATGACTTTTATGACCCGCCGCCTGCCTGACGTCAACCCTCCTTGGGAATGTAATCGTTGACCCAAATGGTACCACATGGAGTTGGTCCGGGTCAATCTAGGGCTCTTAGTCGTCTTTTACGACACCCACGAGCAAAGCAAGGGTTGGTAGTATTCGAAGCCGCTACCACACAGTCAAATTGGTCTCGATCACGATACGAATACTTTAACGTAAATAATCGTGCTAAGGGCAACGGTTTCGTCTTAACAACGTTTTATAAAAAAATATTTTTACTGGGATTAAGATTTATTATTATCTAACTTCATATAGTTTCTGCGATAATTTTTCCAACACGTATTTTGTAATGTTAACATCGGTATTTACAACGACCTATACCTCATTCAATTTGCGATAACGATTATAAAGTTGACACGCAAGTGGAATAGGGAAAAACCAAGGTCGTGAGCGTGAGCAATATGAGTGATAAGTGGAACACAGCTGTACACTTCTTCAGAAAGACTAATATATAGAACTACTTCATTAATATAAGCCTCTACATAAGCCTACAAATGAGTTTAGTTACATACTATGTACATCATCATCATCATCACAGCTCAAATATGTTCCATTGCTGGGCTGGCGCCTCCTCCGCGATGGAAGGCAAATTGACCTACTATACCAAGCCGGTCTGACGATTTGGTACAGAGCTTCATTTCGAGTTTTTCTTATCTTGCATAGAAGTTGTATGCATATTATAATCCCTTAGTTGTCTTTTATGATACTCATGAGCAAGAAAGAAAGTGGAAGTGGTGGTGAAGTATATTCTTACTCCGTCACCATACTGATCATATCTTTAATAGCTAAAGGCATTTTTATAAGCTTTTATTTACTTTTGGTACTACTGATTTTTTTAGTATGTTATAGGTACTAATAGTAGCCGAGTATCGATGACAAATGTAGTGAAAACATAAAGTTTAATTTTTTAAGATTTTCAATAAATAGGATGGCTGGGTGTTACCATCAAGCTGAAATCCTGTTATAAATATTTTGTTTCAACTTCACGTACCTACAAACGCCGGCCATCGCGCACCACTTCATCGAATAACCAACATTTTATTGATTTGGATATGTTTATAACAACATGTTATTGATTTGGATATATTTACAATGTCTGTTAGTAGGTTTAGAAAAGCTGTAATGGAGAAACTTAAACATAATTGATATATTATTAGATTGCGTGAAGGTGTTTGTTAAACTCTTATATTTTTATAAGTAATTTTGTTATACTGTATTATCTTCGGTTGACATCAGCATCCGGGCCCATTTCAGGTATTTGGGCCTGGTGCTCGACGGGCAATGGTGGTTCTGAGAGCATTTCCGCAAGCTCGCTCCACAGCTTGACGGCGCGGCGTCCGCCCTATCGTGGCTTATGCCGAACGTGGGCGGACCGAGCGCTACGTGCCGACGGCTGTACGCGGGGGTCATCCGGTCGATGGCCCTGTACGGCGCACCGGTGTGGGCGGGGTCCATGACCGTCCGACTCAGGGCCCTTCTGTGGCGACCACGGAGGGCCATGGCGGTCAGGACCATCCGCGGGTACCGCACGGTGGCCACGGAGGCAGCGTGCCTATTGGCCGGGACTCCCCCGTGAGACCTGGAGGCGGAAATGCTCGCCGGTTTGTATCGGCGGGTGTCGGGGATGCGAGCGGAGGGCGGTGTGGTCTCTTTAAGGGAGCTCACCGCCTGGCGCGTTGACGCCCGCCGAGACGTCATTGCCTGTTGGGCAGTCCGGCTGGAGAGGCCTCGGTTCGGGGTGCAAATCGTGGAGGCCTTCCGGCCGGTGCTGATGCAATGGTTGGAAAGGCGGCACGGGGTGCTCTCCTTCCGACTAGTGCAGGTGTTGACGGGGCATGGGTGCTTCACCAAATACCTGCACAAGGTCATTAGGAGGGAGAGTACACCGTCCTGCCACCACTGCAATTGCGACGAGGACACGGCACAGCATACGCTCGAGGCCTGCGCCGCTTGGGCAGAGCAGCGTCATGAACTCGGTGAAATCATCGGTGCCGATCGGGCCAGGGCGATGGTCGACATCGTCGGGAACTGGGACGCCGTCGCAGCCTTCTGCGAGGAAGCGATCTCGCAGAAGGAGGCGGCGGATCGCCTGCGCGAGGAGCGCAGCCTTGATGAGGTGATCCACCGCTGGCGACTGGAGCGGCGTAGGCGCGAGTACTTGCGCCTCATGCCGCCCTAGCCGAGGCCGCGGGTGACGTGACCGGGGATTAGTCCGTCACCCGCCGAGAGGCCGACCGCGTGAGGAAAGACCGACGTCCTCCCCGAGGGGGGGACGTCGGTTGATGGGAGGGTACCCAAATAGGGGGTATTCTGTCGGGCCAACCACTGATGACAAGTAACCCCGCTCCGGTGGTCGGCCCAACGACGAAGGCGACGTGGTGTTCGGATGGGTTGCGGGTGTGCGTGCTTACGCCCCTCTGTCGCCCCGGACGGAGCGGTGCGAGGAGCGCTGACCGCAGCCCACCCCAAAAAAAAAAAAAAAACTGTATTATCTAGAATGTTATAAGAATAAAAAAAATGACTAAAATAGGAAATCTCATCGTCTGTTTCGCATGTACTCAACAAGTCAGCTATAACATAGTTTATTATAATATGTGGATAACGTAGTGAGCAACACATTTGGCCTATTTATATTTATACAACTTTGTCATTTAGTAATAAGAATGTGTATCTGTTTGTTATCCCTAAATAAATAAATAAAAATAAATCCAACAAGACCACCACAAGACTCCAAGACATTGTGAGCACTTATTGTATAGATTTGACCCACAATAATAATAGTTGAAGATAGTTTTATAAATCAAAAAAACTTTTAGTAAAAAACCGCCGTAAAAATAAAAATATATATTAATTTAGCATTATGTCCCCTGAGTTTTCTTGCTGGATCCTTCTTAGTGTGGCCGCGTGCCGATCCGGTGGTAGTATATTAGTTTTGTTAGGTTTAAATTAACAAATTGTATAATTAATAATTACCAATCAATCCTCCGTGTGGTGACGGAGTAAGAATAAATTCAACTCAATACAATTCACCACCCCCTAACTTACCCGTAGGTGATCGTACGAGACGACTAAGGGATATAAAACGCATATAACATCTATGCGAGAGAAGGAAAACTCGAAATAAAACTCAATACCAACACGTCTGACCAGCGTGGTATAGTAGGTCAATTACCCTTCCATTATGGAGGAGGCCTGAGCCCAACAGTGGGACGTATATGGGCTGAGATGATGAATTACCAATCATAAACAATTTTTTTTTTCATATAGAATCATTTTCTTCTTCTACCGGCAATAAATTTGTACCAAAAATATTGGTCAAAACTTAATAACTAATTTTCTGTAGCGGGTAAATAATTATAAAAATCTGTAATAACGTTGACTTGTTTGGACGTCAAATATCTTAGTCCGCCCGTGATCATGAATGCTGTAAAGTGTTCGAAACGTCGGGGAATCATAAATCAAATACAAATGCAATAAAATCCGTAAAAGTAGTTTTATTTACAATGAGTAGTGCTCGCCGTAAACATTAGAAATTATTATTATATTGTGTGTATCTATTGTGTGATGTTTTTATTTATTAATTTCATCTCTTTCCAATGCATTAGTATATATAATTATAGCTCAATATATTATTCAACTGTGACCAATTTCATACTTGTCCATCCGCGTAATTTTCGTAAAAAGGGGTACAAAGTTTTTGCTTCAGGTATTAATATATAGATGTAATTGTTGAGACATATGTACACTGGATTAATGTGATGCTTGTATGGGTAGGGACATGAAAAAAATATCCATACTTTTGTACTCGATACTTTGCATTCGATACTTTTACTCAATGAGTACTTTTTACTTTCGTATTGAATAAATTTTAGAAATTATCCATGTTAAACTTGACCTTACGGCTCACGTTTATGGTAGCGTCATCTAGTTCAAACGTAATTAACCTTCTAAAACGTGGCTCGAAATATTTTAATCCGATCACAGATGGTCAAATTCCTAAAAAAAGAAGCTCATCACGACTTAGATTCTAGGAAAAGTACTCGGTATTCGATTCTTTGAAGTATCGATAATTTTGTTTCGGTACTTTAATGAGTACGATGCTACTCATGAGTACAATATCGATACATTCTTTTCGATATCGTGTCCCTATGGGGTACCTATATAGGGTACCCTACATATATGGGGTATACTGAAAGTTTTTAATGTTATTAAAATAATGAGGAAATATTAGTCACTAACAAAAGGAACTATAAATACTCGCCGTTATCAATACAAACTGAATACGTGATATCGTTATTACTATACAAATGTAATCAGCTAAATCAGTGACAGAATAAAATGTATTATCGGGATTTTCTCACTTTTTTCTTATCTTTTATCGATACGTATTTGTTTGTCGTAAACTGTTTTGTTTTTAATTCTTTTATTGCATTAAACAACTCGCAGATGTTACAATGCCTTTAATATTATTCATGTATAATATATTCCGTGTGGTGACGGAGTAAGATTACAATTCACCACTCCCTATCTTTTTTCTTTTTTTCTTGGGGTGGACTGCGGTCGGCGCGCTCCACGCACCACTCCGTCCGGGGCGACAGAGGGGCGTATGGCACGCAACACCCGCAACCTACCCGAACACCACGTCGCCTTCGTCGTTGGGCCGACCACTGGTTACTTGTCATCAGTGGTCGGCCCAACAGAATACCCCCTACCTGGGGTACCCTACCATCGAATGACGTCCCACCACTCCCTATTTTGCCTGTGGGTGTCGTAAACACAACTAAGGGATTAAATACGAGTGTATATAACATTTATACAAGAGAAGTAAAACTCGAAATAAAATTCCATATCAACACGTGTGACCAGCGTGGTATAGTAGGTCAATTTCCTTCATATTATATAGGAGACTCGAGGCCAACAGTAGTACGTAGGTATATGCAGGCCCGCCGTAACCGGGCGTGCAAAGCGCGCACCGCACAAATCGAGCGACTTATCACGTAATTCATATCATAATATCCATCCCACTTTAAGTATAAAAATGTCATCGCATAGAAAAACAATGGACCGAATGGCGTTAACACCGCCATCAATTGCCATCCGTTAAAACTAAAATGCAATACCAAATGTTCGTCTGTCAGTAGCGAGCACCTACGCAGGGTCGGTCCCGATCTGTCGGATGCTCAGTTTGGTTTCAGAATAGGGAGTTCGACGATCGCCATCTTGCTGCATCTAGGGGTCGAATAGGGGACCTTGTGCGGACGCCCATGTCGTGCGGGGACCATACGTCGCCCCGGACAGATTGGGCGCGGTGTACCTACTGAATATAGAGGGCGGCATAATCGGTATTGCACGCGGGCGATGAAACAGTTAGCGGCGGACATTTCAGCTCATATACCCAGGGGTATATGAGCTGAAATGTTTAACGTTAAATAGAAGTGAAATTCGGTATAAAACCATATAACAACACAACTGTCCAGCGCAGTGTAAGATCAATTATTCTTGTATTAGGAGATTCGAGCCCTTTGTAGGGTTTATTTGGTATGTAATATCTTGTAAATAAATTTTTACGGATTTCTTCATTTATGTTCACGTACGGCTTTTGTACCAGCAATAAACTTGTACCAAAATGTAATAGGTACAAACGCGATAAAATCCGTAATGTAGTTTTTTTTTACAATATATAATACTCCCGTAAACATCAGAAATCACTATGTGTATAAATAATATCTTTAAACTCAAGTAAAGCTTTTTCAATAAATATGAGTAACACGAGGCACAAATTAAACATTTTCTTTTTTGGGGCGTGGGTTGCGGTCGGGTCGCTCCTCGCACCACTTCGTCCGGGTCAACAGAGGGGCGTAAGCACGCACACCCACAACCCACCCACGATGCACATCGCCTTCGTCGTTGGGCTGACCACCGGAGCAGGGTAACTTGACGTCAGTGGTCCGTCCGATGGAATACCCCCTATTTGGGGTACCCTCCCAAAACTGGACGACTTCCCAACTGAGCTATCGTCACTCACACTTAATCATAATCATTTTAAGTCGTATCTGTATTACTACTGAGATCGAATCTCCTGCACCCAGGGGATCGCTTCCATTGACCTTTTATAACATGTTAGACGCGTTGGTATAGGGTTTCATTTCCAGCGTTACTTATCTTATATAGATTTAATCTGTTTTGATATTCCTTAGTCTTTTACAACACCTAGACGAAAGAAAGGCAGGCAAGATTGGTAAGGTATTTAGAAGGGATTTCACGACTGACAATAATTTTACGTTCATAAATAAGTTTTCATAAATAGGCTAGCATGTCTAATGCTATAATATGAGTATTTTAAGAGAGCACGGGGAAATTGGCACCACTTTAGAAAAAATTACAATAACTTTTTATAAAAATCTCTTTTTAATATAATTCTTGGTTTTTATTACAGTGTAACTAATCAGGTTTATTCCATCGGAATAGAATTTAAAAATAAACTAAACAAAGACAATTTTACATTTTTTTTAAAGTAACATTGGCTCCCACTGTCCTAGAGTATGGGGTAATTAGAACCAGTGAGGACAATGGTAATCAAAATAAGAATATGTAAAAAAAAATATAATCCTATAGCTTACATCTAATGTTTATAACTCACTAGCCGTTTCTGCCTGTTTAGCTGGGCGAATTTTAAAAGGAAATAAATTTAATTTTATATATCATTTTGTTTTTTTTATTTCTATGTTTATTTTTTTATTTTATTTAAATTTATAATTTTATTTTTTTTTATTTATATTTTTAATTTAGAGCTGAATGTACGTCAATGTAGATCAATAATATTATTTTCCGGGCATTTTCTAACTTCCTTCTTTATTTTTTCAATCTTCTCCTTTTTCCCGTGTTCCTTCGTTCTTCCCCTTACCTACTTCTTCGTCTACTCTTCCTTCTGTGACTTTTTCGTCATCTATTTCAGTTGATTCCGTTGCGATTTCTTTTTCATCTGATGGGGTTGTATTAAAATTAAATTTATTTATTATGATTTATGTTCTCAATATCAATAAACAGAAAATTACTTTTAAATTTCCAATCCTGCTGTTTTTTCGCCTGTTCAACCAAACGCATCATTCGTTCTTGTTCTTTTCTCTCAAAGTAAGTTCGTATTTCTTGAAAGTATAATAAGCCGTTGTAAATTCCGACAATTAACGATTTCTAGATAAATTCAAATAATTTTTATTACATTCATAATTAACTCTTAAACTTTATCATCACATTATCTTATTGTACATTTACCTCTCTAACCCCTGTAAAGGAAAATTCACTTATGTTATCGTATTCTTCAAAGCAACCTATCCCTTCATGGCATCTTCTGTCAATTAAAGTGATTCGAATTGTTGTGAAACATCCAATATAAGACTTTCTTGATTCTATTGATAGTTAATGTCGAATTATTAATAAAAAAAAAAAAAAATTAAACATTTAATTATATATCAATATATTTTACAAATCATTACTTACCTAAAGTTTGAGCTTTAATCTCATGAGACCAGTTATTAGAACCAAACACATAATCAGCACACAAACATAAACGATGAATACTTTCTCTGTCTGACATTTTTCGTTCACTTTTCAACCGTTTATGAACTGACGTCGAATCATAATTTTTAAATATAATTACTATTAATTTTAATATTAAATAATTACTAACCATAAAAAAATAATTTTTTTCATATAGAATCATTTTCTTCTTTCACTAGCAATAAATCTGTATCAAAATGTGGGTCAACTTTTAATAACTATTTTCTGTATCGGGTAGATAATTACTGGGACGCGGTCGCAGCCTTCTGCGAGGCAGTGATCTCGCGGAAGGAGGCGGGGGATCGTCTGCGCGAGGAGCGCAGCTTCGATGAGGCGATCCGCCCCCGGCGCCCTAGCCGAGGCCGCGGGTGACGTGACCGGGGAATTAGTCCGTCACCCGCCGAGAGGCCAACCGCGTGAGGACAGACTGACGTCCTTCCCGAGGGGGGGAACGTCGGTCGATGGGAGGGTACCCCAAATAGGGAGTATTCCGTCGGGCTGACCACTGATAACAAGTAACCCTGCTCCGATGGTCGGTCCAACGACGAAGGCGACGTGCATCGTGGGTGGGTTGCGGTTGTCCGTGCTTACGCCCCTCTGTCGCCCCGGACGGAGTGGTGCGAGGAGTGCGCCGACCGCAACTCACCTCCAAAAAAAAAAAAACGTGTAGATAATTATAAATTTTCTGCAATAACGATGACTTATTGAACGTGAGACATCTTAGTCCGTCCGTGACCATGAACGCTGCAAAGTGTTCGAAACTTCGGGTAATCAAAAATCAAATACAAACGCGATAAAATCCGTAGTTTTATTTAAAATTTTAATATTCACAACTGGTCCCTCAATATTGTAAAAAATTATAGCGATCGCTCAAAAAACCGACATGCCGTCCGTTTATAGACTAAAGGTCAATTAAGCAGCGATGCAACGTATCACACATTTCCTGTCCGTGTCCTTTTGTATTCCGTTAACATAAAACAGAATGTAATTTGATTAGATGCATGTAAACTAGAGTAGCTCTCATTACCCCGTGGCTCCGGTTACCTCCGTGTTCCCCTAATGTTAAATACGAGTAATTTGATATATCTTTTCTCGTCTTCATGCATCGTAAGTGATAAGTTTCGTGAAAGGAATAATAATGGTAGTATATAACATAAAGTCAGTGCACACTGCACTACAAATAGCGCAAAAATATGACCAATGAGCACGCGGCTCAATGAACATGACTTTTATGCTCATATAACTATAGATCATCATCATCAATGTCAGCTTATCGCCGTCCACTGCTGGGCGTGGGCCTCCCTCGTGTTATGCCAGAGAAAAGAGTCCTGCTTCCAAAGACGCCCAGCAATTCTCATCAGGTCATCGGTCGACTTAGTGGGAGGGCGTTCTACAATACGTCGTTCTATACGTAGTCGTCACTCAAGAACCTTTATTCCCTAGCGGTTGTCGGTTCGTCAATCGATGTAGCCTGCCCATTGCCACTAACTATAGATATCGAAAAATATTTAACCACGGCGAACCTCTTCATGGAGTATATCACCTTCACTTAGGAGTATATCACCAGTTTTTGGCGTCCAAAGACCAGAGTGCGCTGCTGTCTACTTCTCCGGTATTTCTTTGACGATTTTTCCTCCAAGAGAAAGTGATGACACGTTTTTTTTATCGTCACTATGACTTTCATTACGACCAAGATTTACTCCACTTTCAACTATTGCAATTTGATTTATCAAGACCAACATAATCACAAAACCACCCAAAATCTATAATAGTTAAAACCAATATCAACGAAAAGCCACAAACTTTTACTGTTGTATAAATAAAATCCAATTTACAGAGAGGAGCGAGGTCACTTTTAACTGTAGTAATCTTGCAATCTAAACCTTTTCCCAATTTACTATCGATTCACTTAAAACGAAACTGTCAGGGGATAAGTTCGTTAAATGGGTTATTCGCAAACATCAAAGTTAGTATTTGTACAGGATCCGAAATTGCTGAAACTACAAATATTTAATACTAGCAACCCGCCCTCGCTTCGCTTCGGTTATAGTCGTTTTACCCGCGTAGTTCCCGTTCCCGTAGGAATACCGTGATTTTTTTTTATTTGATTGGGACTAATCCCACCACACACTCCCACCACTAACTCCTGTAAGCCAGGATCCACAATGGTCTCCGTATAAGACACTGAGGCTTGACCCTCAGGAAGCCCCGGGAATCGCTTTTAATTATCTTGGGACCCGCAACAAATTTAACTAGAAAAGAAAACAGGAGAAGTTCGAAAGATTTCACTTCCCTCCTATGCAAAGCGGGAGACATGAAGCAAAAACGCGAAAGGAATACCGGGATAAAATATAGCCTAGTTTACGCCCTGATATTATAGCTTTCCATTGGTGAAAGAATTTTTAAATCGGTTCAGCCGTTTTGAAGATTACCCGAAACAAACAGACAGACAGACAGACAAAAATTTTTTAATCGCTATTTTAGGCATAGGTGTCGTGCAAATAACCGTGTGAGCATGAAAAAAGCTTGTTATTTTGACATTACAAACAGACACTTCAATTTTATTTATTGGTATAGATATGTGTCGTAAGGTCGAGAAAATCTTACATTACGCTAGAAAAACACTATTATAAATTTAGATAGACTAACATTAAAAAAATATCGTGTCGTCATTATCATCACAGCTCATATATATCCCAATGCTGGGCTTGAGCCACATCCCCAAAGGAGGGACATTGACCTATTATACCACGTTGGTAGGGAGGATTGGTATAGAGTTTTATTTCGAGTTTTTTTTTCTCCTACATATGTTTAAATGCATATTATATCTCTTAGTAATCTTTACGATACCCTTGAGCTAGATAGAGGGTGGTAAATTATACATATTCTTACTCCACTAATGGTAATATCATATATGTATATGGTATATGTAACTCTCGACGTAAACTTAAGTTTGACATAGCTCTGTCTCTTTGTGGTATCACAGCTCCTAAAGAACTAGACCAATGATGCGGTTTTATGTTTGAAGATAACGTGATCGTGTTGGCTGTTAGATACAATTTATAATTTATTACAATTTATGACTTTGAAAATGTCGATGACTTTATAACACATGAACAGATCTCATGCGTTTCAAAGTCATCAGATTTTTTAGGTGCCGTAAAGATCTTCTATAGTCACTGGATAGCGTATCAAGCCAAGTTCAAGCGAAAAGAACTGGCAAGCTGCACCGTTTTAACTGGCGAACCGCATAAATTTTACAGCCCTTTGAAACTCAAAACATATTTAGTGAAAACAGCAAATTGGTTAGCATATTTAGATCTCTAAGATGAATTTGTATTCCAAATTTTATAAACACAGCTTACAAGTAATGATTGCTAATATTTACGTAAGTATTACATATTATAAATGTCAATAACACAATGTCTAACTTTTTTTGGACGTAAGACATCTTAGTCCGCCTGTGACTAAGAACACTGTAAAGTCTTCGAAAAGTCTCGCAGTCAAAAATCAAATACAAACACAATAAAATCCTTAAAAAATAATAATATAATATAATATTTATAGCATAGATACGATATAGATATTAACCTCTAAAATCGACATTTTAACGACTATCTGACTGACATATAAATCAAAAATCTATCCCACTGCCCGATAACCTAATGAGTTTAACTATAGTAGACATACACACACATAGAAAAATTATATACATAAAATGATATTGAATCATCGCGTAAAACGAAACCAAACTTCGTAAAATTTTGCCGATATCGTGTAATAGGCTTAAACATTTTCTCTGCCTCATTAAAATTGAGGAAAGAGGACCCTTAAGATCGCTGTATTCCCTTCGTTTAGCCTTTGTAATACCATCACTTTGTTTTTAAGTAAACTCATTTAAGAACCTTAATACAAATTTAAGATGTTCAATCTTTACATAGTCATAGCATAAAACAAAGTTGGTTCCCGCTATCTGTATGCTTAAATCTTGTAAACTACGCAACATATTTGAATGCGGTTTTCATTAATGGACAGAGTATTTCAAGAGGAAGGTTAATATGTATAATACATGCGAATCATGGTACAGAAAAGACTAGAATATCAAGGATTTGTCATGTGATGACCTAAAGAACATATTTTTGTATACTTACATTGCAATTGCAACCTTACGATTGAACAAAATAGTATACGCATATTTAATCCCTTGTCCTCGACAAGCATAGTGGGCTACTCCTTCGGGTACCATGCGGTCAGTCTCTTTGCGGGGGATGGACTTATTACCCAGTCCAATCACCGATATCCTCGGCTAGGGTGGCATCAAGTGTAGGTGCTTGCGTCTGCCCTGCCCAAGTCGTCGGTAGCGCAACTTGTCACCGTAAGGAAGTTTATCCCGCGTACGATCCGCTGCCTCATTCCGCGAGACGATGACCTCGCAGAAGGCAGTGACCGCGTCCCAATTACTGATATTTTCAAGCATCGTCCTAGCGATGGTTTTGTGCTCTGCCTACAGAGCATACATCTTGAGTGTGTACTGCGTCGTGTCCTCTTCCACCTAGCTAACCATAAGGGCAGGTAATCCCATAATTTTTAGCCAGTTTGATGATCCTTAGGATGGATAGTAACCATTTTTCTGATGTAAGCTCAGAGGATTTTTACGATTCCCATAGCCAAGCAAAGAAGGACGGAATACCTTGTATTCTTATTCCGTCACTACATGATAAATCTATACCAATAAATAAAATTGGAGTGTCTGTTTGTAATGTCAAAATAATAGGCTTTTTTCATGCTCACACGGTTATTTGCACGACACCTATGCCTAAAATAAAAATAAAAAAAGTTTTGTCTGTCTGTCTGTCTGTTTGTTCCGGGTAATCTTCTAAACGGCTGGACCGATTTCAAAAATTCTTTCACCAATGGAAAGCTATAATATCAGCGCGTAAACAAGGCTATATTTTATCACGGTATTCCCACGGGAACGGGAATTACGCGGGTAAAACGACTAAAACCGAAGCGAAGCGAGGGCGGGTTGCTAATTTAAAATAAATTTATGTACAGTTAATGTATCTTCTAGCCGGTAATCATCATCGTCGACATCTCAACTCAAATACGCGTCACTGTTAGGCTCGAAATCTCTTACATAGATGCATAATATATCTCTTAATCGTCTTTTACGACAACCACGAACAAGATACATTCTTGGGTAGTGATCATTCTTGGATGGTGAATTACATTCTTGTTTCGTCACCAAACAGAATATCTGTGATATCATTGTTTTAATGGCCTAGCCAGAATCTTTCGCAAATTAAATGTTAAATTATTTATTCATAATGAGCAAATAGTACTTTTTATTCTTATCAACATACTACTAAAAGTCATATAACAGTCACGCTGTATACAAAAAATATTCAGCCACATACAAAGCCTACGCAATTGAATTTAATAAATTAATGAATTAATAATACAATAGAAAAATAATCATCTTAATAAAATATCTACTTTATCTCAAATAAATGAATAAAAGATAGAAAACAATGTACATATTGTCTTCAAGCAGTTGTTGAGAGCGAGTTTTTTTATCACTGACAATGGTTGACAACTACTTTAAATAGTAACATTTATTTTATCCTTTAGATAAGGATAGAAAAGGGTTTCGCAAGCGTTAGATGTGACAGAAATAAATGGTATTTACTCACGTAGAATATTTTTATTACTGGAATAACTCATTGTTCTTTTTGAAGATAGAAATGAGGTCCCAAATGGTGAGCAAGTGCTTAAACTCAATTTTGTAATTAAATCTAAAGTTTTATCAGTGGCCGATTGGCTGGTCTTCTGGATCTTCTTGTGTACATTACACACCGTTCAGCTTTGGAGGGCAAGGGTGACCCTTTAGCGTTCAACCTAGATATTACAAAGGTTTTCGATAGGGTCACATGGTACTTCTATCTTAATTACCATCAAACGAAATCCCCGAGGTACTCTGTAATTGGATCGCAAGCTTTCTGGAGGGTTGAAGTATAAAAATCTTCGTAGATGGCTCCTGCTCTGATACCAGGACAGTTAATACTAGGTGGTACTCACCTCAACAATTTCTGTAGCAAAATTAAAATGCTAAAATTTTCAACATATAAGCGCCCTTTTTTAGGGTTCCGCACCCAAAGGGTAAAAACGGGACCCTATTACTGAGATTTCACTGTCCGTCCGTTCGTCCGCCCGTCCGTCCGTCTCTCACCAGGCTGTATCTCAAGAACGGTGATAGCTAGACAGTTGAAATTTTCATAGATGATGTATTTCTATAGCCGCTATAACAACAAATACTAAAACTAAAATAAAATAAATATTTAAGGGAGCTCCCATACAACAAACTTGATTTTTTTACCGTTTCTTGCTCGATACTAATAACGGTGACAGGTAGACGCTTTAACTATTCAAAGAATATTTAGTTCTATTATAAATAATGGTACGGTGGTACGGTGGTATGGTGGGTTCCCCTTCGTGCGCGATTCCGACACCCACTTAGCCAGTTTATTATACGGACGTGTTACGGTGTGGACGCATGCTATTATATTTGGGGTGAAGAAACGGTGGCGTGCAGCAATTTAAATCTTCACTACGCTCTTAATATTAACATCTCCGCAGTCAGATAAATGTTCTAATCTCAATATAACATCGAATCGATGTGTATTTGTAAGAATTTATTTTAATCTCAATCATACCGGTTCCTATCATATCTATTTACAAGATAAATATAAGAACTGACGATTTGTTTGATGTTTTAAATATAGAAATAACATATATTTGTTTTATGTGATTAACGTGTTATTTATATATGTATTGAACAGATATGGTGACTTATAGTTATGCGCCAATGTCAATATATAAAAATAGTATTATGTTTAGTCTGTAGTCATTAAAATACAACTGTCGTCATCTTTTACTTACCAGTGGCATTCGTAAGAATCGGCTAAAGGGTCTCCAAGAGAGTGGATAGCAAGTATCACCTGAGAAAGCTTTTAACACTTAAAGCGATCCCTAATCAGTCTATCAAGCGTGGCAATTAGGGCATTATTTCAGGTAAAGTCCATTCCAGTTAGGTAGATTCAATTTTAAGAAAGAAGTTAGCCGATGAATCCTACTCGGCTGGGCAGCGTTCGAGGTAACTTTAATGGATCTTCTCGTCCAATATTCCGCAGTGTCTGGAAACAAAGATTTATAACCAGTGCGTGTTACCAGTGATAACATACGGCACTGAAACGTGGTCTCTAAATGTCAGCCCCATAAAAAGGCCGCAAGGTCACTTAACGTATTATGGCGAGAGTTTTCGGTATTTCTTTACGTCATAAAATCTAGAATACGGAAATCAGTAGAAGGAGAGAAGTAACCGACATAGCCCGCAGAATTGGCACATTGAAATGGCAATGAGTAGACCACATCGCTCGTCAAAACAATAACTGTTGGGAAAGAAAGGTTTTCAAGTGGCGGCCACGAATCGGATGATGCAACTTTCCTAAGTGGTTCCTACTACTAGGTGGATGGATGTGATGACATCTTGAAAGTCGCAGGAAAACGTTGAATGCAAGTAACACAGGACCGTTCCGAGTGGTATTCTCGTGGGGAGGTCTATGTCGGACATCTATGAGTTGATGGATGGATGGTAGTCAGTTTTTTGTATATCGAAATTGTAGCATGTTGATGTCAAATATTTATAATTTCCCCTATCTAACTCGATCCGTCTAGGGCTACAGATGAGTAGCGCGCAGCCTTATAACCTACTCTGGTCACATATCACTGCTATGCATATGTTACATGCATATTTAGACCTTAGTTGTCTTTTACGGTACCCACGGGCAAGAGCGGTGAATTGGTGAAATGAAGTGAAGTGAAATTGGTGAATTGTATTCTTAGTTCAGCACCACATGAAGAAATTAAAATACTATAGAATGTAGTAAACGCGTGTGAATACTTCGTATCTCTAGTGAGTAGTGCTAAATTTTTACTATCAGACCATCGATATATCTGTCATATTTAAATACTAGCGACCCATCCTCGCTTCGCATCGAATTCAGCCGCTTTTCGCCCGCATTTTAACTCTCTAATAAGCCCTAGTTGCTCCTTATATAGACCTGGTCGTAAAATATTATCAAAATTGGTCCACCCGTTTTGAAGGATCCGGAACAAACAGACAGACGGACAGACAGACAAAAAATATTTAAATTGGTTTTTCAGCATAGGAATCGTGCAAATAACCGTGTAAGCATAAAAAAATCAACTATTTTGACATTACAAATAGACGCTTTTATTTTATTTATTTGTATAAATATAAACTACGGAGCCAAAGATTGAGTTCTAGCATTACAAAGTACTTTATCAGTATAAATAATTCATGGGAAAACATTAAGTGTTGATTCGAAGCTAGCGCAAAATGTTCGTTGATCACGAACGTATTCATTCGCACGCACATCTATTATACCACGCTAGTCAGACGTGTTAGTATAGGATTTTATGTTGGGTTTTCTTTTTCTTAGATATCCGCATATCATATCCCTTAGTCTTCTTTTACGCCACTCATAGCTTAGAAGTAGAGGAGGAGAAGTATTGACAGAGCTTACTAGCCCATGAGAGATAAAAACCTAACGAACTAAAAACTTGACCACAATCATCAGTCTGCCAGGCATGATTCTTCATCTTAAAGAAGCCTAGGTCGAACAGTGGACGTTGGTTTGGCCATGGATATTAAGGAAACGATACCAGTGGTCAGTTCAATGATGATGGGGAGGAAAGGGTAGGTTATGGAGCCGCACGCCGCCTATCAGTTGCCCCGGATAGATTGGGTAAGGTGTGTTCTGACCATTGCTTATAGCATAATGCAGATGGATGGATCAATAGAAAAACAATCATAAAATTATAATTTCAGGCTCAATGCGTTCGTAATAAATGAAGCCTAACAAAAATCGCTCATCAAAAATAATATTATCATTTTATTTGGAAATGAAAAAGACCGAGGAAGATATGATTTTGTTAAATAAAATGTTTTGACTTTTTCTTTAAGTATTGAAAGATAATATTTTCTTTTGATGACAAAGTTTTGTATTAAAACAAACGTTTAGGTATTGTTTCGTTTTTTTATTATTTCTTCGCCTATATATATATATATTTTCATTATTACTAAATAATGATGTAATTCGAGTACTGGCTGTGAAGTTTACACTCTATAGCGTCTAGCGTAGTGTAGTTAAATTCAAATCATTTATTATGCATAAACCCCGAGAGGGCATACATAACATAGGACATAGTTAAGGAAATTAAATCAAACTATTCAAAAAAAAAATACACTACCAATAGATCAGAACGCGATCGCTACTGAGAAGATCCGGCAAGACTCAGCGGGTTTGTCTATTATTTTCAATTTTTTTTTCTTATTTGATATAAAATTGTGTAGATACGTCACAGGCACGTCAAAGGACAACACACTTTTTTTTTAAGGGTGGGCTATGATAAGTACGCACGCGGTCCATTCCGTCCGGGGCGACGAAAGGACGGCGCGCGGTCCCATAGCCCACCCGTACTCACGTCATCTTCGTCGTTGGGCCGACCACCGGCGCAGGGTGACTTGTCGTCAGTGGTCGGCTCGACGGAATACCCTTTCGGGTACCCTCACCTCTCGACGTACCCGTCCTGGGACGTTGATCGCCGTCGCGCGGTCAGCCTCTCTGCGGGTGACGAACTAAATTCCCCGGTCCTATCACTCGCGGCCTCGGCTAGGGCGAAATTAAAATTGTGTAGATATCGTCATAGGCACGTCGAAGGGCAACACACTAGAGCTAGTACTTAAAAGACGTCTCTTTTAAGTACAAGCTCTAGCGTGTTGCCCTTCGAACCACAAGATATGTGATATAATTGAAACAATTATGCTGGAACAGATCCCACAAGTGGCACCCGATTACGAGTTAACTAGCTATTACTCCCTTAGTAGGTCAATTTCGCGGGTGACGTGATCGGGGAGTTAGCTCGTCACCCGCTGAGAGGCCGACCGCGTGAGGAAAGACCGACGCTCTCCCCGAGGGTGGGTCGTCTGTCGATGGGAGGGTACCCCAAATAGGAGGTATTCCGTCGGGCCGACCACTCATGACAAGTAACCCTGCTCCGGTGGTGGGCCCAACGACGAAGGCGACGTGCACGTGGATGGGTTGCGGGTGTGCGTGCTTACGCCCCTCTGTCGCCCCGGACGGAGTGGTGCGAGGAGCGCGCCGAACGCAACCCATCCCCCAAAAAAAAAAGTAGGTCAATTTCCCTTCCATTGTGGAGAAGCCCCGCATTATCATCGTCGTCATCCCCGACGTTACCATTGTCGTCAACGTCGTTGATAACAAATAATGGTTCTTAAAGAAGGCTATTTTGATCTACATAAAAAAACATTGTCTGAAACGTGGTCTCTAAATATTGGCCTCATAAAAAGGCTCATACATAACCTTTCATCATGTTATGGAGACTGGAGAGGACTATGTTTGGTATTTTTCTACGTAGCAAAATCTTAAATACGAAAATCCATAAAAGAACGTAACCGACATAGCCCGAAGAATAAGTACGTTGAAATGACAAGCCACATCGCTTGTCGCACCGACCACTTGTGGAAAAGAAAGGTTCTCGATGATCGACTAAGAATCAGATGACGTCGCTTAGGATGGGCCCCTACTAGGTGGACCGATGACATCTTGAAAGTTGCAGGGAACCTTAAATACATGTAGTACAGAACCGTTCTGAGTGACACTACAGGCTAATAAATAGAAGGGTAGAATAAAACATTGAATTCATAAATAATGACACTATTAAAATTCTCTAGATATAGATATTTACTTAACAAACTACTAAACTATGTGAAAGCATAATAAAATTGGCAATAATCTCGGTACACAGTAACATATTACAAAATATAATGCCAAAACAATTACAGATTAAAATTTTAATCACAATATGCATGATGACTGCACAGATGGCGTAGTGGTTAATGCTAGTGACCTACAGCGCCAGTGTCGGGGGTTCGAATCCCACGCAGGACAACACTTTGTGCGATCCACAAATTGTTGTTCTGAGTCTGGATGTAATTTGTGTCCGTTTAATTATATGTGTATGTATTTCTCGCGGAAACGCAATGAGTTTCAAAAAAAAATTAAAAAACTGTACGAATGGCGGCGATGTGGCTCGCGACACGTCACGTCTCGTTTCCGTCGGGGGCGAAAAGTGGCCCACAGAGAACCGCTTTGCTACGCTGAATATGTCAAAGATCGTAGCAGGTGGAGGGCAGTGGACTCTGCCTACCCCTATGGGAAAAAGGCGTGAATATATATAAAAAAAAAAAAAAAAAAAAAAAATATTCATGAGAAAAAAGTAGATTTATGATGTTTATCTAACATTTAAACATGGAATATAATTATTTCTTTGGATTTTATGGAGTTTGTGGAACTTTTTGCTATCTTGACGCTTCGAACATTATTCATATCCTCTCTCATTTCGAAGGATATTAGAAGGGAAATAGATCTAGTACTATTGCTATCGCTTTGCGTGTGGTCATAGAATAAGAATACAACTCACCAGATTGGGGTGATGAATTGTGTTCTTACTCCATCACCACAGGGAGAAGCCTATCAGCATCCGCCTTTTTAGGCCATAGGCCAAATTTTTTTAGGCCACTACAATGGGGTATGAATGATGATGCAAACGATACATCGATGTTTCAGAAACATAAACAATATATTGCTCTCCTCTCGCCGTGGGTTGCCGTCGCGCGGTCGGCTTCTCTGCGGGTGACGGACTAAATCCCCAGTCCAATCACCCGCGGCCTTGGCCAGGGCGGCATCACGCGCAGGTATTCGCGTCTGCGCCGCCCGAGTCGTCGGCGGCGGACCGTGTCGTCTTGGAGGCGTTCCTTCCACGCGCGCCCCGCCGCCTCCTTCCGCGAGACGACTGCCTCGCAGAAGGCGGCGACCGCGTCCTGGTTCCTGATGCTGCTGAGCATCTCCCTAGCGATGGTCGGCAGCGTCCGGTCGGCACCGATGATTGCGACGAGTTCACGGCGATGCTCAGCCATCGATGTTTTACCTGACATCTATTTGAAATGTATGGTTATTTTAGCAAAACCTGCGTGACAGTTTAGTTACCAGAGTAAATGATTTATGTATGTACGTTATCGTTAAAACTGTTATTTATAAATTCTGTTTCTAAATAACTTACTGCAGTTAAGCCTGTAATAACTTAACTAAATAGAGAAATATCTGTTAAATATAACTATTTCCTCAACTCTACATCTTCCTTGTTCTAAAGATTCATATATTCAATGATAATATTGTTAGAAATAATAACTATAGCTTGCAGTTTAAATTAAAATTCAGTTTAAATTAAAAATCGTATTAAGCGTTAAATTTTTTTTTCTTTTTTTAACTCATGCTTTTATTTAAATGCTCTAAACAAGAGTGCTTGTCAAGACTATTCAAATGAGTCCAAACTCGACGGTTTTATCTTATTTAGGAGTTTTTATAGGCCTTATAGCCACCTTCCGACGCCATTTTGAGACCAGCTTCATGGTACCATATTATTGCATTGTCACCGAAGTTATGTAAGTAAAACAAATTTCAACCAAATTTAACGACAGAAAGTGGTTCTAATTTAACTCGCAAGATTTGTCCCATACTAAGATATTAACTGGGCAAGTTAAATGCCGTGAACTCGTCGCAATCGTCGGTGTCGACCTGGCGCTGCCGACTATCGCCAGGGCGATGGTCGGTAGTGCTAAGAACTGGGACGCGGTCCCAGCCTTCTGCGAGGCAGTGATTTCGCAGAAGGAGGCGGCGGATCGCCTGCGCGAGAAGCGCAGCCTCGATGAGGCGATCCGCCGCCGGCGACTGGGGCGGCGTAAGCGCGAGTACTTGCGCCTCATGCCGCCCTAGCTGAGGCCGCGGGTGACGTGACCGGGGAATTAGTCTGTCACCCGCCGAGAGGCTGACCGCGTGAGGAAAGACCGACGTCCTCCCCGAGGAGGGGACGTCGGTCGATGGGAGTGTACCCCAAATAGGGGGTATGCCGTCGGGCCGACCAATGATGACAAGTAACCCTGCTCCAGTGGTCGGCCCAACGACGAAGGCGACGTGCATCGTGGGTGGGTTGTGGGTGTGTGTGCTTACGCCCCGGACGGAGTGGTGCGAGGAGCGCGCCGACCGCAGCCCGCCCGCAAAAAAAAAAAGTGCAAGTTAAATAAACGCTTTTAATAAAAAATAGAAAATTCGTTATTAATAATAATGGCTTTTACTGTATTAAATTTTATTGTATTACACCAGATTATTAGAATTGAGCAATCTCCCCTGGAGCAAATTAAACAAATTTTATGTGGTTCAAAGCAGTATTTCGCAAAATTAAATACGATACCTATAATTTGTAAAAATTCTGTGAAACTAATATATACTTGTAAACATTAGAAATTGCTGTATAATATATTATTTAATTTGATTATTCAGCCAACAAATTTATGTTGTTAGTTGAAATGTTATTCAGCTTATGAATATTAATTATAACCATACGGGTGAATTATGTAAGCAATATTAGGTGAATACTGTATTGTTAATTAAAAACGACTAGAATAACTGTAAATATATACTAAGCTTTGGTTAGGAATATCTTATCTTATATATTTAAACGAGCAATTCTTGTATATACAGGGTGTATCAGGTTATGGGGGCAACTGGTCAAAAGGGAGCTAGGCAATGGTGGTAGGAATCCATGAAAAAAATTTGAACGAAAAATATCGATTCGTTAAGGAATTAGAGACATGTAAAGTTTTCAATTTTGTCATCGATTTTTCGAGTAAATTCGATTGAAATGTATAAAGTCAAAGATACTTAATACGCAACATATTCATACTTTGTTAAATGTTCATTAGAAATTGAATAAATCAATGATTACGTTCACATAAGCAAGACAAACCTCGCTTTAAAACAGCTGATCGGCCTGTGACCGTTGATGGACAATGTCATTGAAGCGTTTGCGCAATTCTAGGTATGAATGAATGAAATTATACTGTCGAAGCTTTACATGCCTACATAATACGTAACATTTAAGGTATAGACTCTTAGACACATTTTTTTTAAATCACTCTAACTTTTATGTGATATTGTTTTTTGTATAATGTACATTCTAATTACGATCTATGACCGTTAAACTACAACATACTGGAACAGTTGTCCCATAACCTGATACATTCTGTATATATATATACAGCCCGCCCGAACAAGCCGGCTTCCGAAAAGGCTATAGCACCATAGACCATATCCTCACGCTTCGGCAGATTATACAAAAGACCGAGGAGTATAATCGGCCCCTCTGCTTAGCGTTTGTGGACTATGAGAAAGCCTTTGATTCAGTCGAAACTTGGGCGGTGCTGCAGTCCCTTCAGCGGTGCCAAATCGACCATCGCTATATCGCAGTGCTGAAGTGTTTGTATAGGAACGCCACAATGTCAGTCCGTATCCGCGATAAGAGTACGAAACCGATCCAGTTGCAGAAAGGCGTGAGACAGGGAGATGTCATCTCTCCGAAACTGTTCACCACTGCACTGGAAGATGTCTTCAAGCTCTTAGACTGGACTGGACTGGACTCGGCATCAACATTAACGGCGAATACATCACTCACCTTCGATTCGCAGACGATATCGTCGTTATGGCAGAATCCATGGAGGACCTTGGCACTATGCTCAATGATCTCAGCAGGGTATCCCAACTAGTGGGTCTACGAATGAACATGGACAAGACGAAAGTCATGTCAAATACCCATGTCATTCCTGTACCGGTCCTAGTTGGCAATGCGATTCTCGAAGTTGTCAATCACTATGTTTACCTAGGACAAACAGTCCAGTTAGGTAGATCCAATTTCGAGAAAGAGATCAGCCGACGAATCCAACTCGGTTGGGCAGCGTTCGGGAAACTTAAGAGGATCTTCTCGTCCAACATACCTCAGTGTCTGAAAACACAGGTCTACGACCAGTGTGTGTTACCAGTGATGACTTACGGCACGGAAACGTGGTCCCTAAATGTAGGCCTCATATCAAGGCTCAAAGTCGCTCAGCGTGCTATGGAACGGGCTATGCTCGGGATTTCTCTGCGAGATAGAATCCGGAATACAGAAATCCGCAGAAGAACGGGTGTAACCGACATAGCACGAAGAATTAGCACGCTGAAATGGCAATGGGCAGGCCACATCGCTCGACGAACCGACAACCGCTGGGGAAGAAAGGTTCTCGAGTGGCGACCACGCATCGGACGACGCAGTGTAGGACGCCCCCCCACTAGGTGGACCGACGACCTAGTGAAAGTTGCTGGGCGTCGTTGGATGCAGGCGGCACAGGACCGCACATTGTGGCGCAATATGAGGGAGGCCTACGTCCAGCAGTGGACGGCAATAGGCTGAAATGATGATGATGATGATGATGATGATGATATATATATTCAGGATCTCGGCAACGGCACCAACAATTTTGATGAAACTTGGCATACTAAAGGTTTCGAGGCCAAAAAATCGATCTAGCTAGGTTTTATTTATAGAAAATGTTGTTTTGTCGGTTTTTTTAGCAAGACAATACAATGACATTAAATTTTAAAAGAATATGAATTCAAATTTCGACGTCAACGTCATGAGCTACGATAACTCAGTTGGGAAGCTGTCCAGTTTTATTTTAGTATTGTTTTGGCATTCAAACAGCGTCGGATTGAATCTCGGTGTTATTATTATTCTCTTTTTGTATTTTTTATATTTTTTTCATTATTTAATTTTTATTTTTTATTAATATATATCTAAATAAATTCGACAAAAATACAACAAAAATATTCCGAGCGAAGCTCGGTTAACCAGATATTATAATTTTATACTGCAAAAGAATCTTAATTCCTAAATAACTTACATTTTGATGCGGTAGGACGCAGTCGTCTGTCTACAGTCGCGAGCTGATCGGTCCGGGGTAGTACCACACTTTCTCAGAAAATCGACGTTTGAGTAGGGACACGAAAAAAATATCTATACTTTTAGGTATCGAGTACTTTTATTTCGATACCGATACTTTTGTACTCTATACTTTGCATTCGATACTTTTACTCAATGAGTACTTTTTGGTAGGTATCATATCGAATAAATTTTAGAAATTATCCGTGTGAAACTTGACCTTACGGCTCACGTTTATGGTAACGCCATCTAGATCAAACGTAATGAACCTTCTAAAACGTGGCTCGAAATATTTTGATCCCTTCACAGATGATCAACTTCCTAAAAAAAAGCTCATCACGACATAGAATTTAGGAAAAGTACTCATACGTACTACATATCGTACGATACTTTGAAGTATCGATAATTTTGTTTCGATACTTTAGTACGATACTTTTTCTTCGATACTATTCATGAGTTTGTACTATTGATGATTGATACTTTCTTTTCGATATCGTGTCCCTACGTCTGAGTAATACTAATTTATTACTGCACTTCGTTCGATGAACGCGAGAGCCAGAAGCCCAACTTTCTGAGAGTGTTTACGGAGGTTTTATTGATGCCTTTAGTTTCACCGAGCCTCATGACACACATTCACACTCCCTTCACTTTCTTCACGGTAACTGCTTAGGGAAATTCCATGGGCATTATTATCACTTACCATGAGGTGTGCTGTTTATTCGTTTGTATTTTGTTCGTTTTCGGGGATGGTGAATTATAGTTTTTATGGTGGGGTGATGAATTGTATTTTTACCAACGGAATAATCATCATTACTATCAGACGTCATCACTGCAGTCATTCCCAGGCTATCCATGTCATGCCTCACTCAGTCCATTCATCTTTGCCTCGGCCTTCTTTTACTCCTAAAACCTTCAACAGTCATACCAAAAACTTCTCACAACATTACTTTCATCCCGCCTCATCATATGTCCATACCATGTTAGCCATTCACTCCTTAACTTTTGCGTCACTGGCGCAACTTTCAAACTTCAAACTTAAACTCCTCGGAATAATATGGCGTTTAAATTGTATAACCATCATGCTTTTTTACTTTATTCAGAAAAATAGGTAATTTCATCATTTCTACCCACTGCTGAGTTTGAGCCTTTACTATCATCAACATTATTCAGCCCATCGCCGTCCACTGCTAGACGTAAGCCGCCTTCATGTTTCATCACAAAATGCGGTTCTATGCCGCCTGTATCCAACGACGCCTAGTAACTTTCACTAGGTCGTCAGTAAACTGCGTCGTCCGAAAACTGCGTCGTCCGATACATGGTGGCCACTCAAGAATCATTCTAACTCAGCGGTTGTCGGTTCATCGAGCGACGTGGCCTGTTTATTGCCACTTCACCGTGCTAATTCATCGTGTTAGACCGCTCAGCGATGTTCATTCAATAAATCACTTCATTATAGGTATACAATATTTATTACTGCACTTTAAACTATTACTACTGGACACTGAACTCTGTTACCAATAAACACTCACTGAATACTACACTTCACTGAATAGCGAGACACTTTCTGTTTTAACTAAACACTTCACTTAATATTAAAACTGATCACCACTATATAATACAACTTCGCTCTTCCACTGCACTCGAGCAACTGACGCTTGGCGGCCGACCAACGAGAACATGTAGACTCAACCGCCGCCACGTTGGAGGGGTAGACATTTAAACTCTCAACTGACTAAATTATTGTTAATCAAAATATGAACTAAATTATTAAGTAGATCAGTAAAAATATTAAATAAAATAACATAAAATTTTTAAACCCTAACAATCGTACTACACCCGTTGCGGAGAAAAAAAATATTTTCTTGTTGTAGGTAAAATAAGCTCATAAGTTCAGCATTAGCATGAGTTAGTTTATATGTTTACCAGGCTTAAATATCTGTATCTTATCTTGTGACTATTAAACAATCCTTTAGAGCACTCAAATTTATACATATCCATTAAAAGTTACGGTCTAACGCTATAATTGGCAATCGTTAAATCTACATAAATTATTGTTTAAAGACTTAAAAGATAATTAAATAAAGATATAAAGAAACCTTAACAGATATTAATTTTGGTTGGCCCAACGAAGGCGACGTGCTATATGGGTGGGTTACGGGTGTGCATGCTTACGCCCCTCTGTCGCCCGGACGGAGACGGGCGAGGAGTGCGCCGACCACATGCCACACCCAAAAAAAAATCTGATATTAATTTCCACGTACACGAATGTGCGCTGACGGAGTATAATTACAATTCACCACCCCCTCTTTTGCCAGGGGTCGTAAAGGACGGCTAAGGGTTAAAATATGGATATAACATTTACGCAAGAGAAGGGAAACTCCAAATAAAACCCTATCCCAACACTTCTGACCAGCGTCCTATAGTAGATTCATTAACCTCCTATTGTGGAGCAGGCTTGAGTTCAATAGTGGGATGTTTTTGAGCTGAAATGAGTAGATAAAATATGTATAAAGATTCATGCGTATTTAGATTCATGCATATTGTATTCCAGGCGAGTAGGTAAAGAATTTGGCTTTTAATATGCTACTAATCTAACATGCCTCTCTCATTCAACCATATCTCATCAAAGTCAGCAGCATCCTCATTTTATCCCAATTACTTGGGGTCAAAGCAATATGTACGCCTGACTGCACAGAAGGCGCAGTTGGTTGGAATCCATAAATTGTTGTTCTGAGTCTGGATGTAATTTGTGTCAGTTAATTATATGTTTGTAAAGTCCCCCGCAATGCAAGGATTATTTCCTAAAGGCAGGGTGTTGTCCTTAATAAAAAGAGGTTAATAAAGAAGATTATTCATCACAGCTCACATGCGTCCCACTGCTGGGTTTGAGCCTCCTCCATGATGGGAGGAAAATTGGCACTATACCACGCTAGTGAGACGTGTTGGTATAGGGTTTTATTTAGAGTTTGCCTTTCCTTACATAGATGTTATCTGCATATTATAATCCTTAGTCGTCTTTTACGACATCCACGGCCAAGAAAGAGGGTGGTGAATTGTATACTTACTTCGTCACCACACGAAAAAAATATTCTTACCTGGTATAGGAGATGCCTGATGATGATCACGACGCTAATTAATTATGAACAAAAAATATAACCAACATTCGAATTTTCAAATTAAGGTAGGTTTTATTGTAATATTTTTTTTTTATTTTTATTGCCAACGGTGGCAAACAAGCAAGCAGCACACTTGATGGTAAGTGAAACTGCTGCACATGGACCTTTGCAATACCAGGGGCACAGCCAGGCCGCTGCCTACCGTGAAGGAAATACTCTTCTTAAACTTCGTTTAAAGAAGGACATGTCATAGCGCTCGGGAAACACAGCAGCAGGTAGTTCATTCCAGAGCTTGCACGTACGTGGGAGAAATGATCGCTGGAAACGTACAGTTGAAGACCATAACGTTTCCAGGTGAAATGGATGAACCCTGCTACGATGTCGAGTGGTACGTTGGTAGAATGGTGACGGTGGTACCAAGTCAAACAGTTCCTCAGAGCACTCCCCGTGAAAGAGTCGGTAGAGTACACAGAGTGACCCAAAGTCTCTCCGCTGCTCCAGCGACTCCAATCTGTCCGTAAGATTGGGATCCCCGACGATTCGAACAGCCCGTCTTTGCAGGGAGTCAAGTGGGTCTAGCTGATATTTGGGCGCACCTGCCCAGAGGTGTGAGCAGTGCTCCACATGAGGACGAACTTGTGCTTTGTATAGGCTTTTCTTTATGTATCTTAGAATAATAACGTATAGAAGGTAAGTTCGCGCACAAAAAGTGAAGCATTTCAATTGGAGCCTAATGGAGCTTACGCCGGAACCGTTCCGTAATGTACAAGTCATTGTACTGCACGTACGTACGCAACTCTTAAAAAATAAATAGGTAATTATGTCGGTTTGTGCACTCAAATAGTGTGTGTCACAACACATATGAAAAACTTAAAAAGGTTTTTAACATTACTTTTAAAAGTATTTCGACGATTTATGTTAATAAAAACAAAATTTGATTTCATAATTTCTATAGTGGCGTGCGTATGTACGTGTGTAATCGTCTGCGCGCATGTAATATTTTTAGATTCAAATTTCGAACTTTCGAAGTATCGACACTATCCTTCTATACGTTATTATTCTAAGATATATATTTACTTTCGCATCATTATTACGGACCCTTACCTCATTAAAAATGTCTATGTTATTTTTGTAGTTGGTTTATATAATTATTGTATCTTTTGTTGCAGATATGGTTTCTTCGAAGATGTAGTGGATGTAATGTGATCATTAAATCGATAAAATAATAAATAAATTATTTTTTTTCAAAACAAATACAGCAATTTTTCGAATTAATTCTAGTTCAAATATTTTTTCAATAAATAATATGGGTACCGGTTAGTTATAATTCTTAATTCAAAATGAAGTGGTGCGCGTTAATTATATTATGTGTTACCAGTGTGGTTTATTGTTATCAAAATTGTCGTGGTGAGGAGCCTAAAATTCGTGACTGTGATAAAATTTGTGACCAAAATGGTAATTGCAAAATAAGAGCTGCTCTATTGCTGCCGAGGAATACCAGTTATGATGCTTGTTTACCTGCCGTGAGTATCACAATACAAATTTTATATAATATTTATCTGGTTAATATCTGGTATAATTTCTTTTTCGTAAATTATATTTTACTTAACTATTTAAATATATTACTAAACTACTAACTTATTTAGATATATACCTATTATAATAAAAAAAAAAAAAAAAAAAATTATATAATTAACAAAATAAAAATATAAAAAATAAAAATGATGAAATAATAAAAAAATATAAAAAGTACAAAATAATAATAATAACGTGAGATTCGATCTCACGCTGATGGAATGCGACCGGACAACTTACCAACTGAGCTATCACTCCTGACGGCGATGGCGAAATTTAAATTTCAATTCTATTGACATTTTATGTCATTGTATTGATTAGCTAAAACACCGACAAAACAACGTTTTCTATAAATTAAACCTAGCTAGAGCGATTTTTGACCCCGAAACCTCTGGTATGCTAAAAATCCCGGCAGCGAGTGTTCTTTTTGTGAATCGAAATACTATTCATTTTCATTTTGTTTTGAATTAATCATAAAAAGTTGAGAATATCGCAATATTTTTTATAGATATTTTCCAGAATATTAAATATAGAAATTTACTATTTTCTGATTATCAACTACACATTATTTGTTGACTGCATACTATTCCTACACAACAAAATCGCTTTTGGTACACTATGCCATTAAGACATTCGCCCACACGATCTTCACCAGCTATAGCTTCTGGTACCAACCTTGTTGGAGGAACTGGCTCTGCTACACAGGCATACGAATCGGATACTGCATCTGAGAGAAGTGGTAGTGGATATATGTCCGTGAGACAGAAACGTAAACGTGAAGAGGATGATAACAAAGAACTTAAGAGCCTGATCTGTTCTCTGTCGGCTAAGGTTGATCAAAATTTCGTTGAACTAAAACAAAAAAACGAGGAACTGAAAGAAAGTCTACAATTTATATCGGACAAATACGACACAATAATAAAAACACTGCGAAATCTGGAATCAGAAAGGGTAGAAGATAAAAAAAAAATTCAGCGACTCGAAGAAAAAATAGAAACCTTTGAACGCAAAAGCAAATCGACCTGTTTCGAGATACGTAATGTTCCTATTGTCCTACCTGATAATAATAAATTTGAAACAAAAGAGAATGCAATTGGAATTCTGAAAAACCTGTCGAAAGTTATAGAGGTGGACTTACAAGACTCTGATATCAGAGACATATACAGAATCATTACACCCAAAGAGGGCAATAGGCCTATCATGGTTGAGTTAAACAGTGTACTAAAGAAGAATAAAGTTCTACAAGCGGTCAGCAATTTTAATAGGAGAAAACAAATAAGCGAGAAATTGAATACTGGGCATCTCAATATACCTGGAGCAACTAAGCCTGTGTATATATCAGAGGCACTAACCCACAAAACTCAAAAACTTTTCTTCGCGGTTCGCCAATTTGCGCGTGACAATAGTTACGCCTACTGTTGGACTACGCGTGGCTTGGTATATCTGCGTAAGACTGAGGGTGAGCCTGCAAATCGTATCGATAACGAACTAAGCCTTACTAAACTTGAAAACAAAAAATGACTGTATTCTTCAGTTCTGGTTAGTTTCTTATGCAAAGTTTTTAGTTATTGGCATTGTTGCTACTTTAAGTTTATTCCATGTTTAATTTTATTATATTCAATACCTAGCAATACACAGTTAACACTATCCTTATTACACTCAGAAAATCACCATAACAGACTACTCTTCAAACAATCATACGTCATCCTTACAATCATCCACATCTCAAAACCACACCTACTGCAATACATAACGCACACCACGCACACTAAACGCAGATCCAGTTACTTAAATAAAGTTAATATTATGAGAGACCCTTCCCCCCTTAAGATGGCAAACCGAATTGAAATAATACAAACTACACATTGGTCAGAAATTTCGATCGGTTATTATACTTATTGTACATATTCGATATTATAAAACTTTCAGATGATATAGATCAAGTATCTGTATCTCATTCACAAACCGTAGAAGTAGAGGTATGTCATAAAATCATACCAGCGACTCCAAAACGCTTGCTTTGTATGACGCAAAACATACGTAGCATAAATTGTAACATGTCTGGCTTAGAAGTTCTTTTAGCTCGGTTAAAACTTAATTGCGATATAATTATTCTGACGGAATGCTGGCTTCCATGCACATCTGCTATACCAGTCCTAACTGGATATTGCCATGCATCAACTACTCTTAATTACAAACAAAATGATGGAGTAGTTGTCTACTACAAAGAACAACTCAAAATAACCATAAAGGAACCAAACTTACTCGAGTGTAACTCCATAATAGCCACTTTGGAAAATCAAACGGCCATTTTAGCGTTATATAGATCACCATCTTATAATAACATAGATCCATTCCTGTCCTCTCTAGACAAAATTTTACACAGCCTATCATCATTTGCTAATGTTATAATCATGGGTGACCTGAACATTTCACTATGCCCAAACAATATTGATGGCAATGGAGAACGATATCTCACATTAGCAGCCACTCATGGTCTTTTACCTGCCCACTGCTTAATCACGCGACCCAAAAGTGCTACGTGTCTTGACCACGTCCTCCTAAAATCAAATTACCCATCTGTTACTTTAGTCCTTCAAGCAACACTAACGGACCATTACCCGGTGTTATTAAATATGAAACAAAAAAATACCCGTCATTTCAGTACCTCGACAATAACTAAAATTAATCATCCAAATATTAAACGAGAAATTTCAGAAATAGACTTCAGTGAAATGCTGTGCTTGGAGAACCCAAATACTAGCTTGAACTATTTTACAAAAACTTTAAAGGATATAATAGAAAGTAACACTAAAATAATTTCTCTTCCACGACGCAAAAAAATAATAAAGCCGTGGATAACGCCAGGTTTGCTACGATGCTTACAAAATAGGGACAAATTACATCAAAGAACCACCTCTACACCTGACAATGCAGTATTAAATATCACCTATAAACGGTACAGGAATTTCTGTAACAATTTAATAAAAAAAGTAAAAGAATCATACGAACGAGCTGAAATTAAAAACGCAAAAAATAATAAAGAATTATGGAAAGTTATTAAAAAGGCAACAAATACTACACAAACAACACAACATGCTAAACAACTTCTAACAACTAATACTACACCCGAACAGTCACTAATGGAAGCTAATAAATACTTCATTAATGTGGGCAGTTCACTAGCAAGCAAAATTCACCAACAGAAATCACTGACACACAGGCACTCAAAAACCTCTCACACAATAAAGTCTAATGACACAAGCAATCTAAACTCCTTTGTACTGCTGGACACAGATGTAAACGAAGTAGACAACATTATTACCAGCTTAAAGACAGATTGTGCACCAGGAGCTGACAAAATTAGTTGCAATTTTCTGAAAAAATACAAGCAAGTTCTAGTACAACCTTTAACTAAAATCTTTAACGATTGCCTCAAATCTGGGATATTCCCAGATGCACTAAAAATGTCAGAAGTAAGCCCTATTTATAAAAGTGGAGACAGAGATCGTATCTGTAATTATAGACCTATATCTATTTTACCGGCAATCTCAAAGATATTAGAAAAAATTATTAATACAAGGCTAATCAATTATCTAGAAAACAATAAAATGTTATCCGATAACCAATACGGTTTTCGGCATGGAAAAAGCACTGAGCAAGCTGTTAATAGGCTCGTAAGCTACTTAAGTTTAAATATGTCAAATAAAAAAAAATGTCTAACAATTTTTCTAGACCTTGCAAAGGCATTTGATACCATCTCTGTCTCCATCTTACTAAAAAAACTCGAAAAACTCGGCATCAGGGGAATGCAATTTGAGCTGTTAAAAAGCTATCTCTCTGGTAGATTTCAATGTGTCCGAGTTGATCAATTTAGAAGTGCCTACCTTCCTGTCACTCACGGCGTTCCACAGGGCAGTGTCTTAGGCCCTACCCTCTTTCTCGTGTATATAAACGAGCTCACAAAATTGAAACTCACCCTTGGTAAGATCATTTCTTTCGCTGACGACACAGCTCTTGTTTTTATCGGCAATACCTGGGATGAAGTTTTTAACGCTGCCCAAGATGGGTTTGATTCAGTTAGGAGTTGGCTACAGGATAATATCCTGACCTTAAATATAGATAAAACCAAATATATTTGTTTTAGTATAAAGGGTGGCACTGCATTCTCCAATATACATAATATTACATCGCATGAATGTTACTCCAAAGGTAGCTGTAATTGCCCATCACTAGAACGTGTTGATACAATAAAATACCTAGGTGTTACATTAGATAGCTGCCTGAACTTTAAAGAACACATTAAAATCTTGTGCAGTAGGGTGCGCAAACTGATTTATGTATTCAGAAATCTCAGGTACATTGCTGAAACGTATTTGATAAAACAAATATATCTTGCATTGTGTCAGTCACTCCTAACCTACTGCATTACTTGTTGGGGAGGTACCTCGAAGACCACAATTAAGTCTTTAGAAGTTGCCCAGCGTGCTATTCTTAAAGTTAGCATTTCTAAACCTATTTACTACCCAACCGTACTTTTATATCAAACCTGTGGAGTCCTAACCGTAAGACAATTATTCATTTGGAAAATCATCTTGCTACAGCATAGCAAACTGTCTTACGATCCAGAAGTACTTAACAAACGAAGAAAGTACATGGTGTGTTACAATCATTCACAGTGCAAAACCATATTCAGCAGAAAATTTTCTGATTTCATTGGTCCTTATCTATACAATAAAATTAATAAGTTAATAGATATTTACTCACTAACGACAACTAAATGCAAAGCAAAGTTATCTGAATATTTACAAAAACTAAGTTATGAGGAAACTGAACAACTCTTACATATAATTCAATAACATACTTACACATACACGCAGCCGCCCCGACGCGCCGATGACCACATGCACACGCACGTATGCACATGCACACACACATACACACACACACACACACACACGCGCGCACGCGCATACACACACACACACACACACACACACACACATATACACACACACACACGCGCACACACACACACACACTATATACAAACTAGACTATATATAAACACATTATAATTAACTCCACACACACTATAGTGTTAATACTAAATAAGTTTAATTGCTTTTGTTTTTTAATTTATTTAAATTCATTTTGTTATTTATTTTTTCCCATACAATTAATGGAATATTGAAAGTTATGGTCGATACACACGCTAAGCCTAAAATTGTTCACTAAACATGCGGAAGGCCCTGTACCTTGTAATACAGTTTTTTAACTAGCATAGGGTACAGGCGACCTTTTCCACTATTGTAATAGAATAAGATTGTAGGTCATCTAAGTATATATTTAAATTGTGGAAAAAATAATTGTAACCTGTTTTTGAGATCAATAAACTTATTATTATTATTATTATTATTTCATGAAAATCGTTGCCGTTGCCGAGATATACAAGAATTGCTCGTTTAGAGATATAAGATACCTACATATATCTTACACATATCGAGTATGACGTTTACACAAATAGCGGCATGGTCTTAAAGACTTCTTATGCTGGGTGGCATGGTTATGAATCCTTCGCAAGATATTTCTCGCTTTGCATAGGAAGGAAGCGCCATCTTGCTAAGTCCTCCTGTTTTTCTTTTCTAATTAAAGTTATTGCGGGTCCCAAGACAATTAAAAGCGTGTCCCGGCACTTCGCGAAGGTCAAACCTCGGTAATCATGCAATTTTTAAATTTAATACGATGGGAGGAAAATTGACCTACTCTATCACGCTGGTTAGACGTTTTGACATTAGACGAGTTTTCCTTCTCTTGCATAAATGTTAAATGCATATTATATCCCTTAGTCGTCTTTTACGACACCCATGGGCAAGAGAGGGGGTGGTGAATTGTATTCTTACTCCGTCACCATACGGAGAAATGAAACGGAAAACATAATAAATGAGTTTAATTTAGAATCATCAGGAGTCATCATTAAATTGTACATACTTTACATTTTTTTAAACCAGCCTCTTTTAATTTATTCTGTTCCAAACTTATGAATTTTGTAATGATGAATTTCAGTCCATTGAGTACTTTTTAAAAAGAGAATCCAATAATTCCATTTAGCGAGTCGAAATTGAATTCATTCATCAGCCCATCAATATCTGTCCTGCCAAAATGGGAATAATTTCTTAATTGCCACACTTAGCAAGTGGATTGGAAATTGCAATCAGTGTTATTATTTCCATGTGGAGACGGAGTAAGAATACAATTCACCACTCCCTATCTTGCCCGTGGATGTCGTGAAAGATGACTAAGCGATAAAATATGAATGTAACATCTCTCTAAGAAAAGAAAAACTCGAAATAAAATCCTATACCAACCCGTCTGACCAGCGTGGTATACTTGGTCAAGATCTCTCCTATTTTGGAGGAGGCTCGAGCAATGAGACGTGTATGAGCCTAAATGATGAACAGAGTAAGAAAATAAAATACTAACTCATATCTTGTCCGTGGGTGTCGTAAAAGCCGACTATAATAGTAGTCTGACTGTTGAACGTAAGTCTCCCTCATGTTCACCACAAAGTTCTGTCCTATATCGCCTGCATCCGACGACGCCTACCTATTTTCACCAGATTGTCGGTTTACCTGGAGAGGGACACCTAGACTGCGTCAACCGATACGTGATCGCCACTCGAGATCCTTTCTTTCCCATTGGTTGTCTGTTCGTAGAGCGATATGGTGTCCCCATTACTACTAGAGGGTATTAATTCACCTTACTATATTGATTAGATTCATTCATCTCCAGATTTCTGTATTTTGGATTCAATTTCGTACAGAAATCCCAAGCATAGCCCGTTTCATAGCAGGCTGAGTGATTTTGCTATAAGAGTTACATTTCATCATCATCATCGCAGCCCACATACATCCAACTGTTGAGTTCGGGCCTCCTCCACAATGGGAGGGAATTTGACCATCTATACCATACTGGCCAGACATGTTGGTATTTTTTTTTTTTTTTTTTTTTTTTTTTTTTTTTGGGTGGGCTATGGTAAGCGCACGCGCGGTCCTGTCCATCCGGGGCGATGAAAGGACGGCGCGTGGGCCCATAACCCACCCGTACCCACGTCACCTCGTTGTTGGGCCGACCACCGGAGCAGATGTCACTTGTCGTCAGTGGTCGGCCCGACGGAATACCCTTTCGGGTAACCTCACCTCTCGACCTGGGACGTCGGTCGCCGTCGCGCGGTTAGCCTCTCTGCGGGTGATGGACAATTCCCCGGTCCGATCACCCGCGGCCTCGGCTAGGGCGGCATTAGGCGCAGATACTCGCGCCTGCGCCGCCCGAGTCGCCGGCGGCGGAACGTGTCGCCGAATAGAAGCTCTACTCGCACACGATCCGCCGCCTCCTTCCGTGAGATAACGGCCTCACAGAAGGCGGCGACCGCGTCCCAGTTCCTGACGCTGACGAGCATCTCCCTGGCGATGGTCGGCAGCGCCAGGTCGGCACCGATAATTGCGACGAGTTCACGGCGATCCTCGTCCCATGCAGCACACTCCTCGAGCGTGTGCTGCGCCGTGTCCTCGTCGCAACTGCAGTGGTGGCAGGACGGTGTGCTCTCCCTCCTGACAATCTTGTGCAGGTACTTCCCGAAGCAACCGTGCCCCGTCAGCACCTGCACCAGTCGGAAGGAAAGCACCCTGTGCGTCCGCTCCAACCACTCCATCAGCACCGGCCGGAGGGCCTCGACGGTCCTTACACCATACCGAGGACTCTCCAGCCGGACTGCCCAACGGGCAATGACTTCTCGGCGGGCGTCGACCCGCCAGGCGGTGATCTCTGTGATGGAGACCATGCCGCCGCGGGCGCGCTTCTCCGACACCCGCCGATAAATGTCGGCGAGCATCTCCGCCTCCAGGTCCCACGGGGGAGTTCCGGCCAGGAGGCACGCTGCCTCCGTCGCCACCGTGCGGTAACCGCGTACGGCCCTGATCGCCATGACCCTCTGTGGTCGCCACAGGAGGGCCCTAAGACGGACGGTCAGGGACCCCGCCCACACCGGTGCGCCGTACAGGGCCATCGACCGGATCACCCCCACGTACAGCTGTCGGCACGTAGCACTGGGTCCACCCACATTCGGCATCAGCCGCGAAAGGGCGGACGCCGCGCCGACAAGCCGGGGAACAAGTCGATGGAGATGCTCCCGGAACCAAAAATGCCCGTCGAGCACCAGGCCCAAGTACTTCATGTGGGCCTGGATGCTGATGGTGACCGACTTCACGGTGATCGAAGCGCCGGCGGGAGGCCCGGCGGTACGGAGGCCATGGAACAGAAGGGCCTCCGTCTTTTCCAGGGCTACCCTCAACCCCAGCGCTTCGATCCGCCTAACAATCTCCTCGGTGCCGAGAGTTGCCAGGCGTGCCGCCTCCTCTAGCGTCCCACCCCGGGCTGTGACGAGTGTATCGTCGGCGTAGCAAATTACACCCAGCCCGGGTGGGAGGCTTCCTCTCAACGCCCAGTCGTAGCCGATGTTCCACAGGGTCGGACCCAGAACCGACCCCTGTGGGACACCGCACGTCATGGGCGTTCGCACAACGTCCCCTACTCGGTCAACGTAGAGGACGCTGCGCCCCTCCAAGTAGTCTGCCACCAGCCGCCTGAGGTACACGGGCACCCCGTGATACCTCAGCCCCTCCCTGATGCAGCTGAATGGCAGACTGTTGAAGGCGTTGGCGATGTCCAGGGACACCGCCAACAGGACTCCTCCGCCGGTGACGGCCTCCGCTACCACGGCCTTCAGGCGCAGCAGGGCCGCGATCGTCGAACGCCCTCTCCGAAAACCAAACTGGGCGTCCGACAAATCGGGCCCGTCCCCGACGAGGTGCCGCTCGATGCGGGCAGCCAACACCCTCTCCAGCAGCTTGCCCGCATCATCGAGCAGCACGATGGGCCTGTAGGCCGAGGCCGACTCGGGAGACCGTCCCGGCTTCGGCAGGAGAACCAGCCTCCCCTCTTTCCAGCACCCAGGGAACTGTCCGGACGACAAACAAGCGTCGAACAGTCCCCTGAGGCGTGGTCCCAGGTGTTCGAGGACCAGAGCCAGCACACGGTTCGGAATACCGTCGGGCCCGGGGGCGGTGGATTTGACTCGCATACGCGCCACCGCCGCCCCCATTTCCGGCTCCGTGATGGGCGGAGCACTTTCATCGTCGGCCTCCCGGTCGCTGTCCAGCGAAGCCATGACCGGTGGCGTGTGCTCCGCCCGCCGTGGAAAGAGGTCCTCGACAACTCTGGTGAGGAGGCTGGGCTGGAGAGTCTCGGTGAGGGGGGGGCCCCGCCCGCGGAGCTTGTTCAGCGCCGCGAGGTAGGGGCGACCCCAGGGGTCACGCTCGAGACTGTCCAGCATCTCCCGCCGACTAACGTCCTTGGCGGTACGGACGGCCAGCCTGAAGGCAGACCGCGCACTGCGGTAAGCCTCGTACAGCTGGCCCTCCCGCTCAGCGTCGCGGTGACGCGCTCGGCTGCGGGTGTAGGCCCTCCGGGCACGTATGCACGCGGCCCGAAGGTCCGCCAATTCTCGGGACCACCAGGGGACCGCACTCTTCGGGGGCAGGCGCCGCACACGGGGCATGGCCGCATCGCAGATCTGCGTTAACGCACAGCGGATGCGGCCAGCCTCGGCATCCACCCCGTCCGCCTGGGGCGGTGAGGACAGCCATGACTGAACGATGGCTGCCTCGGCCAACAGGTCCCGATCCAATCGACCCACAGCCCACCGCGGAAACGCGGGAGCTCCGTCCGCCGTGTGACCCCTGCTGGGCTGCAGGAGGGTCCGGGAGACCTCTATCCGGATGTATCGGTGGTCGGATAGGGTCTCAACCTCCTCCTGGACGCACCAGCTCCTCACACGTGCTGCGACATTAGGGCTAGCGAACGACAAGTCCACTATCGACCCGCCCTGCTGCCGCACGCACGTTTGCACCGAGCCCCTGTTCAGCAAACAGAGGCCCAGTGCCGCCGCCCACTCTTCGACCGCCCGCCCGCGGTCATTCGTCCTGGGGGACCCCCACGCCGTGGACTTGGCGTTGTAGTCCCCCAGAACGAAGACTTGGCGCGGTGCCAGTCGCCGTATTGAGGCCCCCAGGATGGTGAGGAAGGCCCCGAAATCCGTCGCGCTCCTGTTAGGGGAGAAGTAAACACCATATAGCGTAACCTCTCCCCATTCCGCCGCGACATACCCATCACCCCTGTCCTTGAGCAACAAGGGCGGGGAATGCCACGACGTGGAGGCGACGATTGCCACAGAGCCGTCACTGCTGCCCAGCCAATTGGGCCGGTCAGGCACCACGTACGGCTCCGCGGCTACGGCTGCACCGATCAACCACTCCGCCATGGCTTGCAGGAAAACGTCCTGTGCCTCGGCGGCGTGGTTGAGGTTGGCCTGCAGGAGGTGGTAAGATTCGGCCGCCATTAGTGGGCCGTATCCATTACCTCCTCCACGCTGGCGGGCGATTGGGTCGCGCTAGGGGCGGGAGCGGCCGGGGTCGTCGGACCGCTCCGCCCCTTTGGGGCCGAAGCCGGGGGTTTGCACTCCTTGCTCCCCATGCGGTGCTTGGCGGGCCTATTGCCCGCCGCACACGCGGGGCAGTGGGGAGTGGCGGCGCACGATGCCGCCTTATGCCCGGGTTGACCGCAGCGGAAACAAAGGTCGCTGCAGTCAAAGCAGTTAGTGCATGTCGGCCGAGTGTGTCCGACCGCCATGCACTTGTAGCACCTCGCAGGCCGGGACTCCAGCACGGTCACCCGCGCCGAGCTCCAGCCCACGAGGAGCCTGCCTGAGCCGGCCAATTGCTTGGCCGACTCCACCGGGCACTGCACCCAGGCAGCACCGACGCCGCCCGGACCAGGGCGGATGGCGCCAATTCGGACGGTGTCCACGGGACATCCGGTTTTCGAGACGATGGCCTCCCGGATGTCATCCACCGTCACGGAGTCGTCCAGACCCGTGACCCGCAGTTCCGCACACTTGACGGGTCTGGCGATCTTGACGCCATCCTCCGCAGCAAACAAACCCCTCAGCTTCGCGGCCATGCTATCGGCCGTCTTGGCGCCCTCGGCCCCAGGGAACTCTAAAATCCGAGCCCCTGTCCGGGCCTTGCGGGTCCTGGCTTCGACGCCTCCTAAATCGGAGACGTCAAGCTCCCGCCGGGCGCGACGTAAGACGGCCTCATAGCTGAGGCCGTTCTCGGCCGCCTCAGGCAGGACGGTGATCACCACCGCGGCTGACTTTGGCGGCCGGAGCCTCCTGCGCGACCTCTTGTTACCGGCTCCTGCCTTGGGAGCGGAGGCTTTGGCGGCGCTTTTGGCCTCCACTCTCCTCTTCTGGCCGCGACTTTTTCGGCTGCGCTCGGCCGTCTGCCAACCCTCTTCAGACACGGCAGGGGTGCCGAGCACAGCAGTCACGGCCGCGGCTGCGTTGGCCCCCACCGACGGTGCATTTGCCGGCAGCGGCTGGAGTCCGGCCTTAGCAGGAGCCGGTGCCACCTTCTTTTTCGCGGCGGGTCCCTTGGGCTTCGGCCCAGCAACGGCCGCAGCGTAGTTTCCTACGCGCCCACCCTGGCAGGGTAGCGCGGCAGGGGTTGACGCCACGGCTTTCGGCCTATCCGCAGCCAGCGGCGGCCGGAGTCGGGGCTCCGGGGGCAGTCTCGCCTCCAGAGCCGCCATGCGCGCGTCGAGCATCTTGCCGAAAACATCCACCATGGCGCGCATGGTCTGGTCCGGCACGCCGTCCACTGCGGGCAGCGGGACCGCTTCGGCCAGCTGGGCCCTCTGGGGACTTGCCGCAGCGCAAGTTGTGGCAACGGGGACGACGGGGGCGGCGGCAGGGCCGGGACTTGTCGGCGGCGCGGTTCTCGCCAGCTGCGCGACCTGGCTCCGCAAGTCGGCCATTTGCTTGGCCAACTCGCGGTTCGCCTTCTGCACCGCCGACAGCTCCTTTTGCAGGGCCTTATTCTTCTCCTGCAGGCCTGAGACCTCACCACTAAGGCGGGTGTTTTCGGCCTGCAGGGTGGCCATATTGGCAGCTCGGGGGTCGCCACCTATAGCGGGCTCAGCAGCCGCCGTGTCGGTGGGAGGGATGTCTAACAACACCCTCATCATCCTCGCGGCAGCCGCCTCATTTGCCCGCTTCTGGGCCTCAGTCCCCCGTACTGCGCCGGCCGGCGACGGCGTCGCCGAGACATGTTGGTATAGGGTTTCATTTCGTATTTTCCTTCTCTTGTACAGATGTTATGTGCATATTATATCCCTTAGTCGTCTTTTACGACATCCACGGGTAAGATAGGGAGTGGTAAATTGTATTCTTACTCCGTCACCACACGGAAGACTTACATTTAGGGACCACGTTTCCATGCCGTAAATTGTCAGTGGTAATACTCATTGGTCTTGTTTTCAGACATTGAGGTATATTCGTTTAGGAGATCCTCTTAACTTTGCCAAGTTCATGTTTAACTTTAATAAATTCAGATATAAATTTACCAATGTATTTTTTGCTTATTTTCATTTTATAAACACATAATTTAGGTTTACCTTTTCAACAAAACAATCATGAATTATTCGCGTGCCCGATTGTTAATACTGAAATGTATATTTTATAAAAACGAAATGTTTATACAATAACTTTCGATATTTATTTTGTAAATATAATCTTTTAATCTGCTCTGTGGTGGTAGATAGGAATACTATGAACCTAACATTGATCGTATTGTAAAGCATGACTAAGAGATTTACATCAAACTTTTTTTATTCTGATGGGAGATGCATTTACGCATGGCCTCCTCTTGGAGGTATCGTGGCGCTAAATGAGACTCAGTGGGTAGAAAATCCGTAGAAGAATGGTTGTAACTGACGTAGCCTGAACAATGAGCACATTTAAGTGGCAAAGGGCGGACAAAAATCTTAAAAGTCACAGGCATCCATTAGATATAAATATCGCAGGGTCGCTGTGGGTGTCATTCTCGTAGTGATTTCTAATAATGGACGTCTTTTTTTTTTTTGGGTTGGGCTGCGGTCGGCGCGCTCCTCGCACCACCCCGTCCGGGGCGACAGAGGGGCGTAAGCACGCAACACCCGTAACCCACCCGAAAACCACGTCGTCTTCGTCGTTGGGCCGACCACCAGAGCAGGATTACTTGACATCAGTGGTCGGCTCGACGGAATTCCCCCTACTTGGGGTACCCACCCATCGACCGACGTCCCCCCCTCGGGGAGGACGTCGGTCTTTCCTCACACTCGGCTAGGGCGGCATGAGGCGCAGGTATTCGCGCCTACGCCGCCCCAGTCGCCGACGGCGGATCGCCTCATCAAGACTGCGCTCCTCGCGCAGGCGATCCGCCGTCTCCTTCCGCGAGATCACTGTCTCGCAGAAGGCTGCGACCGCGTCCCAATTCCCGACGCTGTCGACCATCGCCTTAGCGGCGGTAGCCGGCAGCGCCAGGTCGGCACCGATGATTGCGACGAGTTCACAGCGCTGCACTGACCAAGCCGTGCAGGCCTCGAACGTATGGCGCGCCGTGTCCTCGTCGCAATCGCAGTGGTGGCAGGACGGTGTACTCTCTCTCCCAACGACCTTGTGCAGGTATTTGGCGAAGCACCCAAGCCCCGTCAAAACCTGCACTAGTCGGAAGGAGAGCACTCCGTGCTGCCTTTCCGACCACTGCATCAGCACCGACCGGAAGGCCTTCACAGTTCGCACCCTGAACCGAGGCCTCTCCAGCCGGACTGCCCAACGGGCAATGACGTCTCGGCGGGCGTCGACGCGCCAGGCGGTGAGCTCCCTTAACGAGACCACACCGCCCTCCGCTCGCACCCCCGTCACCCGCCGATACAATCCGGCGAGCATTTCCGCCTCCAGGTCCCACGGGGGAGTCCCGGCCAACAGGCACGCTGCCTCCGTCGCCACCGTGCGGTATCCGCAGATGGCCCTGACCGCCATGACCCTCTGTGGTCGCCACAGAAGGGCCCTAAGTCGGACGGTCATGGACCCCGCCCACACCGGAATAATGGACGTCTACGAGCTGGGTGGATGCACGCTATTAGTATCAAATAAAAGAATTTAATACACCTATCTATTTTGTTAAGCCTCTTATAAATGCACGTGTTTATTTGACCATGTTATGTACCTCTGATAAGCTTAGATTATCAAAAGACGATAAGATTAAAATATATAGTTTGAAATGCGTAGAGATAATATGTAATTTATCTATTATATTCTATAAATAAACAAAGTATGTATTGGACTAAAAATACAATATCTTTGTGATGATTAGATAAACCTTCCGTATGGTGATGGAGTTAGAATAAAATTTACCAATTGACTTACCCGTAGGTTTCGCAAACGACAACTAAAGAATAATATGAATATAAAATCTATGAAAGAAAAGGACACCTTAGAAGAAAAACGTATAACAACCTGTCTGATCAACGTGCCATAGTAGGCCAAATTATGATCTATTATGAAAGTGGCTTTAGCCTAGCAGAGCGACGTATTTGATGTATGCTCTATGATTAATGATAAAATAAATCTATAGATACATACATTCGTCATCATTTCAGGTCATATATGTCCCACTGTTGGGCTCGAGCCTCCTCCATAACAGGACGGAAATTGACCTTACTATACCATGCTGGTCAGACATGTTGTTATAGGGTTTTCTTTGGAGTTTTCCATCTCTTGCATCTCTTCCATCTATGCATACCTATAACATCTATTGTTATATGCGCATTATTTCCCTTAGTCGTCTTTTACGTCATCCACGGGTAAGATTAGTGAATTGTATTCTTACTCCGTCACCACACGGACGTACATACATAGGTGCATATATAGTTCTGTTATTCATGCGATGTATCGCAACAAATTAGAAATAAAATACCATGTCATTTATCTGGCTTTCCTGTTAATAGTAGTCATTAGCGATTGCTTGTTATCATAATTTCACTATTGACGTGATTAATAGTGGGAACTATAACCACAACGATCATTATCTTGTTCTTCTGCTAATTGTAGTCCGTCATCATATGAAAAAATACTTGTTTTTCCAAAAAACACTAGAATACAATTTACAACTCCACAGCAAATTTTATTTTATATAGTGGTTTTTTTTTTGGGTGGGGTTACGCTCGGTGCACTCCTCGCACCACTCCGTCCGAGGTGACAGAGGGGCGTAAGCACACACACACACGTGCTCTCCTTCCTCACCACCGCGTGCAGGTATTTGGCGAAGCATCTATGCCCCGTCAACACCTGCACCAGTCGGAAGGAAAGCACCCCATGCTGCCACTCCAGCCACTGCATCAACACCGGCCGGAAGGCCTCGGCGGTCCTCACACCGAACCGAGGCCTCTCCAGCCGGACTGCCCAACGAGCAATGACGTCTCGGCGGGCACCGACGCGCCAGGCGGTGAGCTCACTCAATGAAACCACACCGCCCTCTGCTCGCACCCCCGTCACCCGCCGATACAATCCGGCGAGCATTGCCGCCTCCAGGTCCCACGGTGGAGTTCCGGCCAATAGACATGCTGCCTTGGCCGCCACCGTGCGGTAACCGTGTATGGTCCTAATCGCTACGGCCTTCTGCGGACGCCGCAGAAGAGCCCAAAGGCGGACGGTTAGGGACCCCGACCACACCGGTGCGCCGTACATGGCCATCGACCGGATGACCCCCGCGTACAGCCGTCGACATGTAGCGCCGGCTCCGCCCACGTTTGTCATGAGCCAAGAGAGGGCGGACGCAACGCCGACGAGCCGCGGAGCAAGTCCACGGAAATGCTCCCGGAACCAACATCGCCCGTCGAGCACCAGGCTCAAGTACCTCATATGGTCCCGGATGCTGATTTCGACAGAATTGACGGTGATCGAGACGCCGTCGGGAGGGGACATGCGGGGCCCGTGGAACAAGAGGGCCTCCGTCTTGTCCAGGGCCACCCTCAACCCCAGCGCCTCGATCCGCCTGACGATCTCCTCGGTGCCGAGAGTCGCCGGGCTTGCAGCATCCCACCGCGGGCTGTGACGAGCGTATCGTCGGCGTAGCAGATTACGCCCAGCCCGGGTGGGAGGCTCCCCCTCAGCGCCCAATCGTAGCCGATGTTCCACATTTTATATAGTGGTAGGATAACACTGTTGATTCTCCAGCGCTCTGTAGAACCACGGAAGGAACCGCTGTTGGTTTTAGTAGGTATTCCGGTTGCAAGTGACCGGCGAGTCTAACACACCCTCCATGCCTATCACTGGCGGGGGACGGTACGTAAATGCATTTCTACAGTGTTAACAAAAAAAAGGGATAGCACTGTTGACAGTTGTCTGTCTACAGCGATAGGCCGGTCTATCCGGGGTAGTATCATACTCTCGCAAAAAAAAATAGTATGTAATATATTCCGTCGTCTTTTGTGAGCTGCTCTAATAATTAAGAATTTAAAACGTTTACGTTACTTTTTTATTGCCTATGGTCTGGTTACACTACGCTCAAATTAACACGTGTCACTGGTCTCATAAGCTACTATATTATCCCACTTCGCCAATAGAGTCATTATTAAATCCTAGACGTCAGTAGTATATAGCAAAATAGGACCTATTTTGGTACATACTTACCTCAATTTTTCGGCAACAAGCCAAAATATCAACCATTGGCGCGTGGTCGCCCTAGAGATAGCGAATTAATTCCCGGACAGACAACCCGTTACTTATACTACACGGGTCAGATGTTATGGCATTGAAAGAAAGAAAGAAAAACATTTATTCTGTTCTTAAAAAAACACAACTAAAAAAAGCTTCTTACATAAAATGGAACAATTCTAACGAGGAACAAAAAAGGCTATTGGTTCAGCTCGTGCTACTTCTACTTAAAGAAATGTAAATAAATAAATGTAATTAAAAATGTAATTAATTATGAAAATTTTGCATAAATATATGATATAGATAAAATAAAAAAAAAACTTAAAAATTTGCAAATTAAGTAAGTGTTGTTTAAACCTTTTTTAAAACTAAATAACACGCAATTGGTTTTTCTGTCGAATTTCATTCCCCTGCATTGATGTTGCCTGAATATCATATCTCTTAGTCACCTTTGACGATACTCACGCGCAAGAAAGAGGGTGTTAAATTGTATTCTTACTCCATTACCATAAGGAAAATGAAGAAATAAGTTAATTCCAAAATTTATTCCAGGTGGGCTCAGCCATTGACTTGGCTATGAAGGATCCAGTGATCATCAACGCATTCCCATCATGGCTAACGGTGGAATGGATGAAGTATGACGTCACGGATTGTGACGCCGCTTATGCAGTAATATCCGCGATTGATGCGTATAATGACTGCGCTCATGTATTCTTTGGACCTTCATGTGACTTTGCATTGGGTAAGTTTTTTTGCCTAATATTTCTATATTTTTAATTTTGTCTCACTTATTTGTCTTCAAAGTAGTCAGTGGAGGTTTACCAACATTTTTTTATGTTAAATTCTTACTAGAATAATAACTTTTGATTTTAAGAAAGTATAGAGTGACCCAAAATTTTAACGACTACATTTTTAAGGTATATTAGCATTTATCAATAAGGTTATTTAAATCTTTTTTGATTTTATTTTTGTAACTACTAATTTACATTTAACTACTAAAATATATAGCTTAGTTTTTCTTTTCTTAAAATTTCTAAATTCTTAATAAAGGGCAGGTTAAAAGTACCCTAAACCGAAGGATGTGCGTGAGGAGATTAATGAATGTGGAGGAGGCGAAAGTGGTATGTCAAGATCGTAGCAAGTAGAAGAAATAAATTAACCAAAGGTCACTTCAAAAAAACTTAAGAATATATCATTTTAGGTAATATTAATTTAATCGATACCTTTTTTTTTGGGGTGGGTTACGCTCGACGCACTCCTCGCACCACTCCGTCCGGGGCGACAGAGGGGCGTAAGCATGCACAGGCACACCCGCAACCCACCCGCGATACATCGCCTTCGTTGTTGGACCGACCACCGGAGCAGGGTGACTTGACATCAGTGGTCTGTCCGACGGAATACTCCTTGAAGAGTACTCTCTCCTCGACCGACGCCTCCAAAGGGGGAGGACGTCGGTCTTTCCTCACGCAGTCAGCCTCTCGGCGGGTGACGGACTAATTCCCCGGTCCAGTCACCCGCGGCCTCAGCTAGGGCGGCATCAGGCGCAGGTAATCGCGCCTGCGCCGCCCCAGTCGCCGGCAATTTAATCGATACCTGCGTGTATGTCTGTGAATTATTAAAAAAAAAAGGTCTAATAACTAAAACAATTTCAGTTTACAATTATAATTTATATTATTGTAATGCATTCCACGTAGTGAATGAGTAACACTACACTTTAAAACTCTCTATATTACCCATGGGTGTTGTAAAAACTGACTAAGGGTTATAATATGCATATAACATCTATGTAAGACAAGCAAAACCAGTGTATTGTAGTAGGTGGACTTCCTTTCTATTCTGGAGAAGACTCGAACCCAGTCGCGGCACGTGCAGCTGAGATAATTGTCATTCTGAAAAGTTTATTTATTTGGATGCAACAAATTCAGGGACTACCATTCGATTTATTAAAAATTGTATTGTATGACATAGCCTGATTATCGAGACAGGTTAGGGGCCTACATACTATTACGAAAGATAGGAGCAATGTTATGCATCAAGCGTACTGAGTATTCACCGTTGTCATTTCAACTGCTGGGATAACAAAAATGGTGATTATATCCAATACATAATTGGGGCTGTCAGTAATATGTTTATTGAAACTATGGTAAAATAATAACGTAAAAAGAGTATGGAATACAGGCAAGCAGGGCTGCTGGCGCAACTAGTTATGTATTAAATTTAATTTTGTGGCTAAAGTGTAAGCTACTGAAAAACAATTAAAACAAATACTTTATTCCTTTAATTAACTAATTCAGAATTTAAAAAAAATGTACTAATTTTACAAAGTTGATCAATTTGTTTGGCTGAAAGCGCTAATCTCAGAAACTACTGGTTCGAATTGAAAAAGTCTTTTTGTATTGAATAACACATTTATCAAGGAAGGCTATAGGCAGTATCCAGCTATGACCAATAGAATCGGGACATCAATGGAAAATTTTGTAAAAATGAGAAAATTTTGCCAACGACCCACTCTCTTTAGCTTTTTTAGAGAGTTCAGTTTATGAGACGCTAACAAAGTTGCGCAGAACAGCTAGTACTTTATAAAGAAAGCTACTAGTTAAAACTAAGTTAACATCATGTTCATAGCAAAAATTTTAGCGAGATTTAATACACGAACATATAAAGGATGTGTCTAAACTTCCCTCTTTAATATTTACCCTATTTACTTTGTAGTCACTTGCAGGAAAAACCTCTTTCAAACGGCAACCTCAAAGCTTTAGTGAAACATTGTAAAAGTTCTTTAGACAATAAGCTCCTTTGTTATTTGATATAATTGAAGTGAAACCTAGTATACTACGCTAATCAGATGTGCTGGTGTAGAATTTCATTTTAAGTTTTCCATCTCTTGCATAGAGATGCATAAAATCCCTTAGTCGTCTTTTACAAAACTCACAAGAGAGGGGATAGTGAATTGTATTCTTACTCTGTCACCACGCGGTAAATGTATTTTATACTCTAATAATGTAAATATGTATTGCATACTTAAATATGTGCTTTTATGTATTTTATAATTTATTTTTTTTCTAATTGTGATATAACTTAACAGTTACCTCATAATTTAAATTTAACTTAATTTCTTAAGACTTACAGAGTAAATAAATATAGTTTAAAAAAACTAAAAAACACGGCGCTTTGTGCCACATTTTCGTAAATCGAGCACCCCACGCTTTTTTCATAATAATATTAATATATTTCGTTCATTATTATTTTCTGCCTATATTGAAAATTATTTTACACTTTTTAGTTGAAAGCGTGTTTTTTTGTTTTTTTTTAAACTATATTAGCTTTTCACTTTTTAGTGAATAGCCACCGGAATGTAATTAGTATGTGTATTAGATTTGTCGGTACATCGATGAATGTATACAGCTCAAGACGCAATTATTACCATAGGAAAGTCTCTACGCGTTTGTGTTATGCTGAGTGCCCGACTAGCTCAATTTCTCTTACTCTCATGCAAAGGATGCGGAAAGTAGTTGATGAATCCTGGCGAATCTAATTAGGACAATCGATTTTTTTTAAGCAGATTATTGCATCCGACCACTGACGTCAAGTCACCTGCGGGTGGGTTACGGGCGTGCGCGCTTACGTCCCTCTGTTGCCCCGGATGGAGCGGCCGAAGAGTACGCCGACCGTAACCCACCTCCAAAAAACCAACTCCAAAAAAAAAGCGGATTATTGCATTGTTATCGGTCTTTGATAGGTGTGCAAAGTTTAAAGAAAATCTGATCGCTCAAAGTAGGGCAAAATCGAGCTCAAAGGTGGACGTTACAAACAAACATACAGGTGAAGCTAATAAAAGCGTGTTAATAGTCTCTAATAATAATAAAATACACTCTGTTGTTGTGTTCTTCAAGGATAGCACTCACTTCACTACGTAACACTAATTTCACTAAACTAACTCAAAAGGTTTAGTTCTTTTCAGTCTCCTTACTATGTCCGTGGTGTCAAAGAGCTGGATAACCTCGACATTTACGTGTTGTAGAAGTCTTTGCTCATGTGCCTCGGCATATTTAATATTTTAACTAGCTGACCCAACAGACGTTGTTCTGTTCAAATTAAAAAAAGGAATTCTTATTTAAATTAATATCAGTGCCACCTACCAGGTCTAATAGTAAATCTAAACCACTCTGGAATCCCCTTGAACACACACAAAAATTTTTGTCAACATTGGTCCAGCCGTTTAGGAGGAGTTCAGTGACATACACTCGTACACATGAAATTTATATATAAAGATATAATGAAAATAATATAGGATTTTTTTTATTTTTATTTAAAGTCTGTAAAAAAAAGTCTATAAAAAAATATCAAATCTAATGTCTATTCTTCGCAGTAATATACGCTGTTTTTTAAAATCTGTTCGTTGCATAATATACAATTCTTTAGTAAAGCCACATCTAAATTATCTAATAGATTTATGGGGTTGCGCTGCCAAAACTAACATAAAGCCTCTGCAAATAGCTCGAAACAAAATAATAAAATTATTATTCAATTTTCATTATTTAACTCCGATGGCAACAGTTTATAAAGAAACTCAATTAATGTCCTTATCACAAATATACAAATACAATACGTGTTTACTCGTGTGAAAAATACTTCATAAAAATATCCATACGAAAATAACATTTTTACTAAAATCACACTGTCGAAAACTTTCTATGAGACATAGTAATGATATACAGTTATTATCCCCATGAACAAATTATGGTAAGAAAAATTTATTATACGAATGAGCTCAGTTATATAATAAACTACCAAAAGAAATCAAAAATACTAAAACATTTTTGTCCTTTAAAAATAAATTAAAGCGCCATATTTTGAGCGATTTTTCACAATTTTAATATTTATGAAGCGACTGCAATGTCTATCAAACGCAACTTGCATAAGAATAGTTAAACAATATGTAATAAGGTCTTTTAACAGTTTTAAATTAGATATCTTCGTCGTATGTTATTATGTAGGTACCCATTTGTTTTTACCCATTCTTTAAATTTGTTTAATACATTAAATTTAATTTGTTAACTTTTTTTTTATTATCAACGGTGGCAAACGAGCAAGCAGCACATCTGATGGTAAGTGATACTGCCGCACATGGACCTTTGCAATACCAGGGGCACAGCCAGGCCGTTGCCTACCGTGAGGGAAATACTCTTCTTAAACCTCGTTTAAAGAAAGACATGTCATAGCGCTCGGGAAACACAGCAGCAGGTAGTTCATTCCAGAGCCTGCACGTACGTGGGAGAAATGAACGCTGGAAACGTACAGTTGAAGACCATAACGTTTCCACGTGAAATGGATGAACCCTGCTACGATGTCGAGTGGTACGTTGCGCGTTGGTAGAATGGTGACGGTGGTACCAAGTCAAACAGTTCCTTGGAGCACTCCCCGTGAAAGAGATGGTAGAGTACACAGAGTGACCCAAAGTCTCTCCGCTGCTCCAGCGACTCCAATCTGTCCGTAAGATTCGGATCCCCGACGATTCGAACAGCCCGTCTTTGCAGGGAGTCAAGTGGGTCTAGCTGATATTTGGGCGCACCTGCCCAGAGATGCGAGCAGTACTCCACATGAGGACGAACTTGTGCTTTGTACAGTACAAGACGCTGTCTCGGTGTGAAGTACCGTCTGGCTCTGTTCAGGACGCCCAACTTTTTGCTTGCCAATTTGGCTTTGGGTAATAATAACTCCGTGCACTTCCTAGTATTAAGTTTATTTTGTATTTCTCTTGTAAGTGAATTGTATTCTTTAAGAGATATAAATATCTAAAACCTAAAAAATAATAATAATACAGGACTGCTTTATAGTCGGATATAAAACAACCAATTCTCACGCTTGTTACGTATTTTATGATGTAATTGGACTCTCAATTGAAGATGGAAAGAATGTTCTTTCATCTTATCGATCTCTAATCGCTGCTATTACGATGTTCTTATATCTCAACGGCTCGTGTTTTATCTGAAGAGAATTATTGTAAATAAAACTATTTTACAGATTTTATTGCGTTTGTTTTTTTATTGCTTGACGCTTCAAGCGGTTTATAGTCCGTCCGTGACTATGAACGCTGTACCGTGTTCAAAACATCAGCCATTCAAAAATCATATACAAATGCGATAAAATCCGTAAAATACTTTTATTTACAGTGTGTAATACTCGCGTAAAGAGAATTAGAAAAGGTAATAATACACTTTATTATTATCATCATCTCAGCCTACATAACAACGACCACTCGATATAACAGTAGGGTTCATCTCCTTCACCTGGAAACGTTAAGGTTTTGAACTGTATGTTTCCAGGTGAGATCTGGAATGAGCTACCTGCTACTGTGTTGCCCGAGCGCTGGGTCATTTCTGTCTTTAAAATAGGTTTAAGAAGAGCAGTCTTTTCACATACTAATATTATAAATGCTAAAGTAACTTTGTTTGTTTATTTGTTATACTTTCACGCTTAAACCACCGAACCGATTTCAAAAATTCTTTCACCAATGGAAATCTATAATATTAGGGAATAACATAGGCTAAATTTTAACCCGGTATTCACACGGAAACGGGAACTACGCAGGTAAAGCGACTGAAACGGAAGCAAAGCGAGAGCAGGTTGCTGGGTGAGACGACTGAAACTTAAGGGCGGGTTGCTAGTTATAAATAAAACTATTACTGCTATTTTATCATAATTGTATTTGATTTTTGATTGCCCGACGTTTATTATTACATAATAGGTACTCGCGTAAACATCAGAAATCATTGCAGTTTCTCACATTAAAAAAACATCATCATCATTTCAGCCTATCGCCGTCCACTGCTGGACGTAGGCCTCCCTCATTATAGGCCACAAAATGCGGTCCTATGCCGCCTGCATCCAACGACGCCCAGCAACTTTCACCAGGTCATCAGTCCACCTGGTGGGGGGCGTTCTCCACTGCGTCGTCCAATACGTGGTCGCCACTCGAGAACCTTTCTTCCCCAGCGGTTGTCGGTTCGTCGAGCGATGTGGCCTGCCCATTGTCACTTCAGCGCGCTAATTCTTCTTGTTATATCGGTTACACCCGTTCTTCCCGAAAAATCCCGAGCATAACCTGCTCCCCACCCCAAAAAGAAAAAAAAAAAAAAAGCATAAACTGCTCCATAGCACACTGAACGATTTTGAGTCTTGTTATGAGGCCTACATTTAGGGATCACGTTTCCATGCCGTAAGTCATCACTGGTAACACAAACTGGTCGTAGACCTGTGTTTTCAGACACTGAGGTATGTTAGACGAGAAAATTCTCTTAAGTTTCCCGAACGTAAAACACATTGTCCGTGTGGTGACGGAGTTGTCCGTATGGCGACGGAGTAAGAATATAATACATCATCCCCTATTTTGCCCGTGGATGTCGTAAAAGACGACTAAGGGATTTAATATGCACATAAGATACAGATCTTAAGAGCAAGAGAAGGAAAACTCGAAACGAAACCCTATACCAACATGTCTGACCAGTATGGTATAGTAGGTCAAATTCCCTCTCATTTTGGAGGAAGTCCGAGCCCAACAGTGAGACGTATGTAGGCTGCGACAATGACGATGATGATGATGACGATGATGATGATGAAAACGTAAAAAAACATAATAAAAAGTATAAACCTGTGGGGTTTATACTTTTTATTATGTTTTTTTTACGTACAGTTGGGCTTGGGCCTCCTCCACAACGGGAATGTAAATTGACCTATATTGCGTTGGTCAGACGTTCATAGAGTTTTATGTTGAGTTTTCCCTTTCTTATGGGTATGTCATATCCTTTAGTCATCTTTTGAGATACCCACGGGCAAGAGACAGAGTGGTGAATTGTATTCTTACTCCGTCATCACAAGAAGAAATATTTCTCAAATAAAAATTTTATATTCACTCTTACCAACCCATTGCTAGCCGCTAATGGATGCAGGTCTTATCAGAAAGTGGTTTGGCAAACAAGTTGATGCTAATTGAATACTTTATAGATTTTATCGCGTTTGTATTGAATTAAACATGGTTCATGGTCACGGATGGACCATAAACCGCCTGAAACGTCGGACCATCAAAAATCAAATACAAACTCAATAAAATCCGTAAAATAGTTTTTTTTTTCACAATAATTCTCTTTAGATAAAACAAAAGCCGTTCAGATGTAAGGACATCGTAATACCAGCAATTAGAGATCAATAAGATGAAAGAACATTCATCCATCTACAATTGAGAGTCCAATTACATCATGAAATACGTAACAAGCGTCAGAACAGGTTGTTTTATATCCAACTGTAAAGCAGTCCTTTATTATGTATATATTATATTAAAGTATAAAATATATACAGCTCTCAGGACTGCAGGACTCAGTTCACCCGTAAACATGAACGTAAATACTACGGATTTAGCATTCATGGTCACGGTCAACTCCGCCCGCGATCATGAATGCTGTAAAGTGTTCAAAACGTCGGGCTATCTATACCAATAAATAAAATTGGAGTGTCTGTTTGTAATGTCAAAATAATAGGCTTTTTTCATGCTCACACGGTTATTTGCATGACACCTATGCCTAAAATAGCAATTAAAAAATTTTTGTCTGTCTGTCTGTCTGTCTGTTTATTCCGGGTAATCTTCAAAACGGCTGGACCGATTTCAAAAATTCTTTCACTAATGGAAAGCTATAATATCAGGGCGTAAACTAGGCTATATTTTATCCCGGTATTCCCACGGGAACGGGAACTACGCGGGTAAAACGACTATAACCTATAACCGAAGCGAAGCGAGGGCGGATTGCTAGTCATAAATATAAACGCGATAAAATCCGTAAAGTAGTTTTTATTGACAACGAATAATTTATATTTTAACCTCGTTTGAAACAGGAATATAGAATGTGGAATTTGCTAATACGCAACATTTCTAAGAGTTAAAGAATGGCTTGGAATTTATTATAAACTAGCAACCCGACCTCGCTTCGCTTCGGTTATAGTCGTTTTACCCTCGTAGTTCCCGTTCCCGTGGGAATACCGGGATAAAATATAGCCTAGTTTATGCCCTGATATTATAGCTTTCCATTGGTGAAAGAATTTTTGAAATCGGTTCAGCCGTTTTGAAGATTACCCGGAACAAACAGACAGACAGACAAAAATTTTTTAATCTGTATTTTAGGCATAGGTGTCGTACAAATAACCGTGTGAGCATAAAAAAGCCTATTATTTTGACATTACAAACAGACACTCCAATTTTGTTTATTGGTATAGATTTCAAATTTGCCTAAATATGGAAATAACATATTTCTTTGCTGTGAGACAACACTTTGTGCGATCCACAAATTATTGTTCTGAGTCTAGATCTAATTTGTGTCTGTTAGTTATATGTTTGTAAAGTCACCCTCAATACGAGGTTAGCCTCGAGACGGCGATCGGCGTCCCGGAAAGACGTCGATGGGAGAGGGTACTCCCTCGCGGTATTCCGTCGGACCAACCACTGAAGTCAAGGAATTTTGCACCGGTGGTCCAACGACGAAAGTGACGTGCTACATGGATGGGTTACGGGGTCGCGCGTTGCCCCTCTGTCGCCCCGGACGGAGCCAGGCGGCACGTGCGCTGACCGTAGAGCACCCAAAAAAAAAACTACAAGTATTATTTCCTTATTGCAGGGCGTTGTCAATTTAAAACAAAAAAAAAAGTGACATAGGTGTAGTTTTATATAAACTGTAAAGAATGAAAATATTTTGTATAGAAATTTGTATAGACCCCACTATATTTTGCTGAGGAACGAAAAGGTTGAACTAACCTCAAACCAACAATACGCTATTTAATATATCAGGCTTATGACTAAAACCGATGTGTATCCTTTTAAAAGTACATTCCGTTTAAAAGGTTATGTTAAAGGCGGTCGCCATAAGGAGATCCCAAGGGCTTCTCGAGCTCTAAAAGGTTCGCCGTTACATTTATGGTTAAAATAACATTTTTCACTTTATTTGTATACTAATAGTGATCTTTTTGTGCCTAAAATATATAATCATGAATAATTTGAGTAAATTGCCTCTTATATAGACAAAGGTATTTTTAATAATTTCTAAGGATTTTTTGCTATTCAAAAATTTATCTATACTCTATACCAATAAATAAAATTGGAGTGTCTGTTTGTAATGTCAAAATAAAGGCTTTTTTCATGCTCATACGGTTATTTGCACGACACCTATGACTAAAATACAGATTAAAAATTTTTTGTCTGTCTGTCTGTTTATTCCGGGTAATCTTCAAAACGGCTGGACCGATTTTAAAAATTCTTTCACCAATGGGCAGCTATAATATCAGGGAGTAAACTAGGCTATATTTATCTCGGTATTCCCACAGGAACGGGAACTACACGGGTAAAACGACTAAAACCGAAGCGAAGCGAGGGCAGGTTGCTAGTGTATGTATATAATTAGTAACACATTTTATTTTTTTTACTTGTTAATATCATCTTTATCACAGCCCATATACGTGCACTGTGAGAGAAAAATTGACACACAACACGTACAATAATTTCTCTCCGAGTTTACAGCCTGTTGAAAATCATCCCAAAATTTGCAATTTTTAAATCCCTTAATTTTTGCGAGTAGTGTATATTGCAAATTGAAGCGTTATTTAACGCCTACAGCTACACTTTATTATTAAAGCGGTTCCTCTCGTCAAACTAAATTACGCTCCCAAAATTTGTAACCCAGCAATTTTTGATGACAAATGAATAAATGATGAGAGGTTACAATTTCACTTGAATGAGATTTCTGTAAAGATAATTGGGATTGAAAAGGTTATAAACTTACTAAAGGGCACCCAATGTGTGAATAATTGATTTCGGAGTAATGGAATACTAAGTGATAAATATGGTTTTATTTTCCGCCCCAATCGTCACCATTTCATGGATCAAATCCAAACTCAGCTCACTTATTGTTAGTATATAGTTATGACGACTGCTTTATTTGAGTTGTAATATCATATTATCATTTTATATAGGTCCTACTACTGGGTTCAAATCTATTCCAATATAGAAGAGAAATTTATCTACAATACCATGCTGGTCAGTTGGTATTAAGAATGATGAGATGATTAAGGATCTAGGTACATAGTACCCCCACTCTCGTAGAAAATTGGCGTCTGAGTAGTAGCAATTTTTACTACACTTCGTTCGGTAAGCCAACGCCAACGCTTAGGCCAATCGTGCCTCTCTATCTTTCGGGCACGGAACGCGCACTTGCTTTCATGCGACTTAGGCGGAACGTGACAATGAGTCATGCTTTTTCTTCTCTTCTTACGCGAGTGTTACATAATTGAAATAAAAATATTATAACGGATTTTAACGGGTTACGATTTGATTTTTAAATTTAGTGACCTTTAGATAAAAATCGTAAAAAAATTTTATTGTAAATACTCAATGTCCTGTATTTTTAAACGCTTTTATTTAGCTTACCCCGTTTGTTTGTTTATTTTTTTAAACAGTTTTATTTAGCTTACCCCGTTTGTTTGTTTATTTTTTCTTTGTTGGGTCAAATTTAGTAATTGAAATTTCACCCTCTTCCTGTCAACCGATTGATCTAAAATTTGGTATACGCCTTTGGTTTTGGTGACAATACAATTATGTATAGTCAACATTTTTGTAAATTCAAGATGGCCGCCGTTACAAAATGGCGGATAACCTATTTATTTTTCAATCCCATCAATATGGATATCAGATGAAAGAGCTTGACAAGTAGAAGAGATTATACAAATTCAAAATCTAAGATGGCCGCCGCTACAAAATGGCGGACAACCTATTTGTTTTTCATTTTTTTTTATTGCCGACGGTGGCAAACGAGCAAGCAGCACACCTGATGGTAAGTGATGCTGCCGCACATGGACTTTTGCAATCCCATTAATATGGGTTTTAAAACAAACACTACAAAACAAACATTTTAATCGACGATTGTAGATATTTGACGTGCCCCACGATTTTAAATTTACTGTTTCTTTACAATAAAACCGTTTAATTTAAAAATATTTTTTTTCCTTTTATTTATAATTTTCACAAGCAAGTTCCTTTTGCACCATTTAACGTTTTTATTTACTTACTAAAATGATATGCACATTGAGATATGTCTATGGGTATGCCCGCGATATAGGTAAATAAAATTTGCTTGCAAACATTGGAACATGATGGCGAGGTTATATTATCTATATATAAATACGTGAAGCAAAAACTTTGTACCCCTTTTTACGAAAATTATGTGAATGGACAAGTATGAAATTTGCTGTGTGGTAGCGGCTTCGAATACTACCAACCCTTGCTTTGCTTGTGGGTGTCGTAAAAGACGACTAAGAGCCCTAGATTGATCCGGACCAACTCCATCTGGTACCATTTGGGTCAACGATTACATTCCCAAGGAGGAGGGTTGACGTCAGGCAGGCGGCCGGTCATTAAAGTCATTGCCGAAACTTTTTGCAATATGTCAGAACAGATGACATATTGCGTCGATCCCAAGTAATTGGGATAAGAGCAAGATGATGATGATGGACAAGTATGAAATTTGGCACAGATGAAGTATATAATGAGGAGAAGTGCATAAAATTGAAATTTCATATAATCATGGATTAGAAATGCATTAAATTCATTAAAAAAGCCATTACGCACACTACGACGCAATCGCTACACACACACGTTTGCATGAGTGAGTTGCGTAGCAACGCTTATTTATACACTTTTGTTTACGGTTAAAATCTCTGATCGAACTGAATGTCAAACAATCATAATTATGATGACAATGTCTAATAGAGATTTGTGCTTATATATTAGTTATTAGTGAAATACAGCTTGCTCAATTTACAATTTTAACATAGGTATACATAAATAAAATTAAAGAAAATTGTGTAGCAGAAAAATTAATTAAAATGAATTATGGCCGAATTTCGCCCACACGGCGATCACTAGTACATACTAAATGCGTCATAATATGAACAATAAATATTTGCTTTGACGTGACCACATGTTGTTTATAGCTTTTTTTTTTAATAATTTATTCAAAACCCAGCCTTCTTATGACGGACACTTTTTGTTTTATATTTATTATTTAATTGAGTAGTCAAGTCATTACGAGTTTATTGAAGTGAAACTTTTTTAGGTTTTGTGCTATGATGCCACAGTGAAATACTCGAGTGACACGGTCGGGTCCGCTCGATTATTTTCGACAGGTTCGTTTTTAAATTATGAACTTTTATTTGCGATCAAAATTCTGTACATAATACTTTATCTGAGCATTTTCTTTTGAAATGGCGGAATAGGAAGCAGGACCGATGTTTTTCCCAGGGTTAACCAATGAGGGGTTAATGTTTCAATCGCTAGGTTTGGCAGGGTTTTCGTCGACCGCAATAGGGTGTTAGGTATACGTTATATTTATTGTTTGTGAGTGTTGTATAAGTCGACTAAGGGATATAATACGTAGATAACATCTATTCAAGAGAAGGAAAACTCGGCATTAAACCCTATGCCAATCCATCTGACCAACGTACAATAGTAAATTTCTCTTCCGTTGTTGAGGAGGCTCTAGCAGTAGTGGACCATATGTGAGCTAAGATGATGTCAATGATATTGTTGAAGTATCAACATAGTAAAATTACAATCCGTGTGATGACGAAGTAAGAATACAAATCACCACTCCCTCTCTTGCCCGTGGGTGTCGTAAAAGACGACTAAGGGATTAAATATGTATCTAATGCAAAGAGAAGGACAACTCTAAATAAAAACCTAGTGGTAGGACACTGTTGATAGTTGTATCTCTACAGCTGCGGGTCGGTCTGTCTGGGGTAGTACCACACTCTCGCAGAAAATAGACGTCTGAGTAGTAGCAATTTATTACTGCGCTTCGGTGAGCAAAAGAGCCGGAGCCGAACTTTCTGAGGGTATTTGCGTGTGGTGGCGTTTGGTGATGTCTGTAGTTTCACCAAATCTCCGCATTGACACTCCCTTCACTTTCTTCAGGGTAGGCAGCGGCCGGACGGTGGTTGTGCTGACCATGGCCTACCCCAAAAACTAAAAAAAACGTCTTGATATTATTCGTAGCCGCCAAAAGAAAGCTGTCTCGTAGCCGTTAATCGTAATCTTATTTTTATTTATTTATTTAATTACAATCAATTATAATACCTTTACAGGACATTTAACCTAATGCGATATTATAAGAGAAAAATATAGAATTAATAACAGTTATAAGACAATAATATTATACAAATAATAAAATATAATATCAAAATATTAATCATAATTTAACATATTTTATCAAATAACATTTAATTAAATAATAAATTAAGACATGTAATACAATATGACAATAAACAAGTAATAAAATCATCATCATCATCATCATTTCAGCCTATTGCCGTCCACTGCTGGACGTAGGCCTCCCTCATGTTGCGCCACAAAACGGTCCTGTGCCGCCTGCATCCAACGACGCCCAGCAACTTTCACTAGGTCATCGGTCCACCTAGTGGGGGGCGTCCTACACTGCGTCGTCCGATACCTGGTCGCCACTCGAGAACCTTTCTTCCCCAGCGGTTGTCGGTTCGTCAAGCGATGTGGCCTGCCCATTGCCACTTCAGCGTGCTAATTCTTCGTACTATGTCGGTTACACCCGTTCTTCTGTGGATTTCCGTATTCCGGATTCTATCTCGCAGAGAAATCCCGAGAATAACCCGTTCTATAGCACGCTGAGCGACTTTGAGCCTTGATATAAGGCCTACATTAAGGGACCAGGTTGCCGTGCCGTAAATCATCACTGGTAACACACACTGGTCGTAGACCTGTGTTTTCTGTGTTAATAATAAAATATAATATCAAAATATTAATCATAATTTAATATTATATTTTATCAAATAATATTTAAGGAAATAATAAATTAAGATATGTAATACAATGACAATAATATAAAACAATTAATATTTTATAATATCAAAATATTAATCATAAGTTAATATTATGTTTTACTATGTTGTTTTTTATTATGTTATCACACGGGGAATATACATAAAATATATTACCACCCTTTATGTCACCTGAAAACCGGCTGAGCGTTCAATAGAAGAATGGGTAGCGGCATTAGTATTAGTATGTATACATCTCTGTCTCCATCCATCCATCAGCCTACAGTCGCCCTCTGTTGGACATAGACCTCCCCACGAGAATGTCACTCGGAACGGTCCTGCGCCACTTGCATCCAATGGTTCCCTGCGACTTTGAGAATGTCATCAGTTCACCTAGTGGGGGGTCGTCCTACGCTGCGCCGTCCGATTCGTGGTCACCACTCAAGAACCTTTCTTCCCCAACGGTTGTGGGTCCGACGAGCGATGTAGTTTGCCCATTGCCATTTCAACGTGCTAATTCTGTGGGCTGTGTTGATTACACCTGTTCTTCTACGGATTTCCGTGTTCCGGATTTTGTCACGTAGAGAAATACCGAGCATAGCCCTCTCCATAGCACGTTGAGCAACTTTGAGCTTTTTTATGAGACCGATATTTAGAGACCACGTTTCCGTGCCGTAAGTCATCGCTGGTAATAGACACTGGTTATAAACCTTTGTTTTCAGACACTGCGGAATATTGGACGAGAAGATCCTCTTAAGTTTCCCGAACGACGACTCTGTCTATTGTATCAAAAATGAGCACCATATTTTTGCTTCATGAATATTTGTTTTATGTGTTTTTTTGGTGTTTATTTTTTCGATGATTTAAATTAAATCTGAGGTTTGCAAAATAAAATATTTGTCATTATTTCTTTTTATAAAATTTTCTACAAGAGCTGATAGTGAATTACAAACTAAAAAATATTGTAACTGAATTTTCTCTTTACTCAGTTACAAAATTTTGACTTCACAAATGTGGAAGTAATTAAACAGTAAGTCACATGAACTTAATGTTCCCTAATAACGTAAGTTTCAGACCACATTCCGAGTTTGAATGAGATAGGATGGATGCTCACCCTTTTCTTCATGTTTATCTACATACCTGTCGCTTTAATTTTGTTTCTCTAATTATTCAGCTCCAGCAAAGCAGATATAATAAATGCTTCCATACTAATATTATAAATGCGAAAGTAAGGATGTTTGTTTGTTTGTTTGTTACGCTTTCACGCTTAAACCACCGAACCGGTTTCGAAAATTCTTTCACCAATGGAAAGCTATAATATCAGGTAGTAACATAGGCTATATTTTATCCCGATATTCCCATGGGAACGGGAACTACGCGTGTAAGACTGAAACCGAAGCGAAGCGAGGGCGTTTGCTAGTATAATATAAATACGAGAAGATCCATGGCAATATTTGGCATTCCGCGTCGGAGACTCGTAGCGCACGGACGTGCGCCTCGCTGCTCTCCATTTCGCCGCGCTCACCCCGCACCCGCCCCCTGCGGTCGTGCGTTCTCGCTCCGTCTCGCTCGCTCTCGCAGCGAACCACGCGTCGCGTCAAGCCGCCATCTTGTTCAACGTCTGTGGCCGTTCAGTGGCCCGCTCCGGGTGGCCGTGTATACGGTTGTCTGTGGCAGTTTCGCTGTTTGGACGCAGGTGTTGCCGGATCCCAACTGCACGAGTCGACTTTCTCAAGACGTCGAGTGCAGATTTCTACCGTTGGTAGATAAAAAGTCAACCTATTTTGGCCCCCTCAGGGCAGAAAACCATATTGTTTGGTCCCCGGCGGAAACCTCACGGTGTCAACGAAGCCGGGTGAGGCAAGGCCCCGATTTGCCTGCCGAGCCCCTTCAGGGCAGAGCTAACAATCGGAAGGGGTTAGAGCATCCGGCCTTGGGGGATCTCCTAGTCGGACCTAATCTACGGCTTTTCAACATTTTTCTGCGAAGGCCTAACGGCCCGAGCAGCTAGGAACCTATCGCACATTAAGATTGGCGAAGGATTACAAGCTTAGGGCACACTAATTAAGTACTCATCCTCCCGACCGGCACCCGGTTGGGAGGGACACGCACCACACACAACCCAGGGTATCCCACCCAGGGCGCTAGGTTTTTACATCCCTCTTAGCTATCGTTTTTTCCGTTAGCCCACGATGGCGGAAAAAACCATCACTATAGACGCCCTTCTGGCAATTCCAGAAATCAAAGCTTATATCGCTCAACATTTCGGAGCGATAACGATCCTTCCTCCGCAACCGAAACCCGCTCGATCCACCGCCCAGCCGCTCGAACCGGAACTACCGGCCGGCGGTACGGCGATGGAAACAGAATCTGCTTTTTCCTCCTCAAACTCGTCTTCCTCCTCCTCCGAGTCGGAAGATTCGCCCAATGAGGGTTCATTCATTGAGGTCCGCTCTCGCAAACGGAGCAAAAGGACCAAAAACATCAAAGAGGCCCCCTCTAAGACCCCAAAAATCAAGCAGACTGACTCTGCAACAACCTCTGCCGCAGCCCCGCCTGCAACGACCGCCACGGCCGCTCCGGCCCCCCCAGTCGTCTCACAGGCAGCCCTAATCGCTGCCCCACCACCTACGGACAGCAACACCGTCGCCCCACCGACGGTCAAAAAATCACTCGCTCCGCCGCCCCTATATATTAGGGACAAGGAGAAGTGGCTAGCCATCTCCGCATGGCTAAACACTAACAGGATTTCGTATAAATCTGCGAAATCCACCCCCCAAGGTATACGAGTGGACCTTCACTCGTCAGCCGACCACCGTTCTGTATCAAAAATGCTAGGGAATCAACAGATTCCCTACCATACGTACACCCTCCCTGAAGCCAAACTTCTGCGTGCTGTAATACGCAACGTACCGAGGGAAATAGAGACCAAAGAGATTCTAGAATCTCTTAAAACCCAGGATCTACCGGTTGTAGAAGTACACCGGATGATCCGGGGTAGGGGTCGTTATCCCCTCAACATGATACTCGTCTGCCTTACAAATAACGCAGAGGGTAAAGGCATTTTTAAAATTAAGACCATCTGCGGTCTATCTGGGGTCTCGGTTGAGCCCCCACACAAAAATGGCAACCTGGCACAATGCCACAAGTGCCAACTGTATGGACACTCGTCCAAAAACTGCTTTGCCCGTCCTAGGTGCGTTAAGTGCCTAGGTGACCATCACACCTCTCAGTGTGAACGGCCAAAGGACATCTCACTCTGCAAAGAGCCACCAGCGTGTGTTCTCTGTGGAGAATACGGACACCCGGCTAACTACCGCGGCTGCCCAAGAGCGCCGAGGAGGTTAGTCCGCCAGCCCAACACAAACGGCAAGGCCTTGTACTATAACAAGACCTTCGTCCCAGCCCCCTTACCAACCCACAATGCGTGGGCTCGCCCCCTGCTAAACAGCAAGGAGGCTTTCCCAACCCTGCCCAACAGGCAGCCCGCTGCCCCACCCGCAACATCTCAACTCAAACCACCAACAACCGGGCCAAACCAGCCCACTGGTGGTAATCCCAAGCCCCCTCAGGGCGCCCCTATTCCTATCGTCGTCGCTAAAAGCGCGCCCCCAAAAGCCCCCCAAGGACTAGATCCAGATCTAGCCCTGGTGGCCAACTTCGCAGCTCAAATCAATTTCACGGAAATCCGCGAAATTGCAGCCGAATTAAGAAGGAACGAGGGAAACAACCTCGCCCTCCTTAATACCGCAATTAAATTTGCCCCCACGTTAGAGCGTCTAGGCTCGCTTAAATTCAAATAAAATGGATAGGTACACTCCAGGCAGAGTTAAACCCAGACACCTCAAAATAGGGACATTCAATGCCAATAGCCTAACCCAACAGAAGGATGAAGTAGGCACATTCCTTCGGGAACACCAGCTCGACATCTTGCTAGTACAAGAGACGTTCCTTAAACCATTTAACAAGGACCCTAGAGTCGCCAACTATAATATAGTTCGCAACGATAGGACAACCTCACCAATGGGCGGAACGCTTATCTACTACAAAAGGTCGCTGCATTGCACACCTGTGGATCCGCCCCCTCTGATGTACATTGAAGCCTCAATTTGCAGGCTAGCCCTCTCAGGCCATCAGCCTATCACCCTTGTATCCGCATATCTCTCTCCCAATAGAGAACATTCGAAACAGTTGGTTGAAAAAGATCTAAAAGCCTTGCTAGAATTGGGAGGCGCCGTCATCATTGGCGGTGACCTTAACGCCAAGAACACCTCTTGGAGCTGTCAAAGTTCCAATAAGAGGGGCAAGACTTTAGAGCTATTCGCTGACAGACTGGGATTTGATGTCATAGCGCCCATAGAGCCGACACACTTCCCCTTTAACGTTTCGCACAGGCCGGACATACTCGATATCTTTCTTCTCAAAAACATAAACCTTCGTTTATGTTCAATAGAAGTTCAACACGAGTTAGACTCAGATCACCGCCCGGTGACTCTGGAATTAGCCTCCCGCACCCCCGGCCCCTCAGGCCACAATAACGAAAGGACCAAGATAGCGACTGACTGGGCACGGCTAGAGAAAAATCTCAAGTCAACCTCGTCGGTCCACCTTGATCAAATTCCCAAAGACATTACGTCTAAGGAAGATACCTCTCAGGCGATCGACTCGCTCACAAGTCACGTGCAGTCGATAATGGACGACTGCTCGCGGCCGGTACCAGATACGAGCGATCGTAAATGGCGCCTGCCAGACGACGTCCGTGACTTGTTGAGACGGAAAAACGCCGCGACACGCGCTTATGACCGCTACCCTACGGAGGACAACCGTACCCGCCTACGGTCACTCCAGAAGGAGGTTAAACAAGCAATTAAAAAATTGAGACAGAGCAAATGGGACGCCATGATCGAGGAGCTAGAACCCTCTCACACAGCCTTTTGGCAGCTTTCCCGCTCACTCAAAAAAGACATCGTGTCCACTCTCCCTCCTCTCACCAGACCCAACCAGCCTCCGGCATTCATGGACGATGAAAAGTCAGAATGCCTGGCCGACTGCTTAGAGCTTCAGTGTACGCCGAGCACACTACACCCCGACGCCGCGAATCACCGCTTCATCGCCGACGAAGTGGAACGTCGTAACACTCTCTCGCGCTCGTTAGGAAACGACAGCCCCGATCAGCCAATCCCAGCAGTGACCACCGATGAGGTCGAATCGTTAGTCAGGGGTCTCAAAACCAGGAAAGCCCCAGGTTCGGACGGAATCTCAAATAAAGTCATTAAACTATTCCCCGCCCACTTGATAATCCTGTTGTGCTGCATCTTCAATGCAGCACTAAATAATAACATCTTTCCCGCGCAATGGAAAGAGGCCGTGGTAATAGGAATCCACAAACCCGGCAAGCGCCGTACCGAACCTAGTAGTTACCGCCCGATTAGTCTACTAAGAGGTCTAGGTAAGATCTACGAACGAATAGTTCTCAGTAGACTACGTACATTCGCCGAGGCTAACAACCTCATTCCCGACGCACAGTTTGGCTTCCGAGCTAAACACAGCTGCGTACAACAAGTTCACCGTTTGGTAGAATACACAAGTAGTCAGTTCATCATGAACAGATATACGGGTGTATTATTCCTAGACGTAGCGAAAGCATTCGACAAGGTTTGGCATGAAGGCCTAATCTACAAACTCTATCTCCTCAAGATCCCTCACTACTTAATTCACATTATACATGACTACTTAAGTCATCGCAGCTTTCGCTACAGGGTGGAAGGGACGTTGTCGACCTCCCACCCTATCAAGGCCGGCGTCCCTCAGGGGTCGGTTCTCTCCCCATTTCTCTTCACGCTATACACTAGCGATATGCCCAAATTCAACCGGGTACATAAAGCGCTTTACGCTGATGACACCGCACTCTTTTGTGCTGGTAGATCCCCGACAACAGTAGCCAGGACTCTCCAAACAGCGGTTACCGCCCTAGCCAATTGGTTTAGGAAATGGAGATTAGAAATCAACCCCGAGAAGAGTCAGGCGGTCATGTTCACTAGACGAACTGCCCGTTCCTACTCTATCGATAGCATTCCCCCCCTTAAAATTTTCAACAAGCCGGTCACTTGGACCAGGCAGGCCAAATACTTGGGTGTGACCCTTGACGATCGACTCAGCTTCGCCCCTCACATAAAGAAAGTCCGCGCACGGGCAGCCTTTGTGATGGGCCGTCTCCACTGTCTACTCAACTCTAGGTCGCGTGAGTAGCAAAGTCCGACTTTACACCACCTGCATACGGCCTATCATGACCTATGCCAGCGTGGTGTTCGCGCATGTTAAGCCACACAGGATCCACAGGCTACAGACACTACAAAATCGTTTCATGCGCCGAGCTACGGGAGCACCGTGGTTCATACGAAACGTCGATCTCCACATCGACCTCGAACTGCCGACCATCAAGCAGTTTATGAAACGGTGCTCTCAGAGCTACTTTGACTCTGCCATGACACACCCCAACCAACTAGTGGTTGGGGCGGCTTCCTATAGACCCTCCAAAATCTCCTCCATCCGACGTCCTCGTCACGTCCTCGACGAAGAGGACGACATTATCACACTCGCTCAACAAAGAGCCTACACGGCCCGCGAGGCCTTAACAAATAAATATCCGCGGTTCCGCCCTCGCCGTCGAAGTGCGAAACCGCGCCGCGCAAAAGTCACTACCAAAAACGTGGGCACGCCCACTTTGCCTCCAGCGACGCCCCAAGCCGAGGTCCGTTCCCCACAGGGGGAGCCCTTGGGCGATGTCGCTTAGCATACTTTTCTCCGGGTTGAGAGCCCTCAGCGCTCACCCATAGTCCGCGTCAAGCTGTCAAGGCCATCTGCGGCCAACAGCTGTACACACAAAAAAAAAAAAAAAAAAAAAAAAAAAAAAAAAGGCAATATTTGGCATAGGGTTTTATTTCGAGCTTTTCTTTCCTTGCAGTGATGATATGTAATCAA